>OV281303.1:7500000-8125000 GCA_923062465.1 Acleris sparsana
TCTCAATCTTAACATTGCAGTTGGGTTTTTGTTTAGTGATTGCAAAATATATAATTATGGGCCTTAACCAACTGCTCTTCAGGTAGCCTGTGTATCTCCGTTTGTTTTTTTCATGGCATAAAAACACATCAGGCAACATAATCTTGCAGAAATCAAGGAAATGTGTAACTTAACTTATACGTGGTGTTTGCATAAGTAAATCACGTTCATTTTGAAAGATTTTTTGTGCCATTAAAACTATATGCAATAGTGTTTTTCATCAAGTTTTTACCATTAATTATATTTAATTTTTAGGACCGACACTGCTTAATGCAATACTAATTAAAAAATGTTATTAGATGTATATTCTCTATAGCGCGGCACATCAAACATTTTGCATTACGTATTCAAAGCTTTAGCATCCGTTTATCTTCAATTTCAAATCTTATTGTTCAAGTAGAATTTAATCCAACACAACCGTCGTTTTAGCCAGACACCAATATTTCAGAGCAATGCTCCAGTCGCTGCAAATGCTTTATTTGCAACATAAAAGCTCCTTTACTCTTAAAATGCATGCACTCCGCCCGCAACAAGAATAAAATTCGCGCACTGCAACTACTTTACAGCATCTTACTCTTCAAAGGGCCACTTATACGCCTCAAAAGCAAAAAATAAAAACTAATTTGCGTGCCTCAAATCGTATGCATAAAACATTTCTCGGGTCTCGGTTCAGTAACAAGTCCCGAATCTGTGCCTCTAACAAAGAATGTCTAAGTGAATATCTCTGTTCCCTCTATATTTACACCGATATGGTTTTTAGATTTCTTTCCCTCCGACAATAAAGGGACATGAATATAAATAGACGTAATATTAAAACGCTCCGTTTCCCACACCGCATGAAATAATCCCTTTTTCTTCTCAGAAAGCGTGTCGCCGTGTTGAGGGCAAGTAATATGCACCATCAGTCATACTTAGGGGGAATTTTCAATTTACCCCGTGAAGACTAACCTAATAAAGATGGATTACTTGGTCTCGTGGTAACCTTGTGCACGTGTCACTTCCCTGACACTGTGCTGAAGCAACTCCTTATATAGTCGAGATATATCTTTATACGTATATGAAGGTATACTGCTGCTGCAGTGGATTCTAATAGGTCGAGGTTATCTTATCTTATCTTAAAGATCAGCCTTTACGGATACTCTTCGACCCCTCAGAATTAATTGTGCCATTACCCTCTTAGACACTCAGTGGTGCTCGCATCAGAATTTCTTCACCGCAACATCAAGTTAGAAAATTAATTGGTACATTATGATGACCGCGGGGGTTCGAACTCGATACCTTACGATCACAAGTTGACCCGCTAAGACATTAGGCCACCGACGCTCTAATTTATTAGGTAGTTGGATAGTCAAAACGTGGCGGCTGATCGAAATGGTCGCACTATATTTAGTATTGTATTTGTGTATAGGCATCAGTTTGACAAACGTGTTACGGTTGGTCAAATAACCAATAAGTAAGTAAGTAGAGTGCCTGCATTTGATCGCTTCGTTTACTAGTACTGTTGTATATTGTGGTAATAGTTAAATGCAAAAGAAAGTTACTTAAAAAACGACTGAATCAAATGCAAAATTAACTACATTGTTTTTTGAAATTGCCTATATATTTTAAATAAAACTTGAAAATTGCCAGTGATTACTGGTGAACTAAATGCAAATTTACTATCTCAATAAATGCTTAACACAATTCAAAGCAAAGTGCCCTTGCGAAGAGCTTTGGATTTTTTTAAGTAATTAATTTTACGTGCATTTTATAACGCTTCTACAATGTTCTCTCGAGGAAGCAGTAACACGAAGAGGTGCCGAGGAATTGCATTTATCGTCAACTGTTTAAAGAGCTTCGACTACATTGCTGATATTTGAAGAAACCGGTCAGAGATGTAGCTATTTTTGTTAAACTAGGAGATGTAAAAGTAACCAGGCTTTATCCTGTTTAGTTATTAGTTAATGTTCTTACCTCAGCCACCTATTTTACTTTTAAATAAGAGCTATTATAACGTTGACAATAGGATAACATGTTAAGGGCATATGGTTTTACCTAATAGAATAGAGGCCCTGTACATTTAACGTTAAGCCTCTGTCTATCCGTCCAAGCCACCCGTGTCCACCCACTATTAGGTAATTGGGTACAGAACTACAAACTTCCTCATCATGGTATTTTCCTTAGGCCAGCATTAGGCGCATCAGCTAAAAATAGTAATTTATTTTTATATTCAAGGCGGGGAAAATCAAAAATATATTTATGCATTGTCGGCCTGATTCGGCAGCTTATGTTTCAACTGCTGGAGTAATCTGTCCAAGGTGTTAAAGTAAAAAAGGGTGCAGCCACTAAATATCCGTTAGAAAGGTCATTTTTGGGACAAGGTCTTGTTGCCAACTGATTTTTGTATGCACAGTCATTATCTACTCATCAAGAACTAACTAACTCGGTGGGTCAACGCTAAAGAAAGTATAACCGAGATCCTGTTGTCACCTTTCGACCCCATTATCAGAGAAGCTCTTAGAGATGCTCTTTTTGGGTTGTGGTCGGGTTAACACATGTTTTTCAAATCTCAGCTTACTTAACTGAGAGTGATTAATAAACACTCACAAGGTTTACCTAACCACGCAAGTGAAAACTTAAATAAAAGCTTGTAAAACAATTACTTAAACACAGCTTGGAAAAACGATAGAACAATTAAATGAGATCCTTCTCTCTTTTTTGTTCAATAATAGATCGGTTAAATAAAATATTTACTCAGATCCATGCTTACACAGTGTTCTGCGTAAACCCCTCAATAAAAATAAAAGAAAACAGAAATCCCACCTAACGCCACACCGCGCCAACTCGCATTAAGATAAGAGCGAAGAAATGAAATTCCAAATCAGCCCCCGCCCCTTTATTTCGATGTCACCGGGGCGTTTGAGTTAGAATAATTT
Organism: Acleris sparsana; assembly: GCA_923062465.1. NCBI lineage: Eukaryota > Metazoa > Arthropoda > Insecta > Lepidoptera > Tortricidae > Acleris > Acleris sparsana. The sequence continues at coordinate 7,502,955 of OV281303.1, forward strand.
CACAATAAAGCTGTTCTGACAAAGCCGAGTTTCGACTGTGAACGTCACGCATAATGTATCGGAAATATAAATTATATTAGATTGGGGGTTTGCTCGTGTAATGGCGGCCTGGGTCGCGGCCGCAAGCTTGTCGTGTCACAAGGCACTAAAGAATAGCGCCACTCATTGGCGTGGTGTCGAACGTGGCCGGTGAGTGGTGGCGGCGCGACACGACATGTGCGACGTCGGCCCGTGTGTGACCCGTCTAATGACGACCCTCTTGCCCTGACATCGCCTTACGATGTTACATTTGTTCACTACAGTTCCGACTCTTTCACTTATGGACGGACAGCTTTTTTGAATTGAGTGAGTAATTTTTCGACATATTTTCTCGCCAAACTCATTGGTGCGAGTGCGAAGACATTCGCAGAAAATTATGTTTTAATTACTTAATTGAGCATATTCAAAATGGTTATTGTATATAATTAAAGTTAATCAACTCATTTTGCCGCTTGGAAATATTACTAGGCCCTCGACCCAAAATAAAAATAGTCCGTGACGTAATAAGGAACTTAACTCCGCTCTCGGTCACGGCGTATTTCACAGCCATGGCAGTAAATCATGCGAACAACATTATTTTCTAGTTCCCCTTGAGTAGCACATTCTTCAACAACGAGGTAAGAGGTGAATTTTGAGCAAATTGCACTTTTCTATTTGCATACTGTCAAGCTGCTATGAAAAATGTTACATTATAACTAAGTACATTCGCGACATGCAATGTCCCTGAGAAACGGAGTGCCACTTAAACTTCGCAATTAACAAGAGTTACAGTTCAAATGCTTTCACTTAAGACGGGTTTCGTGCTTTTCGCGGAATGATATCGTACCTGCTTGTTACACTACTTAACCGAGTTAGTTTCAAGTTTCGGTTGCTTACTCCCGAACAACACTCACAACTTCGGTCATGAATGCTTTATTAAAATAATTATTTGCTTTAAGTTTTCAACACGAACGTGAAACGCAAATTATATGATAGCGGTCCACCACATCGCCACTCGCAAAAGGTTTAGGCTAGCCCATTTTGATAATATGCACCCGCAGCAAATCCTAAAATTCCGATTTTCCACGTCGAAAATCCTCGGGACCTCCCTTTTGTGAGAATACCTAATAAAAAATATCAGCTTCGTAATATAGTCGACAGTTTCCGCGGGCGTTTGGTGATGATAGCATACCTTCCGCCGCCAAATTTTTCTACTCTACATATTTGATAGTCATAAGGAACATCGCGCGATATTAAATGGAATTTCCTTTTAGGATATTAACTTTATTTGGTTAAAGATAAGTAAAATGCGGCAAAAGTTATGTTTCCGATACTTTGGCCTGTTCTGTGTATACGAGTTAGTGTAAGTATAAAGTAATGTTCTGGGAATATGATGGAAATTATCAGGTAACATACGTGAAAAAGCCAAATCAGAGAAAGTTTTGTAGGTACATAAAATTGTGCATATTCAATGCAGTTTCTTAGAAATGGGAACATGCACTATTTTACTCTCGACAAAAGGTGCGCCATTTTTTTAAATCCTCCCTTACATTTTGCAAATACAACTTCACAATGAAATAACTTCAAACTACTAAAACCAAGAAGTTTTCCTGGGTCCTACCATTTTCACTTACTAAAGTATCTTACAAGGTTTTAAGAACACTAAAAGACGCTAAGCCCCGTCAAGAGAAGCTAAGGAAAGCTCTTACGTTCGTCCTCTCAATATATCATATTTTTTCCCCGGTCTGAAGATATACGAGCGGCGGTTTCGCGCGTGACAGGCTTCCGGGGGTAATATTAATAAAATTATTGTGGAGACACGTCGGCCTGACCTACTCCGCAGTATGGGAGGAGCAGTAGCACTTCATTTAAATCTCTAAGATGCTAACTAATTAGATTTGCCATGCATAGACAACAAATTATGGATTTCTAGGCGATTTGTTAGATGACCTTCCCAAACGCATTTTTTCCTTGAAGCTAAATTTCTTTTCGCGATTATTCTCGAACGTAATATTACCAGTCGCCTTTTTTTCGGCAGTTTATTTTCACATTCGTTTTTTTTCCCTTGCGAGTTTTATCCAGTCGCTTTTTTTCCTAGCATCATATTTTCACAGAGTCGACGGAGCTCCGCTACCGCGGAGCTCCTATCTCTGGATTATGTGGCCCTCCGGGCTTACTGCAAAACTAACATAACCTAAACCTACCTACAGAACGATGTAATTACTTTTGAGAAAAAGTGAGACTGGGATAGAAAACCATCGGGAAAAAATGAGACTCGGAAAAAAGTGCAACAAGAACAAAAGCGACGGTAATAAAATCGCCCGGGGAAAAATTAAATTGGGTAAAATTAAGAATGGGAGAAAATACGAGGAGAAATGTCGCTTCACAGAAATAATAATTTCATGAAAATTATCTAAGAAGTCTTCTAGGCTACTATACTTCAAAGCGACGCAATGAGTGGATTCCTAATAATAGTATTAGGAAATCATTTGTACCTACTTCTATTACAATTTCTTTCCTTATATTCAGTAAGTGACGTTCACGTAAGGTCATTAAAAAAACATTGTATGGCGATTGGTAGCAGCGCCCATGTCTGTATCTAATGTTAAAAATGTCCAGACTCAGTACGTTGATATTGATGGGGAATAGGAAATGTTATTTTTTCACAGCTTCTATAAAACCATTAATGTAGCAAACAGTTGAGAAAAATCTTTTTCTCAAACATGCTCGGAAAAAACGGTTTTCCGATTGAAAGACAAGTACGGAAAGAGCCTCATTTTACTCCTAGGAGTAAAAAAAACATATGAAAGCACTTTCCGTCCATGTCTATATTTTTCTTAAAAATGCTGTCAATTTGCATACAAAATCAAAAGGACCAAGACAAAAATTCCAAACAGCCATGGTAACTGCTCGCTTTTTAGCACAGTGCGTGTGTTTCTTTTTGAATTTGCATTCCAATTTCTATGGTTAGTATTTAAAAACAATTGACAGTCGGTAACATTCGTTCATTCTGCATAATTAAATTACTTGCTTTTTAAAAATGTATTTGTATTATTTCCTCACATGTTTGGGAAAAGCATTATGTATGCCTCTGCGGAAACGAGGATTTCCTGACTCGTATTTTAGCAGGCCTCGCTATTGCTCGGCCTGCTAACCACCTCGTCAGGAAAACCCTTACTTTCCGCGCCTAGGCAACAATGTACTATTCCTTAATGGCTATAAAAATAACCAACATATAAGCCTTGTTCCTATCTCTTTCTAGCAAAACAGAATTTGACAGACTTCTATGGCCGACCTGTTACTTGATGCCACAGTGCACAGCATATCGGATTTCGATGTCTAAATTGCTTTATGTATCATCCGTATTTCTTGGCGGATTTTAATTTTAATATCACTTTTGGTGATCTCTTTTAAGGTATAATTATATTTTATCAGAAACGCGATTTAAAAAATCCATGCATATCCCTATTTCGTATACCTAATCATGAGCAGACCTCGGAATATTCGCGGCAAAATTAAATGACAGCTAGGCAGGGGTCGCCTATATCGATAAACTTAATTATCGATGCTTTTCTCATATACTAATGATCGCTCCCAGTTTTGTTTGTAAAATATGATTTTTTTGTTAGATTATGCAAACACAAATAGCAATATAATTCGGGTAATTCTTTATTTTAAAAGGATTTTGGAACCTTCACTCATCATCATACGTAAAATACTGTTTCGAAACAAGACTCTGTTCTAAGGTCTTTGTGCTATGAATCCGTTAAAAAAATAACGCCCACGTTCGAATAGTCAAGTCGATTTTAAAACTCGTGCTACAGCTACAGATTGACTACTTCATTGTGACATAGTTCCATAGTGGCCCAGAAATTATTTGTTTGACCGTACAATAAACAAGAAGAGGGGAAAACCAAGTTTAACAGCAGGGGGTCATGTAGCTTTGTCATTTTCTCTCAGCGTAAATACTGAACTGCATAGCTACTTGTCATATCAAATGGCTTTTAATTGAAAGATTCTACAATTTAAATGAATATTTCAGATGTATACCTGGTTAAGACTTTTTTAATAATAATGTATTTACTTGTTATTGTACGCCCGAAATGGGCAAACTGTTGGACCTTTTATATGATGTGACCTAATTGTACACAGTTTCTGACAATAAATGAATCTTATCTTATCTTATCTTATCTTATCATAAAATCGCCCTGAACTCTGTTTTATATAGATAATATGAAAACCACGAAAACCTACTCCAAGTAAGTTCGAGAAACAGATTAATTTACGTAACTTTAATGAAAATCATCACTTGGCTTCAAGTTTTCTTTGTTTTGTTCTGTGGTAGCTACCGTTTCACTTTGATATCGGGTTAGATTATTGGCTCGGGTTAAATAACTATCGAGTTTAATTAGATACTGAAATATGAATTAATTAGCAAACTAGTTTAACCGTGGATCGTCGGCGATTATTAATGTAAGAAAGTATTAACTTTCTTACATTTATGAAGTCATTGCCACCGGCGTCCGAGGGGATAAGTGTTTTACGAAAATTAGCTTAACATAATGCTATAACGAAAAATTTATAATATTGCAGAAATACATACATACATACATAAAATCACGCCTGTTTCCCAGAGGGGTAGGCAGAGACGACTTCTTTCCACCTGCTACGATCCTGACAAATGTCTTTCGCTTCTTCCACATTCATACATCGAGTCATGCACGCACGTCGGTTTCGGGTACTTAAGATTCGGCCCTTTTCCAGTATTTCTCCGATTTTTTTTTGCCTAGGGCGGCCTCTTCCGACCCTTCCACTCACTTTCGCTCTGTATATCTCTTTCGTCAATCTTCTTTCATCCATCCTTTCCAAATGACCGAACCATCGAAGCATGCCCTTTTCAATCTTAGTCACTACATCTTCTTTTAGTCCACATTTCTCTCTGACCTATATATAATATTGCAGAAATATAATAACTTTTTTTTCTTTTCTTTTCAAACTAGAGTGTTCAGGTATTTTTGACACTCATGACATTGTAGAAACATAGCAAAAACCCATTATAACTTAAAACGATGGAATTAAAAAAAACGTGGAGTAGGTGTATTTTGTAAACAGGAAAAAGATTTTAGTATATTTTATTTTAACCCCTCGAGCGTCGGCGATTTAAAACTTTCATACATTTAGTACGGAACGGCAATGACACAGACGTCCGAGGGGTTAAAACTCGCGACTACGACTCTCTTCGCTTGAGTTTATGTGAGCTCTCTGTAACACCAGTCCATTCAGAAAGTTTTTTTTTTTGAATAACTATAAAAAACCACCAAGATATAGGCCACCAAAGATTTGTTCCTTTCTCTTTCTAGCGAAACATGGACATAGACATGGACATTATATATGACGTCACACGGCGTATTGGATTTTTTTATCTAATTACCAGTTTAAAAATATAAAATATCATCCGTATTTCTTTTAATTTCATTTCGACCGATTTTAATTTTAATTTAACTTTGGCTGACCTCTTTTACAGTCTTTAATATTGAAAATCCATGCATATTCCCTTGTGTGATAGAAAGAACTTTACTCGAGAGACGACACTTCCTTAAGAGTGAGCTACTGTACCTACTGAACTGTGACCGATTCGAGCTCCCACTACTCCCAGTTAGTGAGTAGGGAAACAGCTGCGCACATCATTATTAAGATCGTTTACCCACTTGTAAAGATGTATTGAATTACATGCACTAATCTGACCGTACTCGCATATGGTAAGGGAAAGCTTGTTGATAAGTTAACGTGACGTAACATTAATCTTGTCATAACTTGCTATTGATTTTATAGTGTTATTTTAGTGTCGAAGTTTAAACAAAGCGTCAGACGTAAGAAAGAAGGCTTTATCCCTTAAGCACCGAGGTTCAAGTATGTCATCAGAAGATCAAGTGACAAAGGTTTTAGGGTCCGTTCACACAGACCGGCGTCGCTTTTTCCTAAAGCACTCGCAATGACAATCGGCTTCAAAGTGTAAAAATGGTTTTTATTTTGTATGCAGACATGCTTTCGATTTTCAGAATGAAAACTATCGTGATTGCGAGTGCATTAGACAATAGTCCCTAGGCTCGGAGAGGAGAGTAGATTTTTATCACGTTGGACACAGAGTTTTGAGTCTTTGTAATAAAGTTTATTTTTACAAATGCAATTCTTTTGTCATTAAGAAATTGTCAAAAGAAGTGAACATGCAGAAATAAACCTTATTACAATGGCTTAAAACTCTGTTTCTAACAGGATAAAAAAACTGCTCTCCTCTCCGAGCCGCTCTGTGTGAACGGACCCTAAGGCCTACTGTCCACGGAAGCGTAGCTGCATAGACGCGTTTTCCTCATTGTACGCTTGCTTGCAGCCTACATACAAAACCGCACAACTCTGTCGACGGTGCATGCAAGTTTCACGCCGCCGGCCGTACTGCATGCCATACGCCGGGGAACATCGCAAGAAACGGCACGTAATGAAAGAAAATTACGGCATCATCACGTATGAAAGAAAATGTATGCAACGAAACGCTTACGCTACGCTTCATGGACAATGTCAGTACGCCAGGCTGCATGAAAGCTGTACGGCGTATATTTGCAGCGTCTTAGCAGCTACGCGTCGTGGACGGTAGGCCTAATTCTTGTATACTCCGTTTATTTATATACTCTCTTATAACGAGTTATCTCGAATTATACCTTTTTTACGCTTCTTGCCCTGGGTTATTGCATTGGCCTGAAGTTAACATTAATAATGTAGACCAATGAAAGTCCCTTCTGATAAAGGAAAGTGGTTCGACATTGATCTCTACGATTTAATTTACTAAGATTGCAAAATGAGAATTACCATTAGCTAAGAGTGAGTTTATAGTAAAAATATAAAGAATTTTACTTAATAGAAACTATGGCAATAAAAGTAGGTTAATATGAGTAGGTATGCCAATATGGTGACCGTATTATTTTTGGATTCTAAAGCACAATTAATATTTGTTAATGTATTAACCTAAAATTACATCACTGAAACAGTTCTTTAGATAGATTTAATATAAATGGAGGAACATACAGATAGCAAGTTGTCATTGACGTTGACTTTCATAATGTAACAAAGTAGTATATGTAAAATGATGTATGAAAACGTGAGTTTATTTTTTATGTTCGCGTCACGGATCACCACGTTTTCCAACTGTCAAGGCAATTCAAAAACGTGACGTATGGTTCAAATGTTCATGCCCAAGCTACAAAACAATGGTTTTCAAACAATACGTTGGTATACACGCTTTATTGAAATTTCACGATAGTTTTTTTTTAAACGACCACCAAATACTTTACAATAAAAAATACGCTATGTAGGTTTTTTTTCATAATAGAGGTTGGTAAACGAGGTGTTATTAAGTCCCGAGTTGATTTCGATTTCCAATCGAATCAGCGCGAGTCCAACTTAAACTTCACCATTTTTTGTATTTGTTCTGTTTTCTTCAGGTTTTGTACTAGGTATAAACATGCCAAAACTTGTATGTTTTAGCGTTTTACGATACAACAAAATAATAATACTTTTAAAAACCTTTGTTGTATAGGGGCCACTTTATTATCAACTTCCTTTAAAAAAATGTTGTAAAAAAAAAGTTGCTGATGTATTGGCGAAATTTTTTTCACTGATTATCACTTCTCAAGCAATTAATAGCAGATTTTCATTTGGCAACCAGACACTTTCCAAATATATTTTTTCCAACACTTCGTTTTGCGAATGTATGTCTGGTCATTGAATGATTTTGTCATTTATTTATTTACCAATTTGTATTTAGTCGAATGATTTAGTTTGCATAAAATACAAAACCCAAACAATATTATGGCAAATGAATTGCATATTTATTTTGGTACACTGAAGATACTGTTATAATTTGTAAAGTGGGTCATATCTCTAACAGGTTATCAATTTTATTTCCAAATCAGCTTATACATATATATTGATAGTGTGGCAAATTTCCGTAAAAATCTATTATGGCGATCCGCGGCTTGCTCGCTCTGCTCGCTCGGCTTCACGATCTGGTTTGAACATAATTCAATCTAACACTCCTCTCGCTACGCTCGTCGTGATACCGCGAATAGTCTTACAAGTTTTAATTTCACGGCTTATAAGATTATAAGCAACTATGCTAGTCGTTCATTTGGAGAAACTTTTCAGACTAATACATTATATGCTTAAGTAAAACATTTGGCAACCAATCAAACGTCTGATGAAAGTAGGTCAAGTAATATTCTGCAAAAAGTTAAAATGACCACAGCAAAATATGCTAAATAAATATATGCCAAAAATTGAGTTGGCAAAAATACAGTTGTTAAAATTTGTTTGGGAAGTGATATTTGACAAAAAATATTTCGGCCAAACAGCAGACTCCCAAAAAAAAATTGTACATTCGCCGTAATAAAATCTACTCGAAAAAAAAACCCACGTTACGTAACCCAAAGTTAGGACGAAACAAAGGTCCCTTTAATTTTGGTATCGGTTAAAAACAATCAATGACCTTTAAAATGCTTTGAGTAGCTTCTATGAATTTGACACCTGCTCATTAGCATTGAAAACAACATTAAACGATTTCTTTTCTTCAGGGTATCTACAGAAATCCTCTCAGAATCACATAAACAAATGAAACCACTCGAGGCGACTGTTTTGTATGCTTCCTTTTATGTTAACATCAAAGTGTTCTGATTCCGGAAGTAATAGAACGTTACTTGGTAATTGTTGTTCGTATTTATTCAAACGAGATAACGAAGGAATAATGGAAGTACCATTTCCATGAGTTCCCTAATCTTTGGTTTTAATAATTGCGTGGACGATGCTGATGTATGCTTTTCTCATCTAAGTTACCTTTGGAGTTTACCTTATTGCATGAGTACTAGAGTAGGATACTAGTTACCTAAGAGTTTAATCACCCATAAAAAAACCGGGCAAGAGCATGTCGGACCATGCCCGGTGTAGGGTTCCGAACATAAAAACAACAAGTAATAACTAATTTTATATTTAAAGTAATTTGGTGCCGTTTTAGATGATTTTAGTAGGTATAAATATTTTAATTGCCTGTATTTCAAAACAAGACATCATTGATGTGTAGTCTTATTTTTTTTAACTTTGTAGTATTTGTGTTTTCGAGTGTTTTGACACTTGAGTCTAATAAAAATTAGCGCTTTAAAGCTTAATATTTCATAAACGGTTTCCTTACTCGAGAAAATTTATTCACAAACCCGCAACATTTTTAAAAGACCTATCCAACGACACCACACATTATGGGATAGGCGAGAAAAAAAAGACATCCCCAAGTTACGTTTAGGGGAAATACACATATTAAAATATTATTTTTTCAAAAAAATATTTTACCACTTTGTTGGCGTGATTAATTAAATATGTATATTCATGCCAAATTACAGTTTTCTAGTACTAAGAGCCTCTGAGCTACGCTGCGGATAGTTTGACTACGGAACCCTAAAAAGCCACGTAGATTCAACTCGTACGGAATAAGCATGCCGGATCCCAATATGCAATTACCGAATCCTTTTATTTTTGAATTGTAGGTGTATAGGTACTTTTTACCGTGCATAGTATTATTTTTAGTTGGTATTGCTTCGAGTAAGTATTATTAACCGAGAATAAAAAACTATTAAGATACTATCCTGTGGGGTTATTATGACGTATCTGTGCAATTCATTGTACGCTGATAGAAAAGGACAGAATTATGTAAGTGCTATAGCTCCATCCTTTACGCTCACCGTAAAATGAACTGCACATCCATGACATAATAACCCCCCTGTTGTCATTACTTACTCGGGATTAAACAGTACTTTTTCCTTTTGGTAAAATAATAAAAATGGGACAATGTCACAAGAAATGGCCTAGTGATATAGGCTTCTACTATGGGTACTAGACAACTGTAATTAAACTAACTTAAAAAAACACAAATATTACCGATCCGCTAGTTTCGTAGGCAGGGTCGCTTCACTACTAACTACGCTAAACGCGTTGTCACATGAAGTTATTGCTGCTTCAAGAAGTCTCATCGAATAAAAAAAGATTACAATGCTTTTATGGTATCAATCACGTCGAATCAAAGCAAAGTCACATACCGATTGCCTTGTTTTTCCTTTTATTGCTCATGTTTTTGATTGTACTCCCACGTGAAAAAAGCGTCACAACACCCATTAAAATCATTCCAATTCATGTCCCACAAATAAAATAGATGCTTTACCATAAATATTTAATATATTTGGTAAATTGTTCAGTAAGTACAAACATAAAATGTACTTAGCGTTACTCACGCAATGGGTAAACCAATATATTATGTTCTTTATCTTACTGTGACAGGTATATTTATTGGGGCGTTTTTGTGTTGTCGCATTAGTATTGACAAGCGCTCGATCATTGACGGTTTCCAATTACATTTAAAATTCATTCATCACGGTCGCAATAACTGGGTGGCGAGGGCTTTTTCGGCTCTCTGCTCTTTGATTAGATTCTGTACTGAACAAACCCATCCATCGCGCAACCACAAAAGGTCGGCGGAGCCACGTCGGGCCCCCGCTTCCCATTCGTTCCGCTGTCCAGAAATTTTTGCAATAAAATTAATCGTTCCAATAAAATTGGAGCCGAATAGAGCTGCCCATGCATGAACACTTTTTAATTGGGCCGCTCTTTTTGCTCCTTTCGCAGCCATCCAAACGAGAAATCGAACTTGAGCAAGTTCTTAGCCCGTTCGTACCTACGACAAGTATCCATGCCCGCGCGAACACTTTAGGGGTGCTTTTTGCTACCACAATTACGTCATTGCTTTAGTAAAAGTTTCAAACACGCTCTAGATAATTAGTAGAACCAAAAGTTACGAGTATCTCAATAACTACTGCGTAAATATAAGTGACAAGCCATGTTTTTATCGTAAATTATTAGTTTTTTAATAATTGATTCAATTATCTTGTCTCGGTGCAGGTGGACGAATTCAATATTCATTGCGTCCAATCAAAAGTGAGCAATTTGCTGCGTGCAAACGCGGCCCCCGATGGATTGCATAAAAATCAGGGAAAAAACATGGAATAACGAGCCGCCGAACAAACGAATATATATTTCCCCATTTTCATTTTCGACAAGCAATCGCGTTTAATGGGTTGAGCTCGATTCCCACTTGAGTTTGTTCCATTTTGTTTCATTTGATCGCTTCGGCGATTCATGGCGAGGTGTGCCATCGACCAGTAATGTAATAAAATCGTTTCGGTTACCTTTTGACTCTCAACTGGACATGCAAATGCATTATTGAATATTGTGATTTCTAATTTAATATTGTCGCATGATTTTTATCATGTTACACGCATCAGGGCCATCAGTGTGTTTTAAATTACCAGATTTTCTAAAATAAACGTAAAGTTATATTCTATTTCGAGTTACACATAATAATAATGATAACTTCACAGTTATTGAGGGTACGGCTATAAATATTCCAACGTAACTGGAGCTCTATCCAAGATGCAAACACTAGGTGTTTTTTTTTATCACTTAAAATGAATGGGATGACCTTCTTGCACGTTACGATAAACCACGCCAACTGTCATATTTTGATCGATAGAAAAAAGGAACGTTAATAAATAAATATTATGGGCGTTAATAAATAATAAATAAATTTAATGTCACACCAATTGACTTAGTCCCAAACTAAGTTCTAAGTAAGGCTTGTACTATGGGTACTAGACAACGATATAATATACGTATATAGAGAAATATTTACCTAAATACATAGAAAACATCCATGGCTCAGGAACAAATATTTGCACTCATCACACAAATATCTGCCCTTACCGGGATTTGAACCCTCAGTCCTGGGTTACCCTAGGCAGGGTCACTACCCACTAGGCCAGCACGCCGTCATAGCGTTTCCATCTTGGCCAGAGCTCCAGGTGCGTTGCAAACTAGGATAAATAAAATGAATTATATCTCATGTCTGTAAAACATGCTTTCTAAAGTCAACCTCTACCTAAATATTGTTTTCCTTATCTCTATCCGTTTTGCCGGCATGCATATAGATCCTTTAGTTGAAACTCACCCAAATCCTCGGCGTCCTCGCTCCACTCGCCCTCCTGGGCCCAGCTTGCCGCCAGCATCACCAGAAGTTGCAGCCACTTTACCGAGCACATTGCAAACTAATACATCCTTACATTATGCCTTGAATAACAATCACTCCACACGACACTGGCTCCCAAAGGACCGGCCGCATTACGCAGCGCAGCCTTCATATATTTTAAAGTCGGCAATTTGCCATTCTGAACCGTTGTTTCATTTTATTTGCAGTATATTGAATGCTCTCGTGCTTTATTTAAGTTAAAATATACTGTTGTTTTTGAATTTTTGTAGGATTTTACTAAAAAAATGAATTGCTGAAGTAAGTTTACACATTATCATTACGTTTGTCCTTGGATGTTCGTCCAGAACATCTACACAATTCACACCTAATATTACTACAAAAGTTAAAGTTTTAACGAATAAACAAACGAAAATGTAACTAACGAACTAATTCAACAAATAACCGCACATATTATATATATAAAAAATAAATAAATGGAACTTAAATAACTTCAAAACTTAAAGGTTGCGCACACCGGGCTTTATAGTAACAAACGTTAGCACTTTTTTCTAGGATAACCAGTTTAATAATACATAACATGACTTTATTATTAAACAGTTATAACAGTAGTTCACGATATGATGAACCGATCTAAATTTAAAATATTTTATGTTGACGTTGACGATCTTTCGGACGCAGGCATAATGTATTAAGTAATATTATCTCTATACCGCCCTCTCTAAATCCACCATCCCTCGTCACAGTCAAAGAAATCTTAAGGACTAACAGACCCAATGTCAGCATTAAGCATTAAGTCATGCTTATTCAGCTCACAAGGCAATCAAATCAAGTGCAGAGGGGCAAGGTCCCTGCCCGTTTCAACTGTCACTCCCTAATACCGCACGAAACGAGACGTCGGACGTCATTTCCTGCAGGAAATTGACTAACATTGGGCTTTTAAGATTGTTCACATAGGTATTTTGCTCATGGGTCAAGTTATTTAATGGTAAATTGTTACCCGTTGCGGAAATAACAAATTTCATGTCTGTATTTTTATGTGGAGTAAAATGTTGTCCGGCGAGAAAAAGTGAGGTGTCTGAAGTTCTGTATTGTATGCTTCATGTTTGTAGTATTTTAGAAAGATCTTAAATGAACTGAATTATGCTTTTAATGTTGCAATGGGCGCAAAGAGTATTTTCATTTTTAGGGCTACTTTTATTATCAGTGTAGAACAATAAAAATACCACCTCAAAAATAACCTTAAAGTTTTAAATTCTCATCCGTCCACAAGATCTTGATAGAGAACACATTATATTTAGTACACACTGCCCGAGAATTCAAATTATGCACCAGGAATCGGAATGATATTGAAAATGCTTGGACAGGGCGAGAAGAAGAAGAATATTTTAACAATATATTTGCAGTTTATGAAGTGAGGTTATTTCTAACATAAGTATCATTAATATTGATAATGGCATTACTAATCCAAGTGTTATTTTTTATTTAACGTTTTTAGAGTTTAAACGTAAATTTAATATTTAAAGGGAAAGGTAACACACAGAGTTAAGGAAAATACAACAATGCAGAACCCTTTTAAAGCATGACGAGCCCCAAAATAACCAGGGATCCGGGAAATCATTACACCTTATAAAACTCTAATTAGGCGTGTATTAAATTAAAGGAAGTTCTAATTTAGTCGTCCGGCGTGTGTCGGCGCGCGTGTAAACGGTCTTTTAGTCCCCTGTCAGAAATATAAAACTTTGACGCTTGCTCGCATACACTTGGGTAAATAATGTGTTTAATCTCTCCTGGACCGCTGACCCTTGTCCCGAGGAATAAAAGTTCCGGGAAAGGTTACTAGCAGTAACAAAAATTTATTCTTCGATTATGTTGTACAACGGTCGTCAAATGAAAGGGAAACTGAAAGTTTTTCTTTATATTTATGAAGGTATTCAAGCATCTTTAGTTACAAGTGTTTCGTTTGATAATCTTTTTGGAAGGAAAGTTTGTTTGTTTTGGAGAAGAAGTTGACTGACACAATATGGTATTTAGCGTCGTGCCTGCTAATCTTTATGGAAACTATTTTACAAACTTAAGTTCGTAGTGTCGTGTGAAGGATGTAGGCCCGAGGCACGGACGAGGTTAAGCGTATTTTTTTTACGAAAATAAAATGTTGCTCAGTTGATACTAAATTATAATGCGACGCAAATTATTTGATTCTTCCTAAATTAATATTATTATTTCTTTAATGAGAACCCACTTCCTTGGCTACTACAAACTCCCCGAATGCCCTGCGTTTGTATGTCAATTGAGCTTTATGTAGGTACCTTATTTTTTATTGAAAATAAAATAGCCTTTCTCTTATCCGATCGGGTTATTTATTGCACAAGTTTGTTTTTGACCGCCTCACGTACTTTATAGGGCGAACCTTTCCTATTCCGAATTGGCAATTGCTATTTGATGTATACTTTATTTTGTAACTTTGCGATCCCCTACATATTTCTTTTATTCTGGTGCCATTACATTTGTTTCGCGGGATAAGAATGAGGAAGTATATTTTGGGACAAATACATTTTGTGGGTGTTTTGACTCATTCTTATATGTTACAATTAGCTTTAAATATAAATAAAAAACTAGTAATGAAACATAATTCAATTTGCGCAGCGAGTTTGTTTCGTGGCGCGCACAGGAAACGTTTCATATTAATATTAACAAAACAGCGCAGAACGAGCTGATTAAGCATTTGCCGATTCACCGGATTCCCCCGGAACGGGCCGCACGTATTCGTTGGAATTCAATTTTTGCCCCTCAGCTATTCCACGTGGCCAAAAATAGTGGACCCGCTCGAGCCGGATCGATGGAACTACGCCCTGGAAAGGATGGCGTAATATCACAACAGATGTCGACGACGGTTATGTCAACTGGGCGTCCATTCACGAAACTAATAAAAGATTCAGCATTGTCGTTTGCCGAAAGAGGGTTCTTCCAGAGCATTGGCGCCCGTTTCTGGCGGTGTTCGGTGGGTTTTGAGGTCATGCCGGACTTTCGCCCGTCATTATCACTGGACATGGTTTTCGGAACATGCTGTAGAATATTTGAGCTAATTAATATTTTTTTAAATTTAATGGCAACTTACATGTATCTTCATACGTCTGTATATTCCTAGTATTACTACAGCTTTATGAAGCGAAGTAAAATAAATACCGATCATAAATTTCCAGTAAGACTACAGCGTCTTACCTTTTATATCTTGGCCCGCATCTCGCCAAGGACGAACGTTATTATATTTGTTATTATTTTCGCGTCCCGTAGATCTTAAACACGTCACTTCTCATGAATAAACGTGACACTATTGTAGTCAATGTAGGTATAAAAGTACATAGAAAGTACATAGAAAAGAGTTTATACGTCTGCATTGGTAACTAATGAAATTTGGAAAGAATAAACGTTATTTATTTGCCGTTTAGCTCGTTCATTCAGTATCAAGTTTATCACCTGTGAAAAGTACATTTTCAGGTCGAGACTACATTAATTTATATCAATAAGCATGTAAATAGTCATTTTCCGTTTAGCCAGTAGCTTAGCGAGCCGAATTTGTATGCATAAACTAAGAATGAATGTTGGCAAAACGCCGGTCTAGACGACCCTTAAAATTGAACAAGTGTCCCACGGGTCAAGGCAACATTTTCTATCCTTTGCCCAAAACCCGCAGAGTTTTTCCCCCAAAGGCTAATTAGAATAAAAGAGTGTTAAACTTGGTCTTAACTGATGGACGCGTTTGGGCAAAGCTTTTGCAATATACCGCCCCCAAGGAAATACCTTTCCGGAACTGCTGTTCGGACGTTTGTACATTTTAAATGCCAGATTTATTTGCAGAGTTATGATGAATTATTGGCAGCGTTTTGGATTCGGATTGTAACCGCGTTTGTTTTATTTAATCATTTACTTCAAGCCTTGGATTAAAACCTGGATTAAACGCCTGTATTAAATTATTTTCAGTAATAATATGATTTTGAGAGTTATTATTTTGAGATTTATTTGGTACCGAAACAATGTTTGTGCAGTCGGCTTATTAGGCAACTGCCAGCGACAATAGAGCGTTGGTGAGAACTAACAACTGACACAGTAGTGGCTGACCGTTGACGAAACTGAAATTCAAGACATTTTTATGTCGATGGAAAGGTTTGTTTGAAAATTAATTTCGCCTAAAAAATAGTAGAATATTATAGAAAGAACTTATGATGCAACTTGTCTTCCTTGAAATATTATGTGAACTACATATATATGAAAACAAATATTGTTCAAATAAAAATAGGCGTAAAGTAGCCCAACCATAAAATGTAAGCTCAAACAATACAAATTAATTAGGTTAGATATAAGTACAAGGAAGGCCATAAAGTAAATCCGTCACGGTGTCATTGAATGGCCGGATTATTTTTATTTCTCCCGGAGATTTATTTTCCTTAGATTAGCATCCCTCTTATTTATGCTAATGTAATTTTAATGGCACAGTCTTCTTCGGCTAATTTCATTTTCAAAAAACTCCAAGGATTTATCCCTAAGCTTGGCTTATTAAGATGCTTTTGATAACGATTTCACTTTAATAAATTTATCGTATTGTTGGAATACAACTTTTTAATAGTCATTTTATGTTAATTGAGTTTTTGTAATTATCTGCATGCACAGTACAGCATGATTAAAAACTAGCAAAAACGAATAATTATAAAGTATATTTTTAGATTACAAATTATTACCACAAAGTTGTATGAAAACAAAAGGTTACTGTTAGTTCTGGGAATATCATGCTAAATATGCTGTGTACTCGTACTATAAATTGAAAACGGTGGTGTTGTTTTGGTGTTTCCACACAAACAATTTAATTTTAATTATATTGTGATTAAATCTTTATTACCAAAACTAGCCTGTTATGACCTGTTACCTATTTTATTTAAAATTTACGTTAGGTTAGGTTATGTTTTTTACTCAGAGTCCTTCTGAAAATCAGTGCCATGGTTTCAATGCAGCAGAATGCTGAGAGGGATCCTGTTTTACGTAATGCTTACTATTTAATTTAATATTTTTTCTTTTGTTATTCTAAGTATGTTAAATACATATTTTCTAATTCTGTTTCTAATTTCAAAAAGTTATTGTTAATAGGGCATCTTTTCCAATGATTATATGTAAATAATATGTGTACTTTAGAATTATTAACAAGACAGACAAAAGAGGTGAAATTAGTCTTTAAATTAGTTAAGACACACCTTTATCATATACAAAACAACGCCATTTTCGTATCCCTTATGAGATATGACTACTCATAATACATACCTACATAGATATCGTGGGACAACCTCCCACAAAGTTATCTTGTCCTAAACTAAGCTCTACGCTTGTACTAGGCTACTAGACAACGATAAATATACTTTATAGAGAAATACATGAAAAAACGTCCAAAATTCAAGAAAAAAAAAAGTTCTTGCGCTTATCACACAAAATTTTGCCTATACCGGGAATCGAACCCGAGACCACTAGCTGCGTAGTCAGAGTCACCTACCTACTAAGTTAATCGCGTCGTCAAATACATCGACCAACAAGGTTTTATTTAAAACCGTAAAAGAACTCGAACAATAAATACAACGTCCCGTCGATGCCGGTAGCGAGCGCTGACCGTCGAGCGGTGTAAGTCAACACGGCCACAAAGCCCGTATCGGGAAATCAAGATTGAGAGAAAGAAAAGAATCGGTCCGAGACAACCAGTCAGCTGACGTGGATGTTTATATGTTACCTTGGAATCCCCTCGATTCACCGACACTCATTTGATCGAATGTATCGTTTTATGGAAAGGTTTCTGCTGAAACCTTACTGTTTTATGTTATAAAAATTACAGCTCCTGCAAAATTAAACGCTTGTCGATTTAAACAAAATGAGTGAAATGAGTGTCGGTGGTTCACTGGTAAACCTTGTTACCTTATTACCTATTTTTATGATTCCACAAGCTTCTATCTAACCATATTCCCTTCCTGATGATTTCCGAATCCCAAATTGAATTTTAAACCCATGATTCTAGGCTAAGCTGTCATCGGCTACTTGTAAAATCTGTGCTTCTTTTCTAGCGCACAATGTCATGACTTATTGCATCTACGCGGCTACAAAATACTTGTAACAGTTGAAGTGTACATAATTCGTATAAAAAACTATTTTATTATTCATGACTCTCCTCCTGGATCCTTGCATCCTTCAAAAAGAACAAAATGGTCAGCCGCTTTGGCATCGAGCCCTGATATTTCCGAAGTTTGATTTAAGTTCTTCAATTATTTTTTCAGATTTTCGAAAAAAGTAACTTTATTAAAAATATGCTCTTATTAGTATTTATATATGTAATAAGGTATTTGTTCTTTATAAATTATTCTCACTGATCCAGGGATTGATTTTTAGCGGTATGTATTTTGTTTTGTGAAAAGGATGTTCGGTTGTTTAGGGAAAGTTCATAGCGTCAGGACTTATGGCGGCAGACAATTATGTTCTTTATAAAGTAAATATTTTTTTTACTTGAAATGATACATTATTTTATAAATGGGATAGATAGACAGACGAACAAACAGCGTTGACAGCCCTAGCCAACATCTTTGATTATGCAACTCTAATAAAAATCAAAGATTATTAGTGTGACAAATTACAGGGAATATTTCAGGTCGCATTTATATTTTAAATCGTACAAATACAGGAACAGCGAGCACAATGCCCAGTCGGTTGCCGACACGGAGCACGAGCGACATAAGTCAACACGGAGTCACGAAGCCCGTATCGGGAAATTCGGATTGAAAGAATTCTCGGGCCGGGCAAACAGCGCGCGCTGTAATTGTCTTCTGCGCCGCTACTACTGATGTCAACGGTTGAATGGTTTGTTTATTAGTTACTCAATAGTTTAATAAACATTGTACGTAGTTGAGAAGTTAATTGAGACAACGTTAGCTATTTACATTGTGTGATGACAATTAGTCATACAATTATAATATGATTAATTTTCTTTATACAAGGGAAAAAACTAAGCACTGTTTAACTACGTCCAATATTTTTGAGTATACCTTTCTGTAATAAGTTACTTCTTACAGGAGATAAGTGAACTTGAATTCATTAAATTAATCCATTATGCGCCGAATATTATTATATTGCTACATTACGATAAACCAGATACAATTTATCTATTGGTTACTAGTAAATATTTTTTTTTACTTCTGACAGTAATTGACAAGTATTGCACCAACTTAAACTTCCAAAGCTATATAGACAGAGAATTTATTCTATTTGACAAAATCATATTGCTTTTGACTTATTTTTGTATTTTCCTTAACTTCAAGCCAATAAAGTGGACAAACACGATATGATGTCATAAAAATTGTCAATAAGGCCTCTGATTCGATACAGAAATAACGACATTTCCTCATCAGCTTAATTCAACATACATTAAATTATAATATGGGATGGCTCGAATATTATCCCACCCACACGCAAAACATGCGCAAGACAATATCATATAATGTTTATCTAGAAACATAATAATACGTATATCTGGTAAAACTTGACTGAATTATGTGGCTTCTGTTGCTTGAGCAAGAACATTCCAATCATACGTCACGTTATCAAATCACCTTTACTAGTAGAAAACGTATTCTCAACACAACCGTAACACAAACGACTCAAACAGACTTCCGTCTATATTAATTATTATAAGTAAATTGACAATTTGACCTTTGACACTTGATGACGATACGAAAGTCAACGTAAATGAAAACTGTTTTATTTTTAATATTAGGACTAAATACGGACGTTTTAACCAATCGCCATCCACATTTTCTCGATATTATCAGTAGTTCGTGCTCGAGGTATGGGCTCGGAAATAAATCTTGCGTAGCGCAAGCGCGTAGCACCATGACTTGTTGCGCTTACGCCGCTACGACGTTCGCGTAGCACTTGGGTATCTACCTACGATTACTCGTAGTTCGTAGCACATAATGTTACGCTACGCCTGGAGTACACGTGCCAGGCTCTAAGTTGTTACTACATTGACACGTTGTTGGCCCAGTTAGTAGTAATCCTGCCTACGAAGCTAGCCGTCCTTGGCTCGATTCCCGGTATGGGTAAATATTTGTGTGATGAGCACCAGTGTTTGTGTCCGAGCCTTACTTATTTCTCTATATACGTTTGTTTATTGTTCTCTAGTAGTAGTAGGTTAATTTGTGTATATTTATTATATTGCTTTTGACATGTTATTCTGCAACATTTTGATAGCTCTTTATTTACTTGACAGTAATAGCAGCCGATTTAATAACAATTTAAAAATACGATAAATGTCAAAAGCAATAAGGATTTACCAAGTAAAAAAGGGCCTGTTTATATTAAATCTTAAAAGGTTTTTAAAAAAGTTAATATTATTGGCATGTATATTAATTATGGAATCTCTATTCATTAGTTTGTTTTGTGACCAAATAATTATATCACGCTTCCAAACGTGCATTTGTAACGGCTAATAGCAATTTATTTAATCAAAGGATATTTTGCACGTGTAACATAAATCATCTGTATTTATTTGTATCGCCAAACCCATAATTACCTAAATCTTTTTTTGTGCAGAATAAACATTTCGTTGGCAATTGTACGACGGCGTAGATTTATTCCATTCGAGCGGAGGGTCAGTGGTAGGAGCCGGTTCATTTATTTACCCGTAAACAGTGTTTACTGTAACAACAGTCTTTGTTCCCTATCAACTAAACATGTGGCCCGTTAGGTAAACGATATTTACTTCCACAATGTTTTGCTGGAAAGATTAGGAATACTTGTGAAAAAATATTAAGTAGTACGTAATGGTGCTTTAGTGGTCGTAGCCTGACCTACCGGCTGTAGTGTTTGCATTATTGTGTTTCGGTGAGGGGATTGGATAACCAGTGAAATTACTAGTATAAGGGCATTCTATATTGCCTTATTGTTAAGTTGTTAGATGTTTAAATTATTTGTTTAGGGTTCTGACCAAAAAATTTAAAAATGGAACCGTCGTGCGTCTTTCTGTCCGTCTGTCTGTCACAGCCAATTTGCTCCAAAACTACTGAACCGATTGTGTGGAAATTTGGTACACATATAATATGTAAATTAATGACCCAAACACAGATGTTTAATTTTTTTTTATTTAAATAATGGTCATTTTTGCAAAACAAAGTAGAAAATCTACTGTGTCATATATCAAATGAAAGGGCTCGTTATGAGGATCTAATTATTATTTTATATTATTGTAAAATAAATAGTTTTGATTTTATTCATGAAGACCAACATTGACCATTTCCCCCCCCCCCCCCCCACCCTAAACTGCCCTTTTCAACGGCACAAAACTAAACTGCCCTTTTCAACGCGCCATGTTGAATGTTTTGTTTTGCTTGTCATCTGTTTTCAATGTGTTTGCGTTGAATAAATTATAGTCTTAGGATAGCAGTCACATCCTCGTGAGCCCCATACCACACACAGGGAGATTTTTGTAAGTGGGAATTTGAATCTACCAGCATTGAAATAAAGTTAAATTACCCTGGCTCTTAACAGCCAGTTTCAATTTTGAATCAAATAAAAGTGAACGTTACACTCACAAAAAAACTAAAATGCCTTGATTATGTACCTCCTATAGAACACCAGGTCTCACGAGGGCCATTGTAGTCTTGAACATGCACATGTCTTTGGGTCTCAGATCTCGCTTTGATAAGAACTAAGAATGACTAAGTTAAATTGGCTCGTCTTTTTGACTGTAGTCGGTGTTAAAGAAAATATCGTTACAAAATATTGGCAGTGTAAAAATCAGAAGGTTGAATGGTTGTAATTAAGGATCTCAGATGTCTGGATATTGATACAAAGAAAAATAATATCTCTTCATTTCTCCGAACAGAAACGGGAGGGACATCAACATTGTCATTTCTATCTGGCTTGACTAATATTTTTTTAATAATATGTTTTTTAAGAAATATTTAACAGAGGCTCTGATTCAATTTGGTAAACCAATATTGTTTTACTTTCAAGTATCTGATCGAATAGGAAAAGCACTCATGTTCCGTAAAGAATAAAGACTTCTTTCCTACCTATGTATTCAATCAGACACGATGATATATTTTGTCTTCAAATTGGCCGCCATGACTCATGACTCATTAAGTAAACGAGAGCTAACTTAACGTTGACAATACGACAACATATCTAAAGCAATATAATAAATAAATATTAGAGGACAATGTCAGATCAATTGCCCAATTCCCAAACTGAGCTCTAGGCTTTTACTAAATATGGGTATTACACAATGATAAACTAACTTAATAAGTAATACTTATATAGACAAATATATACTTAAATACATAGAAAACATCCCATGGCTTAGAAGCAAATATTCGCGATCATCACATAAATATCTGACCTTACCGGGGTATGAACCCGGGACCGGAAACTTCGTAGGCAGGGTCGCCACCAACAAGGCCAACGTCGTAATATGGTTTTATTGAATGGATTTGTGTTCATTAATATTCTTAGAAAGTGTGTTTTGAAGTTAACCATGGCCACAATAATATTGGACGTAAATAAAAGATCAATCAAACTAAGTGGCCTATGTTTTGATACTTTTGAAGTGGATTTTCTATGAATTATTTAGTATCATAATATTTGTTTAAGTCGACTCACTGTCTGATTAAATTAAATAAAATCCAACCAAAAGCGAGTCGGACTCGCCCACGAACGGTTCCGTATCATTATATGTACGACATTAGCAATAAAATCACGTTTGTTGTACAGGAGCCCCCTTGTATATTTATTTTATTTTAATTGAACTATTTATTTTTAAAGTGAATATACAACTAAATATTCTGTGAATATTTTAAGTGTCTACCTGTTGCCGTTATTAATATCGAGCAAAAAACCGCAACCTAAACACGTTTGTTGTATGGGAGCCCCTTAAATATATAATTTGTTCTGTTTTTAGTATTTTTTGTTACAGAGGAACAGAAATACATGTTCTGTGAAAATTTGAATCGTCTAGCTATCACGGTTTATGAGATACAGCCTGGTGACAGATGGACAGACTGACAGACAGACAGCGGAGTCTTAGTAAGCGTTTTGGGTACGGAACCCTAAAGAAAAGATAATTATTCGCGACCGTATAAAACAATGGGTCTGCGGTCTCTATGAACTGAAACAAGTTTAAATTTACTCTACGAAAAAGTGCGTCCTTTTTTTAAAGTTCAACAGTCATCGAAAACATTGTTTGTATATATATGTAACTATATTTTTTTTTTTATTTGTGGTACCGTTTAGGAAATATTAAACTTCAAAAGGGTAATATAATCGTCATCCCCCATACACAGCCAAAATTACAAATATGGGTGGTAATAATCAGATAAATACCTTGAATGAATTTAAAACGAACGAATTATTACGACTGAGTAGACTTGATGGTTCCTAAAAAACATGCGACTAAAATCTTAACTCCTACTAAAAATCGTCTAAAACAGCACCAAATAACTTCAAATAGAAAATTAGTTCATCCATGTTGTTTTTAGAAATAAATTTTTGTCGTGGTCCGACACGCTCATGCCCGGTTTTTTTTTAAATATACCAGTCATACTATGGTCACTGAGAACGAACTAATTCTACTAATATAATTAGGTACTCCTTCATGCTGCAATGGCTGGACAGATTTGGATGAAATTTGGATAACGCGGGGGGAATAACGATGATCGAAATGTACGCGGACGAAGTCAGTGGATAATTAAAGTTTGGTTCTAAAAATAAACACAGAAAATCCCGTGCAGCACAATATATTATTATGAATTAGCTTTTTATAATCAACTTGTTAATTGACAACGACAATTTAACAGAGAACGAGCTAAAGCGCCTCTTCGTATATTTATGCAAGTCTGCTCCTGTGTAACTCCCACTTCTACTTAACTATGATTGTTTTTTTACCCATTACGAGTACCTAATTACTTTCCAGTTTCGTGTAGATGTTCGGTTCAAAACTATGTTAAAGAGAAGAGAGTGATGCCGTAATTATAATTCAATTAGCCATACTGCTTGAGGTGCTAAGACGTCACCGCAACGAAATTATATACGTGAATTACATATATTTTTTATGTTTATAGTGAATGCTACAAAAGTTAAACATAAAATCACGCATCTGTATACTGTTTTCCGGCTGTACATGAATGGTGACTACTAACTCTTAAAATACGGTTTCCTTGGGTCCAAACACGGTTTGTTTGGTTTTCATATAACTGCCATTGTTAAGCTGTGACAGAACTAGCATTGCTTTGTCACGTAAATGCAAACCTAAATGGAAACACGAGGGCAGAAGGACCACGGTCGATGCAATACGATTCAAAAGTTCAGGTAAAAATATTTTTTCTTAGGTGATTAAGTTGTTCACAATTAATACAGAGTTTTTTAGTAAGTTTCCCTGGTTTATTAAAATTATTTTCTTTATAAATATAAATTATTTATAATTATTATGCTAAGTGTTCTAACAACAGACACAGCCAAAATGTGAAGCACTTTAGTGCGTTGTCATAGGAAACTTCAAACAAAACATCAAATGACACACATGACAATGACAATGACGTTCACAATGAAAACGTTCTAAGTATGCTCAACATTTGTATTGGGGGACTGTACCATTGCATACAAAACGATGGAGATCCTGTGTACTTTATTTAACTATTCTGCTGGCAACGTAGTCGCCTGCAAAGCCATTTTCACTATTTAAAATGGTGTTATTTCCTCAAGCAAAGTTTTTTTTCAGTATCTAGTAGCAGCGTTCCCTAGTGTTTCATAATTAATTGGAGGTACGAATTAAAGGAATGTTGATGCAGTGCTAGTTTAAGTAAGAGGTTTAAACAGAGTTGCGGACAGCATCGATGGCAAAGGTAATTATATTATAATAACGAAAACAGGAAGTCATTATCTATATTGTTACACGGGGCGTTTTATATTGATTATATAAAATATACATACAGTGGCCCTGACAAAGAGCTTTACGTTAACGTCAGCGTTTAACGAAAACTGTCAAAATGGAATTATATTTATAGTCTTTAATGACAACGTTCTTGCATCACCTTAGTTAGGGCCACTACTGGCCCGTTATCAAGTCAAAGTACAAACACGGCAATACATGAGAGTAGCCTTGACTGAATATATGTATAACCAAGTACAGTTTTCGTCGGTTGACGCTCATTTGTACTCGTACATAATAAAACTACTAATCGTCAACCTTTTGAAAGCCTTTGTCGGATATATCCGTACTACAGGTTAAACTGCAACGACGCATAAATCTGTCAAGGTGTAAGGTTTCGCGTGCAAGTGACGACATTCATTAGCAAATACACTTAGGAGTAAAAATAACGGGTCAGAGTGCGTTTTTCATACTAAAGAGGCTATTTCGAAGCCTTGTGGTTTCTCGCCAGGGAATGCTTTTAGTGAAATCTGATGATGAATACCTCGAGCATCGATACAGGACTGCCAGAGTGCCTAGGATACCCAACTGAATTAATTTGCGGTTAACGCCGGAATTGTGCATGTTCAGAAAAACATCTAAAATGGCAATAAAATGTAAGGAAATCCAAGTGCTGACCCAAACTCTCCCGCTGTGGTGTTAACTGGTTGTGTGAGGTATCTTAAGAACTTTTGACCTCCTCTATTGAACCTCGCAGTATCCACCATTAAAACTTAACAACCATTGGCGAGGAACCAAGGCTTCAAAATGGTCTCGTTTGTATGAAAAACGCACTCTGACCCGGTATTTTTGCTCCTGAGTGTATATTAGTGGTACTCCCACACTCCAGTGACTCCAGTCAAAAAACAGTTGAGACTACAACAATTCTTATAAATCTAAGAATGTTGAAGTTTTCAAAACGTTCTTTCTGTTTTTATATCCGCAGTGTAGGAGCACTATTACAATAACAATTCTGTCGTTACGTGTAGGTGCATTAAGAGAGGTTTTCAAATATTGAACCCTAACATTACATGGAACCCTTATATTAATAATTGTTGTTAAATGAGCTTTATTTGTATCAGAAATCATTTATTTAAGACATTCTTTCTAGCAATTTAATTGTAAAAATATCAATTAGTCATAAAAAAGTAAATAGTTACGGCATCGCTAAGACAATGGTAAATAGCGGCGTTGGGATGAATCTTGTCTAGATATTGTTTGTTAGTGAGGTTTTCTGAGTATTTAAAGTACTTTGTGAGTAATAATTCTTAGTATTAATGATCCACTGACTGTCTCCAAATGCTTCAATCAGGCTAATCTCAAATAACATAATACGCTGATACGCTAATATTATCAACGTGACTAACCGCCAACGACAATACTCCATTCGATTTTTAAAACCCGAACACACTTTGTATGCAGCCAGTGTTTCAATTTTAAGCCATCGTTTTATTTTTGGTTAGTTCACGCAACCATAACACCTAATGATATAGCGACTTAATTCAAGGCAGAACTAGTAGGACTTTGATATTTATGTACTTGCTTTTAAATTTAAAATCGTGCTTCGTTGTTTTTGAGTTGTGCTGGTTTATTATTGAGCGCGTTAAATACCGTCGAGCGTAGAGTACACTGGGCAATTATGGACAGTATGAAATATGGCTGGCTAATTAGGCTGTATTGGGGTTGCATTGGCTGTGCCATTAGCCTAGTGGACCCAACTTTGCCCTATTAATCTTAACCAAGTATTGGTGCCCGCAACAGCTAGTATATAGTCTTAGTGAAAGGTAAATGAGTAGGCATGTTACTGTAAGCACATACGTAGGACTTATTACTGGAGGTTGCTTATCCAACGGAGCTTAAAAACCCTGTAACTACGGCTATCTAGACGTCTATCTGTACGTGATAAAGAATAACTTAAAAATGACAGAGTCAACCATACCTTGGAAGACACGGTAATATGTACCTAGTTGGTCCTATTGTTAGTTGACATATTTAGTTAATAAATAAAGATGTATCGAACAGATCCAGATAATTTAAAAATGTATATTGAAGTTAGTTCATTACGTCATAAAAGTACGTTATGATATCGTTCAAAAATTGTTTTATTGCTTTATCGATATGCATGTTTACTTGATATTGGAAGTAAAAACAATAATAAAAACATAAAAGTACATAGAAAGTGTTGAAAATAAAAAAAAACATTATTTAAAATTCAATTAAAATAATTGCGGTAGTAAAGTTATTAATGGAAAAACCTAGACTTTTAAAAACTTACTGGACACAGTAGACAAATCCATACATTTTTTTTATTGGTGGGACTATATAAAAAAATATGTTTTACCCACAAAAACGTTCAATTGTTTACATCCTCCATAAACTATTTTTTTATAACCAATTACCATCTATTTAAGTTCGCAGGTTAATTGCACATTAATTATATTTTACTAAGTGACTAATTATTACACAGTACACTAATTTTAATATATGTTCATTAATTCAGAGACCGCGAGCAGGTGGGTGCAGCGAGCGCGCGCGATACGTCCGCGCGGCACGGATCGCCGGCAGGCACTGATTCGGCATTGGACGACGACCGACGTTATCCAAAGGTGAGGATTTCGTGCATCCTCGGCCGCCTTCGGATCCTCTCGGCCTCATCCCGATTCGATTGTGAGGAATTTCATATTTCAAGAATAAACACAGAGCGTTTTCTAGTTGTAATGGGCTTCTTTCAGTCCGCAAAGAGCAGCTGCAATTTATGCATTACTATTGTGTTTTTCAAACGAAAATTGATTTTATTTAAGTTTGAGATCAGGATGTGTTTAAATACTTTTAAAAATAAGAGAGCCCTATATGCCCATAAGGGTACTTAATACAAAAATGAACATTTAATACATTAGGGCAATGAATTATGATCAAACCGCCACTGGAATAAAGTTCATCTATATTTCGACTAGAGTTCTTTTCCAGTGGAGGGAAGGTCATTCCATAGTTTCAAAGAACGAGGAAGAAAGGAAATCCTCGATCTTCAAAAGCTATGGAATAAACTTCCCTCCACGGTGTTTGTTCAGCACCAAAAGAGTACTCACTGAAAGGCAGCACTTGCCAAGCCCGTACCATTGCTAAAACTTATACAGGAAGGTGACACTTTACCATCAGGTGAAACGTGTGCATGTTTGGCTCTTATGGCTGCACGAGAAAAAAAACTGTACATGTTCCAACCTTTACGAATTCACATTCAGTAATGTAGGTTTTGAGTTGTCAGTCAATAATAGTGCGGTTTTACAATTATAAAAGTTCTCAGCTTCTAATTTAAATACCATGTTCAGTTTATGTATAATTGGTCATATCTTAACTGTCGTTTAGTATTTGCCTTGACAAGTAATTAAAATAGCGTGCACCGCGTGTTTGGTCTAGTGCCCTTAAATTTCATTTTCATTTAAAATATTCAACACGGTTGTAATTTGAATAAACCGCATTGTTTTACTTTATAGATATATGAGAAAGTATATACTGGGTGTTTTTACACAGGATGTCCTAGACCTTAACGACGTTATACAACAAGTACCTACATAAAACTTGTTTATTTAGGTACTTGGTTGTATAATTTCGGTATCTTGATCTTGTACATTTGAGACAAGATGCCTTGACCTAGAACATTTTTTTCCAATCTTCTTCTTTTTCTTATGGTGACTCTCCGACTAGCAAAGGTTGGCGTCAGCTCCGCATACTCCTCTCTATTCCTCTCGAGGTGAAACAGTTCAGCAGCGCTCTCAATTCCTTTCCATTCTCTTATATTCCTATGCCAAGATTTTTTCCTGCGACCCACGGATCTGTTTCCTTCAACTCTGCCATAATTATCAATTGCAAGTTTCAATACCGAAGGTCACAATTGTTGAGTCAAAAAACGAGAAATTGTTGAGTGCCTTAGGAAGTATGGATTTATTTTAAGGATTTTTGGAGCATTATTGAAAACAAGTTTTGGAATCACAAAGTATAGGAATATTTAGCCAAGGTAAGCAAAATTGGCAAGATAAGTAGTGTTCTTTACCAGTTTCATTAAAACTTTAATACTTTGTAAATGAATTCGATGTCGATTCCATATTATCCTAGACCGGTAAAAAAGGCACTTTCTTACTGTTCAATATTTGCGTTAAGTTCTTGGACACCCTGTATAAAGGGCCTACTTATCTATACGGAGCAGACGGAACATGAGATTTTTATTTGAGTCTCGATTATTTGATTATGCCGAAAAATACATTTCTTGGTAAAAATATAGAAAGTGGTTGTTTGGAATGATGTTAATCTGATTTATACACACGACAAAAATATTTTTCCATAAGTTTTGTTTGCCACTTATTATTATGGTTCTAAATATCATTTCCAAGAAACAGTATTTCAAAAGATTATGCACGTTTATATTATATTCCATATTCCAGCTGGGAAATTGTGTTTGCAGCCAAACTTTTAATACTTGTTTTTTTAGATTTAATCTATTGCGTCAACTCAAATGTAATATGTACTAAAATAATTACTATAAACCTTGCACGCAATCGTATAAAGTTCAATATTATTTATTAAAAGTGTAACAAAATGAGAACTCTGAATAAATTCCATTGACAGTCGTACTCGATTTTTAAAATACAATTTTCCCACGTTTTCTACACAAGGGACTGTGGTTCAGTAATTAAATTTGTTTGTTTGCCCAACATGGCGGGAGCGCCGCCCGGCTTACGGCGGGTTAGCGATTTGCTCCTGTTTACACAAAACATAACAGGATGACGAATTTTAATCAAAAAGTGTTAAATCCTGGTTAGCGATGGGTCTTGTTTGACTTGGTGTGTGTTTGAGCCGAGCGCCCACTTGAGAGTTTGGTAACCTCGAACCTTTGCTTGGAATAACTAACGGTGGAGATGTGGTGTGTTTTCGAGTGTCGGCCAAATTAAATAAAGGTAGTATTTTAAACTTTAGACTTGGTATTAATTCACTAATTAGTCTCAAAATTAATTTCGTTTTTAATATATGTATTTTTTTTTTTTTACCTTAGATACATGTTCTGTATTTTTTAACCGACTGCTTGTTCTTGGTTTTATTGTTTTGGCCTTTCAATGAAATAACTACATAAGTTGCGCAAGACATCGGCGAGAAGAACTTTGTTAAAGATAAAAGATAAAAGATAAAAGGTATGAACGGTATCCAAGAAAGGTATGGTATATTACCAAAATTATTAGATTTAACTGGTAAATAGGTTATTAATTGTTATTTTAAACTAGCATAAGTACATGCTTTTCATCTTACTTCTCAGGAATGGCAACATTTTTTCAGTCTTAGGATTGCGGACTTGAGATTGTAGTATTGGTCTTTGTTCCCACTTACCATCAGATGGCCAGTGTGCCTTCTCCTTGCCATTAAAATAACCTAATGTTAAAATAGATAATTTATAAAAAAACGGGTTTCTTTTTAAACGTTTCTGGGGCAATACCGGACAGTAGTACAGACTAATGGTCATAAAAACTATCTAGGGTTCTATTCAACCTATTTTGCTTTCACCTTGTTATCGTATAGTTTTAGCTCAGTCGCCATTACTGTCAAGTAAATAAGAGCTATCGTAACGTTGTCAATGAGTTATATGGTTTTACCGAGTAGAATAGAGCCACTGATCAGAACACAGACACTGATCTGATGTGTCAGTATACTTGAAAACTTTTTCCAATATCTATGATCTAAGAGATATTTTCCAAAGGCTGCTTTTTCTGGATTTTTACCTTGAACTAAAGAAAAAAACCAAAAAATAACATTTTATTTCTATTAAGATAATTAAGAGAGAGAGAGAGAGGGTGTTGATAAGAGGCTGTTAAAATAGTTTACATTATTATACTCAAAATTTTAGTATGGCGACTAGTTGCGCCTTAAACAAAGGCAGCAAGATCGCTGAATTCTAAGCCCAATTATTAAAATAATTGTGTAAACATTACATTTACGTTCAAATGTATCCTATGGCCCTTTATGACCTATAAAGATCTGCCCATGATAGACTTGTTCTCGCTAAATTTAACAACCTTGTTTTAGTTTCAACACTAGTAGTCATTCTTACCTTGACGATTCTGCACGTCACAGCTCTAGTAAAATTAAACTTATCTACCTAAACAATACCTGCCATCCACCGTCATAATGCAATGATTCGTCGATTCCCTTTGACCCCAAACGAATTAAGTAATAACGATTCGGTTCAAAACTTTTCTAATACACGTGACCGTAACATCCCAAGTATTCGGCGAAATCACGCGGCAGAGGGCGCTACCACAAAGAGATTTTCGGCCCGCAGCCATTCGAAACAAAACCGTTACAATTGCTCAACAAAATTCCAATCACCCCATCGACCCATCCACTAAGCAAATAAACAACTAAAACATTGTTTACATTGGCTGTGATTCTACTCAATAAACAGGACGAGGAAATATAGTCAATAAATATTAATAGACTTCAAACAATATGAAATAACCGTCGCTTGACCTTTTTACGGACCGTTATAAGATTCTGGGGCCAGCGAGAAAAGGAGGGATAGTTCATTTTTGTGTATGATGCCCGATGTCTACCCCTGGGCATCGTTTTTAATACTAACACTTATGTTAAAGATGCGATGATGTGTTTTAATATAGGTCTCTTGGTTGTGTTTATTTTGAGAGACTAGCCGAATAGTATCATGCATAAACCATTTAGTTCTATCACAGACTGTTATTGAGGTAGGTCATTAGTAGTTTTTTCGATATCACAGTTTCATAAAAAGTATAAATTATTACTTAATGATTTTTAATATTATAATCTTTAATTTGTGTTTTTTTTTTAATTTTATTCATTTAAGACGTGTTCATGTCTCTTGTTCCAAAAAAACGTAGGCTTTTAATTTTTTTTTTTTTATGGCATATGGACGGCTGACGAGCACACAGGCCACCTGATGGTAAGTGGCAACTGTGACCCATAGACATTCGCATTCACAAGACTGCAAGCCTAAGACTGCAAATGCGCTGCCAACCCTGAGGACTAAGATGGAATGCCTCTATGCTAGTCATTACACCGGCTGTCTTATCCCCAAACCGGAACACAACAATTCGAACACTGCTGTTTGGCGGTAGGTTAAAGGTTAATGTAAAAATACCTTTTTAAAAGTAAATCTCTGAGTTTAAAGACCTCTATTCTACGACTTCATACAATATTACCAATATATATATATATAATATTCCGTTATACTCCGTGGATGAATATATGAAAATGGAAATGTAAATTTATCATTTTGTTGACATTTATTACTCATTGTACATATTTTGACATCGGGCGAATGACCATTATTAGATGTTTAACTTTTATTGTTTTAATTTATGAATTATTATTGTATTCTATTCTTTGATTATTAATATTTATGTTTTGACGATCTCAATGTAATTTCGTATTGTTTGACATGCAATGCAATTAATATTGTAATATTACATTGACAAATAAATAAACTAAACTAAACTAAACTATTGCTTTTGACGTGTTATCGTATTGTTTTTAACTCGGGCGCCATTAATGTCAAGTAAATAAGAGCCATACGTTGACGACACGATGACAGGACAAAAGCAATAATATTTAACGTCGTCGTAGTATAAAGGCCCTGACTGATTAACAGACCCTAACAAGATAATGTTCATTATTTTGTATCATTGATGTTTTGAAGAATACTGCAAAAGTTTTTATTCGTTTCTAAGATAATAAGTAAGTTGAAATTTTTCATTACAAGTACTAAAACATTTTTTTGTGTAACGTACCTTGACTTCATACTCCCATCTACTCCTTGGTAATCATGCCAAATAAAAACAGACATTAATAATCAAGAAACCTAATTAATAACGCTATATTTTACCCTACAAAAACTTCAAACCGCGATCCCAAGTCCATATTCTCGATCAATTAACCAAAGTTATTTAGATGGTCCAACAACGGTAAATTATAAAAGATAATATAAGGCGAATTTGGAGCGGGCTTGTTGGTTAGCGCGAGAGATAAGGCACGTCCCGAGCCTGATAACTCGACCTCTAGCCTCGGCTAGCTGTGACCATAAATAAATCTCCTCGAATAATAGTTTGTGTCGCAATCCATCATGCGAGATTCTCAAGTCGCTGGGTTCTCTTCAATTTTGCTAGAACGTGATGCAGGGGGACCTAATTATGTAAATTTTTATGGAAGCATTGACTACGCCTGATGTTAGATGAGTCAAATTACAAACCATATAATAAATACTTTTTTACTCTCTCTATTGCTTTACGAAAATAAAAATAAACATGACAACGTTCTTCAAAAAAAAATACAAACGTGACGATGATCCTTTTTGTTTTGTTTTTGATGGTCGGTTGAAAGTCGGGATTTGAAACAATAAGATCAAAATTTTGAGATATTGTTTAGTATCGATAAATAAAGTATTATTTAGATTTCTAGATTATCTTCTTTAGCTGGCGAATTGTTCACTTACTGCTATTTAATATATTAGGTCTACCAAAACGTTTGACATAATCTGTTACATTTTTAATTATCTATTAAATAAGGAATAATTTTACAAAATAGTGAAGGTATGTTAATTTATTCTTACAGAAGCAGGCAAGTAGGTAAATAGTAATAATTTTATAATATCATATTAGTTTAACCAAATTAAATGAATTTTGTGTTAACATCAAATACTAATAATTATAAGGCCTGAATTACTTAACGCAACTAATATTATATACCCTCGTATACATTTTGTTTTAAATTGTTTCAAGGTATACTATAATTTAATACAAAAGCTGTTTTACTACGTGAGACTGCTGAACAAGCATGTGTTAAACATTATTTTAATGAAAAATTCAACAGATTTATTTTAATTACAACGTCTAGCTATCTAAATTTAATATTATTATTAAGTTAAACGAAAATTAGAATGATAGTTCCAGACTTTTCTAAGCTGTCTGTACGAATAACACAGTGTTTTTTCTCGAAAAACGTTATTTGTAAAACGGAGCTTAAGAATATTTGCTCAAGATATACCTAACGTAAACCGCAGCTGATGTTTTAATGAAGATATTTTTCCTATATAATATTATGTTCTTGTAAATTAGAATACATAATATGCATACGAATATTGGTCCAAAACTCGGCTGAGTCAACTTCGGTAGATCGTCCCGTACACGTTGTATGAGTTGTATCATGTCAGATGCGCGCAGGTATGCGCAAACTGTCAAATTTTTCGTTTCCAGCCATGCTCATGAAAAGTTTACTAACTTTTAAAAGTTTGTAGAAAGTTTGACAGGTTCAAAATTATACCCATGGAGTTGCAGGTACTGCAATCAGCGGAGGCATGTTCTGGCAAGTGTACACGACACCCTAACGGGGCCCTTGCGAGCGGAGCGAAGTTACGGTGAGTAATACTCCCCCGTGCGTTTGCTACAGGTCCTGCAATTTTTCTCAAGGGACTGAGGTTGGCAAAGAATAATAGAAAACAGACGGTACAAATTAACCATTTAAAATTACTTGAAAAAATATACACTAAATCCCTTATTCGTAAACGGATTACAATAAACCTATTTTACTTAAAGTATCCTTTGTAACCATTCTGTCAAAATAAAATGATATAATGACAGATAAGGACAGAATAGTTTAATCACACTTTGATTGAAAATTTGACTGAAGTGACAAGACAGTGGGTAAACTTAGTATTTAAACATTTGTTAAAATGCCATCAGAGTCGTTAATTATTAGGGAGAGTATTAAAACGCCTTAAAAAATAGTAGGGATCTACTTAAAGTGTGCCCAGTGGACTGATTTCCATGACCTTTTTGTTACTAAAAATTTAAAGTAAATCTCACTTTTTGTCAAATATCATTATTCAGATGTTTATTCTTTAAAAAAAATGAAATCCGACCTTTTAATTTTACCTTTGGGAAATACTTTAAAGGTAACATGTTTAAGAACACCACCTATAAAATCTATAGTACCTAATTAATAAGCTTAAATATTTTTTAGAAATTAAAACCTTTATTAATGCTACCAATAACTTGGCCACCTATTAAATCGTAATAGGACACAGTATTGTAACACTACTAAGTTCTTATATATTGTCATCATACTTAAATTATACTAAAGGAGCAGTTAAATCAAATTTACTAATGGTGCGATACACAGATATAATGTTTATAAACCAAAATTCATATACCCACCCGCACAGTGTAATAGAAGCAAGGATCTTTGCATAAAAAACATTTAAAAAACGTAGTACCACCTCTTGTCGAGAATACCTAAGTTACCTTAGAAATATAGAACTATCTGTTTGTTTGTAATCTATGGCAAGAAATGACTCTTAAGGTGCTTCGCGACAGAGTCACGAGACTGCGCCACTTTTTATCGTGGTGTTACGCAATGTGTGCTTATTATATACCTTCCCACCCAGCGGAAGCATGCTCAATTGGTGGATTACCTGAAAAAGATCTATAACTGGTATTTAAGAAGTGATATACCTTAATCAGCTACGATGACGTAAGACGATGACGAAATATCAAGAAGTTTTACTAAATACATAAAGCAATGGGCATATGGCACTGCCCCAACTTCTGGCAACAAATAAGGAAGAATGATACAAAACAATAATGCCTACCTACTGTTTATTTCATACCACAGAGAGTTAAAATCAAAACAAATGGCAGTCTCACCGCTAGAAAGAATTCTGTTTTAAAAAATTAAGTACATTTTAACATATCAAAAAACCATTGATAGTTTGTTCTCGTTTATTGATTCATTGTGTATTGTTCTCGTAGAAATAAATTCGTTTGATGCCGATCAAATGTATTGAGTAGAGTAAAACTTTGCAGACTACATGCCCGAGCCATTTTGTTTCTGTTCCAACAAGTCTGGACCCCACACTTAGTTACTAAAGCGAAAGCACATTAGGGTTACGTCTTCGACTGTATTGGTGAATCCAACAACTGTACAGAAAACATTTGGCACGCACTTGTCGTACCTCCAATAACCAATACAGAAGCGTAACCTTGATTGGCCCCAATGATTTTTATGAAACATGGCTAAGAACCACTCCAGATTTCCGATAAGCTGTCGAATAAAAAATCCGGTTTTAAATGCAGTTTCTGTTTTAACCTTAGAAAATAGATAGCAGAGTTTCGTAAAAACAGGGGATAATTATTGTGTTAATTAAACCACACGCTGTTGTTCGATCTCTAACTTTAACTCTACAGTTCTACACAAAACGATGGAAATTATAACAGAAATATCTTTCCCCTTTTGTGACTTTTTCTGTGTCTATTCTCTTTGCGTTGATTTTTCAAGCAAAAGTTATTATTTACATGAAAACATTAAGCTATAATTACTCAAAATCGATTCAAACACTTTCAAACATCATTTATCTTCAAAATTCTATTGTTACAATTGAGGTAAATTTGTTTTGAATTTCAACATCTTTACAACATCGCAGGGCCATCATTTATCGCGTTACTGTTTCAAAGAATTTAACATCAAACAACTTGCTTCTTCTTACCCGGATATTGTTAAATGACCCTTGAAATACAAAGCGCACAAGATAAAAATATCGTTATATAACGTAAAGTACCTACTGAAATGTGCAGACAATTTTATTTGCATTACGCTGCATTCCTCGAATAGATGTTGTTCACCGTCCATAGCACTCATTGTATTTTTCCACTCCACTGGGCGTAACATCTGATAAAAGTACTATAATAGATCTAAAGTTTTACTCTAGTTCTTTCATTTTTAACCACCGACACAAAAAAAGGGGTGTTATTGACGTCTATGCCTGTTTGTGAGTGTCTATGATTCTGTCTGTCTGTAGTAGTTGTAGTTCTGATCGATTTGTACGCCATTGTTTTTAAAAAGGCTAGTTTCATTTGGTCGGTTCTTAGGTTAGGTTATTTTAAATAAACAATTACATTAAATAATCCGCCGTAACATGGACAGTGTAGAAACCTACGCTTTCTTTTGGTTCCGTGGCCAGAAGGTGACAAACAGAACCATATAAGCAGTATTATGTGGTTTGACATTCTCTGGGTCCAGAACCCAAAAAAAAATAGATTATAGGTACATTGCACAACCAAATAGTAGCTGAACTCAATGCCAGTGCATTAACGAAAGCGTCACTATTACTATCCATCGTTTATACATACCTAATTGATCAACCAAGCGTACATGCTCCAACAAAACAGATCGCTGCCGGAGATAGCCCGCCAACTCATTCTGGAACATCTTGTAAACGATATAACAATGACGACACGTCGATGTGGCACAATCGGAGCGCCCTTTGTAGGAGCACCGCGGGTCAGATGCCGGGAAGATAGGGCACGGGCCCCGGTGAGACACGTTAGGGAAGACGGGAGAGCGAAGAGCACAAATTATTGCTAGAGCAGAAAGGGTGCTAGGGAACTGCTATAGCTCTTAAGACGACCGTCGGTACCTGAAGCGCTCTAGCCCCGCCTGTATTTCGTAGTAAAAGGGGTTTGTGGGAGGAGGTTGAGGTGTTGCCATTTGTAAAACTCATATAATTTTGTAGGTGAGCGGCCATTCGTAACAGTGGTATTTTATTGTATGGATCCGTTAAAAATAAATATATTCTGTCATGTAATGTAATACTGGTAAGTGTATTGTAGCTGAGATATTTAAATACTTTTAGTGCCAAAAAATTACAACTTTAATCTTTAATATATCGTCTCCGATATTAGTGAACGCATTACATTTTTATGTATTTATGTGTATTCAAAGGTCAACTCGCAGCTGGCTTTTAGCCAAGTTTATTTTAGCAATGTGGTAACATTACCCGTCGATATTAGTCATTCTATGAATTTGTCTAAACTTACTACAGTTACTGGAATCGGTTTCGATTATCCATTCTCGTACTGGTAATGAACTCATGAGCAATCAAAACAAATCACTGTACGTATAAAATTACGCACGCCGCGACCAGTTATGACCGTTAGTTAGTGTAGGTGTTTCCTATATTACAATGGTTTAGCGCGAATCTTGGTTGAATATGGCTCAGTCGAGGCTTTGCAATTACCTTTGATGATATCCGGCGAGTGTTTTTGTTTAAACATTCGGCTTAAACGGGCTCGTGGTTGCCATGTGGTATCAGCCGCAGCAATTAAACATCCAAAATGGAACCAATCAAAATCCTTTCGTGGAAATATTTCATCGCTAACATTATCAATTAATATTCAATAGCTGCTCTATTGAGGAAGTATTTACTGCCCTTTTATAAGACTTTTACGTTATTGGGAAGTAGTAAGAAGTTTTATTATCTATTGCGGGTCGTTCCGTCGTTTAATCCATAAAGATGCGCCCCACCACATAATTTTACGTTTCATAATTGCGTAAATTTAAGGAAAAGTAAGTCATGGCACATGAATTGAAAACACGATATGTTCGCCCTCCCTCTCAGTTTTTTGACCCGTCATGGAAATGCCTCCCATGAATTCTTTGATTAAAAGGTGTTCAATAACAACGATGACTGCTTTGCTCAAAAATATGCAACTATTTGACAATTGAAAGCGTAGAATAAGCGAGCGTTATCCAACGCATGGTTGGCATTGCAATCTGGTTGGACCGACAAATACTTGAGATTTGTCTAAATAATCCAACGAGTTTACATAAAGGGCTGCGGTATTAGCTGCAGGGGCTCGTAATTCAATTAGACTTCTTCCAGAGGAATTTGCGGATGACTTTTGTTTGTAATGTTTACAGTAATAAAGCAAGCAATGAATGTCTAAATTGAGTCGCTTTGAACAACTGTAGCAAGTTTAATTTATTGGACGATCCTTTGGCCCGTCCGTGTAAATACCCTTGAATTGTAGAACTATTTGGTGGACTAAACAAATTAGTTTGAGTTCCTTATGTTATTTTACGCAGCTGGCACATTTTTTAAACGCTTAAATATATATATATATAAGCTTTGTTTACATAATTACCTAACTTAGGTAATTATTTAAAAAATATGAAATATAATTTATCATTTTAAATTTATTTTATCCTTCTTTTGATCATTTTTGCATATAGCATGATCGAGCTAGTGTGATTATGGAAATGGAAGTTTGATCCCAATGATTAACTAAGTAGGTCCTTCGATTTAGGACTAAACGTAAATGAAGTTCGGTCGGCGAAAAAGCGTGTTAAATTCAAATTCAAATTCAAAATTCATTTATTTCAAGCAACACAAGGCTCATATTAATTGCTTGCAAAGGTGATGGTTCGGTAAAAGAAGTTCGGTGAGGAGGTGATGATTCGAAAAGACTAATTTATCATTTCATTTAATCAGAACAACAATAATAAAAAAACTAAATTTGTTATGATTAGAATACCTGTTCGTTTCAAATTATTTATCAAATCAAATCTATCTATTTATCGATCTGTCAAGTTGTTATCTTCGGAAAATTTCGTTTTCAAACCGAGCAACGCTCGGTCTTCCGGGTACTTCTTAATTATTTTCAAGCATGCATTTTGACTAAGCTATGCTCCGAAATACGGATCACATACCTAAAGACGGTGATTCCACATCCCGTTTTTCGCTTGATTTAAGATAGGTAAAGTAAAGTAGTGTTGATCGTAGATACCCTGAGGATAGAAGTCGTAAAAACGTAGTGAGCATCAGGGAGGCCGCTGGTGGAATCATACTTTACGTGATTCCAGACTTATCGTATTTTGCCTGGACGTGGCGGGCCCGGCATTAGGCGGGGTTACACTACACGTACATTTCGTGTACGTGACTGCCACGATGTTTTTTAAATGTCCACATATGTCACTATCAATGATTCATTTATTTTCTTCCTGATCCTTGTGTTAAAGGTAACGGGGATTCCTAGCACACAACCCACTGAAGTGAACTATTGTTACGATTAATTTATGCACTAACCTTATTTATTTCATATGCATTTTCATTTGTCATTAAGAATAAATTCATTATGCAGCAGAAAGGCCTTCTGTCAAACTTTGTGACAAATATCGTTATCAGATTTCAAGTCACGACATTATCGCACATGGCGGCGGGCGCTACGTTACGAGATGGTTGTTGTAATCATTACCTACGTTAGTTATTATTGGTAACGTATAAATAGTAACGACATTAAATCCATTTTTGGGCACTCTAAGTAACAAATGGAAACAATATTTTAAGTTTACATCAAAACCTTAAAACTCGATTTATTTAGGTAATATTTCTACTTCATAAGATAATCGAAGAAGATTATTTATGTGGCCATGTAGGTACGGCTTTAAAGGATTCGGGGAACTGACAGACGAGACGACTAACATGAGCTGAGAAATATGAACGACCTCTTAAGTTATTTGACTTTAGGCAGGGCTAGAACTAGGCTTCTTGTTTTATATATCTAGGCATATACATAAGTACGTACGTACGATTATTTGTACTATATTGAAAAATAATAAAATCAACTAAGCGTTCAACATTTTTCCAAATTTAGATAAAGGGAAATGATTGTCATGTTATTGCACCTACCTATTTTTTGTTCCGATTTACCTTGAATTTGACTGGTAGAGAATGCACAAGC
The DNA here is from genome assembly GCA_923062465.1 of Acleris sparsana. Taxonomy (NCBI): domain Eukaryota; kingdom Metazoa; phylum Arthropoda; class Insecta; order Lepidoptera; family Tortricidae; genus Acleris; species Acleris sparsana. Next base: position 7,543,666 of record OV281303.1, read on the forward strand.
ATTAAGTTCGCCTTTTGTATACTATTTTAATTTTGTGCAATAAACCATTAAAATAAATTATTAACAAGTAAATACAATCTACGGCTCAAGTATAAAATACCAAAATGGCGAAATAATGACGTTAAGTAGCATGGTGTGTGCCATCGAAAAAAATCAAATACTCGTAGGTATGTGCAAAATTATTCTATATATTTGTAGCAGAAGAAAAGTGACTACAACTTTAAGTTTTTGACACTATAAAACTTTCAAAATCGCTCGTAAATTTTGTCTTATCACAGTAACCAATTACAAACTTCTAAGATTTCTAAGGACACCCTTAAACTGTAAAGTTTTTGCAATCACGAGTCATCCAAGATGTAAAAAAGTGCTCTCAGTCATATAAACCACCTCCGGCTGAATAAAAGCAACCACTCTGTTGCCACTTTCACAAGACACTTCCGCCATAAGAAATCCAATTTAACTTTCTCGCCGAACAAAATGTTCCAATAGAAATAATTTCGTCAAGGACTCCCAACCGCTGTACAATTCAATCAGGGTGAAGACTTCTGTTTTTTCTTTCCACCCTGGTATTTTTGTCATGAAAGTTTGGTAATGTCATAAGAGTAACAAATGAAGTGGTCTGCAGAGTGGTCTTTCTGACTTAACGAGGACGAGCACGATCGGGTTAGGTTAGTTAGGTGGAGTTAAAATGAGATCAATGTAAACAAAATTTCCATTTGCATTTCCTACTTTTTTTTCAATTTGCATAAGTATGATTATTTAATTGTCAAAATACTAGAGGCTGCTTTTGAAGTACTATTCAAAGTTCCTAAAAACGACTATGCACATAAAGAGCAAGAAGTGCAGATTGTTTGATCAATGAGTTCATCTTATTACTTCATGTTTGGTTTTTTCAGTCGCTAATTATACCAGGCAGCAAGGAGACTGTTTATACTTAAAGTACCTACAATAGTATGACTGTAGTGGTGGTATAATTTTTTAAACTACATTTGTCTTGTCTCTGGGGTATTGATTCTTTGACTAAAATATGGCCGGTACTTTTTTACACCTTTAGCACCTGTCGGTTGCACCAAGAAGTTACAATAAAGACAAAATGAAGAAATGGTGTAAATACAATTCACAGGTGAAAAAAGAGCGGTATTTTTCAATTTTTTTACCTTTAGTCATATTATTATTATTAGACAAAGGCAGTTAATAAAAACCAATAACAGAAAAAGATAATGAAAGGAAACTACGTATATTTTATTAACTCTTGTAATCATCATCATCATCATGTCAGCCGAAAGACGTCCATTGCTGGACATAGGCCTCCCCCAAGGCTTTCTTTTGGAAACTCTTGTAAGTTCAAACAAAAATATGTTTCTTTTGTAGGTGGGAATCCACATGCCCGAAAGATCGATGTTGTCTATCTCTGAAATTATAGCCAATACGTTTACACAAACTTAATTGTTTGTGTAAACGTATTGGAGTACAAGTGTCACCCCCTTTAAGACCACAATAATGTATTTGAGAAGTTTGAATACTCAGATTCCTACCGTTATTTTATCTCACGGAAGGCGGTGGGCCATACTCCTAGTTTAAATGCGTAAAGGCGCACACTGCGGCGACGATAGCGACGACCGGTACGTAGTTACTAAGAGACAGCGTTTTTCCCGCTATGTAGCGAAAATATGCTCCGTACAGTGAACCTATCGGGGCGTTGGCACTGAATGTTAAAGAAACCCGCCGTTATAACACAAACTCATTACACATAAAACAAACAACTGGCAATCTGTTACTGTTCAAAAGATACAGTGGTCCCACACAAAATGTCTTCTGCGAACGTTGTCGTTATGGAAAAGGGATGAACGTAATCTCCCAGACGGTCGCGCTGAGTGCCTAATTGCCTATATCAATTACATATTACAATGTCACTTTTCGAAATTCGAATACGATTAATCCATATATTTTGACAGATTTCTATAGTTATTAATTTTCGTAAAACACAACAGTTGTTTTATCTTTATCGTATTGTTCACAAACAAACTGTTGGATATCAGTTATTTGTTTTGATAAAACACTAACAAAATCATTATTTCAGAAGGTTTTGTAGCATTTTGATTGCGAAGTTGTTAGGTTTCCTTCTAATAACCAACGTCACGTCATAATTTCCACGAACAAATAGTTCAATTATAAAGAAACCGAGCAGTTGATTGGTGGCGCTGAATTGGTTATTCTAATTGTAAGTATAAACGTACCTACAGCAAGACAGCGGTTGAGTGGTTTCCATTCAAACTCTCTCCTCTAAAGGCTTGCTTCTAAGTAATTTATGTCTTCCAGGAATCAAACCAAGGCATGTTCAATTTTCAGGACAACGCCTGCTATATTATTTATTGTCAAAAATCATTGATACTGTCGATTTGGTTTATTTCACAGAATTGGAATTACAGATGAATTTGTTAACGGGATGGTTCTGAATATTTTGACTCGGTGGCTCGCTAGTAAGATTGTAGCATTGATAAATTATTTTTCAACGATATGATAGCTCTTATTTACTGCCTCATAGTAAACAGCATTTTGTGATATCAAATCAAATCAAATCAAATCAAAAGGCAATGTTGAAAATATGCCCTGAAATGTGTTGCCTATTTATCTCAGATAAAAAAAAACACGAAACTACTACATATACGTGTATTACATTATAAATAACATATGGGACTTGGGGCCTTCAATGAGAAGTTGAAAAATGTGAGATTATTATAACTTAAATGTCATATAAATCGGCGCTACTAGCTCATTCTTAAAAAACATTATGTTTGTTAATTCGCGGGGCTCAATACGAGTATTAATACGCCGTCGACACGCTAAGAAAATGAATAATGATGTTTGTGGCATGCTTTTTATTTTTTACAAATATGAACGTATCAAAGATACAGACTATACACACACTTAATACATAGAAAACATCCATAGGTCAGGAACAAATGGTACTCATCACATAAAATCTGGGACTGCTACCTTCGTAGGCACACTATTACATCTCTAGTCTAATCGCATCGTCAAACCTATTTTTAGTGTATACTTTTATTCTGTTTTTAGTGTTTGTTGTTGTAGTGGCAAAATAAAAGCATCATCTGTGAAATTTTCCTTTTTAGGGTTCAGTACTAAAATGGTAAAAAAGCAACCCTTGTGGTGTCACTTCGTTGTCCGTCTGTATGCCACAGCAGGTTTTCGCAGCAACTACAAATTCTATCAACTTGAAATTTGGCATAGTTATTCAAATAGGATACGGTTGCCCGCATCTGTTTTTAGTAAAAAAATATGAAATTAGTGTAATAAGTAACGGAAAAGGGGTCTAGAGTGGGGATTAGAAAAATTAAAGTGGTTTGATTATAGCTAAAGGGGTCACATATGAAAGGGCTCAATTTACAAATTCCAAAAAAAAATATTTTCGTTTGTGATTGTACTTTTTGATTTATAGCCAAAAAATTACAAAAAATCTTTATAATCTTACTAAGCATACATAAATATTAATTACCAGTGTTCTGAAGGTTCAACTTCATCATCATCATCATGTCAGCCGAAAGACGTCCACTGCTGGACATATGCCTCTCCTAAGGCTTTCAAGTAATAAGTTTTGAAAATATTACAAAATACTTAAACGGATAAAAACCTATTATGGTAAAAAGTAAGACTAAAAGTTCTTTAAACCAACGATGAGCAATTCCGACTGCCGCATGCTCGGTTTTCAGTAATTTACAGCATGTTCACTTTACCCCGCCATATTCTAAAGGAAATATCCGAAATAAATTAGCAATTTGAATAAAATACCTACGAACATTATTACATTTTTAACTCGAGCTCTCATTTCCCTACATTGCCTTGAAACTAACAGTGCACTACTTTTTCATTTTCTGCAATCGTTATGGCTGGTTGCATTGGCTGGATAGACGTGACTGTGGTAAAGCGCATTTCACTTGCAGGTGTTCCGTTACACGTAGTAGTGTATTTTGCAACGTTCCGTTTCACGTTCGACAAAATCATATTTTACGTGATTCCATTTTGCAGAAACACAAAGGTGTGGGTAATGTAGACACACCTGTAGGTTATGTGCTCTAACTTTCGTTTGTGTGGGTTAAGTTGGAACAAGTTGAAGACATATGTAGGAGTTTCATATTACGTTCTACAATTCTGCGATTTTTAAATAGCTACAGCATTTTATATCGCATTTTTTTATTAGTTCCAACGTTCATTGCTGAAATATCACGTACCTACGCATAGCGATGTCCTCATGAATTATTAAACATATCGGTGTTGTTATAAAATAAAGATATTAAAGTTTGAAAACCTAAATATAAAATAGCTAAAAAAATAATGGCGCCGGTACTATAGATCGAGTATTTATTCACTAGAACGTTACATTTAAAACAAAAATAATATACACTCAACCAATTGAAAAAAAAAACTTATTAATTTATTATTGCAGATTACTGAGCTTCATAAGTCGGTCGGTCTTCTAGAGTTGTCGGTTTGTTTAATTTGTTCACAGCCTAAATATATTATTACGTTTCACAGTAATTTTGTTAAAAAAGGGTAATTTAAGGCCAACCAACAGTTTCCTGTGTGTAAAATGACACATAAAGTGTTAAATTAAACACACCTTGTAGATAAAATACATTGGCAGCAAAGCCGTTCCAACTCAATAACTAAAATTAAATCCGCAATCTCCCATAACGAAATGAGCCTATGTTAAACGTTACCAAATTTGATTTATACAAATTAAGCTTGCGGGTCTCAATGTTATCAAAGTGACTCTTTGACTCGGACGGGATTTGATGCGGACTTGCTAAACTGTTCCGCGTCACTGACTTTATGATCTTGTTATTTGTACGTGGCAGGCTCCGATGGGCCGGCCCTTACCGTGTGTTTCAGTTTCTTCTATATATTATACAGGGTAGTACTCCATAATATGTACATATTGGAAGGGACGAAATTTTAGGTTAATTTATCAGTAAAACATTTTTTTTTATTCATTTTACAAATTCCTGAGCTTGCACTTCAAAAATGTAATATTGTCGACATAAAAACACAATTTTCTCAAAAATTTGCAGCTTGCTTGCATTATTCCTCGTTTAATTTTAAATCAAAAAACATAAAAAAATAGTTTTTTTTTTAATTCGTGTTTTTATGAAAACCAAATGATATTTTTGCAGTAATTTTCCACAAAAAATGCACAATCAGAAGTTGCACCCTCACCAAGTAAGTGTAGTACCCGAACTTTAGTAAAAAGTTCAAGAATGTTTAAAAAAGAATCGGTGCCAAAAAAGAAATAAAAAAAATGTTTTATGATAACCTAAAATTTCATCCCATTGAATATGTACAGTAGATCCAGTACCGCCCTGTATATTCACGAGTAACCGGCTATTCTGTGTTTTGTTTTTTTACAAAGTATGTTGACTTCAAGGGTTTCTGTTCAACTCCATAAAATTGCTAACGTTATGATAGATTTATTTACTTGACCGCAATAGCGGCCGAGTTTAACACAATACGATAAAGTTAGTAGGCAAGTCAATGGCAATGTTTTGATGTTTTTGTATCTTGTGAATTGATGGAATTTCATTTTGACAGGGGTTAATAACTGAAAATGAAAAAAAATGAAAAATATTTATTTCAGTATCTTCTTAACGTTTACATAGTTAGTACTATGGAACCTCCATTTAAGCTAAAATTTGCTTGTGGTAGGAAGTTCCGCTCTTCCATCAAATTAACATTGTTTAGAGATATTGAAATTTAGAAATTTAGTTAGTTTAATTAAATACACAACTATTTAATTTGTATCGTACAAATGAATTTCAATCAATCAATTATCGATCTGTAGATAGAAATAATCACGCTATGTTCGTTTGTGTGTATGTTGTCTGTGTGTGTGGGTGTGTGTATATGTATGTGTGAGTGTGTTTGTGTGTGTGTGCGTGAGTGTGTATGTGTGTTTTAGTGTGTGTGCATATCTGCACAAGGGTAGAGTAGAGTTATGTGTAAGTGTACGTTAAGTTAAGAGCCCTACGATGTTTTATCTTGGGATCAGAAGTTCCCGCTTTTCAACCAAGAACTTCTACTACCTTGGGACATTCAGGAATAACTATTTTGGGACATGCAGGAGGAAAAAATAAGCATAGCGCATCAGATGGAATTTGATGCCCTAATGCAAGTATATTTGATCACATGCCTGCTATTACAGCGGTATAGTTATAGTTAAGAGGAAAAGGTTTATCACATTTACTGGGCCCAGAATCTAGGCGGTAAAAACTATTATCGTCTGCACGTTATCTTATTGTCAACGTTTTGATAGCTCTTATTTACTTGACAGCAATGGCGGCCGAGTTCAAAAACGCTATAGTTTTTACCGCTTAGAATATAGAGGCCCTGAAAACTTACAAAAAACCTTAACAGTATGGTTCAAAAATAAATTGAGAGAAAAGGAGCCTTGTTTCACTTATATCACTGAACACATACTCAGGGTTTCTTACTACACTAATTAAACTTTTCTCAACTGATTATAAATATGTATGGTTGATGTTTCAATCGAAAAAAACATTGCACATGAAACTATGCCTTCGTGCGTGATCCAAGCTCTTGGTAGCGGTAAGTACCAAATCAGATCGGTGAAACTTACGAATTTAATTACGAAGGTCCGCACTATTTACTGAAGCCCTTCGACGACATCCCGATTTGTTTAATTGCCAGTCGTTGATTGCCGTTTGCGAGGATTGTCTGACTGATCGGTATAATTGGCAATGCTAGTTTACAATGTGATTGAAGATTTAATTCACGAGATTATCTTCGAACCCGTGTCGCATTAACCATTTAAAGAGAGTGGTTTCAGTTTTGTGTATCAATAGTTACGGCAAGGATCTAAAATGAACAGCTACTGCTTAGTTCAACGAAAATAAGTAACCTTTGGTACATAGGAACGCAAATGTTAAATAAGTTCCGACTTGTAATTTGACATATTCATTGTTACCCAGGTAAAGCGTCAAGACTAATTTAGGGAACAGTATTTAATGTCAACGAGTCATCAGGTTCTCGACGGGCGGCCCCGGAACACTTTACCAGTGTTAATAAGCGACTTGACAAAGGTAATACTCGTAGTTTGTACAACTTTATTCGTTCTCTATAACTTAGTTTAATTTGCACCAGTCAAACGCAGCTTCCTTACCAGCAAGGCGGCGGTAACGTTTAATACTAATAATTACTGCGAGACTTCGCAAATTTGATACTTGAGGCATCTCTATATTACAATGTGTTCGGTGAACTGAACAATTTAACTTGGCGGTAATTAAATATTATTATTAGCATCGAGCGCTAACTATGAACAAGGCATGTCATTTAGTTCGTCCGTTTTTGCTAGGTAAAACCATATCGCTTTTGACATGTTATGGTATGGTTTTTAACTCAGACGCTATTACTTTGAAGTAAATAAGAGCTATCATAACGTTGACAATATGAAAATATGTTGAAAGCAATATGGTTTTATCGATTAGAATAGAGCCCTAGGAAATTATAAAATTCCTTGCATAGGTACATATAAAATGTATGTAATATACGTAAATAATAATTATGCAACCAGATTATAATCTGTGCTAATTGAAATTGGCAAAGATAAAAACACAAACAATCGGACCAGTTTACCATTATTACACGATAATTACATGGTTTTAAAGATCAAGTGAGGTCTTAGCAGAGATTTATATACGTGACATTTATTGTAACATTAACTTTCAGATGAAATAACTATTAATTATATGTTATTTTAAATAAAAACGTGCTTGATCTTTGCTTACATTTTTGGCAATTTCAATCGACACAGACTATACTTACTTATATGATTAACTACTTGTATTAAAATAAAATAAAACTCAGTCCATTGCAAATAAAACTTTTTCATTTACTGAAAATGTTTATCATTTTCCCGAGCCTACACAGAGCGGCGTGCAGATTGAGCCATATTCCGGTTTTACGACACCAGCGTGTAATTTCAATAATATAACACGCGAGTATATCAGAAAAGCTTTCAATGTGCTTCGGTGTCGCAGGATGACATTACGCTGATGGGCAACCGCCACTCTCGTCATTTCCTACGGGCCTCATTCACCCATCGAATAGGGATATCGGGCCAGCAGATAGTATAATAAATCACTCAAGTCTCGCGTTTACGTGCGTGTGTGTAAACATGTACATATAAATGACAATCGCTACTCACATTCAATCTTACACTTGTGTGCGTTAGATTTGTCTCCAGTCTTTGTTGTGTTGGCTTCACCAGTACACTTTTACACCGCGTCCCTCAAGTGGGTCACTTATACAACCTTAAAGTGTAGACTGTGAGAGCATTTGATGATATAAGGTACGGAAAATAATTCCCCCGGATGAGTGATCGTCGTTGTTAGGGATCGCCGGGGTGGCAAATGACCGTAACGTATTGAGGACTTGTACCTACGAGTATAAGAGAGACCCGAATGCTCTTATAAGATTGATTGTTTATTATCTTTGCGGCGAATTTAGTACAACTCAATTAATTTTCACTTTCTGTATAATTAGGTAGGGGTACTTTGTGTAGTTAAGGTAACTACCATTACCTTAACTACACAAACTTTCTAAAAGTTGTCTCATACTCATACTGAGGGAGGCTTCTGCCCAGCAGTGGGACAGAAACGGCTAGAAAAGTGAGTAAGTAATACTCATACGTTACTGTATTTGCGTTGGAAACGTGGGAGAATGCGTCCTCTAAAAGTGACGAGAAGATAACCTTAACTAAGTTTTTTTATAACCATACTCTCGTGACACTACTACTACGCTACGCCAAAATATGTCATAGTACGCTACAATAGAAGTTCTATTGTAGCGCTATTTTTATTCGTTTCCTCTTTCCTTGTCTAATTTTGAATACTGTGTTGCCATTTGTTATGATGTTTAATCCTTGTTGTTTGTCCCGTACTCGTCGATTAAATGTTTTTATTTCTATTTCTATATAAGGCTAAGTACGGCGGATAAATATTTTTAAATGTTGAAGTATTTTATTATTCAATACTGACCACATACGCCGTGACACAATAAGTCGTTGCACTGCCACCAGGCGCGAGGGGGGTGGAAAAATAAAACCACCCCGCCCTCAAACGTGTCGGAAATATTAACTTGAGCATTTGAATACTTTATGATAAGTAAAAAAAAGATTTGAATCGCAAATGTGTTCGCATTTTAATCAAACCTCCGCAGCCTGATGCTTGGTTTGCGGAGAATTATTTTGTATTTTCACGCACGTTTTCTTTCGTGCAGAATGTATAGCTTTTTATTAATCATGATTTAATTCAGTTTTTTTATTAGTTTCTTTAAGACTCGATGTCAAAATGAAAAGCAGGTTTTATATGCTATATTTTACGATGTACGTTACTTTAACCGATTTATCTTCTCCATAAATTAATGTTATAAATATATAAATGCTTAAAAAAGAACTTAATATTCGTTGATTAAACTTCATTCAAACTGTCCGCTCAATATTTAAACGCAAAAATAAAAAATAAACGTAGTTACGCGTCGTTATAGATTAAATAATCAGCGGTAAAGCATCAGATTTTGGGTAAACGTTGAATCACGTTACCAAGAGTTTATTTTGAACAGCGTTTTTTTTATCATTTTTAGCTAAGGTATACATTCGGCCAATATCACAAAGCAAAAACAAGAAATCACGTTGCTGAATGAAGTACACCGCTTAAATTTTGGATAACATTAATGGATAGGTATTAAAAGGGCTTACGTTAAGTTTCATCCGCGGCGCAAACGAGCTCAACCGACAAGGTTCTTGTAAGAAATACAATTTAACTTCCACGGAACACAAAATGTTTCATTTGAAATCGTTTCCTCGAGGATTGTAACAAATTGGATCTCACGCCTGCTCAATCCTTTATTCCATCGCCGCTTTAATGCGACGAAAATAATATTAATAGAAAATTTCCCCGTTTAACAAACATCTGTTTTGATTTGTATAGAACGCTGAATTGATGTTATTATTTCACATTTATTATTAATAATCGCCGTTGGTACCAAGGGTAATTCTGGAATTTCGCGCGCCTATCACGTTGGGGCTGCTATAACAATTTACCATAGCTGTGAGAAGTTAAAATGCTAAGCGTTGTTATTTTGTTTCCGCACTTAGAGCCCTTTAATTATTTTTTGTATGTGTGTGTATATTTTTTATACACAAGTTTCAAAAATCTCAGTGGGGCGGTAAGAGTTTTTAAAAAAAACCATTATTGAACAATATTAACTGATACTTTCAGGTAAACCTGAATGGATATATTGGTTATACAATGTGTGAACCGTTTGTTGTATTTACAAGTGGAAACATTTAGAAAAATAAAGACTGTTGAAATCTGTTGAAATGTATCAAATGGTACCAAAATAAATATTATATTATTAACTTTCTGAAAGCGACTATTATTGACATTGATATCTATCACTGTGACAAAGTATGTAGGTATTTAAAATGACCTTAAGGTATTAGGTATGTATCTTATACCACTAAATCATGCATCAATTTAGTTAATAAAATACAAAGTCTGCATCTACATTGCGTGTATTTACTTATCACGGAACTTGGACGGCAATATTTTTAGTTAAATTAACTTCCGATTATCCGATGTCTACACTTGACGAACCGAACCTGTGAACAACGAAAGAGTTTTCTTTAGTCAGACTAGACAAAATAGTTTAGAACTCTTACAATAAAATCAATGAACGCCTTAGGACTTAAACAAAAAAGTACGCCGAATCATAGACGCAAACAACAAAGCTTCTCAATGCATGTTAAAGTTGTTTAAAACGAGAACAACAATCTGATGGATTTAAAGTTAATGTATCTGATACATTCAGTTAATATAAAACTTCTAGTTGGGCGTCATAGATGGATAAGTTTTGACTTGAATGGTTCTAAAATACTGAAGGAAAGCGTAGCGATGATGTGCTCTTGTCTAGTAATTCGTAAAGGAGGCCTGAGGTGATGAGGCATTTTCCCTCGTTTTAAGTTTGAGACGGTATTTACATGTCACTGACATCTGTTTTAAACCTAAGTGTTGACTTCTGATTTTTTAAATTTGTTTATTAGTTTAGTTATTTGCATCCCGGTACTACATGCCCAGATATCCATCCATCCAACCATCACGTTTTACAATGACTTGCAGCGTTAGTAATTATTGATAAGCAATATGTAAACCAGCTTTAAAATAATTGTCCAACAAAAAGCCGTCGCATTTTATCCTTGAAATTCCTTAACGCAAATAACTGAATGCTGGGCCATGTTTTATTTCGCAATTTCCCACAACGGGGAAACTACGTAATAATATTGTGCGCCGGCCTCTTTGGGGCGGAATCATCGATAGTCATTATCGGAAAAGCGGGTTTAAGAGCCGTCCCGGCCCCAGTGGGACCTTTACGGAGGTCTCATCCGGCGTTCGATAACTATGCTAATGTTATTTGCGCTTCGGGGTTGAAAACATCGGCATCCACTAACTTGCGCATTCCTGAGCAGCCCGGCGCTCCCCGAGGTACGCCGCCGATGTCTTACTTGTCACATTGTTGCCTGATTTTTATTTGATAACTTAAACATGGTTCACTGCGGAGTTATGACAATTGTCTAGAGCTCTCAGTACGGTGTGTTAAATAAAAAGTTGCTCTCCAACACGTACTCGTACCTGCGCTATAAGAGCAAAATATACACACATCAAAAATGTACATTTTAGATGTATGTATTAGAAGACATCGCAGGTTGGTACATTACAATATACCAACCTGCGAGTATATTCGTAGACCGTATTACCGAAATAGCTTTGAGCTCAGGTTGTAATTGAGACATCGAGCATACCTAACCTAACTTCCAAAGGCAAGCAGCATCTGAGGCAACAAGTCCAAAGGGGAATATTTTAGATACCTAAACACCAAAATACATAGATTCTATCGTGCTTAATTTCCCATCAACATTTAGGATTCACGAAGCAGCGTTACTTAAATCAAATGCTTGCATGCAATTTTTAATAGGGAATTTAGTATTCTATTCCAGATAAGAAGGTAATTGAACTGTAGTTTTTAATTAAGTTTACGTATTTTAGCATTCAATATAAGGTTGGCTAGTTATCTTTCCATCACCTTTTAATCTGGCATATGCATAATAACGTTGCTAAGACATAGAAATTTAAAAATAATTGATTATAATTATACGCAAAGACACAGCTGTAAAAGTAAAACATATAACATAAGATTAACGCTGAGTTTTTATAAGTTCTAACTTATAAAAACACACCTTAAAATTACGATATTTTTTTCCGAATATTCAGTTCGTCTTCTGTGTTACGCTGGAGCTATTTCAGATTAAATGCACATTTAATTGTCATACGACGGTTAGGTTAGGTTTGATTTTAAAAGTGATATCAAAAAGTTAAGTCTTCTATCAAAAAATTGCATTCGAAATTATAAAAAATCTGAATTTTCATCAATTCTGAGTTATGACTCTTCGGAATGATGTAGTGTACCTCTCGTATAAGACTACATGTTAAAAAAGCGGAGGACAGTCGAAGCAATTAATTAGGCAGGTACTACATAACCATATTCAATATTGTATTTAGATATGTTCTAGCGTCGTAAATATTCTTCCTCCGTGCGTAGCAAATGGTCCGATGCCGATATGCAATGAGTGTAGGTTCTTGGGCTTCACACTTGACTCTAATCTTAACTGGAAGTGCCATGTCGACAAATTGTGTAACAGACTGAGTGGTGCAGTCTTTGCGTTACGTAAACTGGGAAGGCTTATTGCAAATGATGCCTTAAAACAGGTGTACTTTGCTCATTTTCACTCCCTGATGTCGTACGGTACGCTCCTATGGGGAAACTCCACGGATGCCAACAGGATACTTATTATGCAAAAGCGTGCCTTACGCACGTTAGCCGGGGTGAAACCCAGGCACTCTTGCAGGGGCCTTTTCGTAACGTACCGCATAATGACGCACTACTCGGTTTACTTATTTCAAACAATAATGTTCGTCAGAAATAATATTTCATCCTTCGCACGAGTCAATATTCCTGGCAAGGAGCTCCGCCACACCGGGCGTTTGAGAACAGTTCCCCGTCGCATGGCACTTGCGGCTAAGAACCCGCGTGTCATCGGTCCCACATTCTATGAGCGTCTACCCGCTAAACTTAAAAATGTAACATCCGACGAAGCATTCAAACATCAGCTGAGAAACCTTTTATTGGATAATCCATTATACTCTGTCGACGAATATATGCAACTTAAATTGTAAAATTATTATTGATATTTGACCTTTATTAGTTTTGTGTATTGACATCGGAAACTGACCATTTATTACTTGTTTATCATTGTTGTTTTTGATTATTTGAGTGTTTTATATTATTGTATTATTTTAATATTATTTTATCAATTTGTATTAATGTTTTGTTGACGATATCAATGTAATTTCGTATTTTTTGACATGCAATGCAATCTATATTGTAACATTACATTGATAAATAAATAAACTAAACTAAACTAAACTATTGTCTATGCGCGCCGGTACAAGCCCGATCGCAAAATGCCGCGGGCCGACATAAATGAAGTAGTGACGTACAACTGCGCAGTGTACGTGCATCAACAATGTTCAACGGTCGAGCTAGGTACTGCTCCAGGGTCCTAGCTATGACGCAAACGCTAGTAACGTTTTTCTGTTCTATCACTAAAATATAAGGGATTATAGTTGACCAGAGGGCCTTGCCAAGATTCACTACGCCAACTAGCGTTGATATTCGTTTCGTTGTTAACCAATCGTGTCACTGGTAGATCTCGTCACGATAACGGACAGTCGCGCGAGTGCTTACGTCATACATTTTGGCACTTTTCGAATCGTTTACGATAGCGTTATACATCTTGTCCGTCAAGGGCCTCATCTGGTTCATCGTAACGCACGAGAATATCATCCCATACATTTGGAGCGATAGAAAAGAAAAACTTTACTGTGACTTTATGTTGCAGTGCAATGGTAAATTTAGGTTTGATAACTTAGAATTATATTAATTTCAATCATAATTATATGTCTCTTTTTATAATCACCTTTACCTACTATTCGAAAACTTATTCTACACCTATAAAAAGCCTCTATCAGGGTGCAGCGATAGAGAGCCGAGTACATTTAATACTCTGGTTTTGCTATACTAAGAATGCATTGGCAAATAAATTTATTTTTGATTGAAAGACTCCAGCTGGATTAAAACGGTATCTGAAGGAGGAGTTTTTGTATAGCTATTATTCGTAGAATTACATCAATCAAAGCGCTTCATTCCAACGAATAACTTTGAAAGCGTGGATTTTTCCAACAACGACATAAATGTGGACATTGTATCAACCAGAATCCAATCAACAGTAACCCGCGAACAGCAATTTTATGCACTGTTTAAAAGACGAAACCTTCCATCACCTAAAATAAGACGAGTGTAAAACGCTCAACATTGTGTTGTAGAATAAGAGAACCGAGCCCATCTGCACCGTTTATGTCCCACGTACGGCTCACTATTCAGTAGATCGAAAAACTTTTCCAATACTACTGTGGATGATCATAGAAATAGTTGGCCACGGGGAGCCGTGGGTACTTTTATTGCAATATCGTCCCACTTCACGTAAGTTTTACAAGCGTGCGACGATTTTTTAAACATTAAACATTTTTCTTCGTCTGAAACTATCCCCATACGTGATATGCGTTAGTAAATCTTGAATCGTCAATCTGTTTTAGCTCACTGGGAAACGCATGGGACGTTAAAGAGTGCAACCTTTTTACTAGATGTAAAATAAGATACAAGATAGTTTACTGTCGGAAAGTGAGTGAATATTACAAAATGATGTTGTGTTATTATTGCACAACATATTTATAAAAATATTCCATTTTTCTTATACCTTACAATTGAAGATTAATATTGCAAAAGTAAACCAGTGTTCGTAATAAGTGTAAAATAATCGTGAGAAAAATTTGTTCATTTACTTTTATAGTACCAAAATTAGCGAAGCTTAATTACCCGAGACGAGTATCTGTTACAAATCACCAAACTTTTAGTATATTTTAAAATAAAAATATCGAAGAGGACTTTTATGGGGACAAAACTCGTTAAAACAAGTGGCTAAGCAAAGTTGATCAGCGTCAACCCTATTTGGTTACCATTACTGAGGGTTGGCAAAATTGTTTTCTCAAGGCGTATCAATTCACGGGCGACCCATCAATACCCACTGTTTTTTTTTTGGTATTGTGACCGTTCACTATTACTATTGTAGTGTAAACTTGTGTAGTTTTAAACTCAAATGTGTTCTAAAAATAACTTTTACCAACTTTGTGTCTATCGTGAGTATCGTGACCAGCTTTTTTAATTTTATTTTTAAACAAAAAATTTTTTTTTAATTGTTTCAAAGTTTTACTATCCTGCACTCTGGCATAGATGCTAGTGACAGCTTAGATTTTGTAGTTATTAGTTTTTTCAACATTGTTCACTTTGCGGCAATTGTGAAGTATTAATGGAAACCAGTGAATATGGCATGTTGAATAACAAAATAATGTTTTAGAAATAAGTTAGTGATAATTCGTTTTTTGTTTTAGTAATATGTGAATTTAACATTTCATAATAAGCAATTTCACAATAGGTGTTAAAATTGAATTATGTTTAAATAATATTCTTTTTCAGAACTCAAACAGAGTTACAATGCAAATGTTAGAATGTTAGAATGCAAATTTCAATTCTTTTTACTATTTACTACTAAAACTTACTTTACATGGTTAAAAATATGTACCTCCTTAAGAGATTTTTTTAAAGAAATTAATAGCTTCACGGTAACGTCTCAACTTATTTATGTGAAAATTATTAATGTTATTAAGAATTTATATTCTTTCACCAAAAATTCTGATATACATAATTTAAAGACTAGAAATAAAAATAAAATCGCTATTTGAAAATTCCGCGTCCGTAAAGTATATAAATCATTTGTTGGTCAATGCATTCATTTCTATAATAAATTACCTGACGTAGTATTAAAGTTAACCTTTCCAGAACTTTAAAAATTACTTGTGAAGGTCGTTAATGTCTAAAGCTTATTATGGGGTGGAGGACAATCTAAGAGACAAAAATGCATGGCCTAATCCCGAAACTTATTCAATAATAATTTTGTTCAAATGCAAAATCTTTATCCTGCTTGGTCTTTTCTAGGGGACACCGTTGATGCAGGAAAACATATCGACCCTTTAATTATATTATATTTTATCAGTATTTGCTTTTTCCCTCTCTGTCTCTTTCGTAAGATTTTTGGCATGTTTTCGTGCTGAACTACGCATGTTATTTAATATGATATTTAATTTAATATTAACAGCTTTATATAATGCTAAATTAATACCATTTTAATATGAAATATGTTTAAAAAATGATTGACAGCCGAGTTTCTTGCGGCGTTTCTTCTTGACTTGTAAAAGTGCCCGTGCGGCCTACTTACTGAATAAATTTATTTTATCTGTTTTATCTTTAGCCAAATTGATAGTAACATGACAACTGTCAAACAATAAAAAGATTTAAACCTCTTTGATGTGTAATTGTTAAAGAATACGTTTTACTTTCGAGTAATTCAAGCAAACTGCGCTTTTACTAAGCAAAGTCCACATTGTATGCAATACCTATAGGTACTCTGGCGGTTCATCAATAAACAACATTGTTGCGCGAATTTGCTCCGTAATTTTATAAATACAAATAAATTAAAATTAGTACCGCATTTGTCGGACAATTTCTCAAGTCCAACTATGCATTCAGTGTGGGGACGTGACCCAGTAATGGGAGCACGGACTCCTGAAAAAAAGCTTCATGACCCCACATTGGGGCACCCAGACAGGGAACGTGTTAAACTGCAGGTATTGTAAGGCCTTAATTGACTTTTTAGTTTTAGCTGCTCCGTTGATTTAAGTTATTTTTTACATTCTTTAACCGATGTAACTGATTTTACATGAAAGCAAAGACCCTTTTTATCAAACAGATAGCGGTAAACACCAAATTAAATAACGCCTTTATCTTTATCGTATCTTTGTGTAGATGCCTTTTCATTTAAACTCAGACCTTGAAAGATGTTTTGCCTACGCAAAACACAATAGGTCTAACTACTTAGACCTATTTTAAACTCAGTTGATTGAACCTGCAGACGTCTTATGTCTTGAGGGTTCCACACCCGAGTTGGGCCCAACGGGACCCTATTAATATATCTACGCTGTCCATCCATCCTAAATTTAAGTTTAGGTCCCTTAGGTTACATAACCCTAAAATTAACTTTGCGGATAGTGCCACTATCACTAACAGAAAATCATTACCTATATACACTCAGGAGCAAAAATACCGGGTCAGACTGCGTTTTTCATACAAACGAGACTATTTCGAAGCCTTGGTTCCTCGCCAGGGGTGGTTTCGAGTGAGGTTTAATGGTGTATACTCCGAGGTTCAATAGAGGAGATCAAAAGTTCTTAAGATACCTAACTGATCGCACAATCAGTTAACACCACAGCCGGACAGTTCGGGTCAGCATTTGGATTTCCTTACATTTTATTACCATTTTAGATTTCTGAACATGCACAATTCCGGCGTTAACCGCAGATTCATCCTAGGCACTCTGGAAGTCCTGTATCGATGCTCTTGGTATACATCATCAGAATTCACTAAAATCATTCCCTGGCGAGGAACCAAGGCTTCGAAATAGCCTCTTTAGTATGAAAAACGCACTTGACCCGTTATTTCTGCTCCTGAGTGTAGCTATCAACAATAATTTTCAACCCTTATCCCTGTCTATTCCAGTGTACCACTTATAAGAGTAATGCTACCCGTTAATATATTATCTAGGAACATAGTGCGATTCCTATCTAAACAATCTAGTCTGGCTTGTATCGTTTGTGTCGGCGTGAAGACAAAGACGAGGTTCACATCTGCGATCATAGGTGGAGCCACTAATGACCGGTCTATTGGAATAAAGTCGATAATACTTACATGCTTTGTAGAAGACGGACATGCAGTAGGTAATTCAATAAGTGAAAGCCCTTCAATGTTTTTACTGATTGAAAACGTTGAAGTCTCCGAATGTTGCTGCGGGGGTATATAATAAGTTATTTATATTAATTACTGTAATAGCTTAAGTTACTATTCCGTGAATGAGTACTAATATATATACTCATATACTCATTTATTCACAACATTTTACAGAATATTACATATCACATTATCATATATATATCATATATATAAAATATTTCATTTCAAGTTACGGTATAAATACTAATAGTTAAGTAATTTTTCTATTCGGTACAATATTACAAGGTGATTACAAGACATTATTAGTAAATTTTTCGAAGAACTCTGATTTGTCATAAAATGCATTATTAATAAGTATTTCTTTATTCGTTTTTAAAAGCATGTTCATTTGTAAATTTTTTATGCTGTCAAGGGCTGTTGTGTAGGCGTTGTTAATTTTTGATCTTATTTTTGCGTAGTTTTGGTAGACTCAGCTGATTTACATATCACCGTCCTGAGTTTTCCGGCGTGATTATTTCTTACTGGGAAAGAGTTAATGTTGGTTCTAATGTAGCACGCCATGTTGAAAATGTACGTATGTATGTGATGCAACTGTCATTATCCGCAACGAGATAAAGAGCTCCCGAGCAGGTGTACCCGGGGGACACATGCTACTATTTTGACTGCTCGCTTCTGCAGGATGAAGACGCGGCGCCACTCTGCGGCGGTTCCTTAGAACTCCAGGTTGTAATTTATAACTGAGTGGAAGAGTGCGAAGTAACTACTACGAATATGCGATGGTGGCAGTACAAAAGATAGTCGCTTTAGAGCAAAGCTGACACCTAAAGGTTTGCTACAGATTACATTAATTTGTGTGTCCCACGTCAGTGCTGAGTCGAGTGTTATACCTAGAAACTTGGCGGAGGGGGCTTGTGGGAGTAACCTTGATGATATTGACATTTAATTATTTAACTTGGACACATTATTTATAAAAACTAAATCTAATTATTGTAAATATTTTGTATTTATTTATAGTATTTTTTTTTGTGATTAGTTCTTAATTAAATTATATACTAAAATGAATGACAATGTATAATTCTTACTGAATAAAGAATTATGGATAATTAATTAGTATTTTGATTTTTATAAAAGAGGTTAATAGCATCACAGTGCTAGCATAAATGTAAAATAAAATAAAATAAAATTGTTGTTTTCTAGTTCTTGGGTTTTAAGTATACAGGGGCCATTGTATTGTTTCGTTACAAAAAGTTTGCTAAGTGGAGTGACGTTATTCTATTAATTATTTAAAACTTTACCATTTTCTCTGTTTGTTGTGACTGACCTCAATAACAATACACAAATTATTCGTTTTAAAAACAATTCAAAAATGTTAAGTAAAAAATAAATAGGTTTTCGAACAAAATTGAGAGGACAGCTACAAGAGCTTAATCAAATCAAATAAAAATCGTTAATTTGGTGCAAGAAACAAAACATTAATAATAAAGTAAAATAATAAAATGAGATACAGCTAAGAAAATAATTTAGAATTAAATCTTAAAACTATTTTCAATTCACGAAATTGGGAGCCACTCAGCATAGTGTGAGACATGTAAATGCCGTGACGCTGATTCAGGGCAACCAGACGTGGAAGGAGGAGGAGGAAGCGCTGCTGGCCTTTTAATATGTACAAATGAGGTAGGTATAGGTAAAGTAATTGAATTAGGGAACTTTAAACAAAATGTTCAGTTAAATAAATATTATAAATAGGATACATAGGATAAACATACACAAAGAGGTGCTTTAATAGATAAAATAACGTAATTTAATTTAATAGATAAATGTGACGGCGACAGTGCTATTCTAACATTGTGCAGCTGCTATGAATCGGATAATTGTAAGCCCATCACATACTCTTTGAGGTTGTTCTTGAAAGAGATCAGAGACTTAATCTATATTTAATCTAAGTTTCTTTTTTATAAATAATCCATCTCAAGAATCATTTATTCTAAATTATTTGGTAAACATCATAGGACAAATAACTAACGCATGAAAAAATGTTGTTTCATCCCTTAACAAAAAATAAGAGCAATGTTACCGCGGCAGTTATCTGATACGTAAACTACGGGAAGCTTTCACAATCCGTACATTAGGTACATAAACGGTACGTGTAACGAGGGGGCCGCCCGGGGCAGGCGATAAACAGCCTTCTTTCTACTGAACACTTGCACTTTCCAAACATCCAACACCGTAAAACCATACTTTAACCAACATACTTTTACCACCACTAGAACCAATGCCGTCCCTTATTGCGAAGAAGCGTAAGTTCAAATTCAAATAAAATTTGTTTTTCTAGCGATATGTGAAAAGAGGTAGCCTGTAGTTTTATGTGTCATACAACGCTTCAGTGGCATCTGCCAAGGGATAATTAGGAAAGGGTCCGATACTTTATGTTTGCTTTCACTTTATGACAGTTACATTAAAAAAAGGGCGTAGTTTATTTTAATTTTGTAATCCGAGAATTGTTAGTTTTGGGGCCAATTTGAACTAGTATTCTAAAATTTAAATAAAGCTTAAATTTATA
Organism: Acleris sparsana; assembly: GCA_923062465.1. Classification (NCBI taxonomy): domain Eukaryota; kingdom Metazoa; phylum Arthropoda; class Insecta; order Lepidoptera; family Tortricidae; genus Acleris; species Acleris sparsana. The sequence goes on from OV281303.1 coordinate 7,564,334, forward strand.
ATCATGCAATTAGATTCTTGGCTAACACTTGGCTAACTTCAAAGTCTTAACTTAAATATGTAGGTACTTATTTAGATATCTTTCTACTATTTCTTAGTAAGTAAAACAAGCTCTGAAAGAAACACGTTCTCCGAAACCATCACAAAATTTATAAGTGATGACAATACGCCGTGAATTCAACATGTTTCAATATACCTATAGTTAAAACTACCCCCTATTATAGGTACACCACATAAAAGGGCGACAGTGGGGACAGAAAACAACGATCCCTACAGGGACACCCATTTGTCTTTCCTAACCCTAATTATGTGATGAAAATTTATTGTAATTACTGACCCAGAACTGGAATGGGAGCGAACACTCCTGAAAATTGTGATTTAGTTCAAATCTGTTGAATCAAAACGCGATTACCTGATTTGCTGTTGCAGAACTTAATTATAACTTTGTCCGCGTATTATGAAATCAATTTCAAAGGATTAGTGATTTTGATTGGGTTTTAAATGTTAAGGTGGCGTGAATGCGTGATTGGCGGGGTTGCCATTGGAAAATTAAACGGCGATTAATGTTGGATACATTTTGAAATGGTTTGATTATTAATAAGTAACTGTAAAACTAAATTCTAAATGAAAGAAATTGCCAGTAATTGTGAGTTGCGATTCAAATTAAAATAATGATAACTTAATGTTATAAAAGATTAAAAATGTTAAATCGTCGTTTATTTAGATTTGGATTGCAACTGTCACATTTAAAGAGTCACCTCCTTATTCATGAACGTACAATAAAAGTATGCTTTGTCACTACCTGTCAAATTCAAATGTCACAATCTCACAATGTTCATATTTAGTTATTGATCGTTTATAAATAAGAGAGAAGAGAGGGGTGAGAAAGTCCTTTGTTTCAACCACTCACATCTAGCTATTGCTCGTTATTCCGTTCGTGTATCGCATTTATCGCTATTCAAATTTTCGCCGCAAATTTCATCCAGATCCGATCAGACGTTCTAGCGTGATTGAATAACATACATTCATCCAAACATATTAGTTAATAATACTGTAAAGCTTTGTATTAGGTTTTTCAATTACTTAATTAGGTCTTGTTACGCCAGCGGGCGCATTTTGCGATGTGGATAAAACATAATTTCTTACTTTTGACTTTATTCTACTAAAGGGTCTTACATAAATAACTATAGTATATTTTATATAAATCATTTTAATTGCTATATGTAATTATCATGATCGTATTATTGTATAATATTATACGTTTATCTGTAACGCACTTAGGCGTCAGAATAAAATACTCATGAAGTATCGCACGTAGTTTCTAACATCTCTCGAACTGCCAAAGAACAGTAATGCAATATCTACAACTAGAATTCTAGAATCAAGCTGAAGATGCAATTTGCGAGATGACTTCTAAATGAACAAAGCCAGTGCTCGTGATGTTTTAATTAACAAACTTGAAGCATCAATTGATCTTGTGAGGAACTTTATATTGATCTAGTGTAAAGTATAGTATGGTACCCACTTACTAATGACTACTACTACTTAGAGGTGAGGCTTACAAGTACAAGTCTACGCTGTGCGTCTATCAGTCAGCGGGCTGTATCTAGTCAACCTTAATAGGCCAACAGTTGTAATTTTTGCAGAGTGTATTTGTGTTTGTAGCAAATAATTAAAGTAACATTATTGAAAATTAAATGTGGCCCCCATTCAAGAATAGTACAGAACCCTATTTATTGCTGTTGTAATTAATAGTGAGGATTTCTATTTAAGTATTAAGAACCGACAATTATCAGGTATGGGAATAGTTTCAACCTAGGCCAGGGAAGGATGAAACATCTTCAAATGATTATGAACATTAAGAAGTTTTACGTTCTAAGAAGAAAAAGCTGGCTTATAGGCTCAAGATATAATGGAACTGCGCCTCTATATTACACGGTAAAACAATATTTATTGTTTTTATCTCGGCCCCTACTGTCAACTAAATAAGAGCTACTAAAACGTTGACAATATCATAAAACTGCAAAAGCAATAAGGTGTTACCATGTAAAATCTCAGCATTGTACAAAGTTTTTTGCATTTTCTTGAGTAAAATGTAAGTCATGTTTATAAACTTCAAATAAATAAAACTAGATGCTGTCGCGTTTGCTAGGCGGTAAACCCGGGTACACTATTTTTCTAGTGGCTAGCTGGCTGGCAAGCCATTGACGTGGATGGTCAAAGTCGCGCGTAATCCAGTATTAACTTAAAGTAACGAATGGTGAAGCGAGTGGGCTTACCGGTCAAACGGCGGTCTGTCGGCGACCAATCGGTTTACGGTATTAAGGTCGCGTCCGGAACTGTGTCCGGTATTCTTTTCCGAAAACCGGAAAATGGAGATTTACGCGCAATGTATTGAATAATACCTTAGAGATGAAGGTGCTAAGATGAAGTAAAACTCAATATTTATAAGTGAATTTAACTTTTGAATGGTAATAAATAATGCAGTATAGAAAGACTGTGTTGTTTTACTTTCTATGAATCCCTTTCTTGAAATACGGCTAAAACATTTTAGTTTAATAAACATACTATTATTGTACATTAATTTAATTACAAAAGCTTTATAAAAATCACTTTATTACTTCCCGGGAACAAATGTTGCTCTTTAGAGTCTGGCCATCGAAACGTGATACTGAAAATGACCGCGAAATTTAAAAATGTAGCTATAGTATGTCTGAATGAGCTACAATTAAACAATGTTGATGCTTTTGTCATTAAGTATTAAGTTATAAGTTAATGACAAAAGCATTACAATTGTTTAGTTATAGCTCATTCAGAGATACTATAGCTACATTTTTAAATTTCGCGGTCATTTTCAGTATCACGTTTCGATGGCCAGACTCTATCTCTCATTTAAAAGTTGCAAACTAAACTTGTGAAACCTGTTTCTAAGTGATACATAGCTTCAGTTATTATACATACTTAGAGACACCGCAAAAAAAATATCTATAAAAGTCATTTCGTTTGAACCATTATGACATAACAGGGATACTCGTAAGTTGACATTTGACCTACTGGTTTTTTGTTGTTCTATAACTAAAACCAAACATAACTATTTGATTAATTTTTTCATTACTCTTATATCATTGGATACCAATCCAACCCTCAATTAATAAACTTGTACTGTAACAACCACTTTGATTTTCTAAAAAACAACCCAACGGTTTCAAGTTGAACAATCTAATAGACTAACATAATCCAGAGTGACCTAAATCTCTTAGATATCTTAACCTACTTTATTATGGTAAATATAATCTCGATTACACAGCTTGAGCGTCTAATACGCCACTTGAGCGTCCAACAGAGAACGTCCTGAACCGTCATTAGTGTGTAATAACACTACGCCGTAATGTTGCGATGTAAGAAATTCGGACCAGCGAGTTTGCCCACTATTATTATACACAAAGCCAGAATTAGGTTTAGGTACTTGTTTTGTATGCTAACTTAAAGTAAATTACGTTTAATAATTAAAAGAAGATTAAAGGAAATAACAAGTAAGTTTAGTAAAACACTTTATTTAACATCACATACAGGAAGATTATAAACATAGCCAATAGGAGGTTTGAACTGAATGGCAATAGAAAAAAAAATCTTCCTGACCAAAAGACAAGGTTACCTTTGTTCATTTATTTTTGTTGTTTCTGTTTTTAACCATGACACATTGTGCCTAGCATCGCTCGGGTTACAACCGTTTTGTCTTAACTCTGCTATTTTAGCCGAAATCGTTAGAGCCAATTCCGTTAAGAGTATAATAAGCTATTTAACTTACTCTTTTTAATCCCAATACGATGACAAAACACCTAATATAATAAAAAAACGAATTTCACATCATCGATTGTATTATTTTGTCGAACTTCATTTCATCGAACGCACTATTCTGTTGAAACCATTATGTTTTCATGATATTTTAATCATCAATTAAGAAGGTTAGGTTAGGTTAGATTTGTGACTACCAAAGAAAACTAACTCATGAATGATTTCGATGAAATGAAAATATTGCGTGATAACGTTAATCGTTAAAAAGTGTATCGATAAAATAATAGATAAGTAAGTAAGTACAAAAACCTGCTGAATTGTATTGAAGCAAAATTAAAAAAAAAACCTTTAATGGGCAAACATTGGTTTAACCAAAAAAAAACCAGCAGTGAATCAACATCGCATAAATTAATTCCTAGCCGAAGAAACGTTTGTGCCGCAAAAGAGCCACATCCATCACGCGGTAAAAAAACAAAAAAAAGTGGTTTCACGGTGTTTTTGCTGGTGTTTGCTGATGCCCGTTCCGTCGCAAACAATTAGCTCCTTTGTGTACTTGGCCAGGCTCGCCGCCCTCGACGACGAGGGCCAGGCCGCGGAAGTTGACTCTTCTGGAAGGGCAATTATTTACCTCCCTTAGCTGTAAAACTGAGTATGTTCAGCGTGGTAGGTAACTCGATTTAATGGGATTACCGTTGTTAACAAGATAATTTATTATCATGAAGTGTGGTCAATTTCAGCCGGTGGACTGTTATAGTCTGTGTTGTAATACGATGAATTGACAGGCCAGTGTTGGCCGGTGGAATGTAAGTTTTTGCTTTAAATTATAATACGACAAACTGACCGGCCCATATCGACTGGAGAACTGTTAGTTTGAGCTCTAATATGATGAACTGAGAGGCCAATATTGGGCGGGGACTGTTAGTCTGTTCTGTAACATGATGAACTAAGAGGCCGATATCGGGCGGTGCACTGTTAGTCTTTGCTGCAATATTATGAACTGAGAGGCCAATATCGGGCGGTGGACTGTTAGTTTGTTCTGTAATATTATGAACTGAGAGGTCAATTTTGGGCGGTAGACTGTCAGGTTGTGCTGTAATATGATGAACTGACAGGCCAATATCGGGCGGTAGACTGTTAGTCTGTGCTGTAATATGATGAACCGAGAGGCCAATATCGGGCAGTTGACTGTTAGTCTGTGCTGTAATATGATGAACTGAGAGGCCGATATCGGGCAGTTGACTGTTAGTCTATTCTGTAATATGATGAACTGAGAGGCCGATATCGGGCAGTTGACTGTTAGTCTGTTCTGTAATATGATGAACTGAGAGACCAATATCGGGCAGTTGACTGTTAGTCTGTTCTGTAATATGATGAACTGAGAGGCCAATATCGAGCGGTGCACTGTTAGTCTTTGCTGCAATATTATGAACTGAGAGGCCAATATCGGGCGGTGGACTGTAAGTTTGTTCTGTAATATTATGAACTGAGAGGTCAATTTTGGGCGGTAGACTGTCAGGTTGTGCTGTTATATGATGAACTGACAGGCCAATAATGGGCGGTAGACTGTTAGTCTGTGCTGTAATATGATGAACTGAGAGGCCAATATAGGGCAGTGGACTGTTAGTCTGTTCAGCGCTTAAAGCATATTTGTACTTATATTATTAATATAATATCACTCATATAGGTAGAGGCTTTCGAACCCATTAATAGTAGATGAGGCTGTGCTCTAATACGGTGAACTGACAGGCCAATGTTGGCCGGTCGAGTGTTAGTCTGTTTTAAGCTTAATGCGTATTTGCATATTTTCATTTTTAATTTAATTATGTATGAGTCTTACAGGCTTTTGAACCCCTTGGTAGATAATATATTATTAAATTTTGTACCTGATCTGAATATCTATATTTAGGGACAAGAGGAATATAATCGCGTTATTATAATGCTTTCGTGAATATAACCTTTTATATCAAATGCATCGATAAAGATATTTTTCTACATCAAACACCGAGTAGTTTTTCTTTTACGATTTATGAATTTTAATTCTATTTTTGATCAATCGTAGTATATAATCCTAATCTATCTGTAATTGGGATTATCCGTAAATTATAAAGAAAGAGTACGAGTTTTGTGAATTTGTAACTATCCAACGGGTAGGTAATCTCGGGTACCAAGGAACCTATTTGATGTGTACATTATTCCCGATGTGCGTGAATAGGATATTTTTTATTTGTTCAAGCCGGAGCGGAGCGAGGTAGCTAGTGTATCATAAATGCGTAACGTTGAAATGTTAAACCAATTTATTTGTAAATCTGTTACAAACTGAAAAGCATTCATTTATAGAATATCGTTAAATTTAATAAAAACATATTGAGCTTGAGCTCGCTACAAAAATACTCAACAGATAAAAGCATCATTTTAAAAGCAACAGATTTCGCATTAAATTATAATACGAAATAATTTAATAATTCTCTTATATTAGAGCTCACCTTTACTACAAATCCTCTCATATGCTATTAATAACTTAATTATATTTAGAATCTGAGTGCAGCAAACATTTAAAAGATATGAAAGTAAGAAGATTAACATCCTTTAATATTTATATGTTGCTCAGAACAAGAACTTTCTTTGAAATACATTTAATATCTTTCATAAATTATAAAGTCACAGAGTTCTGTATTAGTAAGACTGGTTAGTTATAGCACATGTTTTTCACCTTGAACATTACACTTGGTAACTAATTTGATCATTGTGATATCAAAAATAGTCCAGAGTTTAGAGGCATTTTGTATAAAAAAATAAAAAAAGGAAAGGCCTCATGTAAAAGGTCATAGTGTTATTCGCGCGAGGTGGTGGTGGTGTCTCAGTATTTTTTTCTTGTATATGCTCCTGGATTTTTTATAAATCACTAGTGACCCGCCCTTATTTCGCTTTGTTTTATGTGAGATGTCTATGACACTTATAGACATCTCACATAAAACAAGAAAAAATATCTAACTGGTGGTGAAGGCCGCATCAAAATCCGTTACAGATAGGCAGAAAGTCAAAAGCGGAAAGTGACTACGAAAGACGTGTGTGTTTATTTTGTATGACGGTGACACGGTAATCCTATGAGACATCTATAGGGTATCCTGTATTTAGAGCTCCGACATTAACCTATATATAGACGAACGGATTCGTAAATCAAGTACCTACTATTCCTCTTTAGAGTGTCATCAAATTTGATTACAAATGCCGTTTACATTTATTCAATAATTCTTAAGCAGTAGAAACTGTTCTGTACGGAAATTTAACAAGAGTTACTTTCTGCGAACTAAATTAAAAAAATAAACTAGAACTAAATTATTAAATAAGAAATTCGTGTTTTTCTTCTTATCTAAACTATATACTGTAAAACATATTACATTATAAAATATTGAGACTAAGAATAAACAACCAATCAATCTACGCTTGAATATATTTATTTTTATTTTATGTTAGATTCATTCATTGAGTTTCTTGCGGCGTTTCTTCTCAGCAGTGGTCTCTTGCGAAGCGCTGGTAGATTTTTGACGTGTAAAAGTCCCCGTGCGCCTACTGACTGAAAAAACATCTTTTATCTTTTTTTTATCTTATCAACCTAAAACTGCAATTTAAGCCCATTTGCCGCGATATTGTATTACTATTGTAACTAAAATATTACCTCTTATGGGTTTTTTGAGCGTTCGAAGTGGCCGTGCCATATGTATAGAAGATGTTCGAATTGTTTGGATAATATTTCAAATTATTGTTTTGTTTTATAGCTGTTGGTTTTCTATAAATTACTAAATTAATAAATTAATAAATATGTATAGAGTTGTATATGCGATCGTACAATAATTGTATTTCAATTGCTGTGTTTAATACAATAAAGTGTTTAAAAACTCAGTAGGTTCGTACAATACAAATACATACTCGATACAAAAACTTTCGAAAATTAGACCAAGAATATTGTGCGGCGATAACGTTCCGAATCGATAATCTTATTCACATCGCTCCTACGAAGACCACTTCGGACGCGCAAAAAAGCCATACAAAGTAAATTAAAAAATGTACAATTAATAACGCACGACAAACAAGTTCAAAACAATGGTAACCATTTTGCCGTAGCGTGTGCAGTTGCATTTTAATAACGGATTAACCTCCTACAAAGCCGGATCGGGCCATGTAATCTTTAGATTACACAAATATAATTTATTCATAACTAGCTTTACATTCTGCAGCGGTTTTATGGCCTCCCGGTTCCCACTAATACTTATTGCTAGGAATATAAGGACATTGAAACCGAATGGGTTTTGGAGAAATTATTGCATGCATAGGATGTGTTTTTATTATATTATTCTTACGAGCATGTGATTTATGTGACGATGAAGTAAAATCTTAATAGATGGTATAAGATTGCCACAACTAGTTGGCCTGTGTGCTTTCTGTTTCATAAAAGGCTAGTAACTGGTTTTTATCTTACTTGAAGAAAAGTGACGATGACTTCGAGGATGGAGTTCACTTAAATATACGTAAATCAACTGCTTTAACTCCGCATAAAACAAAGTTAGAGGTATATAACTATATTTTTTAGTATGTACTAAGGTTATTTTTGAATATATTTAGATAAGCCATCTTTGTCTTCAAATAAACCAAATAATAGGTACACGCAGCACCAATTAAAAATTTAGCAATTAAAAACTTGTTGAAACGAATCACAGTTGGGTCAAACGAATAAAGTTTTTTTTATACACTTCTGCGTGGCTATGCGCGTAACTTTCTAGCAGAGTGGCGGCGAGCTAATATGGAAATTCATGTTTAATCGCCGCTACTTTAGACGGAGGAAAACGATTAATAAAAGAAAAAACGCAACATCCCATTCAGTTTACTATAATAACGACTTTTAGTTCACCTTTTGATGAATGCAACAGAGTATTTTATTTTAATTTCGCTGAAAAGTTTTATTATAATTTATAACAAATATTGTATTTATGTACAGGGTGCTTATGACCTTGGGACTTTAAATGCAACGATAGATTCTACTTGATAAACTGAACTACTTTTGTTCTGCAACATTTAAAAATAACTTAAGTTTAGTTAAATAATTGATGTTAAAGTCTAATTGTAAAACCAGTGTATTAAACCATGACCATATAATCACTATCTCGTGGCACGGGCGCGACATTTCCTTGGTACGGGGGCTAAAGGAAAATGGAGAATTGGATCGCGTACATTACTTACATTAAACTTATATGAAAAAAATATCATTTAGGTTGAACATATTTATAATAACTTACAGAACATAAGAATATCTGTTTCATGCATAAAGCCCCAAGGTCAGAGGCACCCTGTATAGATTTATGAGTTATGTACATACATTAATGTACCAAACCACAAAACAAAAAACAATCATTTTAAACAGGAATGTTCTAACGGAAAACTCATCCCTTGTCTTGTACAAATTAATTTTATTAGGGTTTGGGAAATGGGCAATAAAAACCCCTACTATATAGATGCGTCCTTTTGCATTGGGACGGCAGTATTGAGCGTGAGTCTTACGAAAGGCATATTTTCACATTAACCATAAGATAGAGTGTGAGCAGAAAATACGTGTCACGTTTGACTCATATGAGCTTGTAAATCTCGAGCTAACTCTGCACTTACTCCGCATAACTCGTGGAAACAGCCAACTAAACTGTTTCTGTGCTCGTTATTGCTAGAGTATATTTGTGAGCGTCGTTATTCGTTTGTTCTCCTTGGTAATTTATTTGAAGATGTATTATCGTACTATCATTGACTTTTATTAGCAAGCCTGCATAAAACACAGGGTGTTATTTTTGAAACTTACACTTTCCTATTCGTCTATGAAGTATTTCCTGGAGATCTATAGTTACCCTTTGATTTTGCCGTTGACCAAGCCAAATACACGAATCGGAGAAGGGGGAAAACCATAAATAACATTAACACGCATTATCGATGCGCCGGTAACTCATTATACATTATGTCGTGAACAGTTTCGAAACTAGTGTTTCGTTAGAGCACACATTAAAGGGGTAATAATGGAAGTAATACACCCCGGGGAGGGCGGGGATCATACATTAACGTTCAAACGTCATGCCTTCAATATGAAATAATCGACTTCAGTAATGCGCCGTGATTATTTATAAAAAGGTTAAGATACACTTCATATTTATTATGGACTATGACAGAGTAACGAAATAAAACAGATTGCAAGCAACTTCTTTTTATATAGTGGTTTTTGGTAGACTATGAATAAGCTAGACGTGCCTAATTAAAAACAAACTTAAGAATTGGACGACGCGCTGGCCTAGTTGGTAGTGACCCTGCCTACGAAGCTAGCGGTCCTGGGTTCAAATCCCGGTAAGGGCAGATATTTGTGTGATGAGCAAGAATATTTGTTTCTGAGTCATGGATGTTTTCTATGTATTTAAGTATATATTTCTCTATATAAGTATTTATATCGTTGTCTAGTACCCATAGTACAAGCCTAGAGCTTAGTTTGGGACTAGGTCAATTGGTGTGACATTGTCCCCTGATATTTATTTATTTATTTTATTTTTAATTCCAGGTAATGCAAGTAACGTTTTATGTCGTGTTGCACATACAACTTTTCAGCTCAGTACCGAGAATATTACAACTGAAGGTAAAAAATACAATAATATAGAAATTAACCCAATTGAATATATAACCACCCAGCCACCCACTCATTTACATTGACAATCACGTACGCATCAAAATATTTTTTTAACAAATACAATTGACAAAGAGCATAGGTCTAGAGTAAAGGAGTTCTGTTAGCAAATTTTGGATAAGGAACCCTAACTCAGTAAATCGACTTTTCTAAAGGTTAACTATAAAACTAAAGCGCATCTAAAATAAACAACCAACACAATTAACTTCAGTCTGTTGTCTGTGCCAAACATTAACTTGTTCAACTAATTGCTTGTTTGTTAACTAAAAATACGTTTTAGTTGCATTTTCGGACATCCTGTGAACGAGCGAAGTTTCCTTTAAACTCGGTAAGTACACTTTAAAAGAAACACCTAATATTGTTAAACAAAGCAAGTCACGTCCTTGTTGGCAAAGACGTTCCTGCATCCTTTACTCCAGGGACACACGGGCCGGATTATCGGGAAGTAATCTAAACTAAAAAAAATAATCAAACCTTCAGACACTTTGTAGGTTAGTGTTTTGCAGACGCCACGGTGTTTAACATGTTTTTACTCTAATATAAGGCCAACCTTCAACTAAGTTAAATTACATACATAATCAAATACTAAGTGTCAACTAAAACATTGTAACTATGTCAATTTTTTTTTAGTACATCTAACTTGTATCGTAATTTCTTACAAAATATTTCTTAAAAATCATTTGTACGCGAAATTAACTATTTAATTTAAGGTTTCAATAATTATTTAGCTTCTGCCCGCGACTTCGTCCACGTAGATTTGGAATATCGTTATTCCCTCGGGAACTTTCAAATTTTCCGTAATGAAATCGAGCCTATGTGTTAATCCTGGATATAAGCTATCTTCATTTCAAATTTCATCCAAATCCGTCACCCGTTGCAGCATGAAAGAGTAACAAACATCCAAACATACATACAAACATCGCGTTTATAATATTAGTCCCAACTATGTTGCATCGATATGTTAAACTGGGGATAGCAACAAACTAAATCTCTACACTTCATATAAATGTTTTCGCACCCTTATAAAACTCATCACGAGTATTTTAAATGTGTGGTTTCTACATCACGTTTATAAATGTCCTGAGATCGCAGGGAGTTATCGCGCCGCTTGCTGATGGTCGCGGTAATGCGTGAAATTTGTTCACGGCGCCAGCAGCGCGGGCACAGCTCTAACGACCGGTGCCTCCAAGTTTTAATAGCACTGCCGCACTTTTAGGTCCTAGTTACAGGCCAGAACGGGGTCAAAACACTGGAAATATAGCGTACTTACAAGGACTGTTTAAATGTTACTATTTTTAGAACATTCTCAACGTTAAATACTTCTGAGAGGTTAAGCTTCAAAACCGTCTCACAAATTAGACGTACGATATTGCGTAACGCACCGCAATCACAATCGGCTTTAAAGTGGAACAATTGTTTTCAATTTGTATGTAAAGAAGCCTTCGATATTCGAAGTGAAAACGATTACGATTGCGAGTGTGTTAGGAAATAGCTACTCTGTTCTAAATCCTTTTTGGGTAAACTCTGTCAGGTTATGGAATCGGCTGCCGGCCAATATTACACAATCGCAATCAGTTGATTCCTTAAAAGATAAATTGACGAAGTTCTGGCTTGACTTTAGCTCCTAACTATTTTATCAACTGTCCTCTACATAAGTGTAGTTCATATATAGTTTTTGTAAGTTGTTAATTATGTATTTATAGATTTATAAATATATTACATTTCTGTATCTTTTGATGTAGGTAATTGAATTGAATTTCTTTTTACCTAAATTAAGTTGTACACTTGCCAACTCGATGCACAACCTTTCACTTTTCCAATCTCTCAAGAGTTAGCTGGAATAGATCCCTTAAAGGAATAAGTTCGTCGTTGTAATTTTTTATTTATTTAATTGTATTGTATTTTCTCTTATTTACAAACTCCGTGAAGCTACCAGACGCTACTGCAATCTTCCGTTTTACTTACACAATTTCATAAGAACTTAGACAAACTATACCCTCCATAGTTCTTTAGTAACTCGTAAATAAAGTTTTTATGCGTTTTTTTTATAAGCTCTTTAATGTAGAATATTATTATATATATATACCTTGATAATTATAATATTCGTGCTCCAAAGAACTGGAGCGTATCTTGTTTCTTGGGAATTTGATATGATTACCTACATTGTATGTTAATAACAGGGTGTCTGTTTAATTCATAAAATTAGGCATTGTAGATATGATTTTGTATCCAAGTTAAAAGTTCAAGGACGCGTGTCTTAGTCCTCATGAGCACATGTAGCTGCCAGATGAGAGAAATTCATAATAACATTATATAGTTTATAATAAAATATTTAGTTTTGTGCCGTTACCAGCCTTTTATAATGCTTTCTCAGGCAAATCAAAGAAAAAGCCTTAATAAAACTATTTAATTGGAAATCCGTCACCCGAACTCTTCACTCAGTATAAAACCATCACCAGGCGGATTGTAAAAGAACTGTTAACAGCCGAAGTTGGTAATTAGCCCGTCAGGCCGAATGGTAGCGTAAAACTTAACTAGCGAATCATTCGAAGGAGCCCGTTGGAATGGAACCAAAAACGACCGACGTTGGGTAGAGTCGTAAATTTAAAATGAACAGTACTCCTCTAAACGTCTTGCTTATGTGTTTTTGTTTGTTTCATTCATGTTAAAAACGGTTTCGTAATTTTTTGCACGCTACTATTTTAATATCATAGGCGGCTTGTATACCAGAAATTGATACCTCTCCCTCGGGACCCACGGTAAAGAATTTTAAACTGATGAAATGTCAGAAAGAAGCTGTTTATTAGACGATAATTATCTTGAAAACGAAATTGTCGCTAATTAGAATAATTACTAGTACAATGTGTGCTACTAATTAATAATTATGATTAATTAATTAATGAATTCCGTTACATTTTTTGTTTAGTCTTAAGGATTTTTAATAATGAAAGATAAACTTTTTTGACGACACGTTAGCTGAGTTTTTGTGACTCTGCATACAAAGCGATGCGGTTCCAGGTTCAAAACACAAATATCCTGCCCTTATTCCCTATTAGGGCAGGATATTTGTGTGACGAGCAGCAGTATTTGTTCCTGAGTCCTGGATGTTTTCTATGTAGTTTAGTACCCATAGTAAAAGCCTAGAGCTTAGTTTGAGACTTGGACAATTTGTGTGAGATCGTGAACCCTGATATTTATTTATATACTTCGAAAATTTGCTCGTTCACGCATTTGCGACCTAGTTCCCAGTCTACCATTTATATTCTTTAACCCGAGCCGCCCACGCAGCCTTATCCGTTTTAATTGGAGGCAAGACTCGTGACTTGTGCCAAACATACGAAACAAGTGGGAACCGCAGCCTCTGCCAGGACAGCGATGCCTCTGATGTTGGGCTGAGTTCAGTATTGCAACTACAGTAATAATGTGTTAATTCAGTAAGACCGGTATAAGGACGAACTAGAGAACTCTACGACGTTTTAAGAGCTATTGCGCTGTATAGTTTCGCAATTATGGCAAAACTTATTATAATTTTATTTTTCCTGGGAGATAAGTACTAGCTTGCGGTCCTTGGTTCAAATTGTTTAACGAGCGCGAATGTTTGTTCTTGTGGGATGTTTTCTATGTATTTAAGTAAACATGTATCTGTATTAGTATGTATATCGTTGTCTAGTACCCATAGTACAAGCCTAGAGCCTTGGGACTAGGTCAATTGATGTGACATTGTCCCCTGATATTTATTTATATATAACAATAATCCTATGCGTGATGATTTTATAATAAGATGAACAAGAGGTTTTCAATAATAACTGAGTGAATACGTGTACGGTTCGCATCTTGTCGTTGTAACACCGGATAACATGTGTCATCGTTAGCTCTGGGTTGTAACAGACCAATTAGCTCCTGTTGTTATCCTTTAATATACCACAATCCTTATACCTTAGCTTAATTTAAAAGGGACCCTTTCTTTAAAACAGACTTTGATATAAAATATATGTTAAATAGAAGAATAATCTCTCAACTAATGACTAATACCTTTTCTTAACCTTGTTTTAATTAGTTAACCAGCACATTTTATCATAAAATATTGGTATATTTTTTAAATTTATTATAGTTATGCACTTAGAAAGTTATTATTAACTTTTTTATTAGTGTTTTAATTGAAACGTTCAAACGAGTGAAGTTTTTCATATCCAAAGTTATTTACGAGGGCATTAAAAATGCAATATTATTAAACATAGGTGAACGGCAACGCTGCATCAGACACGGATCAAGCTAATGACACAGAGTATAGGTAAAGTAAACTGAAACAGGAACTACTACGAAGAAATGTAAAAAATATATTTACGAGCACCGTAACCGTAAGAGATTGATTGGACCTCCAGATGAGGCGTTTTACACGCAAGTAGACTCGCGCGTTTAAAGTCACGTGATGGTAAAATACTAGCCGCCCACATTGTCCATCCGCACATGCACTTGCGCATGTAAAACGCTGGGGCGTGCCATACAGTCTCTCGTTGCGCGCGCGCGACGCTTGCAGAACACAAGTCAAGGTTATAAGGCAGCCATGTTGGCATCTACCGTCCTCTACCACGCACGTTAGTTGCCACGAGAGGACGTATTGAATGGACCAAATACATTCAATATTGTAGGTGTTTCTCTTTGCTTGCATCGTGGCCATCGTCAATACGCAACCCACAACACAATCGCTTTCCCGCACTCTAATTTTCAACTGAACTTCCCATTCGCTACATTCCGACTCCATCGGGTAACTTTGCAGCACTCTAACTACACTATTCAACAAGTTTTTTGTTCCATTACAAGCAAATTTCTTACTTAATCCCAACATTGCTAACCCAAGTCAACATTTCACTTCAACAATCACAACAAGTTGCCGCAACAGCCAAAATTAATCGCTCAATATTGATACGTGGTCTTGACATTTCCTTAGTTAGTGACCCTTGGAACCACATAAGAGTTGCCCAACACGGCGCCACACCCGTCCTTTAAGTTGCCAACTTGAATAGCAACATTGGGAACTCCGGGGCAACTTATTGGACCATTATTAATTATACGTAACTAGTCATACAATCGATTACACATGCTTGTAACTAATGCTTAGATTTACGCAAAAGTTTAGTATCTGTCAAACACTAAAGCCTTTCTTTAGGTAGGAGGGTTTTGAAGAAATGGTTTTTGATATTATCATCCAAACCTTTTTAAGTACCTAGTTGCACAAACAATATGATTTTCTTAGAAATAAATATTTTTTTCATCATTTTCATCATGATCAATCTCATCATCATCATGTACTTCATAAAATAATCACCATGCTAAGTGGGTTATACGTATTTTTTGACAAATTATAAAGCGTTCAATCTAATTTGGACTAAAATTTTCTCGTCATGTGGATCCTGTTATATTATTTGAAAATTTTATCGCCTCGATTGAGGTAATTGAAAGCTTAAAGGAATTTATTTTCAATTTCCAATGTATGAGGTTTTCCGCCTATTCGATATTGCGTCAGGAGCATCGATATTAAATTTATAACCTGTCTCATATAATTTTAACAACGTACAGGCACGCTTTGGGAGCGTTAACGCTTTGAGAGGACTACGCAGCAATTTATTGCGCCTTTAATATTTCAGTCAACTTGATATCCGGATTAAAATGCTAATTTAAAAGGCCTTCTATGAAAATGCGTGAATTAATCTCATGTTAATTAATGATTTAAGAACGGTTTTCACTGGCCATTAATAACTGCCGGAACTTTGTATGTCTATTTCAATAAAGACGACAAACCACACTGGCACTTTTTTCTAATTTGTCATATCCTTCTTATTTTGTTGTAAATTTTAAGGTAGCACTTAATAAAAGGGGGAAATGATAAAATTTGTGAGTAAGTTATTTTCAAAAGATACGATACATTTTTACACAATTTACCAGAATTAAAGTTTAACATTGGAGGGGTCTATATCGGAATCAATAATAGTTTTTTCGCATAATGTATCATATCATATGGCATAAAATCGTTTCACCTAAAACGGTTTTTACAATAAAAAGGGTTTTATTTTTATTATTATAAAGACCTAACCTAACCTAACTTAATTTACACAATAGACGTATAAGAAATTCTGCAATGTCATCAATGCGAAAAAAATTATGCGAAAAGGTCAATGTGCGAAAAAATATCATGCGTTTCGATTGGGGTGACGTCACGGACGTTGTACAGCGTACACACTAGCGTTTGTTGCTCGTTAATTTAAATAAAACTACTGCTTTCCTGGCTGTGATAGTGTATTTAATTCATTAGGAGTGGTCTAAATATTAACATTTATTGCTCGCGAGTAATTTAGCGCAGTGAATAACATTAAAACAGCTGTAAACATAAAAGTGACGACGACCGTAATTACAGAGTACCCACAAACAAAAAAAAAAACAACAACATCAACAATGTCTGCGGTAAATAAGTGCTCAGCCTGTTCAAAGCCCACGAAACGTACGGGTACTGTGGTATGCACTAAATGCGGCAGCTTTTATCACTGTGCCTGCGTGGGGGTCCCGATCGGGGCAGCCGTGCCCTGCGACTGGAGCTGTCCGACGTGCAAGAGAGCTCGAAACAACCAAGCCGACTCGCCGGGGAGGGGTTTGAGTGGCCAGTCCACCGCAGCCAAGCCCTTGGCTACACAGCCCACTGCCGCTCGACCCGTCGCATCTAGTCCCGCTGACGCGCGGGCCGTTACGCCGTCGACGACGCCCGCGACCGTAGAACTCGCTTCGTTTGCGTCCCCCGCCGGGCAAAATGTAGGGCAGTTGACACTCGGCTCTGAAATTCAGCTCTTCAGGGAGGAGCTCCAGGCCGTTAGACAGGAGCTCAAAGATTTCCGTCAGGACTTCTGGGACGTCGGGTCACGTATGGCTGACTTTGGCGCCAAGGTGGAGTCTTTGGAGAGCCGCGTCGACGCCGTGGAGAAAGCGGTCGCGCAGGGTACCGTTTCGACCGCTACCAAGGTACTAGAGGAAGCCATCGCTGTCCTCCAAATGGAACTGCACGAGCGAGACCAGGAGCTCCTGTCAAATGATGTGCAGGTATCGAACGTGCCGGAGGAGCCCGGTGAGAGTCCCGCCAGCCTGGCGACGAAGATCTGCGCTAAGCTGGGAGTGGAGTTGGACGTGCGCGACGTTGTGTCCGTGCACCGAGTGGGCCGCACGCGCGAGGCGGGCCGGCCGCGGCCCCTCGTGCTACGCCTGGCGCGTCGAGCCGTCCACGACGAGCTGCTGAAGGGCGCGCGCGTGCGCCGCGGCGCCACCACCGCGGACCTGGGCCTGGCCGCCGCTCCGCAGAGGTTCTTCGTGAACGAGCGGCTGACGAGCGCCAACCGGCAGCTGTTCCAGCGGGCCCGCGAGGCTGCGCGCGCCGCCGCCTGGCGTTACGTGTGGACCCGGGATGGCAGGATCTTTGCCCGCCGGGCTGACGGCCAGCCGAGCCACCGCTTGCGCCGTTTATCCGATTTGGATATTTTTAGGCCCGCCGATGCAGCTCAGATTCAGCCCTAGTTATTATCTTTTATCCCTCCTGTGTTGTGAAGTCCTAGACAAAAAGTTTTCGTTGTTGTTGTTTTCATTTATTGTTGTGTTTCACGTTAGCCAAATTTTGAGTCGTGCTCACCGTAATGTAATTGCCTTCCTGTTTGTATTGGCTTTGTTGTGCTGTGTCTTCGCGGGAGTGAAACAAATAATCCTTTTGCCGACTTGTGATCTCGCCTGGAACCAAACAATAATAAGTATAATAGTTATTTTATGTATTTTGTCTTTTCAGGTATATATATATCTACTCGTATGTATCAATTTTGGCTTTTATTTTTTATTAGTACACTTATACATCTTTTTCTATCTGCAATTTACTCGCTATATTATTACAATTATCACTTTATGTTGTCACGTCCTACCGGGTGGCAAGTAAAAACACTAAGTGGTTTAAAAGGTTTATTTTGAAAGTACGCCGGTAGTGTGAACAGAAGAGGTAGGGTAGGTTCGTAGGGGTGGTCTGGTTCTGCGAAGCGAGCTAGCACTTCCCTCGCAGTTTGGTGACGTGGAGCGGCAGTGAGGAAACCGTCGGCAGCCCGACGGTGCGCGGCGACTGGACCCTGGCGTCGGGGGTAGCACCCGGTGTGTAGCACCGGAACCCACACGACGATCCTGATCACCAGAGTAGAGGCCGCTCCGGCCAAGTAGTGTGTCGTAGGTAGACAGGGCGTAGAACCCGACTCTGAAAGGTAACTCCTAGCGGAGCTGTACCCCTAGCGTTGCAGTTAGCGTAGCTCGTACTCCTAGCGGTGGTCCCTGGAAAACCCAAGCATTGGCTGTGTGAGCCTGGTGTCCAGCATTGGGATAGTCCGTGCCAGCCGCCGTTGAGGGGTGAAGCCCCGAGGGAATAGTGCGTAGTTTTTTAATTATTGGCGGTGGCAAGAACTATCGGAACGGAGTTACAATTACAAAATGAAGCGAAGCCAAAAGAACAATTTAATAATTACTAATGACCGTTATGAAGTAACGGTCAGATATTTAGGACAAAAAGGTTGGAAGAACAATTTGGAAGAATCTAGAAGAGCACGTTATAAAAAGGTAAAACACAAATACAGTAGGTACACAGCAAGATAGCAAATAAAATAGATATATAGGTTCATTGCACTAACTTACCCGATTTGGGGAATTGCACCGATTCTAAAAGATAGTTAAAGTATGACGTGTATAACTAACTGTTTCACGTTAAGGTTGAGCAGCAAAGAGGCCGAATGAAGTGAGCGTGGCCTATTTATAACCTTTCGCCCTTTTCGGTTAATTTTGAATGTTAGCAGGGCGAACAAAGGAATCCTAGCAAACTACTGCGCGTCATGAGTGGAAAATTACTGGTCATGTAGAAAGACACCAGCTTACCCTCAATTATTTTCTCATGCGCTGAATGTTAATAAAGTAAAAAGAACGATGATCAATATTTAATTGATTTAATTATTATTATACTTGATTTTAAAAGATTATTTACATTTACATTGACTTTTAATTTAATAATTAATAAAGAATTGAAAATTACAAGAGGTAATAGAGAATAGCTCGTGCCGCCATCTGTTGGCTAAGCGTCGCTAACATTTGACAATGTCAATATAGGAGTGTCACATCATCGCTTATCTATGGTGACGTGCTGTCTGTTTGACAGTTACAGATGTTGATAAACAAATACAAGATGTGAAAGTGATTTTAAGTGAAAATAAAGTGATATTAAGGCTAGTTTGTCTATAAAATGCACACAGGTAAGGAGCGTAACAACTGCATTGTTACAGTACCCCCCCTTCTCCAGTAAGGATTTTGATCCTAAGATAAAAATCCGCCTAAGAAAAACTTTTACGTCTACACATTCAAACTTCTTTCATTCATCACACATACAAATAACTAGCAGAATATCCTTTCAAAGTGAGTAAACTATTTAGGCAATTTAGTTGACCCTGACGCAAAATAAAATGGCTAGATGGAACTGGATGAAAAAACTGTTAAACCTTCCTCTAAACATCGTCATAGGATCACCACCCGTCCTATATATAGATCACCTAACGATACATGCAGGGCAAGGGCTTATTTAACGAGTCACTATCCGCTCGGGGCACGTATGTTAGATGAAGAAAGCATAGCTGCAATCTTAAGTAGTGGTCAAGGTAGGGCTTATTTTCCAAGTTACCAACCGCTTGAGTGAAAGGCTTTGTAGTTCGACTAGTAAAGAGGTTTTAAAGTTTAACAACTAGGTGGTGTAATGCAAATTAAAAAAAAACAAAAAGACAATTATGTTAAAAAAAAAACAAAGAATCCACAAGTCACAAATAATTCTGCCAGCACAGAAATCATTTTAGAATGTAGAAATAGTATAGTAGAAATAGATTATTTAGAATTTACAAGTTTTAGGTCCTTGATATGCCACGTGCCTAAATCCTTGCCGGACATATCCTGCAATACATAGACTAACGGTGATTTTTTAGAAATCACACGGCATTTTACAAATTTTGGTGCTAGTTTTTTACTAAAATGTTGTGACTTGTCACTCAAGAAATAGGTTCTTTTAACCTCAGACATGATTTTACTGTACGGATAAATTTGGGTAGATAGTCAAAAAAATAAAATAAAAAATGTAGGTAGATAGTAAAAAAACCAAAAAATTTGTAGGTAGATAGTGCAACGAACCGACTAGAATAACTACTCTCCGTTCCGTTACAAAGTATGAAGAATAAGCAGATGAATAAAAATAATTGTAACCCGCAGCAAGTAATGTAATGAAAAAAAAACCAGAAGGGCAAAAAAAAAAACGTTAGGTAGGTAGGTAGTAGTGCGCGGAAGGCGACACCCAAAGAAAAGGTTCCGCAGAAGGCGGCGCGTCAGCTCACACCGGGTGTAATGATGTGAGCTTAGCGTGGACCGTTTAGAAGAAACGGCCCCGAAAACTCCTTAGTCGCCTTTTACGACACCTCGGATAGAAAGAGGGTGGCACTACTCTAGACCCGGACACCACACGGGTAATAAGAGCTTGCTGCGAATTGCAAAACAAAACACGAAATACAAAAATACTAAAAAAAAACACAATAAAAACACACACACCAACAATTAAACACTACACAGAACCAGACTTAGACCACGTAAAGGGCGCCACTGTCACGTCCTACCGGGTGGCAAGTAAAAACACTAAGTGGTTTAAAAGGTTTATTTTGAAAGTACGCCGGTAGTGTGAACAGAAGAGGTAGGGTAGGTTCGTAGGGGTGGTCTGGTTCTGCGAAGCGAGCTAGCACTTCCCTCGCAGTTTGGTGACGTGGAGCGGCAGTGAGGAAACCGTCGGCAGCCCGACGGTGCGCGGCGACTGGACCCTGGCGTCGGGGGTAGCACCCGGTGTGTAGCACCGGAACCCACACGACGATCCTGATCACCAGAGTAGAGGCCGCTCCGGCCAAGTAGTGTGTCGTAGGTAGACAGGGCGTAGAACCCGACTCTGAAAGGTAACTCCTAGCGGAGCTGTACCCCTAGCGTTGCAGTTAGCGTAGCTCGTACTCCTAGCGGTGGTCCCTGGAAAACCCAAGCATTGGCTGTGTGAGCCTGGTGTCCAGCATTGGGATAGTCCGTGCCAGCCGCCGTTGAGGGGTGAAGCCCCGAGGGAATAGTGCGTAGTTTTTTAATTATTGGCGGTGGCAAGAACTATCGGAACGGAGTTACAATTACAAAATGAAGCGAAGCCAAAAGAACAATTTAATAATTACTAATGACCGTTATGAAGTAACGGTCAGATATTTAGGACAAAAAGGTTGGAAGAACAATTTGGAAGAATCTAGAAGAGCACGTTATAAAAAGGTAAAACACAAATACAGTAGGTACACAGCAAGATAGCAAATAAAATAGATATATAGGTTCATTGCACTAACTTACCCGATTTGGGGAATTGCACCGATTCTAAAAGATAGTTAAAGTATGACGTGTATAACTAACTGTTTCACGTTAAGGTTGAGCAGCAAAGAGGCCGAATGAAGTGAGCGTGGCCTATTTATAACCTTTCGCCCTTTTCGGTTAATTTTGAATGTTAGCAGGGCGAACAAAGGAATCCTAGCAAACTACTGCGCGTCATGAGTGGAAAATTACTGGTCATGTAGAAAGACACCAGCTTACCCTCAATTATTTTCTCATGCGCTGAATGTTAATAAAGTAAAAAGAACGATGATCAATATTTAATTGATTTAATTATTATTATACTTGATTTTAAAAGATTATTTACATTTACATTGACTTTTAATTTAATAATTAATAAAGAATTGAAAATTACAAGAGGTAATAGAGAATAGCTCGTGCCGCCATCTGTTGGCTAAGCGTCGCTAACATTTGACAATGTCAATATAGGAGTGTCACATCATCGCTTATCTATGGTGACGTGCTGTCTGTTTGACAGTTACAGATGTTGATAAACAAATACAAGATGTGAAAGTGATTTTAAGTGAAAATAAAGTGATATTAAGGCTAGTTTGTCTATAAAATGCACACAGGTAAGGAGCGTAACAACTGCATTGTTACAATGTTTATGTAAGTGCATAATACTTACTTGTATACAGCTCGCCGTTTGTAATTTTAACGTTCCTTATACTTGTGATGCCTCGTTTTAAAAACTTCAAAGTTGGTTTATTTAATGCTGGATCTCTCGGTACGGGACACGATGAGTTGATTGCGACAATAACAGATACTGACGCGGACATTGTGGCCATAAACGAGACCTGGCTGCGCGCTGGCGAGGAAGGACGCGCCCCCGTGGTGGCCAATTACCGACTGCGTCATATCGCTCGGCCAGCCGACGTCCGCGCCGGACGGGGAGGTGGCGTGGGATTCTATCTGCGCCGGGGCCTCACCGCCCGCACCCTGCCGCACCCCCCCGCTCCCCTCGTAGAACAAATGTGGATAAAAATAAATGTAAACAGTAAACATTTAATTATTGGAACCGCTTACCGCCCTCCGTGGCTTAACGTTGAGACTTTTTTTGACGCTATTACTGACTCAATTACTTCTTTCACTAATTACGACCGTTTGATTTTACTTGGTGACTTTAATATCAATTTTTCGGATGAACATGACACTAAATTTAAATGCTTGACACAATTTTTAACGACGGTTAACTTGACTCAACATGTAAGCGACCCGACGCATTTCACAGAACACAGCGAGACGATCATAGACCTGGTTTGCACTGACGCTCGCGTTGTAACTATAGACGTGAAGCACATTCCAGATCTGGGTAGACATGCTTTCATTACAGCCGAGTTTGACATAAAAAAACGAAAGCCGACACCAAAGCGTATTACTTACCGACCTCTAAAAGACATTACCTTGAGTGACTTCAACGACGACCTTGACGCCATAAACTGGGACCAAATTCTTGTGCTCGACGACGTAAACGACATGGTACGACGTTTTAACGAACTTTTACTCGGACTTTTTGACAAACACGCGCCTGTTACGACGATAGTGGTAAAGGAGGCCCCCAAACCGTGGCTTACGAGTAATGTCAAGCTTATGATGCGTCTCAGGAATGAAGCACATTCCAAATATAAGCGATCCAAGAGTGATGCTCACAAACAATATTACCTGGACCTGAAACATCTCGTAATCGCAGCCATCTATAACGAGAAACGGGCCTTCTTTGCACACCATATCAACAACGTGACTGACCCAAAGACTCTCTGGAAAAACTTAAAGCGCACGGTTCTTCCAGACTCACAGACGCAGACTGATCTCCCGATGCTTTTTGACGACCCTGACTTAATAAACCGCCATTTCCTCAACGTCCCCGGAAAACAGGACGTAACAATATCTGACCTTACTTTTTACGAATTCGGTAGGCATGGTAGCAAGACTTTTACTCTTTCACCCACAACGTCTAGAACTGTCACAAAAATTATGACTTCGATTAAAACGACCGCGAAAGGACTAGACTCTATTGACATTGACATGCTACTCATGACTCTTCCGAGGACCTCTGACATACTGACCGACATTATTAACAAAAGTATAGAGACTATGACTTTCCCAACGGACTGGAAAATCGCTCAAGTGATCCCGTTACCAAAAAAACCGAACCCTGCAAATTTGTCCGAACTCCGCCCTATAAGTATCCTTTCTTGTACGTCTAAGATAATAGAAAGGGTGGTTTGCGATCAGCTGTCGGAATACCTGGAGAAAAACAGCATCCTACCTGAGCTGCAGTCGGGTTTTCGCAAGGGTCGGTCGACTGTTACTGCATTACTCGATGTAGTCGACAATATCCTGGAGGCTCGGGATGCTGGTAAAAGTACCATTATGGTTCTTTTAGATTTCTCCAGGGCTTTCGACTGCATTAGCGTACCCTTGCTGTTATCCAAGATGTCCTATTACGGGTTTGATGTCACTGCGATTAATTGGTTTAGCAGTTACTTGTCCGGTCGTGCGCAGGCAGTTGCGTTGCGTAGGATGGATGGTAGTACTCTGTGGTCCTCTCCTTGTCCTGTGACTAGGGGAGTGCCGCAGGGTTCGATCCTGGGTCCTCTGCTCTTTATATTGTACAGCGCTGACATTATTCACAGTATAAAGAACAGTAGATACCATCTTTACGCGGATGACCTGCAACTTTACTTCTCCAGCGCGCCGTCGGACACGTTAGCCGCCGTGAACGCAGTTAACCAAGACCTCGATCGTATTTCCTCTTGGTCGGAGAAGAACTGTTTAGTTCTCAATCCCAGCAAGTCGAAGTATGTGGTTTTTGGGTCAAGACATCAAATTCGTAATACTCTGAATGCTCTGACTACCAGGGATGTTGCCATCAGGGGTGAGCCAATAGAACAGGTGGTAGAAGCAAATAACCTCGGCCTTCTTATGGATGGTAATTTGCGCTTTGAGAGCCACATACTTAGAGTAGTGAGCAACTGCTTCTATCGCCTTAAAGTTCTATATAATATGCGTGATTACCTAAGTGTCGATTTGCGTGTCGACCTTTGTGAATCGCTCATATTATCTAGATTAAACTATTGTGATGTAGTCTATGATGGCTGCATTGTTGGTAGATCTAAGAGGTTGATACAACGTGTGCAAAACGCATGCGCACGTTTTTGTTTCCGCGTCCCCCCCCGCTCCCACATCACTCCCTACTTGAACGCCGCAAACCTGTTGAACATGCCTGCACGCAGGCGCCTGCACCTCGCCACTCTGCTGTTTGGTGTTATACGTAGCGAGACTCCATCTTACCTTTTTAACCGGATTAAATGGTCGAGAAGTGCGCGCAGGTATAAGGCAATCGCTATCGTGCCTATACACCGGACTGCGGCTTTCAGAGGTAGTTTCAGGTTTGCGGCGTCCAAGTGCTGGAATGATCTCCCTCCTCCTATCCAAGGAGTGTCTAGCAGGTACACCTTTAAGCGCAAGCTTAAGGGCTATTTGTTGACACTCCAGAAATCTTAGTCCTCATCCAGCACTTACCTACACACATCATTATTTCAACCAGTTGCTTTTAAGTTAACCCTTTAATATTTTTTTTATTTTTATTTTTTTTTAGTTTTATCTAGGCTGTATATCGGTATTTATGTATGCGTTTTATTTTTATTATTTTCACGTTTATTCTTCCGCTATAAGTATTATGTAAGTAGTTTACACGTATAGTATAGAATGTTTGTACAGTGCTCCGTGAGTCACCGCCGGTACTGGCTGAAAATCAGCGCTGTAGGTGTCTGACACCTCGGCATTTTGCTGAGCCAGTGTCCGTTTCACTGCCGCGAGGACACACAATTGCGTGCTATGCCTGTTACCTTTGTTTTCTTGAATGATTTGTATATTAGTGTGTCTTATGGTTAGTGAATAAATGTATTTCTTCTTCTTCTTCTTCTTCTACCCAACATTGGAGCTGTGTCTCTCATTGGAATGTGTTAAGTACCTGATTTATCGTTTGTTTAGTACGAGTAGGTACGTGCGCTAAAACTATTTTGTTTTGACTGCCTATTCTTAAGTGCATGTTTGTTTCCTTTTGGAGTAACAAAAATAAAAACTGAAAGAGTAGAATAATTTGGTTTAAATCACAAAAATGGCGCAGATATGCTGTTGCCTTATAATATAAATAAACAGTTAAATATCATAATTAGAATTAAACCATTTCTAATTATAATTAGCCAGTAACTGTAGGTTTTTATACATTTTATTAACTTGTGTCCTTTCTAGTGGTGGTATGAGATTTACTATCAAGTTATATAAACATGGTTTACTTAGTGTTAAAGTTTTAAATTGGGATATAAATACTCGTATTTTCCCGGGATTTTGCAACGAATATTTAGCCCTCGGCCCCGCTGGCGTCAAGGTTTTTTGTCCGACGTCCGCTAGCGCAGATACATTTAAAACAGTCCGCATAAAAACCTTAATCTTGTACAAACACAGCCTTTGTTACAATTTACAGGGATGCATTAATAGTTCCGGTCTTTGTATTTTACTACGCAACGGTAAAATATAAATTCTTTTGTGTTTTAGCTCAGGCGGATTCTATTTGTCAAATATCTAACAGATTTTTTAAACCGCTTTCATAAACGGACGGTCTGAAACGTTCCATTGAGTAGGTATTAATTTTCTTGAATTGGCTAATTTCTCATGATGTATTTTAATACTTTACATAATTACTGAATAAAAGATGCAACTAGGTACAATAGCTTAGTTTGGGACTGCGTTAATTAGCATGCAATCGTCCCGTGATATTATTGAATGAATTTCCTTTACCCCTTAACCACGCACGTAATTCGCAAGCTATCGCCCAAAAAATACCTCCCCCGAAATCATTACCGTGAAAGTAATTTAATCGTATTTCATGAAATGACCCAAATTTAGCTGCGTAATGACACACACGATAACAGGTTACGAATATCAATGATTTATGGGCAATCGCCGTAATTGTGCGCTTCGTGCGTTGATTATTG
Source organism: Acleris sparsana (assembly GCA_923062465.1). Classification (NCBI taxonomy): domain Eukaryota; kingdom Metazoa; phylum Arthropoda; class Insecta; order Lepidoptera; family Tortricidae; genus Acleris; species Acleris sparsana. The sequence goes on from OV281303.1 coordinate 7,591,321, forward strand.
ATGAATGCGCCATCAAACAAGCACAATACTTTTAATTAACGTGTATTTACTGCATTAACGAAGATAATATGTTGTGTGAACTTGGAAATGGGATCATATCCACAAGTTACGCTCGAGAGCAATGGAAAATGCTAAAATGTGCGACGATGCTGTAAGTTTTGTATATAGTTTATTATGAAAAGGGTATAAAAGAAAAAGAATGCTAATGCGGTATAGAAGTCATTTATTGATGTCTAATGACGTTTTTTGTGACAAAAGTGTGGGTGGTAGGACCTTGTGCAGGGTCCGTCCGGATCGCTACCACCATCTTATCTATTAATCTACCGCTAAACAGCGGTGTTCGCATTGTTGTGTTCCAGTTTAGGGATAAGACAGCCGGTTTATTGACTAGCATTGAGGAATTTCATCTTAGTACTCAGGGTTGGCAACGCATTTGCAGTCTTAGGCTTGCAGGCTTGAGAATGCGCATAAAAAAAAAGTAATAATAGTTCAGTGACAGTCTTAAGAACCCTACCCTTCTTTGATTGGACATGTTTTGCTATTTATTTATTGAGACATCCTATGCAAGAAGACAATAGACAACACCAAATGTGCCTGGCACACATGACATTGTCATCTCTCGCCATCATCAGACGACGTCGTTACAAACATACATCAGAACATCCATTTACGCTCCAACGGCTACTAACAATAAAAAGCATGGCGCTTTCCCGTGGACACTTTATTTTCTTTTTCAGACAGCAAACTGAACACAATCGGATGTCATTAGCGTTATTTATGGGAACGCCGTGCCGCGGACGCGTCACTACTACGTGACTCCAATACTCAACCGCGCGTTACACGGACACTTATTTTTTTATTGATTGTTTTTTTTTCGGGATGACTTTATGCATGATGTAATCGTTTGCTTGTTATGTCTTCAGCCGATTGTTGAATAGAGATGTGCTAGGAAGCCATCCTTCTGCGTATCGGAGTGTAGCTCCAGAAGTGGAATTATTAAGTTACCGTTCATTACGAGCAGCTTGCTAAAGTCGGAGATTTGTTAAGTAGTTTTAATTGTAATATGATGTTAATATTTTGTAATGTAAAGGTTTTGTTAAGTCAATGTCTAGTTATTAATAAGTAACTCGTATTAGAGCTCTTAAGCATTTTTGGGTAGATGTTTGAGGTACCTTGGAAACTTGTACCTACAGTACTTCTTTAGAGGTATTTAATTACAAAGAGGCAGATGAAGCTGAAGGGTATTGGGGTAAAACAGAGTTATGATTTTTTAAAGTAGTTTTTTTTTGCAAAGAAGTTCTTGAGGCATTTAGAAGCATAAAGAAACGTTAAATTGAATATATGAGAAGTTAAAAATGAAGAAGCCCGATTATTTAGTCAATTATGCCAGGGCCTAAAATTGAGCGAGGTGCAATAGGATTAAAAAAGGAACAAAATAATTTATTTTAGGCACGTTGAAATTTTAACAGAGCCATGTATGTTGGTAACTAAAAATAAATAAATATAAGACATCATTTTGCTGGAGTAGCTACCGGGTTATCGAGATTGTTGAACCTTGAACCTAGAGGGAAAGTACCCTAAATACTGAAGATAGACCATTTTACTCAAGGGAAACACTCCGTTATTTTTAGAAATAAAACATCTGCATTCACACAATTTTGGAGTAAAATAGCAAAAGTTACACACTTTCTATTTAATTGTACGCACCGATAGCCTCAACGATAATTTTCTTTATTCGTTGTTTTTTACGTCATTCTCAATTTGAATAGAAATATCCACACTATTCTGATTCTGTCTTTCATCATTCCTTTATGTTCAACAGTAGGTACAGACTTAACCTGCTTCCCCTTATTTATACGCGGACATCTAACTTCACGGCGCGGCACTGACTTTCGATACAGAAGCATGTTAATTTAAAATGCAATAAAGTAGATCCAGACAGAACAGGGACCAAGATTACTGTGGTCCCGCCAACCCCGGAGGTCTTTGTTAGCGGCCGTCTGCCCGGGAATCGAATAGAAAAGTTACAACAACATCTATATAGTCCGGTCACCAAATCGTAATTTTAAATTAATTGTTTTCTTTCCTGATCAGGTGTATTTTGCCAATGTCGAGTTATTTATAGACTCCCATGGACTTATTAGAAAGAAGGCTTAAAGTTTAAAAAAACAATCATATATTGTTAGAAGCCGTTGGAGCGTAAATGGATGTTCTGATGTATGTTTGTAACGACGTCGTCTGATGATGGCGAGAGATGACAATGTCATGTGTGCCAGACACATTTAGTGTTGTCTATGTCTCTATTTCTCTAGTGGTTTTTTTTTCATTATAATTATTGCCTTATTAACTTCCAAAATAACATAACACGTGTTATCAAACAACAGTGACAATCTGCCTACAGTAAAAAGGAGAGCAAAATTAATTTTAAGATATAACTTCTAACCAAAGTTAGTATGGAAAGGTGTTGGCCTACCTACTTATATTTATCTAGCTAGACGTTGCTTGCTATTTTTTTTAAAAGCATCATAAATTGTAATGGTATTGTGTAACCATAAATATTTATCTTCCATAAGCACTGTTAAACGAAGTTTAACTACATCTTGCCGCTTCATTAAAACTAAATTAAAAAGGTGTTCTGAAACATTAAAAAACAAGTTCCAAGTTGGTCTACTGCTTGCAGCGGCGGCGCGGTCTGGCGGAGCCAGTAGGTACTGACGTCTCAATAACGCTTATATCAGATCGCGGTCAAGCGCGGAACTTTCCTGCATCGGTCTTAGCGACTCAAACTGTTGTTTGAGAAACTTCGCTAATTAATTCTAAAACAAATTGGGCTCGTTTAAAACTTTCAACGAATTCTAAATCGTTTTTTTGTCAAAGTGTTGAAAGAAAATGTTATGACATTAAAATTAAAAGAGCGAGCTGTCGGAAATTTCATTGGGGATCATGCTCGTTAATTATGGAGCGTCAACTTTCCGAGGCAGTTGTTTTTGCCCGTTCTTACTTCGTCACCGCGTACACAAACTAAATCACTGGCCAATAAAATGATGCGCATCTATCTTCTACATAATCAGGTAAACCCGACAGCGATCCGTCTCCATATAACAGATACCTACACAAAAAGAGAAAATCTTCTTTCCACCAGGATTTGTTTTCCATTCCCGCTTCATACGGGGTTCTTTTAGCCATAAAATTCATCAATCTTTTGGCATTAACAGCCTGTCTAGATAAAGTCTCGGAAGCACTATCACTGGCAACGAATGCAGGTGCCGCCTAATTACCACTTCGTCAGAACGAGATGGATGTTGAAAAAATACTAGTGCTAGAGCGGGACGTTGGTGGTAGAGGAGTCAATCTGTCACTGTCGTTTTAGGTAATCTTGTAAGGCGCAGAATGATAAATCCGGGAGAGGCGTTGACTTCGCCATGATTTTTGCTGGGGGTTGACATGCGTTATCTTCCATTTACAAAGTAATATGTTTTAACTGAGAAATATTGTTTGTAGTGTGTACTGTTGCTCATCATAAATCACGTGTACACGTCTCGGGTAGCGCGTTCTAGATAAAACGGAGGTAATAGCCTCCCGCCTCCGGCTTTAAGCTTTACACTAGCGTTATCAATGTAATTTCACCGGTATATTTTTGGTTCACAAAGTAGTTAAGAATGTTTTGGGCTTACATGGGTTAGGAATAGGCTTTTCGTTTTCATACTCTTTATGACTCTGAAGTTTGAAACTCTGAAGAACGGACAATGTAAAACGTACTCTCTTATACGGTCATCCGTTATGCTCCAACTGCAAAATCAAGTTAATTATTTTTATGGTTTAACCTCAAATTAAAATTATTATTTTCCTATAAGCACTAATTGTGCTGTGAGCTCAACGAAAAGTATCCTATAGTCACAGACAATATAATCTGGGTTAACCAACATATTACAATACAACAATACAATACAAAACACTTCATTGCACAGCATACAGAAATATTACAGAGAGAAAGAAGAATAAAATTGAATCTACAGGTTCTATTGTCTGTGTCTATAGTTTTTGATGAACTAAACGTTCGTATATTTCGATTGCGAAAATAATTAGAAACATGAACTTTTACATCTCAAAAATAAAAGAATTAGCATTTATTTAAGCACCAACTTAGCGGTCTGCTTCTTAAAAATAATGCTTGTTAAAGTATACAGCCATTCATACGGCAAGCGAAAACTGGTGTTTGCCTGGCAAACGTTCACAAATGTTTAATCGAGTTTTAAGACCTTGATATTGGGGTCAATTCGGATCAGAGTTTTCTAATTGTTAAATATCTGTAAACCTACATTTATAAACATCAAACTCTATTCTAGTTAGACTAGAATGCTTCTCGAATTTGATCCAAATTGGTCACATTATTTACTCTAACACTAGGTAAATAAAGCAACACATTCTCATCAAATTCACACCGCTATTAACAACGTATTTCAAGGCATAACTCTGTAAACTAGCAAGCACCATCTGCACTAGACCTTGTGAATTTCACAAAGGCGATTATCATATCAGGCGCGAGTCTGGGTTTTACGTTGCCTAGATTTCATTCGAGATTCCTTCTCCATTTTCACGTGAAAGCAAAGGCTCTACTAAAGGCTGACTTGCTATCTTTACTTTTTAGGAAATAAAACAGAAAAATATTTCGCTGTCACATTTTTAACTGACGGCAAGGGTAATATTTCGAGTACCTATTAATTTCTTTTAAATGCTCTTGTACATAAAAGAAATACCTAATTTACAATTCTTTGCCTTACATAACTTACAGATTAATCAGTTAAAAATATTTTGTAACAATTTAATGTATTTCGTAAATAAAATTATAAACCATTATCTACAAGTATATAATTATGATTAACCAAAAATAAGGTTCCAAAAAAACGAAGAAGAAACTTTTTGTTTCTTTCAATGACGTAGTGGTCTCAACCGTTGCAAACCTTGTTTGGATGCTAAAACAAAGATAATCCAACTAATATTACAAATTCGAGAGTTTCTATGTTGTTTACTCAATCACGCCAGAATAGCTAAACGGATCTGGATCAAATTTGGTAGAAAGATAGAGTACAGTCTGAAATTGGGAAGTTTGCGCATAATATAATTATGTTATTAATACAAATTGCACAACGAAGCTAACTATACTGCCGACACCTTTCGTCCCAAGATTTTGAGTCAGCTCTCACCAATTAATCAAAACCGAGATCTCTCAAGTGTTTCTAGATTCTCCATGCTAGGTTGTGAGTAATAAACGCCGTAGTGATGTTAGCAAAATGTTCCAAAATGTATCAAACAGATGCCAAATTCCGCGCATGTCATGTTACTTTGACTTTTATGCTAAAAGTTAGTTGCCAGTTCTGCCAGTGCAGGTAGTAAGAGAACTAGGACAGGCTTACAGTAAATTTGAACAGCTTAGGTTTGCCAAGCGACGGGCATTTATGTTTGAAAGTTCGTCGCAGTGTTTTATAATTATCGTTATCTACGGAGAGAAAGGGATGACGTTTCTTGGTGTTTTTAAGAAAAACAATCTAAGTTAATGCATAATTACAAAGTATTGAGAAAACATATCAAGAATAAATAAATAATGCCTAATTATTGAAATTTATCATGGTCGTCATCTACTATCCTGAAGTAAAAAGGAGCAACGGTGGCTGTAGATAAGATGCATCGCGAGAACTTTATCGTTATAGAAACTATAATAAAGGGTGAGGCACGAAGGTTGCTACAATAAAGAACCTTTATATATTTTTTAATTTTGGCATTTTGACATTTGTGGTAATTGTAGGTTATAATTTGGTTAATTAAGATTTAATATGGATCGAGTAGACATTCCAACTAGGATAACTTTAGTTCAATTGTACCATGAACTAAAGTCTATAATTTTAGTACAAAGAGCGTATCGTAGAGAAACAAATCGCGACCCTCCGAGCCGTTGGACAATTCTAAGACTTGTTGCGTTGTTCAAGAAACATGGTTCGGTCGAGCCCAGAGCCTACCATCGTGAGCCAACTGCCAGGACAGCGAACACTATTGCTATGGTGGCCGCAGGCATTGAAGTTAATCCCAGTACTTCATCTAGGCAATTGGCCTTAGACACAGGAGTCAGTCAAAGAACAATTTTAAGAATTTTACACAAGGATTTAAATCTTTTCCCGTACAAAATTCAAATAACAAGCCGTTTAAAGACGAAGACTTTCCAATTCGGCTAGAATTTTGTCAAAAGATAATGAGGTTCGCGGAAGAGGAACATGACTTCATAAATTCTTTATTCATGTCCGATGAAGCCCACTTCGATTTAAACGGAAATGTAAACAAGCAAAATTGTCGCATATGGGCAGAAGACAATCCCAAAGTCATTCACGAAATGGATTTACATCCAGAACGCGTCACAGTATGGTGTGCAGTTTCTTCAAACTGCATTGTCGGCCCATACTTCTTTGAGGAAAATGGTGCTACAGTTACTGTCACTGGACATCGGTATTTGGAAATGTTGAACAATTTCTTCTTTCCAGCATTACGCAGAAAACGCATACCTCTGAATTCAGTGTGGTTTCAACAAGATGGGGCTTCCAGTCACATTGCAAGATCAGTTATGGACACCCTACGTGCAAAATTCGGTCAAAAACTAATTTCGAGGAATGCCCCCAATCGTTGGCCCCCAAGGTCACCGGATCTGACTGTCCCGGATTTCTTTTTGTGGGGATATTGTAAACAAGAAGTTTAGAAAAGGAAACCTCTCAACAGGGACGAATTAAAAGCTTCAATTATCCGAAGTATCGAAGCCATACCCCAAGTGACATTACGAGCCACAATGAATAACGTTCTGATCCGATGCAATTGTTATACTTAATCTGATTTGTTGAATAAAAATAAATAAATATAAATGAAAACAGAATTATTCGATTTTCATTTTGTAGCAAAATTCGTGCCTCACCCTGTATATGAATAAGAACAGATAAAATAAAAGTTACTTCGTGGTAAAGTTGTTACAGTATTGACGTAAGCTACTGGATGATCGCATCGAGTGCTTACGTTTTAGAAAAACGTTTACGTTAGCGTTACGCATCTTGTCTACGGGCCTAATAGATTATGAAAGCCCTAAAATACCTAAATGCAAACTTTTTTTGAACAGATGAGTGAATCTGCTTCACTATTGATGGTCGAATCTGCTTCAATTGAATTTCAGATGGCCTCTACGACTTGAGATAGTGCTGAATTCGTCTCTGCCGCTATTCTCCTTTATTTTTATTGGCTTTTACTAAACTATTTGATAGAAATTAAACTCTTCAGAATGTTACTGACAGTTTTTACACTAATAATAATACTATATCTAAATAAATATATTTCAAGAGGCCATTCCATTAAGGAAGCGAGTCACCGCATGACAATTGAACCAAAGTGTATCGTGTGTGTATAGTGTGCATTGGCCAGGCAGGTAAAATTGTTACATCAATAGCCTAGTTTACCAAACCATCAAATTTAAATCATAGAGCCTATTATTAATGTTCCCATGCTTCTTAAATAGTCCTAAACTAACCAACGGATGTGCGTGGGAGCATATTCTTCTATAGTATGAACTGAGGGGCAATCGCCGGATGGTGTCCCATCACTTTACTAAATTGAACTTGTCTAAAGCGCCTCTGAGTGTTGGCTTTGGCTCCATGTACGCCTTCCAAAGGTCGGTAACTCCCATAGCCCCGTGATTGATAAAGAAATATTGAGAGATATGCCTAGAAAAAAAACAAAAATATACAGGCGAGTACAATACAAACTATGAAAAATTTACGAAATCTAGGATCTAATAGGACCAGATAACTGATAAATTCTATTAACAATAAAATTAATATTCACGAGGCATAGCGGTAAATCCATGCCCTCTTCAGGTTTGTTTGACTTGTCGTCATACTAAATTAGTTATTGTTTACATTTACATATTGTCTCTGCTAATACCATTATGAATAATGTAAGAGTCAACAAGACCTAATTTGCCGCAATAGTAACGAAACATATTTATGGAGAGCACATTCTGGGAAGAAGCCGGTGGTTTGGTTCTATTAGAAGTTGAATACGAAGTTCCTTTGTGAATTCTTTGTGCTTCTTTGTAAATTCGTAGTAAATAAAAAAGGTACTAAAAAGCCACAAAAGCTATTTAATACAGGGTGGTGAGCTCAACTATTATTTATTATTATTATTATTTATTTATGTGATATTATTCAGCTATACCTTAACTAGTAATTAATTTTAACTTGTTACCTCTGCTTTCGCTAACCTAGGCATTATAAAATCGTCTATCTAAAACCAACTGTACACTAAAAGTGACAGCGGACTAGGCAACTCACAGATCAAATCAGGTAGAAACTTTTTAAAGTGTCAAAATGATTGCTTGTATGGAGTTTTGTATGAAAAAGCAAGCCGTGAGCTCACGCCGTAGTTTAGTCGAATCCTCTACTCTAAAGTTGTTATTGCTCCTAGGCGCCCTGTTTGAGTTATGGCTATTACCGTGAGCATAATTTCGTCTATGCGAAAAAATATATCTTATTGAAGGTTCCCTATTTATTCATCTGTAACAGTACCTGAGCCCGTTTCCGTCCCAAAACTACCGACCATCACACTAACCTAACCCCATCACAAATTACAAACGGCATTTAATTACAGGGCTGGTAAGTTGTGTTTACGCGTAACTCGGTGTATCAGAGTTATATAGGACGTTCCAATACGCGCTACTCGTAACTCTGAGAAGTTTCCCGTGAGTGAGTCAACTTGGTGCATTATTGGAGATCTTAAAGTAGGAGTATTTACGCTCCACTCACAGGTGTCGTGGTTGATTAATATAATAAAACACCATGTGTACCGTATGAACTAAACTTTTGTAATACTATATGTATTAAGAAAATGGACGTAATACGTAATATAGCATGGGATATTTGAAACTTTCATTTATTTTTATTGTTAATAATTATAATGACGATGGTACATTTCGATAAAAGTAAAGCTAAACTTATTATAAGTACATGTCAAAATGGAGGCATCGTGTTAAGCAAAACATCTATGTTTTTGAGGACAACTGAAGTCAGGAGACTCGTAGATACCAAAGGTGATGAACTTAAAGTGTCAATTACATACAAGTACCGCGATAGTGTCCTCACCTGCTCCAAGTGCAACAGCACATTGATTGGCTACATCAGCAACTTGCGAGCGCACGAAAGGAGAGATCCAGGGTAAAAAAATAAATATGTATATATCTAAACAGTCCATTAAGAAAATTCCAGTAAAGTACAGTCACGATAGCCGAAATCGGTTTTAGGATTATAATTATAATGATATAAATGACGGGTGGAGTTTTAGGTGCCACAATTAATAAATTAAAAGAAACAGAAAAATCGTGGCAAAATCAATGTTGTGCTATATTACTCGTACAATATAATGTATACCTACAATTACCTACAAAGCTACGCAGTAAATCAATGGAGCGCGTATGCGTTGATCTACGTGTGACCCGCAAAGCGTTCACATTTTTTTGACGGTTAAAGTTGAACTGTCTTCAACTTACAGGAGACTATTTTTCTTGATAAGATTGTAGCCCGTCCCAGCGCTGTGTATCCAATCCCGCTTCATCGGCGAACTCGAACGAAATCCACGCAATACATGAACTAATAAGGTACGCCGTATTTCTTCACGAATGTGTAAATTCGGCGCAGCTGTGTGCTCGTAACCTGGCACTCTTAAGTACTTATTACATCAGACATACGATCTACAACGTTGCCAATGTGCTAATATTTCTGTATTTTTCTGGCAACCTCCTGTATTTGAAGTTGAACTTTGTATTTGATATGTTTGCAATGTTTGGGTTTATTAAACAGTGTATTAATCGTTTTTTGTAAAAATATTATTATAATTACATGTTAATAAAAAGCTTTTTTCGCGTTTAAACTGTTTTTTTTTTTAATTTAATGAAATACAGATAGATTTATTATTATGAATTAGAACTTTTATCCTAAACTGCGATGGCAAAGGAAATTTCTTGGATATTTATGGATTACCTACTGATAATATTTTCAGAATGTGCTAAGCGAGCCCTTTTACACGACCACCCTATTTTGCTTTAATAACGTTGTTTTATTGCACAAAACATTTATTCAGTAAAAGTAAAAGTGAAGTAAATATCTACCAGCGCTTCCCAAGAGGAGACCACTGCTAAGAACAAACACCGCAAGAATCTCAGCAGTCAGTCATTTTATAAACAAAAAATATTACAATCGTACTACTTACTCTAGCATTATTATAAAGCTATAAATATAAAATTAAATATAATATCAAATAAAATGCGTAGTTCAGCAGGAAAACATGTCAAAAATCTAGGGAGAAAAAGGAAAAAAAACATCCACTTACGAGTATGTGTAGGTGCAAGATGACCACATAAAAGTTTCGATATGTTTTCCTACATTAACGGTGTCCCATAGACACCGTTAATCTTTTGCATTTGCATAAATTAATAATGACTAAGTTTCGGGATTTTGGCCAAACATTTTGGTCTGTTAGATAGTCCTCGATTCTATAATACGCTTTAGACATTAACGACTTTTACAAGTAATTTTTAAGTGCTGGAAGGGAATATGATTTGTTAACAGGTCAATCATTACTAACCCGAATCATTTCATAGAATGTAGAATATAGTAAATTCGGTGGAAACCTATCGTAATTTTACTCTCCAATTATTCCCAGAAATCTGTTATTCAAATGATATTTGGGAACATTTACGCTTACACGTTATTCCGTGTAATTATTATGTTTCCGTTTTCAGAAATTACTTTAGGCTTAAAACGTGAAAATGTACTTTTCAGCAAAAAGAAAATGGACTTTCCCACAGGATCACGCTGAGCTCTCTGCAAACACGTTAAGCTCGCATTAAAAAATTGTTTACTCCTCAAAGTTATAATCCGGAAAGCTATCAAACCTTCCTGTCTCGCATACGGGGAAACGTTTTACTAGTATTAATAAATATACTTGTTATTTACTTAGAAATTTATGGCGCAGCGCACCTGCTGGGACTCATAAACTTTGTTACGTTTCACCTGTTCTGCGCTTATTGACTCTTAGCTGCGATAGGGCGCACTGGGAGCGATTAACTCGGGATTTTAAAACATTGTGGTTTAAATTTCTTTCGTTTTGTTTTTGGAATCCCAACGAAGTTAGTTGAAGACCGATGCCCAATTGTCACATATTTTCAGTGGTCATTTGATATTGATCCTACTACAGTCGTATTCATTGAACTGATACCGTAAACGCAGGTACAGGAGTGGACGGCATGCGTTAAAAACATGATGCATAAGTCACGTCACTGCGTGCGGTATGGTATTTTACGCACCTGACCGGTTTGGTGGAATTCCCTAAAAATTAGTTCTTTTATTCTTATGAAATGCGGTCTGTAGTCTCGGATATCATCTAAATCATACAACCTTTTAACCTAACCCTCCAATTTACTCCCGCCTAACGTTGTTCTTCGTACTTATTTATTTTTACAGTCGCCAAATGTGCTTCTTGTAAACATTCAAGCCTTTTAGGCAAATGAGTTTCAATTAATCTAGGTTTCTCTCCGAAGTTGGCCGGTCTAGCCCTACAGCCGGGGATAGCTTCACTTATTCCGAGGCAATTAAAACTTAGACTACAGCTTAGGTTGTTAGCGAATTTCGGAACTTTTTCTATTGTTTCAGTCACAATTGCAGGGTAAACAAAAGAGTGTCGATACAAAAAAAGTTTCCTTTGGAACAGTATTTAGTGCAGGCTTTCGTGCCTCGACTCTATGGAACCAATAAAATACAGCCATCGCACTGAATAAGAACTAAGTCGGAATAGTTTCATTGAAAACTACTTTTAACTGCTGGTTCGAGCCGCGGCTAGCAACAAATGGCGTAACGTACAGAGCTACAAAGTGAACACTGTCTTGAGTTATTGATTAGATGGACTTGTAAATTTGTGTGTTGAAGGAACTTAAAAAATAGTATGGGAACCTGGTTTGCTTACTTATTTACACCCCTTTTTCCCATTTAAGAAAGATTAGAAGAAATTCATTTATTGTGAAAACTGTTTAACAAACTTAAGAGAACTCTCAATATATTTACATAAGAATTGGGTACAAATGCATGTATAAATCGATACCATTCAGCATGAAGGCTTTACATATTGTTTCTTTAAATAACAGAACTGTTGTATACTTTTTTACTTGTTTGATAAATTCCACTTTTTATAATCTATTTTATCGTACTTAAAATAAAAAAACAGAATCTGCAGGTTTTATTTTTTTTCTTATTATTGTAGATCTTTATATTTTTTAAGATTCTCTGCCCTTGTAATGGACTATCTCTCTGTTGATAGAAAAATCAGAACCCGTTGAATGAAAGCATTACCTAAATCATAATAACTTTCTTCTTTTGCAATCCCAATATACGTTTTGCTTTCAGAATTGCTTCCAAATTCAATTTCCATTCAGAAACTATAAATTAAGAGTCAGTGAACATTGCCTCTAAATTTATAAGCCGGAAAATTACAATAGGGTTTCGTATTTGTTCAATATTCAGTAAGCGATGTGAGATGAACTCTCGCTCGAGAGTGTATCATCGGGCTGTCACTCTACAGTTATTTATGGACCAGTAAACTGGGAAATATATTTTCCCCGCTGCCGGCCGCGTGTCCATTTCAGGTTAAGCCCCTTGGGCCCGAGCACTAGACGAGTCGAGTGTCATAAATTTGAAAACTGTTTCGTGAACGCGAAAAAATGAAACAAATATTTGACGTTCACTCTGGCCGATCTTCGATATTTTATGTACGCGCACCAGCGGGATCGATACTTTCATACTGATTGCATCCCAAAGCCGAACAGTCAAGATTTACAAAATATTACATTACTTATTTTATATCTGTACAATTTATAAGGTTAGATACATTGCTGCCCGTGAAAAGGTGTACCGAAAACCTTTCTGCCGCTCAAATATTATTTCAGGTGGATTCCGTGATCCGTGTAAGTAACTTTTAATTTTACTTACTGTAAAGTTTTAACGGAGAAATATCAATAGAAAGAAATTCGTTCACCGAATGATGGGGTGCTAAAATAATAATTTAACGACAGTTTGATTACTTTTATCGCAAGTTTTCACTTCAGTTGTCACGTTTTCAAGCCATTAGTTTGATGTGGATTACTACTTATAATAAAAGGGAATTCTATTTATTATACGGTGTGTTCAAGGCAAGCCATAAATACTTGGTCTTAAAAGAGCAGTCTTGGGTTTTTCGAGAGTTAAATCAAGGCAATAAATTGAACTTAGCCAGAGAAGGAAACACTTTTATGGATTTTGCTTTAATGCATCGTACACAAGTCTTATTTAAGTTCATTTGTAGGTAGATAATCTTATAATATATAAATATTATGGCACAGTCTCACGTAAATTGACCTAGTTCTCAACTAGCCTTAGGCTTGTTCTATGGGTACTAGTCGACAATAAACATTCTATACATATAGAGAAAAACAAACCCATACTTGGAAAACACATAGGGCTCAGAAATCGCGAACAAATAATAAATTTAATAAATGAATTGATGAATTTAATAGATGTAATAAAATAATCCCATGCTCTGTATATTCTCATTCACCAATTTGGTTTTCAGCGGTGGGGATAATAAGAATTTGCTGAAAAAGAAGTAGAAAATCGTTTACTGTATTTTTTATTAAACCAAAGTTAAAGATAAAGTAGTATAAATTTACAGAATAAAATTGCTCCGAATTTAGAGTTCGTTTGAAATGTAAACCACTGTATTTCTACCTCTTACAAGTACGCTCTAATGATAAAACCTATATGTTCGTTCAGAGTATAAGCTATCTCTAAGCAAATTTCATTCATATCCTTTTAGCGATTTTACCATGAAGGAACACCAAACATTCCTATTTGGTAAACCAAAACACGCAAATTTTCGCATTTACTCTTTTAATAATAAGGCTGTATCCTAACAGTTATATCATTATTACAGCAAACCAACTTAAGAAATAATTGTGAAATTCTGAGGCACGATTACGCATCCGAAACATGTCCGTGGCCAAATGTCCACCATTTTAGTAAGTCCTTATTAGTTCCTAGTTGAAAACTTGCGTCTGTAGCCATTTGGACTTGGATAATGAGTTCCATCTTCTTACCGTTATTTTGTTAATTAGATTGTTCTTATTTATAGTTAGTATAAAGTTTTGTCGAAAAGCGGGGTCCCATATTCCCTTATTTCCTCTACGAAAACACTAAGTGGAATATTTCTAACGTTACTCAACTATTACTTCAGGATGTTTGTAATATCGTGCTTAGAGAAAATAATGGTAAGAACGAAGTCCAAATACATATTGCAACAGGATGTCCCTCGGAATCCCTAAAAATATTTGTCCTAATGCATCCTTTGTCCGAATTATAATTTGCCATAAAATGGTTTTCAGCTGAGTCAGATGACTTTTCAAGTTTTCCAAAAATACCTGCAGTTACGTTAGGTTAGTGTTCTATAATAATACGATGCATTAGGATAAATGACGATACTGGATTCCAATATGGACCCATTGCAAGCTTGTCAAATTCTAGTTACAGTTTTGCTTTCTGTGAAATTAAAATATCACAATGAAAGAAGGTACGGGCATAACATATTTGAAGAATTTTAACATACTAGTTGCTTACAAATAAATGGGTTAACAAGGACTTTCGTGGCATTCACTCAACACTGGCACATGGAACAAAAAGAAACATCAAAAACGTAATTCAAGCGGTGAATAGCGCCACATGAGGCGCCGCCCAGCACAATACCGCCTCAGCGTTGATTTCCGAAGGACTTTATTTGTTGATGTCACACCGCAGAAAATTGGAATGTACAAGAAATAAATACAATAAGTGTCAAAATAATAAATATGCTGCGACTGAATTCTTTAAATTTGTAGTATTTGTTATTTCATTGATAAAGTAGCTGACGTTGATGGTTAATTCAGAGCTCATAACACTACTATCTATAAAGCAGAAGAATAAATATGGACAAAAACAATACAGAGTTGAAATCCAATTTGACTATCTAACTAAACCCTGGTTTTTGTTTAAATATAAACCATGCAAGGTCCATTGCAGACGATGCGGGTGCGGGCGGCGCGATAACTATGATAAATGACTGTTATGACGCCCGTCTATTCGATCGATACTATCTCTTACTGCCCAGCACCACAATGGATACTAAATTCCGTGGACGAGAACAAACGTCCAAGACGAACCACCCTGTATTGTGATTGGTGTAAGAAAGAGTTTTCCTTGGTGGAGTTTGAATTCTGTAACAATAGTTATAGCCTGTCAATGTGAGTTAAAGTTTATGGCGATGTGTTACAAAGTTTCGTTTCGTTTAATGTTAACAATAATAATGGCGATTAAAATAGCTAAGATGTGTTTATACTCATTACCTTTGTACCGATAGTAAATGCAAGTAAATAATAACTAACTATTCCTCGGTACAAAAATCATCTAAATAGTTTATTCAATGTACACTTTCAATCAGCTTTCACGGAGA
Organism: Acleris sparsana; assembly: GCA_923062465.1. NCBI lineage: Eukaryota > Metazoa > Arthropoda > Insecta > Lepidoptera > Tortricidae > Acleris > Acleris sparsana. The sequence continues at coordinate 7,606,906 of OV281303.1, forward strand.
TTGCGCAGTAATATAATATGATCGTAAGTATCTCCAAATCAAGAGTTACAGTGAGACAGTGCTGGGCGGGCCATAAACGTCGAATCAACGTGATATAAGGTCGACAAACGACTCCGGTACTCGATTTACTAAGAACAAAGAAAGCGTCCTCCCCTACTTTTCTTTGTGGAGGCCCGACGGTTCGCACTCTATTACGCGACCATTAATTCACTCTAAATGTATCTTAATAGCCACTTCATTTATCGCCGTTTCGCGCTAAAGTGTTTTGCAGTTGAAAAGTTACTAATTCTGTGAATTGCGGTTGTTGTTACTGTTGCAGTGTTTATGTTTCTTGCAAGTTTTGCTTAGTCATGCCAAAAAAGATTTGTTTAAGTTAAATTAAATTTTCACAGCCAAATGAATACTACCTGCGAATTTATTCCGTTTAGAGAGGGTAACTACTATTAGCTTATGGTAACATTTGGTACAACTAGATAGATTACGTATCATATTTTCGAGAAACCAGTTTTCACATTACAAGTTTTTCCTTGTGTCCTAGCATGAATATAATATTAAGCTAGTTAGTTTTAAGTACTAGGTAGGTGGTAAATAGTAGGTTAAGTTATTTCATGATTACATTTCTTAGTTGATAGGAAACATAATTTATAGGTACTTCCGTTAAAATAAAACTAAAACTAGGAAGTAACATTTTACTATGGAATTTCAGAAGCATTAATTTGTAATAGTTAAATATTTGGAGAGTCTATAATTTAAATAAATTTCATGATATTTGTTCATATTTACTCACCCAAGTTAAATTAACTTGGTGTGAAGTTTAAACGGGCACGCATAAACACCACCATTATTTATTTTCCCGTCGCGAATTCCATGAAAAACCTTAATGAAAAACACAAATTATATTGCGGAAACAAACGCCGCCAAGCATATATTTAAACCTGAACGTTATGTCATTAAAACGTAATGATATATAATTTGCGATTCAGTTTTATAGTAGAAGCGTACATTTCAGAAGGAACAGTGTGGACCTAAATGGTACTTAATTAATATATTAATTTACTCCACATGACGACGTAATTGGGTTGTCGGTGCAATTCAGTTTACATTATATATTTTTAACAGAGAATAAGGTGTTAACGTATGTTAACAGATTAATGATGTGATTTTATGATTTTTTCTGAGTAAGGTTTTATAAGTACGACTTGTAATTTTTTTTATTGAGATGACGAAAGACGAGTGGGTGGATCTAACAGAACGGTAGAATAAATACGAAAGTAAATTTGCGATCCACTTGTTTTGTTTAATTTGGCGTTTTAAGTGCTTTTATTAACGTTTCTCATATTGACAAATGTTTCCTAGAATGTGCCATTTTACTGCAAGCTATTTGCTGAAGTTTGGTTGTTTTCAGCATGCGTACAGTAAATAATCTAGAGCAGTGAAAAAACATTGGTCGCTCCAAACAAGATTGTGACTTTTGTGCATAGCGTCTTGACTCCATACGAGCCTGACAAGAAGTTAGATACATCAACTAAGATGTTAGTTAAATCACTAAGCATCTTGCTATTGCTGTTGGTACTATAAGCGTTGGTATTAGTAATATCATAACTAGATAATAGTATTCATTTTTCGTCATTTCTTAACCAGCCAGTTAAAGCGTCAGCGGATTTTTTTGAGGAACAGTCTCATAAAAAATGACCTAATACCAAACTAAGCTCAAGACTGTACTTTGATTGGTTTTGGTTTGGTTGTGATGTGTACGTTACACGTAACGTTACGAGTGTGTGTAGCGCCGCAATACCGTAATATTATCGAAACGAGAAAAAACAACGAATGCTTGATTTAAACCTTGAATATTGCCACAAGTAGCCGCGTATTTCACAAAGGCGCGATCTCAAACGCGCACGCCCGCAGCCGCTCTTAACTATTTGTCAAGAAATATGAAGCTACAAAAATTCATGAAATCGAGGTGTCGTGGAGAAATTTCACGCTATTTATACGTCTACTAGCAGGAAGGAAGACCTACCGCCGGCAATTTCGTCGTGCGAAATAAATTTCAAGCTCTTTTCTCTAGCAGTTTTTAATCCAGAATTTTCGTTGAATTATCTTAGTTTCAAGTGGAGCTTAATAGGGTGTTAAAAAACGGAATTATTCCTGCCACTTTAGTTGGCGTCTACGTAAAACATTATATTGGTTCCGTTTGTAAAAATAAAATTAATTGTTTTCTTTCTTACCTTCGGAAGTAACTGAAATAAAGGACGATGGGCAAAAATGTCCCCACCCACCAACAGAGATGAAACATGTGCCATTTTATAGATCTTGGCAACATGAAGTATTTTTAATATGGCGGTGATCATCATAATTATCTATGGGGTTTTCTTGGAAAATCATAATCGTGTCGTATGGAACTTGTTTGGAAATGAACACATACGAGTAGGTATATGAATGATTTGCCCTTGTTATCATTAAAAAAATCCATTGATACTAAAATAAGTATTTTGTCTTTTTTTGGGTCCTAATAAACATATAGACATGCATCCCTTTACTGTTGGAGGGTGGGGACGGGATCCATAGAAAATTCCCATCACCCTTTATTACAAAATCTTAATCGTGTCGCAAGCCTTAATTTGAAATCGTAAACATAACAAAAGAAAAATAAATAGCGGGTCCCGTCTCTGTGGATTGTAAACATTAACCCCCTTGTTAATTTCAATTAAAGTATGCTATATTGTACAAATACAAAACTTATTTTAGTTATTGTGCATTTATATATTTTTTTCGTTTTTAATATTTTCAATACAATTTACAACACACTCATAAAAAAAAAAATCGAAAGATATTTCACATTCTCAGATACTTTGCGCGTGTCACAAGACATATACGTCATAAATAAATTTAACTATAAAAAAATGATTTATTTGTTGATCTATGTGGTTCAAACCTTAGTAAAATACATCTACGTAGCAAAGAGCCGAGTAAGGCTAAGAAATGGGGTGACTCAAACACGTGCAAATAATTGGTTCACCAAAAACTTAGTTCACAGAAAAGTTGCGTCCTTGCTGTTAGCGAATGTTTGTACTTATACCCATAGGGTGCATAACTAAAGCACCGCTGTCCGTCCGTCTGTCACAGGGCTGTATCTATTGAACCGTAATAGCTAGAAACTTGAAATTTCATCAAATAATATTAATCATTATAGGGGTTTCCACTTAGACAAAATGTGTTTCTTTCGCCATTTTTTGCTCGATCTTACTATTGTATTGTGGTACAGAACCTTGACTTCCAATTGTCTGTTTTTTTTAATTTGAAATCATCAAATGTAAAAGGAAATCCTTAGTTTAGTTCCGAAGTGAAACTAAACCAGATACATTTGAAAGGTACCTCTTGCTTAAAGTTTCGGAATGTTTAATTAAGCATGTCTTTTCTTTTAAATATAAAATAAAGTAGAACTCCATTTGCCATGACATCATGTTTTGTAATAATTATGTAACATATCGTAGTGTAAGCTTAAGGGTTATTTGTTTACGCTCCAAAAATCCTATTTCCTTTATAAGTCAGAGTTTAGTTTTCTTTTGTTTTTGTTAATTGTGCCAAATTGTCGATGCTGTATACTGGCTAAGTACGTTCTCGTATTTCTACTTTAAATATGTTTATGTGAGGTATTTTCATGTAGATTTTGTATATATTTTTCCACCAACTCTCATTATTTGTTTAATAGTATCTCTATATATATTATGTATTTATTTATATATATACCTCAGCATTATGCTGGGCCAGTGTAAAACTGTGTACTGATTCATTCATATTATAATCAACATTCCTGACCGAGAAGAATAAAAAACTAAGAAGGCTAGAATAGAAGTAAGCTAAAGAAGTTAAAATAAGGGCACCAAGACTCGTGATTTACTGTCGATAGGTTTAGAAAACATTAGTGTGGTAAGGCATTGAATACTGATCATGCACTAACAGCTTTTAACGAATTTTGTGGTAAAATTAGGTGTAGGCGGACAAATAAGGACAATTTGGCAAGAGCCTTTAACATAATAACTTACTGTGTCGGCCTGAATTTTCTTTGATGCTTCTATATGATATTTCTTCCGCTAGCGGTGCACCCCCGCCCGAAAGGAAGCCATTTATTTTCTTTCCGAATAGGTCTCGCAACTCGCACTGAAAGGTGCCTCCTAGCTGAAATACCTCCTCTATTCTCAGACTTATCAGCATTTTTACGTTTGTAGAATCACCACAATACCCTAAGCCGAAATCCATCCGCCGAAAACGTTGACTACGCAAATATCGCAGATAAACACGTTTTAGCCGCCGTCTGTAGCCGCTTTAACCTCACACAAGGACCATCGGTTAATGTACTGAAGTGGTATGTATAATATATTATTATGTACGTCTTTTAAGTTTTGTACGTCTTTTAATTTTTTAAGTTCAAGATTTTGTTTTGAAATTTGTGGCCAAACTGCTTATACACCATTAGATATTGCGGCGTGTTGTCTGTACTCTTAATTGCTTTCTTAAAGCCGGAGGCTGCTTCATCTAATTAAATAGATCTGATTGTTTATTTAACGTTAGCAAATAGGAGAAACACAAACAAATAATCACACTCCTAATTTGACCAAGAAAACAAAATAATAATTTGTCTAAATTATAATTTAAGCCTTTATTGCCTGTCTATCCGTGCACGTTGTTTTTTACGTAATTAATGAAAATTAATCATTGTTATTGTACAGTTTTGATAACTGTTACAAATTCCTTATCTAAGTAACACTAGATCGCCAACATATGATGGATTAAAAAAAATGTATCGTTAAAAATATTTTTATTATTTATTTATTTAATTAGTATTTTAATATTACTCAAACGTTTGTGAACCCCAAAGACATTCTACTAAAAAAAAACGATGTCCCGACAGTAAACTCTGTGGACTCCTGCAACAATCTTGCCCTTGATCATAAGGGCAAGATTGTTACCGTAAAATCGTGAACTCCATGTGTGTATACTATTACCACTAGTTCTTCGTAATGATTATTTAATTAAAGTTTTAAAATCAACCCTCGTGTCAATTTTACTACACCGCGTTCAATGGCAATAACATGAAATAAAAAAATTGCATCTAAAATTTTAAACAGTAATCGATAGATTGAATCAAATAGGCAAATGTGGAAAAACGCACTTGCGATATAAAAAGGATGAGTTTTAAAAACACCTTTAAATAAAGCAAACTCGCTTACCGAACCCATCACCTAGCAAAAGATTTCGGATTCAATAAAGATCCTCCTTTGAAAAAGGTTTAGAAATCCCAAATCGTTGGTTTGCGGGCCCCAACACCAATTAAGTTGCTTCATTCACCAAACAATCTCGCTGTCTGTTTTCTTTGCATTTGCTTAGCGGAACATTTTACCATGTTTTGGGATTACTCAGAATTCCGCGCTGCTTAGTCATTCAAAATGTTTCTTGACTGTTGAGCGCATGTTATCTCAAATTGTGCTTACTTAAACGATGTTATAATTAGTAATTTCCAACTCTGGTTTAATATCGGTACAAATAAAGTTTATTTAAAACAAAGTTTACCGAGCTTTTTCTCACTTTTTTTACAATTGAATGTTGCTACGATGTCCATCTTTGCTTTTGGCAAGGTGATGAGACGAGAATCCGGGGCCTCAAAACCTAGTTATTTATTACTTGAAAAATGTTTAAAGCTTTAAATTACTGTCTATTAGTATCCATGTCTGATTAGTAACCCGAAGACTAGGTTTTTTTAAATTTCCGAATATTTCTATATACAATCCCGAATTGTCATAATACTGGTTTTAAGTGACCAAAGCCGCTTAAGTTAGTTTTTTTGATAACACTCCTGGTTTATTTATCTAACAACAACATGAAGTAGTTGAGTTATCGGCTCGCGAACTCTTGGAGCCACAGCACAACTCAACCTACTCCTACCTCGCTGCACTCGTCGTCGGCACAATGTATGCTTAATTTAAATTCGTGTTGTCAATAATGTTTTTATAATTTCGAATTTTCATATTATCGATCTGGATTATAAATATTCGGGAAGAATCTTGGAATCACAAATTCCGGAGGAAATTTCATTCGTAATTGTCAACATTAGAACAAATAATATTCGGGAAACTTACCAATGCTGTTTGTAAATTTAATAACAAAACAAATCAGACCAACGCATAAAACTATTACGTCAATTTAAAAAAAACCAGTGTGAATTATTAATCAGTTGAATAAAACTGTAATCCCAGCACGCTCCCATCGCAACCCTAATCGATAAGCACATACAAACAGCGTAAACAAACAATAAACAAACAGCCGTGTCGTTTATTTTGAAACCCGACTAGTTTATTCACATGCGACAGTTTCATTAGAGCATGGGTTTAACTGTATGCTTTAATTTGCCAGTCGGCCGCCTCAATTCGCTTGCCGCCCTTTGAAAAGTAAAGCAGACATATTTCTCGGCCGCGCTTATAAACTCTCCGTGGAAACACTAGTCTGCTAACGAAGTTAGTTCTAAGGTAAACTTTTAATTGCTCCCTGGCAAATCTCAGTTTATCTTTTGGCGGTCTCCAGGAAACAGCTTTGTTGACTATAAATTCAATTTCGCGGGAAAAGATTAAGGTTTATTCAACGTTTTGAAGCTGCGATAATTGAGGCGATTGTTGTGCCATTGTTGTTCTTGTAGTGCTGATAAAACGCGGGAGTTATCCTTTTGTGGGGGTTGGGCTCGATGAGAAGTCAAAGTCGTTATCTTGGAGCTGACAATCAAAGTTTTCCTTTGATTTAATGATTGCATTACAGAAACGTTTATGAAGCATGCTGCTAGCTAGTAATTTGTGGTGATATTACATGTACATGTTTTATATTTTTATGAGGTTTTAACCTCATACAGTCAGGAAATAGATGTGATTTTATTCAGGCTAGGATAAGCTAATTTATTCTGATGAGCAATATATTGAACGATTCCCGTGAGAATATCGGTATGATATTCTAAAAGGCAGGACTAGGTAATAACTATTCTCTTTTGAGTTTTGATCTGACGTTGCTAATTTAAAATAGATTTAAACTTGGAATCAGAATTATCTACTAACCCATCCAATACCAATCTATAAATGTTACATAACTAAAGTATGTTAAAATATGATTGGTCCTAATCTTTCACTGTGACATTTGAATTTGACAGTTAGTGAAAAAAGCATACTACTCAAGTAGGTTTATTGTACGTTTATGAATAGGTGGGAAATCTATAAACATAATATATTTATACAGTACAATCATACTCATACTATAAATACGAAATGAACTCTGTTTATTTGTTTGTTTCAAAGCCAAAGGCAATTAAATAAAGGTCGAATGCCCGGAAAGACAAAGAATACTTTTTATCCTGGAAACAGGACAGTTCCATGGAATAGCGATCCATTTTTTCTACAAGGATGGGGTCGCGGGCAACAGCTAGTATTGAATAAAAGCAACCCAAACTTAATATAATTATGATACTTTCCCACTTTTTGATATTCCAAGAACAAGCGCCAAATTTTAAGCAAACTTTACTTAAATTCGTTTAACATACTTCGCCGAAGGAGCTTATAATGCAGGTTTTATTAAAAACCTTGAAAGAACGTAATGAGCAATCCCTTTAATAAATTTCAGATAGCAAGCGGGTCGGGGGCGTTTATCACCTCCCAGTCACGTACAAGCTGTCCCGCCGTCACGTTAGCGCCCTCTAATGAATTCTTACCTTGTTTACAATAAACCGAATAGCTTTTATGAAGCCCATTCATTATACGTATCTGCGGATTATGCGTGATGGCGTACCTGAGACGTGCTGTTTCGGGGTTCTCGCGACTGTCTAACGTCTCACGGAAGAATAAGGAAAGCGGTAATAAGCGTTCGATACTTGGAGCGTTCGGTTCGTGTAAGTGGATATCGGTATACTTTTTAATAAGCCACGTTTACATATTAAAAGTTGTATAATGTGTGCTAACGGAATTGGTATAAGCCTAAAATCACTATTACTTTGTAAGTTAATTTAAAAGAGTTAGCAATTATAAGACGCTTGTTTATTAGTTTTATATTTTTTTAGGTAGTTTACTTGTTTGTGTATTGTATAGATGACCGCAAAACTTAATTATTAATTGATTTTTAGTCCTTAGTTAATATTTCAAATTTATTTTTTATTTTTTTATGATTATATTATTAGGCACTGTACAAAAGTAAATATATAACAATATTCCCGTAAAATTGTTTTTACAGTTTGTCTGCAGGCAGGAGTCTCTATTTAGCTAATTAAGTAATAAATAAGGTAAGTGGCTATAGGTACAAATGGTTATAATATTTAAATATGATACACACTGGGATCAAAGGATGAGAAATAATTAAAAAAAAACGAGTTACCTTATTTTCCGAATCCAATTACCTTATTTTCTGACGTTTAATTTTGATCTATTAATAAAAGAGCAAAACAATAAATAGTTAATTAAATGGTTGTTATAAAATCTAATAATATTTTCAACCGATTCATCTAAGTGGTTTTCGAATATCGTACAATTTGATTACTCTGATTCTTATCCGGTAGGTACTTATTCTTTCTTTTTTAGGTATCTACTAAATGTATTTATATATTTTAAAATAGTTACATGCATATTTAAATACATATAAATGATTACTCAAACATAAAATGCGCATTTAAATTATTAACTTTAGGTAAGACTCGATGACGCATTACAAATAAGACTGACGTTTTGTTCATTATTATAGTTTAATTCTAATTTTGTTTGTATTGATTAATCCTGTATTTCGATAAAAGTAAAAATCCTATAAAAGTGTTATAATACTACTCGTAATTAACACAGTTAATCTATTACACAATCTGCCGGGATAGACAAGTTGCCATCGAATACAAACGCTAGTGTTTGGTGATCACTGTCGAAAATGTATCGAATTGACGTAAGTCACGTGATATATCACTCGTTACAACTGACAAAATTCATTTTTGAAAACGCATGTCGAGTGATATGTCACGTGACTTACGTCAATTCTGTACATTTTTCTATAACAACGCAAAGCGACAATGATCGCCAAACGCTAGCGTTTGTATTCGATGACAACTAGTCTAGCCCCACAGAATATTACACCATTTATTTTGAAAGGTGCAATAATTTTAACAAAACTACTATGACTGTTATTTAAAATATTTCGTCAGAGGTAAAAATTCTAAAATGTAAAATATAAATATGTTGGTTGTACAGTATCGGAACGCGGAGGTGCCCGCGGCTGGTGTTGGCGTCAAGTCAGCCTTATCTAAACCCGCGTCACGCCGGGCTATCGCGGTCTCATTGTTGCATTGTTTACTCCACCAGTCTTGCACCATTCCTCCAAAATGCTCAACACTTAAATCATGCTCCATTCCGTTAATATTTTCACATAGCGTGCTTTAAGATTTATTCTTTAGTTGACGTTTTTAATACACTTTTTGCAAGGATTCTTGCCTTTCAAAAGCAAGATTATTACATTTTTGTTTGTATTTCTTAAGAATTTCTCGCTGGAAATTGCAAAATAGTAACTTAATAAAGATGCTAGACGCGAGATAAAATAAAACGGAACAGTTACTGCGAAGACAGATATTTCGTTCAAAGACAAGACATTCCGCAGGTTAAATGAAGCTGAAACTATCCTTAATTCGAGAGCAATCTTCATACATTACTATTAGCATGACGGTAATCTCTAATGCAAATCGAGGACTTCACACAGGGTGGGTACTCTCCCACGAAATACCTTGCAAGTTCCATATAAATGTCCCTTTACCGTATAGTTTTGCTAATTTTATATTCAACTTTGCAAATGAATATCTATCTTCAGAATTCTAGGCAAAGTTTGATCGACAAGACTGAATTAAAGAAGGATGACTCATTGAAAGTTATAAATATGACAAATGGCACACATAAAACCTCACAGTCGCATAACCCTTCTCGTCAACTAACATGATAAAGACACAAAAATCCAACAGTTGCAAAAGTGGGTCAGGCTATACATTATTCCTTGTACAGCTATCGTGTAATTATCCGACCGTGTGGTATGGCGAGCAGTTAATTTGTGACGGAACCTACAGCCCGTATATAAATTTTGTTTTATTTTGGACACTGATAAATTGGGTGCGGAGAAGCCGGCGGCTGCGGCGGCGAGGCGACCAATATTTTTCATTACTATGCTAATTTCATTGTGCCAATAAACGCGGTCCCGCTCTCCCGCAAAGAGGTTAGCTGTTTCACCAACGTTTTTACTGTGTCCACTGAAAAATTTGAATTGGCTCCGAAAGGTCGGCCCGGTTAATTTGAAATGCAACGGGGCGTTTTAGTTCTACCCAGTCTTTAATGGCACGGTATTTCTAAATTTGTTATAGTTTTATTTTTGCTAAGCAAGTCATAAATACTATTTTATTTGACTGCAAAAAGCCATGTGACAGAAAACTGTTTAGAAAATTCAAGCAGGTTAAAGAAAAACCTTATTTCACAGTCCTTACGTTATTATTTTACTATTAGGGCTTGTAAATGAAGCTTCTTGCCCGAATATAAAAACGTTCGTCAATCTTAATGTTGCCTTAAGTCTAGTTCTACCTTCGTGAATTACAAAGTGATGAAAATAATGTCACATTAGTGCTAAGACATCTTTATGCAACTGGCGGTCGTCTATTGATGTGCCTGCTTATTAAGTAACAAACTTTTGTAATTTGTCACTGTTAAATACCTAATGTTTGAAATGCTATTTGAAAGTTTCTTGTTAAATATGAAAGCAACAAGGTACATAATTGATCGTCTAATTATGACGTTGAATATACTTACACATACTTGGACATTGAGACTAATTACGTGAAATTCCAGGTACAAACAGCACACGATCACAGTTACAAAGCGTCTACACGATACAGCGTTGTTTAAACGCCAAAGCGTAATAGAGTCTGTAAACCTAGGAACAGATTTCCCATCCAGTGCCATTGTCGAAAACGAGGATTATCCAAACGTTCTCGGCAGACAATCCTTACAAACGAGCGCTGTATACCTGCCCCAGTATTACAGCACAATTGTGTGAAATGATTCAATAGATCAATGTATGTAGGTAGGTTATACGGTAGTGATGTCACGTATGCGGCCGCGGGCCTCTGGGCCGCTCTTGAGGGTATTTGCTCCTATACAACACGTGTTCTATTGCCTTTTGTCTTAAAACAATATTTCCTAATTCAATTTTTGTTAAATCGTGTTAACATTGGCCGTCTGCGAGGTCGCCCTGGGTCCATGAAAGTGCAGACGCTTTACGAATACGAGCGGCAGTATTAGGGTTCCTTTTAAGTTAAGTGTTTTACTGAAGTAAAGATTTCTTGTAAGTAACCACAAAAGAAAAAAAATATTTAAATTTCGCGTAGATTCTATATTTGTAGCCACCATAGATCTCGTATATTTCACCTAAGTTTAAAAATAATTCTTATAGGATGAATTTCTAATAAACAAATTAAAACAAAGCAATTGATTTCTACCAATGAGGAAAGGTTGTACGCAGACTGATCTGCCGTCCTTGTTCATTGTTCGAATAAAGTCTTCAATTCAAGGGGATTAGTTACTAGGGATGTAGATGGCAAAAAACTATGTAGCTCTGTTCGTTTATATTATGTCAAAGCAGTAATGCCTATTATGACCATGTCTTTCGTGCATGGACAAAAAGGTATAAGACAGAATTATCTGAAATAGGAGAATGTTTCCGATGTGAAAAGATAATTATCCGGACACTGAATAGTTTCATTAAAAGCATTTTATTCAATTAAACATTATTTTGTATGCTTCAAAGAACAGTACGAAACTAGACAAAGGTTGGTACGTTTTTTTTGCAGACAGGTAGTTGGATAAATTGAAAACAGTGCGCTGTAAACGTTTGGAAAAGGAAATGATGAGTCTTTTTTTTTCACTTTGAACATAGATATAGTTACTAATGATTTTACTATTTTATATTTACTTCAAAGAATCGTGTCGATTTTCTAACTGCACTCTTAATAATGATCCCATCTACCCCTGGTAAGGGGTATAATTATTGGACCAGTTCTCTTTTACCACTACCGCAAATTCCACTAGGTGGTGCCACTAATTTTACTTACGAGAAATTAGAAATGACATTGTTACTGTATTCAGTCAAATACCGTTTTGTCAACGTTTTAGCGGTAAATCCGGTATCTTAAATAAAGGCTTACGACAATTGTATTGTTTTTTTTTACAATATTATAGCGTCTACATTGCATCAACCACCTGGTTTCAACATTGCATTCCAAAACACCTTGATCAGGCAAATCTCTACCCCGAAGTACGCTCGTCCCAACCAGAATATTAGAAAAGTTTTTCGATCCTCTGAATAGTAGCAAGTACGTGAGACACAAATATTGCAGCAGAGCCGGGGATAATCTCCTGGCTTGGGGCCAATTCACAATATGTAGGTAACCGTAGTTTTCAATAGAGCCATTTTAGGTGTGCGCTTGCGTCCAATGGCCTAAGCGACAATTAAGACGAGGCATGTGCTATGATTACCCTCATCGAGTGATATCGGGGCGTAATGGAACTTCCGTTCCGGGGCGATCGGTGCTTAGTGTCCTCGACATTATAGCGAGATAATGCGCTCGTCTACCTATAACTTTGCTTGGATACATTTGAAAAGTTAGAGCAAATTTTTAGACCTCAGATAGATATTGTCAGACAGTTATTGACACAGAAAGAAAATAAGATGGATTACTTTAACTGCCATTTATTAACATACGGTTAAAAAGTTACATGTTTTACGCCTTAAAGCTGAATTTTTAATGCCCAGATAAACAGTATCTGTCAGCTTATGTTACCTTCCTTTACGTTTACATAGGTAACAAAACTAGTCTACTTTAACTGACAGATACTTTGATGTGATTTTATGGCATTTATAGGTACCTAAACTAAAAATGCTAACAACTTTGTTTGTTCTAGAGCCGTTCCTGAATTTATTATCCGTTTATGTTATCGCTTGGTACTATATACCAAGCGGTAACATAAACGGGATGGGATGTACTTACGTGAATTTCCCATGAAATATTATATTTAGTTTGTTCTGATTGTAGTAACTTAAAACACACTCACCTAGCTAACAAAAGGTATCTTACGAGTTGAAAACGTATTGTACATCGTACCGGCGCATTGTTCACAGACAAACGGTGAGGTTTCAGTAAAACCGGGAGGGACGTCTCTAGCGTGAGAAATAAACAGTTCTGTTCAAAAACCGACCTCATTATGATGAATAGATACACAGGCATCTTATTGTTTCAAACTTTAGTACTTTACTTACTCTTGTTAAAATAAATAAACGATATTCATATTTCGCTCAGGACTCAGGAGCAAAAATACCAGGTCAGAGTGCGTTTTTCATACAAACGAGACTATTTTGAAGCGTTCGTTCCTAGCATGCTACATGGGTTGTTTTGAGTGAGGTTTAATGGTGGATACTGCGAGGTTCAATAGAAGGACATCAAAAGTTCTTAAGATACCTAACTGATCGCATAATCAGTTAACACCACAGCGGGAGAGTTTGGGTCAGCACTTGGATTTCCTCCATTTTAGATATTTTTCTGAACATGCTCCATTCCGGCGTTAACCGCAGATTCATTCAGTTGGGTATCCTAGGCACTCTCGAAGTTCTGTATCGATGCTCGGGGTATTCACCATCAGATTTCACTAAAAGCATTCCCTTGCGAGGAACCAAGGCTTCGAAATAGCCTCTTTAGTATGAAAAACGCACTCTGACCCGTTATTTTTTTATTAAGCACGTAATTTTTAAAGTTGCGATTCTAACATGATACAAACGTTACTCAATGCGTACTATCTACACCCAGAATTAATTACAGAAATAATTCTAGCCAAGAACAAAGAGGCGGAAATAATAAATCATCGACAAACAGTACCCTTACCGGGAGCTGCTAACCGGAAGTGCTGAAAATATCCCATCATTCAGCCGAGCTTCTTCCGCCACCGGATATGAATCCTGTGTCGTCAAGGCTGCCAACATAATGGTCTTGCTAGACGGCAGGTTTTTTAAGCGGCATGAGACGACAATGATCATTAATCATACAGATACTGAAAAAAGTACCTAGATACAATTTTGGAATGTGCTGACTATCTTGCTTATTTCATTTTTTTCTTAGTGTTAATTTTCTGCTTTGTTTTTGTTCGTTAACATTTAAGAACAAACATTTCAAATTATTACAAATAAATAAGTAGTTTGCTGGCATGAGATTGAAAATCGTTCAAGCATGCTGCTTTTTTTTCAAAGGAACAATAGGTAGTTTTAAGACAAATTAGAGACAATTTAGATGTCTGTCTCTGCTTTCTATAGGATAATAACTTATGAAAACTGACGTGCCTACATCTTATGTATTCCTGTGTATGTAGACATTATTGTAAATGTTCGTTATGTCTATTGTTTTGATTATAAAATATAACTGAGAAAAACTGTCAAATACAAAAAAAACCGCACTAATGTCTTAAGCTTTTATTTGGAAAAGAGCAATTTCACTAATATAATTATCGGTTTCACTAAAACAACTTTCTACATCATAGTTGAGATAGCTTCATTTTCGAAGTTTTTTTGTTACCAAAAATAAATATTTTCCAAGAAAATAATATGGAGTACCTAAGCCTTAATATAGAAAATCGGTCAACGAATAATATCCGGGCGGAACTCGCAGTGTCCCCTTGAGTGATGGCGGACCCGGCGCGCCGTTTTCTCATGCGTCCCGGGATGAACTTAACATCGTCATATTCTCTCGCCTAGGGCAGTAGGTATTAATAACTAATCTTAGCTGAGATACTTGTGTTAAGACACGTCAAAAATAATAGTTTTCTATAACTTGACGTAATTTTTAGGGTTCTGTACGTGAACGGGACTCTATTAATAAGTCTAGGCTTTCCGTCCGTCCGTCCGTCCTGACTTCAAATGGGTGTTGTTTCGTTTTCTTCAGAATAGAAAAGTTGCAAGTAATGTTTTTTAATGTATTTTTTGTTGCATCTTAAAAATAAAAGCGTCAAATTTAGCATGATTATAAATTACAAACCCAGCAGGAATTACAACAAATACCTACTAAAAATGGTCAATAGTGCGTTGGGTACGTGCTGGTTCAATTCGAAATAAAATTCAAATTTGAATTTCAAATCACTTACTCTGTGGCGGCATGGAACCCTCGCTGCACTTGACCGGTTTTTTAATGGCATTGTGAACAAACGACCAGGCAGGCCACCCTACGGCAGGTAGGATCTGAGGGCCATAAATATTGGCATTCTCAAAACTTTGACTTCTCTCGAGAAGAGCATCATACTCAAGATCATAAATTAATACGGCCCTAGGTCTGCTATTTTGTTTCACAACCAAGAAAAATAATATTAATTCGTTTACAGCGTAATAAAGTACTTAACTTTCATACAGCTGTTTCAAATACAAAGAATTAAGCCGTATTGAAATTAGAGAATATATATACACCACGGCTTAATACCAAATGAAAATACATCACACCACCGTCAAAAGAGAAAATATTAAAAAACTGAAATTTTGTTTGTTGAGAGAAAAATTCATCTTTGAAAGTGTTTACCTTAAGGTGAAATAAAACTGCGAACATGTTCAAAACGTGTTTACTCTACGTGACTCTTAGAATATGTCTCGACAAGTTTACCTTTTCCGGTCCTACGCTGAAGGAAGCTCCTGTTTTATACAAGAGAACAGCCCTTGCCGACGGCAAAAAAAGATTTTGTGATATAGTACTTTTCGCATTCGAGACCCATACGTGTCTTAGTAAGCCGAATTTTATTACATTTCAAAGCAGATGCTCAGAAAAGTACAGATTAGAGAACACAGGGCAGGCGATGTCTCTTGAAGGGATCTTTACACATTTTATGACGAGGGTAAGACTCAAGAGAAATGAGAAGCAGTCTTACATTGGCTCAAAGATTCCACAAAACCTTTATTCACAATTATGTGTAATATCGCTGGCATTTTATTTTCTTTAAAACGCCTTGTGAATTGATTACCTTGTGTACTTACCTGTTTGAATAATTGAATTGTAATATTGCGGTATACAAATCTTTATTAAAAATATTTGCTCTTAAAGAACGTTTATTTTTAAACCGTTCAATGAAAAATTAGTTTAGTCTTCTTTATTCATAAATGCACAATAACTAAATTGCGCTTCACATAAGCGTAGTCCTTATTTATCATTGTGACATTTCCAACTGATAGAAACTGGTAACCAATACTTTAACTAAAATAGATTATTAAATAATCCGTTGACGAGAGGATTAACGTGACGTTCGTCTTTGTGTTCCAAAGTATTAAGTAACAATTTTATTTAACATGACTGTTGACCACAAAAACAAAATTGCCAAACAAACGGAATTCCATTTTTCTATTATAAAACACCTCTGTTAAATTACAGCGTAAAACACCAGCCCTTTTTACTAACTAAGACGTATAATTTGGTACGTACAAAACAAACACTGGCTATAATTTAGGCAAAATCAATCACAGCCAGTTTAATAATTACAGTATAGTTGTAGATCCGAAATCACCAGCTACCGGATGAGCTGGCCAATCAATCGTACGGATATGACGGCTCGGCTTGAGTTTGCAGCGGATAGCGATGGATACATTGCCACAGCAGATATTACTGCAGATAAAGTAGTTTAGATTTGCTTCTTTGCATTTTTTAAATTATAACAAATCATTTATTTTTCAAAATAGCCATGGAATAGGTAAACAATGTTTCGTCGAAATGCACCATTAGTTTGTAATTGAAACTAGGATTTTCAGGCTACCGCCTTTATTTTAAACATTTAATTCGATTCTGTATACAATTATAAATAGTTGACTAACAATCAAGTTAACCGGAGAAGTGCATATTATTGACAAAATGTTTTTACTTAACTAATAATATTTTTTTTTTCACGTCAAATGAATTCACATGAAGCAGTCAAATTTGACTAATAATCATTTATTTTGTTAGTGATTCCGAACAATAACAATGCGCGTAACTGTTCGTTGAACTGCACGTGCAACCGCTCCAGTGTTGCGCGCAGCGTTTGACAACCGCTAACCGCTCCGCGCTCACAGGTCGTGTAAATCATGCGCTGATCGGTTGTAATTGCTGTCAAATTGGCTAATCTACCGCCTGCACTAGTACCAGTGCAAGGGTGTATATCAATTTATCACATGTGTAAAATCTTGTTGCGGTCGACGTACCTAATAATAATAATTCACTAAATCCAATACGTTAAGTTGTCCTTATCTCAAAGGCAGTAAAATTATTCTCATTGGTAAAAACCTTGTCATGTAATGTATTGCCGAGATATTAAAATATTAGGGCGTACTTTAGTTTCGAAAACTAGAAACTTATATCTTTAATATCTCTACTTCAATATTATTGAATGCCTCAAATTATATATTATAATATATTTATGAGTATTAAAGGTCCATAAACCATTACAAGAAAATATTTTTTTGGAATAACTAAATGAAAAGCAGGCTTTATAAATTCGACAGCATGTTTTATACTGTTGTCGATATACCTATGTTAATAATTGACATTTTGCCATTGTTGTTATTTCAATTTTAACAGTTTAGGTATCCTGTGTCACCCGGGATGGTGAAAGATTTCTAACGATCCCACAGACATCTAAATTGGGTCAGGCGTTTAGAAGTTATGGTGGAATAAAGAATCGTACATTCATGAACCCTGAAAACGTTACTCTCCTTTTTGTGGGCAGTCGTGTAAAAAGAAAATCATGTTCATACAAAAACTTACCCAATGCCCATTATTTATAAAACAATTAAATACCTAATCAATCATGTTAATGGGGCACATTATCTAAAGCATTTTAATCTAACCTACGAAGGTTCCTATAAAAGTTTTCCTGCTATGTATTACCTCAGATATAATGCACTATCGTTACTTATCTATATTATAGCTAGGGCGTGGATGAAATTAATCTTTTACCGGGAACCCGATACGGCAATTTTCGTGTAAGGTGCGGTATGGCGATGGCGTGGCGGAAAGACTCGGTCAAAGTGTTTTACTTTTTGGCCGATACTGAAACCCCGATCAATAGAATCAATTTTTTATCAAAAACTCAAGTTAATTTTGTATTTAAGTTATCAATTAAAATTTGATAATTATATTCCTCAAAGAGTAAGCTTAATAATAAACAGCTTATTAATTTTTCATAACAATTTTAAGAGCTGCTGCCGTAACAAGCCAATAAATACATTTGGAAAAGTTAAATAAGAATGTCCAAGGCGTAGTAAGTGACATAAATACTGCCAAAAATACCTATGCGCTTATATATATTTTTATTTGTATAAGTCTAAATCGGCTAAATGTATGGTATAATGACTGAATAATCATCATCATCATCATCATTATCAGCCGCAAGACGTCCACTGCTGGACAAAGGCCTTCCCCAAGGTTTTCCACAACGATCGGTCCTCTGCTGCTGTCATCCAGCGGTTTCCCGCGACCTTTATCAGATCGTCAGTCCACCTTGTGGAAGGTCTGCCAAAATACCTATGCGCTTATATATATTTTGATTTGTATAAGCCAAAATCGGCTAAATGTATGGTATAATGACTGAATAATGTTTATGAATATATGTTTGTCCTTCGTTGTGTGTGAAATGATGCCTCAATGTTTACAATCAAGGTGTCGATAGATTAGTCTTAACAATATGAGTGTCAAAGGGATTTATTAAAAACAAAATAACATAGTATACCGTTTGTGACTAAATTAAATTTCATGTTAGATTGTCCTCGGCTTATACAGTAATCAGATAAGCGATGTACTGAATAAGGGCCAAATACAAAGCACCAGAAACCAACGTACGTACATAAAGACGTTGATGAATGTAGATGAAGCGAAAGTGATATGTTTAGACCGATGGCGATGCATAGTCTCTGCCTACCCCATTGGGAAATAAGCGTGAAGGTATGTATGTATTTAGGTATTGTCGCTGGATTCATTTATTTATTTAACTCTATGATATACTAAACCAATGAATCCATACTTATTATTCACACTTTTCATTTAGTTATTAATAATGACACGTAACGTTATTATGAACACGTAGTAATTTTAATAATACCTACCTCTACTCCATTATTCAATTAACCAAACTCTACGCGTTTGCTTGAATGCAGCCTTATGTCCAGGTTAAACTATTTGTCTCCACCGTAGCCATGTCGTTGTAATATAAATAAAGCCTTAACGAAACACTGAGCTTCGCAGAAAGATTAAGCGGTCCCCAGGCGAGGCGATGCCGGGGAACAAGTACGTATTCACGACCATGCCCCCCCCTCACTCGTGCAGGACCCTGGTAAGAAACCTGCCAATTTACCACCACCGTAACTTAGAGTTTTCTTTGTTCCACAAGAATTTAGTTTGAATTCGAAAGTGCTTTTTGCTGTTTAAAAAACTCGTTCTTTATGCCGATACAGTACAATACAAAACTACCGTTTCAGGCGCCAGCTGTTCTTTTACCTCTCGAGTAAAATAGAAGTTGAAGTTTCACAATGTTTTTATTTAATAGTTACCTTCTTTCTGGAAAAGATGCAAAAAGTTTCGTGACCAATAATGTACCAATATATAGCAGTAATACCGATATTTCCATGTTCAGTTAACAAAATCTGTCAGATAAATGTTAGTACTATCCTAATTTTACCTTTTAAAGAAGGAAGGTCATATTCTTAATTATTTTATTTAGGGATTGAAAAAGAAATCGTTAGGTAGTCAAAATGCTATTTATATTTTTTTATAAAATATGTTTATTTAATGCTTTACACTGTCACGTCGCTTCGTGGGCACCCGTTTGAGTCCAATGGGATAATATCACATCACTCAAGTTGGAGTGTTATGAAATATAGCAACCAACTGGGGTAACTTCGATAGCGCGATGATGCACGCTGTCAGTGTTATTTGCGCTTACTGACGCTGGAAGCGCTGTCGTAGACAGTTGTTCTTCTACGTGACACCCACTAGATGTCGCTAGTATCGTTTCATGATCAAGATACGTACGAAGTGGCAACTATAGTTTTGCTCATCAGTGTCTGTGGCTGAAAGACTTTCATGTTCTGCTTTTCATTGCGTCGACGAAGTATTTTTAACCAGCACACTAAAGTTGCCCCGCGCGCTCGTAAGGCACATAAGGCAGAGTTAAACACCTACCGTTTATGCTTGTACGTTAGGGACATGCAGATAATTTTGACGCCTTGGGAGCGTATATAATTAAATATCAGGGGACATTACACAAGAATTGATCTAGTCCCAAACTAAGCTCTAGGCTTGTACTGTGGGTAATAGATAACGATAAACTTATTTTTGTAGAGAAACACATATTTAAATACATAGAAAACATCCAAGAATTAAAACAAATATTCGCGCTTATCACACTCTGCCCTTACCCAGGAGCTCTAGCTTCGAAGGCAGGGTCACTACGGACAAGGCTAACGTGTCGTCAATATAATATTTATGACTTTGACTGTACCTACCCCTTTTGCCTTTTTAGCGTTGACGAAATCGATGACAACGAATAACGATAGGTATACGATACACGAACTAAAATGTAAATATCTGACGGGTCAACTCAGGCACACCGACTAATAAAAAAATAGGAAAATCATCTGAGATACCTGAATGATCATGATTACGTCGTTTAGTAAGCAACTAATTTGAAGCAGTCAAATAACTGTACAGCTATTTGTATTGAAAACGTCGCATTGGTTTCAACGACACAATTCATAATTTTGGGGCTATTGCCTAACGCACTCGCAATCGCAATCGTTTTCATTTTGAAAATAGAAGACGTTTCTGCGTACAAAAATTAAAACAATTGTTCCACTTCATAGACTTTTTTCACCCACAAATTTACAATAGGGTGAATAAGGCCTGCAGTTTCAGTGGCTGCTCTGTTCCAAACGCAAAAAATAAAATTATAAATTGGATCGGCTTGCTTGACTACAAACAGACAGAACAACTTCTAGCGGCCAAGAGGTGAACCTAAATAAGATACTTTTTCCCATGTACTTTCTACTGACATGATGTACACACACACACAGACACACAAAACATACACACTAATACTCACTGACACCATTGTTTAACCTTTTCGTACTCAACTCCAGCAGTTTTTTGACACCGGCATCATCTAGCCTTTTGCATTTTGTTAGTTAAATATTAAGAGTAAATAATAATAGTAGCTTTAGAGTGGTTAAAATTGTTTGCTATCTTAACCAGCACATGCGCAGGACAGTTGTAGTTGGTAACCGTGGTTCTGGCCCCACGAGACAGGCGTCGCCTAGTGTGGTGGTCATTAGCAATGTGTTTTTAAATGTACAAATATTTTTTTTTTATTTTTTTTATTTATTTATTTACTTTGAAGCCGATTGTGATTGCGAGTACTTTAGGCAATAGCGACGCTGGTCTGAAATTAACGTACAATAGACTCGCTATGACGGAGCCTGTTTTTGTCAGCTTTGATTGTAATCAATATTAGCCCAATCTTGTTTGTACAATGGTTATGAACGTTATTATCCAACAGCGTACATATCAGGTGCGGTGCAATAACTCAATTAATTATTTATAGGTTTTTCATTACCATACAAAAATCTTACCTACAAGTCAAGACATTTGTATTTGTTGCTAAAACATGAATAGTAACTATGCAATTAAGGAGGTATGTATTTTTTTATTACCAGTCGTACAAAACATTTTTAATGATATTGATGAATTAAAGACCATTTTGGTTGGTTTTCCATTTTTAAGTATATATAAGAATATCATCCGTCAAAATAGCAATCAAAATAGTAATAGTACTTACGTACGTATGTACTTATAGCAGCAAAACAGCAAACCAAACACTACTACCTTAATGTTTTTTACAACCTAAAGTCAGCCATAAATAATCCCAGTCTAATCAATTCGCATTAACGTTAGTGTATCACATCCAATCAAGTGGCAAAGAACCATTGTTACTTTCAATTGTCTTCAAATCACTTATCAAAAGAGTACTAAATTTTAAAAGCATTTTTACGTATCGTCGAGAATAGTGCAAAACCGCGTAACTACAAAATCAAGTAAGATGCAGTAACGTCTAGGAATACATTTAAAATAAAAACCAGCTAGGTGATTCCCTTATGCAACTCACATTTTTGAATTCGTCGATGAAGGCTTGGACTACGGGTACTGGATAACGATTAACATATTTAAAAAGAGATATAAATACTTAAAAACATAAAAAATATAAAATACTCACGCTGATCCATCACACAAATGTTTGCCCATAACAAAGAACAACAACAAAGACAAAAAGACTGAAGAATACATATCTCATGTATCTGATCTGTCAACGTTAGGTTTGGTGCAAATTATTCGTTCCGACTTACCTGTAATTCGTTCCGACTTACCTGCATACCCAATTGTTTGATGGGGAAAAAATAGTCAACCTAACGTTTGCATATTATATATAGGTAGGCTTCATACTTTCGATTGGTATGTAGTTTGTCTAATAAACAAGCAATTGCATTTTTTAAAACAAAGTTAATTTTTATATTTTAAATAAATTATATACTTGACTGATATTTTTCAGCCTACCTATTCGCCATATTAATTAAACAAAATTAAATTGGATATAAAACATTTTTTATCGAATAAACCGCCCGGTGCAATTTCCTACTAAGAGTGAGTACAGTATCGTAGAAAAGTGAGCTAACATGTTGAGTAAAGCCCCAGGTAGCATTTCCTCTTAAACAATAACTTCAAATTTGTAACTTTGATAGCCGTAACCCAATCGTTCGCAAGGGCGATGATAAATCTTCATTTGGCCTGTTCGCACATCCGACCCTCTGCTAATTAGCCGGCCCGGCATTACCCGCGCGCTCGGATTTCCGCTGCGGTCACCTATTTCTGCTTTCTCAGAGACCAACTCGGAATTGGATACATCGGCTAGTTTCGTATACATGCAGGCAGAACGTTTATTATGTAATTAACTATTTTTCCTGTAGCTTAGTTTGTCATAGGCTACGGTAGATGGCTCTGAGCGTCAAATAGTTATCTAGGAACTAAAGTGTTTTCCCTTTCTCTCTACTATCTATCTACTATCGCGCCCCTCTCGTTAATTTGACGTAAGTATTTATCTGAAACTACGAATTTGAGTGGTGGGGAGCGCTTTCATGGATTAAAAACAATATACACTCAAGGGATGATTTAAAACCGTAACTTTTTGGGTCCGTCTCCCAGACCCCTGCCACTTCAGGAGGGGTCCGGCTCCCGGACTGTGCCACCTGAGGACTAAGCTGTTATAAGTAAACGTTTTGTCATCTGTTATTAAATATTATTTTTTATTGTTTTAGACTTATTTATATCACGTTACTTTTCAGAAACGAAAAGCGCTTTTTATGATTTCTTGTTAATTTTTAAAGGCGTGTAATCAAATCGTCGTTGCAGTCATAAGATTAGAAGTTAAGTTTAAAAGTATTGTAGGTATCTTTTTTTAAATCTTGCTTGATACCTATTTCAGTATTTCTGCTATTCAGGTACCAACTTTTCATATAGTTTTGCGGACGTGTAGGTCATTATAGTTAATGCTATTTTGAATGTTAAATTAACTTTTCCATTATATTTGAGTTAGATTTAGTTAGGCTCCATCCAAAAGTTGGCGTTGGGCCGATCAGAAATCAGAATACTCGACTGCTCGTGTTTAAAAATGGAGACCAAGTTCATTTTTCTCATTACCAACTTTGGAAATGGCTAGTTTAATTTATGAGAAAGCTAAAATGCTGATTAAATAATTGATTATAACACCTGCCTACCCCTCTGGAACCCAAGTGTTATTTAATGTATGTATGTATGTATGATTAATATGATTATAACATGAATGTATATTTTTGAAATGTTTTGTCACAGATTAGCTAAGATAGATGTATCACTTTGAGTTTTCAATTTTCTTTAACACCATTGAGGAGTAAATTTCACGTTATAAAGTGAAATATCTTCGTGCGGCGTCGCTTCTTCGAAATAGTTCCTATGTTTGAAATGTTGTTAACAATTAAAACGCTTTCATATGTTTTTAAACGGGCTCTCCGTACGTAATGTGTATGCTGAAATGCTTTGTTTGTTCAAAAATAAAAACAGTATTTCGTGAGCCGCCGTGGCAAAGAAAATATAAAACGAGATGAAAGCTACAAACAAGTAAAACTAAAAAACTCAGTTAAGTCCGAGTCGGTAGGTATTGTTAGAATTCCGTTAAAATTCCGTTATTTTTCTATTCCGGGAAACTTTTTCCGTATTGCATTTGTATTGTTTTTGACTGGCCGCTATTACTGTTAAGTTTGTAAGGCCTAGATTTCTAACAAACATAACATAGCCCCTGAAGAAAATATGGCCTCTGGTAGTTACTTAATATACATTATTTTTATTTCTTATTCTTCAATTTAATTTAATTCAATAGTCGGTTTATTTCGTTTATTTGTTCTATATTTTGACGACGCGCTGGCCTAGTTGGTAGTGACCCTGCTTCCGAAGCTAGCAGTCCTGGGTTCAAATCCCGGTAAGGGCAGATATTTGTGTGATGAGCGCGAATATTTGTTCCTGAGTCATGGGTGTTTTCTATGTATTTAAGTATATATTTCTCTATATAAGTATTTATATCGTTGTCTAGTACCCCTATGGGTACTAGACAACGATAAATGTACTATTGTACTATTGTACTTGTACTATTACAAGCCTAGAGCTTAGTTTGGGACTAGGTCAATTGGTGTGACATTGTCCCCAGATATTTATTTATTTATTTTTATTTATTATATTACAATACAAATTGCATTGCATGTCAAAAAATACGTTATTATATTCATATAACGACAACATTATTACAAAACAATGAAACAATAATACACAAATAAACCCTGAAATAATCAAAGGCAACATTAATAAACAACTAATAAATGGTCAGTTGCGGAACCCTAAAACCAGTGGCTCTTTAAAGGACGCGTAAAGCAATATAATTATTGTGGCCATGTTTGTTCTAAAAGATTAAAGCTCGCTCTTTGATTTTGCTTTGTCAAATTCTACATTGGTTAGCCTTAATCTGTATGGTTCTGTATTTAACGAGTATATTGCATGAGAGGGCATTGGGTAACTTTGTATGAAGAAAATTGTATCTTTTTTATTCAGCGGCCACAGTGATTTTTACATATTACTATTAGTTATTTAGAGGATCTCTAAACACACATATATATAATTTATGGCGTTAAATAATATCGGAGCGGAGAAATTAAGATTTAAATTATTCAGTTTTTGGTAACTACTAAAAGTACGCCTAGGTATAAATATTTAAATATCTTGGTTCCGATGCACTTTAGAGTATTACATCACATAACAAAATATATTTATTTTGAATAATCCTATTATAATTTACCACTTTTACAAATGACAACACTTTTACCCAAACTCCTTCGTCATCTAGTTAGTTATAGGTATTAAGAACGCATCCATTATCATATCAGGGATTAATTTATTTGACCATTTAACTTTAATCCTCTAAATTGTCTTGTTCCAGGAATGAAATCGAGCCTAATTCGATATCGGTCGCTTTTTTTTCACGTTAATTGCGTCTTTAATTGGATTCATATTAAGTGGAATTCAGCATTACCTTAATTCAAGCAATAACCTTTATAGCTGTACAGTCGGGAACTTTAAAATATTTTAGCCTCTATTCAAAGTATGTCTTCCATGCCATCATATATTTTAAGGGCTGAAAGTATAAGGACTTTTTTAAAACGATTTGACATATTACGTTGAAACAAATACAAAAAAAATCGGCACGCAATGTAATCGACAACAACCAATTAAGAACTGATATAACTAAATAAGACATTAAAACTGAAATGAGACTAAGGCCCGTATTAATAAACTGAACTAAACTGTAATTCTCGTCTCGAGATGCGTTAAAAATGTCAGTGTTCTATGGTTTTGCGTTTACTTTGACGTATCTTGTGACACAAAACTTTGCGCTCTAATACGCTTAATCCTTATTAGAAAATTATTATAATTTTTTATTATAATCATTTACGGTGCTTAAAACTATAGGTTTGTAAAATTTATGTTCGTATGAACTCAATGAGTTTTTTCTTAGTTATTATAAGTTTCTGTTTTTTATTATGACAGGGTTCAATGGTGACTAGACAAAAAGAATGCGGTGGACAGTCGAAAAGCTCAAAATGATCTACGGACGCTCTTATTCTCTTGATAGAATCATGAATAGAAAATTTTGAGCTGTTCGACTCACTATCCGCATTTTGCCGCTGACTATACATACCAATAGTGCATTTGATCATAACGTCGATATTGCCTTTCAAATTGACGTTGCACAATTGCGTCAATGTATAAAAAATAAAGTAGTAAAGCGAAAATTATACTTACCAGAGTAGTAAACGCCGCGGTTTTTAATATCCTGATCACATTAATATCCCCGCTGAACCATATGCACACAGTATTGGTCGCAAACACCTGATTCTGCACTAATTACTCACCGCCGGATTACAGCCTCGCGCCCAATGTTCACCGTTGCTCATTGCCACAATCAGGCTAAACGCAGTAAACGAATGCACTGTCACTAAATTATATATTAAATACGAGTTTTTTTGGCATGGAGACGGCGAGACAAAAATGACATATGCATTCTCAAGACCACAAGCTTAAGACTGCAATCCTAAGACCCTAGAGACTAAGATGGATTGCGAACATTGCTGTTTGGTGGTAGGTTAAAGGATAAGATGGCGGTAGCGATCCGGACGGACTTTGCACAATATGATGATCTAAACTGTAATTCTATGGAACTTGCTAACTATGTAAACAAACAATATATTGAAATTGACATCTAATGTCAATTTTAGTATGGCGGCTTGTTTACATAGTTAGCAAGTTCCATAGAATTACAGTTTACTGAATAACGTCCTCGGACTGATTGCACATAAACAAAAAAGTTACGTATATTCGAGGACCTTTTTCCACCTTGTTTTATATTATGTTAACGAGGCGGTTAGCTTCGTAGTGATAGACCCTGACTCCAGTGCTAGCGGTTCTGGGTTCGATTCCTCATAATATTCGTGTGATGAGTAGGTACGAGTATTGGGAGAGTCGAAGTGAGTTAATAACGACTAAGTCGTTCCTTAATCCATACCATATTTCAAACAAATGTTTTATAAAATATATACGTAGTTACTGCTCAAAGTTGAAAAAGAACCTTACCTAACGGTCCTGTTTCGTCGAACCTGACTTCGTATTTGATTATGGTAGTCTGTCCCGGAAAAAAACCACTGGATAATATGACAAGCACATTTCATTTTACGCATTCAACGTAATAAAAAAAAAACTGATCAAATATCATTACTGCAGCATATTTTTACTGTGGAAGGTCCGTTTGAATTAAGTCGATCGCTACACTCAAGTACCTGAGATTTATCGGTGGTAATTGCAAATTAGCTATTTAAATGGTCTCAGGGAGCTCATTAAGTAAAGAACTTGTATACTGCTCAGGTGCTCAACTTAATTACAGGATCGGAAATAAACATCACAACAAAGAGATTCTTCAAACTAAAATTAGTTTTTTTTGATGAGTAATTGTTAAGTTCTTAGTTCTATATTTATTTATATTGCTAATATGTTGATCATAATTATCAGATAAACAATGAAAAATACAACGCCAGTGACAGGTCCTACTGTATTGTCAATCAGACATGTCAATTAATGTAGTTATGACAAATTATAACTTTTCCCTAATGGTTTTTTAACAATTTGCATTAAAACGCGTTTTTACTGCATTCAGTTCCCAGTTTGATTTACTTTAAAGAAATTGAAAGCTGCATTTTTTTGCAGGTTCATTCATGAAATTGACAAACGTACTCAGTAGCATTGCATTCGCAGACGCGACTGAGCACAAAGCATTGTGACTTTGGAACAAAATTGCTCGAAACAATGTGAAATAGTAACACATTTCATAACCGGGACGTGCACGAGCTGCAACGAAAAAACCCAGTATTAAATGTTCTCCATAATTCGTGTTGATTTTTTTTGCGTGCGTTAGACCGTATTTGGTCGTGTTAAAACTATTCCGAGGCCAGCTTTGTTGAATATTTTAGTACACCCTCTATATTTATACTCAACCGCAAGTTTCAAATTGTACAGATCGTAAATCTATTATATTATACTGATACTTAGAGGAGGCAAGAATGTCAATTGTCTGCGTCTCCTGAGCGAAGCGTTCAGTAAGAAAATGACTGCGGAAGAGCATTTCACGGGCCACAAATTTTCCCGTGAAAACAATCGTAAAACGTTTTTATTACTGAAACATTCGCCATTGATTCACGGCCCAAAACAATAAAAATACTGACTCAATCAACCTACCGAATTTTACGAGCTTTGTAGGTGAGTGGATTTATTATCCAAACTCTAATAAAATAATGTTTCATTTACACCTCACTGTAAGACTTTACTTAGCAACGGTTAATATTTTATGAGACATCATAAACAGATGAATTACTCGACGGTGTTGCTAATAAATTCTCTTTCGATTTATGACTTTTCCGGTCAAAGCCTATTTCGACCGACATGTGTAGCGACTGTGGAGATTTTCTGTGGATATTCATATTTTTATTTATTTATAATATCGATCCAAGTAAGTCTAGCCTAGCGAAAAGTCATCAAAAATATAAAAAATGTCAGTGAATAGGATTATTATAACAGTAAACCAGATTTATTTCGAAGATTACCTCTATTACCTACTAGTTGAAAAACACATAGGTAACACTTACAAAAAGCAATGTGTGCTAAAGCTATACGTTTTACTCGTGTTCAAGGATAGAGGAATATCACAGAACTAATTGAAACTTATGTTATGTGGGGACTGTGTGTGTAAAATGTAAATGTGCTTGTTCAAATAGGTTTAGTGTTGTTCTTTTAAATTAATGTCATTCCGAACGAAACTGCATCCTGTAACACAGGGTTTCCTAGCTCAGAATGCAGGGTCGTGATATATCCACTGTAATGTTTTATATTCAATAAACTTTTTTTCATTTTTTCATTTTCATTTTTCATTTCACTGTTGTCTTTTGACGGGAATTCGATAAACATTATTGGTTTGCTGCGGTCTTTCCAAACATCAGCGAGAATGCTGCTAAAGTGTACGAGTTACAATTTTTTTCACGCGAGCACTAAAAATGTGGAGTCGCGCGGTGTTGATATTACTAAATGGTTATTAACGAAATAAACTGTGCTCTACAGACTGAAATACTTTGTATTTACAGACAATTTACCAAACCAGCTATAGAATTAAGTACTAATAACTCTAAAAACTTGTTGTTAATTCTGCAACGACATTTTCCACAATCAGCCTAAGATTGCCCATTGCCTAACCGCAATACAAGCCTTTATTCCCTTCGTCGCCTCTTACGATTTCCACGAGTAGACATGGAGTGGCACTATTCTAACCTGGCAACCCCACGGCCAATAACCGTTTCGTCACCAAAAATTACAAAGCGTGACTAATTAATATCGAAATAGGATGAAAGAAGCTTAGAAACATGTAAGTAGTCAAAATTATTGAATAGCTGCGATTTGTTTGTAGATTGTCAACTCTACTGATAACGCAACTGACCAAGACGACACGACTATTATCAAAATTCTCAAAGTCGGAGAGACTCGCTACAACCTACTTAAGTTTGGGAAAGTAATACACAAAAGCTTAATCTATTACGTTGTGTTACAAAACCTTCAAGGAAAATATTTAACTAGGTAGGTACTTAACAAATTGTGAGTAATAAAAGCGTCCGCGATGACTTGACTAAATGTGCACCTAATAATTAGATCGCGGTGAAACAAAAACGCGCGTCAGCGGTTCCTGGGGTCATTTGTCTTTATACGGCAGACGTAGGTCTTTCCACTGTCCCTTGCCTCTGTTGTTCATTTTTCTTCCCCTTTTCCGGGGCCAAACGGTAAAGAGAAACTTAATTGGAGGCTTTCCCGCCGACTCTCGGGCTCAATGAAAAATTACGAGCTAAACGAGCACACGCTGGGGAATTTTGTGCTCATTCTCAGAGGCGTTTCATGGAAAGAAATGCGTAGACTTACTTACGTAAGGATTCCTTAAACTTAGATAAACGTACGCTGACAAACGTAATTTCGATGAAATATACTGCTCATTAGAAGACTTAATTTAATTCTCCCTCTTTAAAATTCATGCCGCCGAGTGTCAGCGTACGTCGGCGTGCCGTCAAGGGTCTTTTCCCCAATTTTGTATTTCAAAACGAGTTTACGTGTGCTAAGTTTGTCTTCTTAAAAGAATAATATCCTTTTTCGTTAAACATAAACTTTCTTGAAAGAGCTTACAAAAGACATTCAATGTAAATAAACGAATAAAAACAACTTCATTGGTAAAACATCCAAGCAGATTTATCACAGAGACGGGATTATCTCTAGTTTCTTATTTCACGCTAACTACATTTTGAGCTCGACTTCGTCGAAAGATTTCTGTTTTGCAACATTGAGGCATTTGCAATCGACCTTTATAACAAAAGACGTCATTCGGAAACACTAATTGGTTAAGCAGCGGATTACCCTAGTTGTTCATTATTGCGCTTTTGGGATTCCCCTTGGCGGGCGCTGCATAATATACGCGGCCGCGATTAACCCAGACTGCATTAGGGAACACACTGCAATATTTATAATCTACTTATGCTTTAAACGTTTTATTTGTGTTTATTTTCGTTTGGTTTGCAGAATGGCCTCTTGGAGTTTTTAAGGGTGTTTAAACATGCGAAAGGTTGTTGCTCTGTGAAAAGACACTACATAAGCAAGGTGCAGTTCCAAGAAAGACCACTAGTGAATATTTAGTGGCCACAAAACTTTCCCCAACTCCTTGATGGGGAAAAAATTGAAATGGCTTTCCGGGAAAGACCGCGTTTTAATTTTATTATGAGAATCGGATATTCAGTTAAGATTTTAAACTGGCTAACGTCGAGAGCTGGGTCCATCGGGATGACAGGCTGCAGACATTTTAATTAAGGTTCGCGGATAGGAAGCACAGATGAGTGAACTCCACTGGAGCTAGACAGAGCTCTGGTTATACACGCGGCTCGAGAGCAACATGATCAGAACAGAAAAAACTCTAGGTAATCATTTTTCATTTGGATTGATTACATGTTTGC
Source organism: Acleris sparsana (assembly GCA_923062465.1). NCBI lineage: Eukaryota > Metazoa > Arthropoda > Insecta > Lepidoptera > Tortricidae > Acleris > Acleris sparsana. The sequence continues at coordinate 7,638,196 of OV281303.1, forward strand.
CTGAGATAAACTTCGTATTTGCATTAACTTGGAAACTCAACACAAAATTCAAAGTTACAAAATCGTTACTTTGTCTTAAAATGGAATGGTAAATATTTATGTATCTGATGAGTGTGAGTATTTTGTTCCTGTGTTTTGCATGTTTTGTATGCATTTATGTGTGCATTTCTCTACAAATTTAGGTATGTTTATGGTTCTCTAGTAAGTTATTATAGCACAAGTCTAAAGCTTAGTTTTGGGCTGAATTGGGCAAAATTTATCATTTTACGAATAACTGGGAAGATAACTAATTTATTCGTTATTTGAAATAACCAAATAATCAGACATTTGTTATTTTGAATTTATCTAGATGAGTTATTCTTATCAAGTTTATCTTGACAAGAATAAATTTATGAGTTGGGCTTTTAAATAAAAGATGAATGTTATTAGTACAGTCAGAGCTAAAAGTTGTCGGGCACAATGAAAATAATCTACAACATAAGCAATGTTTTGGAAATATACATTTATGTGACCTTTTTGGGTTCCGTAGTCTAACTAGGAACCCCTATAGTTTCGCCGTGTCCTTCCATCTGTGCATCCACAGCTTGGCTCAGAGACTATTTCTACTAGAAAGTTGTTTTTGAGAAACATTACGATTTTACGAGTAATGTTAGTGTGACGGTTTGACCCGACGTTACATCCTATCTAAATTTATATATCTAAGCTTACTTCAAATATAAACGAGGTTTGTTATCTTCATTTAGATTATTTATTTAAACAAAAGAGTTGACAAAACAATTATTTGACATTGACGTTATCTTTGAATAAATTATTTTCAAATTATTTTATTTAAGATAATTATCTAGATAAGAAATTATTTAAATAACGCCCAACTCTGGTTTTAGGATATTTATGGTTATATTTATTTTATTTTATCTATAGGTATGCATGATATTATTATACTTACCGTTTTAAGAGGGCGCAACCAGTAGTATGTTGGTGTTAGGGTGAGATTTGTAGGTAAAGTAGTAATTATACGATTCAACTAAAATTTTCATTTGATTTAGAATATGATTGAATAAATCAGTCTCCAAATGTAAACACCTTATACTCGTAGCTTTTTTGAAGGGTCATATTGATATAAAACTTTGTGTAGAAATTATAAAGTCTTTTATCTACGCACATATCATAAGCCCTCTATCCCCTTTAGAAACCGTAGGAAATGACCAGCAATAATACAACCAATTTACTATAAGAACTTTCTTGTCTGTGGTAGTAGGTAAAATCAATTTTCAGTATCAATTTTTGTAACGTTATGAGTTTAAATTTGGAACAGCTGTCAAAACTCAAGAAGGTCTCTATTTTAGTATGCATAGATATTGAAACAGTTATCGATGAAATATCAATTCAGTATGTTTTTTTAATATAAACCGCACGACATTTGATCTCAAGTGACATGAGAATAGGAACTTCATTCGTCTGTCTATGATTTTTAAAAAACCCTTCTTATTCGTGACACTGACACAGCACACGATCGTTTTGCCGCCATTTTTGTCGTCAAGTCGTCGGTTTCTGAACCCATCTTAGAGTACTTATGACTTTTATGATTATTTGTGTAGATAAAGTAGTGTATGCAACTGTAGATAATTAGGCCTTAAAAATCTCGTGTGATCCTCGCGAGTTGCATGCTTCTCTGCATTCTCTCAGGTGCCTGCAGAATTTTCTTCCCCTTCACACCAAAACTACCTTAGCTCAATCCCTTCTTCTTCCCCTCCTTGACTACGGTGACGTCGCTTATCTCGACGTATCAGAGGAATTGCTGGATAAATTAGAACGCCTGCAAAATGTATGCATTTGATTTACTTACGGCCTGCGGAAATATGACCACGAGTCTCACTTCCGAGCACGGTTAAAATGGCTACCGATTCATTTAAGCAAAAATGTCCATATCTTGTCGTGTTGCTTTTCAACACTTTGTTTTTGCCTCACTCTCCCCCTTACCTTTCCGAGAGGTTTAGCTTCATGGCGAGCGGTTCTCATAATCGCTTGCGGTTGAGTGCTAACCTCTCTCTCGCATTCCCAGCCTATATGTCTGAAACCTACTCTAAATACTTCTCGGTGCACTCTGTCAGATTGTGGAACCAGCTGCCATCTGATATCAGGAAACCGCAATCGGTCGCGCCTCTGTAAGGAAAATTGAGGACATACTGGCTTGACTCCTTATAACTGTGTACTGTCCTTTGTTTCATTATAAATATATATATTTTTACTGCATATTATATGTATATATTTGGTGTGTATATATGTTTTTGTTATTATTTATTCTAAAAAAGGTCTAAATTTAGTTCACGCAGGTTCTGTAAACTTTTTTTTTGTACTTGTGTCTACTCGTTGCGACATTCTACTTTTCTTATTTTCCTCAATCACACAAAGGTTAGCCGGAAAAGATCTCTTAATGGGATAAGTTCGCCTTTGTACGTCCTTTTCTGTAAATATTGTATTTTAATTTCTGTGTTTTGTACAATAAACAGTTTACATACATACATACTGATCACTCTTCATACTCTTCATTTTTTTTTTTAATACTAACGATCGGAACTCATAATCGTCTGAATTCATAACGCCAATATTCATGGAACAGTACACTTCTCTCAATTTATTAAATATCTTACGTATAGGTTACAAGATTAGGTTAGGTTAGGTTAGGTTAGATTTATTAAAAATCCTCAAAAAGTAACAGTTTCTTAAAATAATGCATTATGAATTGCGATAATTATAACTTAAAAAGTATGAACAAAAAAAGTATGAGGAAAACAATATCAAGAGTGATTATTATGAATACAAATCGGTAGGAAAAGAAAAAATAGGAATAAGAATTTTATGCGAGCCGATATGGACCCCGTATAACAACAACACGAAAAAGTTTTAACATGCAGGCGGAATTAGGACAAATGACTATATAGACCCATCTGTTTTAGCACAAATGTGGACATGGATAGAAAGATATTGTGAGTAAAGTTAACGCGCTGGGTCGTAGGGATACGACACGTATGCTCATCGCATCTTCAATTAAGAGATTCGGTCATTCCATTACTGTAATTTGATTGAACTGTGGCTGGCACGACGTGACACTGGTTACATTTCAAAGCAGTTCGTACGTTTTAGTGTAATGAGGAATGTAAAAATCGTAATCGGAAATCGTCACTTCGTTTGATTGCACGTTCCTGCAATTTAGGTCGTGGTTGCACAATACAGGGTGATTGGTTATTCGATACATATTCAGAGGGGGATAGTAGAGTAGAGCTCATTCATAGTAAAACAGTTCAAAAAATAACTTCACCTAAAATGATTGTTTTTAAAAAACAAACCTTTGCAATTTCTGAAAAATAAAGAAAACTTTGCAATTTCCAAAGTTGTTAGAAACCATTGCTATAGGTATATATTTATTTTGCCATAGTGTTTTTTTTTATATCTAATTTGAAGGCTAGTAAAGTTAGTGAGTAATTTGAGAAACATGTACAAACTAACTTTAAGAGAAACAAGTTCAATTAAGAAATCATAACACATGATTTTTTATATTAAATGTTTAAGCTCTCCTAAAAGTTATGTAAATAATATAAAGCCACCACCTGTACACAAGCAGACATACTCGTATAATGGGTGACGTATAAATTGTGAGAGTTTTTTGATGGACCTTGTAAAGAAAAAGAAAGTCTCTACGTGCTTGTATTTTAAACCTCCATAATAAAATAAAATAAATCATTTTTTACTTAAAAAAAATATCTGAATCCAACCATAGGAATATGAAGCGTTAATAAGGTTTAATTTTGATACAGTTAACAAGAAACAGGGATAGCTTTGAATAAGGGCTGTTGTTTATGACAATTGTCTTGGCTTATTACTTACTGTTTATAGTTAGAATAGAATAGACTAGAACATATTTAGTCAACGCACACAGAAGATAAACAGTAGAAAAAAATAAGTTAAAGGAAGACTTAAGTGGTCCCCTCTTAGCACTGTGCTGCAGTGGAACTGACTGACTTAAAAACTAACCTAAATAAAACATAAAACGGGTTAGAGTAAACAGTTAACGGCGCTTCTATTCTAGGCAGTATAAACAGTTTTAATTCAAGTAAATAAGACCTATCAAAACGTTAAAAATACGATAACATATCAAACACGATATGGTTTTTGCCGCGTTGAATGGAGGCCCTGGTAACATTACAAAGACTAGCGAACAGTAGATGAAAAGAAAACTATATTTTCACTTCTCATGCTCGTAAAGTCCTTCTTTATGCTGGGTATAGGCTGCATAAAATCGCATTTTATGCACTAGTGCATAAAGTAATTTCTTCTTTTAAGACTAAGGCAATCAGGCCTTACAGCCTTCACACAATACACCTTCATTTAATTGATATATTATTACGAGATTTTGGTTACGTCTTAATTTAATTACGACATTTGTATAACTATCTAAATACAAATTTACGAATAATACCTACGGCGTGCATTTACGGTAAAAAAATACAACGCAAATATTTATAATAACTTGGCATTAAGCATCAGACCATAGTCAAACCTGTCAAACGTCACATAGTCGAAAATTAAAAAAAAAGTTAAGAAGGTAATCAGGCCTTACAGTCATGCGCAAACATATCATTTTAATTACTTACATTAAACATTAAAAAAAAAAAAAATATCCTGTAAGTATGTGCTTCTTGTTTTATTTCCTTGCAATCGAAGTGAAAAGCAGAGTGTAAAATTCGAGCATAAAACCCATTTTACCCTCGACGTGACTATCCACACTCGCCGTTCCGGCTCGTGTGGCTATATGCACATCTTGGGTAAAATGGCTCGTTTTATGCACTTGTTGTACAATCTACTATTTTTCATACTTAATAACCTTATAGGTAAAAAACTTAAGTAAAGCTCCTTTTGCATGTAGTTGTGTACAAAACTAACATGGAATTTACGTCAAATATCAAATATAGAATGATGAACGATCTATACAGATGTCTTACAACTATATTCAAGAGGAGGTTTACTTAAGTTTTTTACCTACAACAAAGACTAATTGATTATTTTATTTTATGTGGCAAAACCAGAAAGATACTACCGTTTCCTGTTGGATTGTTGCAGGTGACTGCCAGTTTAATTTCAGAGGTATGGATTATGCATATTATCAGTTTAATATATTCCAAAAAATGATTACGCAACATTCCCAGACTTAAATGTAAAAAGTAAATAATTTTACAAAAGAAAAAAGGTAAAAGTAATGTGCTCTGTGACTCGTATATAGCAGCAGCCACCGAAGCAACATCATGAAAGTACCGCCATTTCTCGACCGCTCGGCAACCCGGCTGAACGTGGAAGTCGACCACGCCTGCTGATACGTTCAACCGTTCAACCGAATGTTGAGTCCGATTAGAATGTTGTGATCCTTACCTCGTTTTTATGCAGCCTAGCTAATGTCAGTCAACTGGAACAGTGATCCGACGTTTTTTTTGTCGGGGAAGACCTATTTTCAGCAAAAATTTGTATTACGGTTAACATGATAATACAATTTAATTCAAATCTAATTTGAACATAACTTTAAACCAGACTGGTAGTTTACCACATTAACTTCATAAATAAACAAAAAAGGTTCAAATTAAACTAAGAAAAACTTTCAAAATCGTATCAGACTGGGTGACATAATGTGCCTTTCTTTTATTGTATTTACGCATAGTTTTCATATAATAATCCATCTCCGCTATAATCATATCAAAAAAATAATGTGTCAAAAATACGCTACACAAGAAATCCACAAGTTTTATCGGTCTAGTGATGTCATTATTGCCAACTACTTCGTCAGTTATATTTTGCATTGCTTATTTACATTATGTTTTTTTAGGTACAGATAAAAGTTTTCTTTTTTGTACAATAACAAGTAATTATGTATGTACTTTAGCTATTGTGCGTTTAATGACAAGAGGGTAAATTTCATCCATCAGTAATTAACTTAAACAATTAATGTTGATGTTAGAGCATGCTTGTATTGCCTAAATCGTCCCAAATAAATCCAGCATGTAACAGGAAAAATAAATACTCAACTGTCGCCAGGCTTTTATTGAAGTCCTCCTTTATACTTTCGTTTTACAATATTTACAATGTTATTTATCACAATTTGACAGTCAATACATACCTACATTCTTTACTATGTACAAAATTCGTTAAAATATTCACTAGTTTTTTTTCTATACACAGCTCTCTGGTCCTGGGATCTCCTCTGCTATGAGATGCTCCCTCCTGCTAAGGGTCGTGGTACTAGAGGCCGGTCTACTCGCCGTTGCGGTCGAGGGCGATAGTGACTGAGGGCAAATAAATATACAATAAATAAATAATTGCAGATTATTTATTAATTAGGCCTATGTTTAATATGGTTGAAATAAGGGTAAAGCTGAGCTATTCATTACTAGATGTCATGTAGCTTTCTGATGATTGTGATATCTGGTTTTATCTTGGCTATTATACACTATTTAAAATTAACATCATGGCATATTACAAGATAATATAATAATAGCTAATTATTGGTTAGTTTGGAAACTTATTTAAAACAAAAAGATACATTTTCTTTCTCTTCTTGGAATAACTTTTGTTACCATGGATTTATTTACATCACTAATCTTTAAAGACAAAACGGAATATTTATAAAAAATAATAATAAGCACACCAAGTTAAAAAATATTCCTCCGAAAATAACTTATCGCAAATACGAATACTAACACCTAATGCTGCTTAAGATAGATGAAATGATAATTACGATAAAGTAAAGTAAGTTAATATTCCTCATTGTCTAGTGAGTTAAGAATATTCTGTTTTTTGAGAAATATATTTCTTTATAAACCACATTGCTTACTTTATAAACCACAAGTAGAAAAAAGGTTTTGTTTGAGATGACCTGACAAAGAAATATCTCCGAAATAATAAAGATGTTTTCACACCAAATGCTCGGAATTGTCCAATTATATATCATGCAAACCAATAAATACTTTTAAATAAAAAAACAAGTTCAATAATAATAAAATATAACACAACTAACCTATAATATAAATCCCTTCATTACCCCCACTTGCGGCATCGTGCCGAGGACACTCGCAGCGTTACCCCGTTGCACTGCGATGCTCAGTCTTTGGGCAAAAAAGGAGCCTTGCCTGTGGTCGCCAGAGACACCTATTAATTTGTCTGACACTTCTTTAATATTTTTTTTTGTGTCAGATGACCACGAACCAAACGTTTCCATAGCAAGTGCAGCAAATTCGTAATTTGCCTTTAAAAAAGCATATTTGCGGCACTTGATGGTTTGGCCGAGATCTGCGGCGGTCCCTGGCTTGCGAGAAGAACCTTGGACGTGAGACGGTGCTAGCGTATCAACACAAGTGACGTCCCACGCCAAGGGACGACCAAGATGCCACGGTATTAAAGTGCATCCGTCGGGTCTCTTTCCATCTGAGGTAGACAGGCCAGTGGGCTCAAGCGAAGCTGGAAATGAAATTGTACTAAGAGCCCGACGGATCAAATCATTTATTGACGCATGTCTATAAACTCGACCAGCACTGGATTGACCACATTGCAAACCTCAGGATTCAATATCGCGCCCGTGACTAAAAACAGTGCTTTATCCCCTCGGAGATAAAAATATTTAACGTGATGTAGCCGTTGAGAATAAACACAGAAAAAAAACAAATGAGCGCATGATTGGTACAGGCACTTACCGCGCGCGGCTCGTCGTGCGGCGCGCGCGCACGATCGCTAGACGGCCATTCATCGTGCAGCGCCCCGTTTTTCATACCCTCTGGACATCTCTTTGAAAGCGGATCTCCGTCTAAGGAATTGAAGTACATACTTGTTTCAGATGTCTTTGAGAAGGTTAATACATTACTTACTTCAGAGACTATCATTAAACGACTTGAATTCTGTCATATCAAAATAGACAAACCAAGGGAACGCTTGGCAGCTTCGAAAAACCTACCCTACACATTTCTTAATTACTACAGTCATTAAAACATTTATAGAAAACTAGCTGTTTCCTGCAACTCCGTCCGCGCAGTAAATTAAGACATAGCCTAAGTTCATCAGGAATAATGTTGGATTCTAATAGTGAAAGAATTTCAAATCAATCCTGTTTCGGAGCCTATTCAATGCAAACAAACAATCGAATCTTTAGTCACTATAACATTATTTAACAATATAGTGTAGATGACTTATGCTCCACAGAATGATGTTTTCATTGTGAATGTGGTATTGAAAAGACGTAAATCATAAAGGAAATGGGTATTTGGATCTCCCTGACTATTTCAAACCGCTATTTTGCTGAAGACACTTAGTTACAGATGAAATTCTTAAAGAATTAGGTTCTTAGATAACTCAAAAAGACGACAAAAACTATTGTCTTCCTTCTAAAATATCCCGTTAAATCAAACAAAGGCTTCCTAGAAATGTCTGTTAAATATCTAGAAGGCGATGGTAAACATTTCTGAAAACCGGATGAAGGGAACCGCGACTTTGATCTTGTCTGATAAGGTTAAAGGATTACCCAAAATCTTGCACGTCAAAATGTGATTTATAAACCTAATACACAACCAGTTATAACGTCAGGAAGTCTTGATTGCCTTTTTGTAAGTAAAATCAAGGTGAAATTAATAATGTCTTTAATAGAGGTATAGCCTAAATCTTAGTTACCTACCGAAAAACAAAAAACAGACAAGACGTTTGCTGGTTGGCGGCGGCTTTTCAAAGCGATAAAAACTGATCGACTTTGAGATGATAAAAATACCTACTTTCAATAACGAGTTTCTTATCTTTAACGGGAAAACGAATATCGGTCATAATTTGTGGGGAAATAAACGAGTGAATTACCGCAGGCTAAATGGGCTAAGTAAATAAAGCTGTTAGTCTTAAACGCAGATCTTTGTAACTATCCGCACAAAGGGTTTTGAATTTATAACAAGTCCACAATTAACTTTAATTAATTATTATTCATGTGCTTAAACCCTAATGAAAGCGTAAGAGAGGAAAGCGTCAGAGATTTTAGTATGGTATTGTTTCTTCTTCAAAGTGCTAATTAAAAATGCTTTTGGTAGTGAGCCTTTTGTACCGACTCGTTTCCCTGGTAAATGTACTTTGTAGGATGATAATAAAGACTAGAACACAATGATTTCTGCGCTAGGTGGGTTTCACAAAGATAGTGTGGTGACAGTCTTAGTATAGTCCTTATAAAACAAGGTCGCTTCCCGCCTCTGTCCCTCTGTATATTATTAGGTTTTTAATGCGTTTAAATTCAAGAGGCAGGTTTTTATGTATAACAACATGTCTGCATGGTAAAATATTATTGTTTTTGACGTGTTATCGTATTGTCCACGTGATAGCTCTTGTTTACTCGACAGTGCCATAACACCTTAAAAGCAACATGGTTTCACCGTTTGGAATAGAGCCCCTCATGCTAAGTGGAATCTGTAACCCAAGACATTTTGCAGTCTCAAGACTAAAATTTTAAGTCAGCAATCCCAAGACCGCAAATGCGTTGCCAACGCTGAGGACTAAAATAGAATGCCTGTATACTAGTAATACCAACTAAAAAACAAGTAGTTTGTAGATGGTAATTAAATACTCATGATTATTTTTTAAACGTACCAGGCGACGGGTTGAGTATGTCCGGCTGCGCCTGCTTGGGCGGCTTGAGCGTGTACGCCACCACGTACTGGCCGTCGCCCGCATTCAGCTGCAGCTCCGGCGACTGCTGCTTCGTCGGCAACGTGGCCCTGATTGCGCAATCATTTTAAAGTTGAAAACCATCCCTATATTTATAAACGAATAATAGTATGCTAAACTGTACTTTGACAATACCATATCAGTGGGCCTAGTATGGCTGCGTCTATATCGCGTGTCAAATGTGGATAAAGCATCCGTCACTGTCGTACTTATTTACGTGTCAGAAGGTGACGGAAGCCTTACCCAAACTTTGTCACACGGTAAACGCAGCCATGTTAGGGCCCCAGGGCTTGTATTATGGTCTCCATTACCGCGGTAGATAATAAAGCATCCATCCCGCTCGCACTTGCAAACTACTCTGAAAGTGACAGATGTTTTTTCCACATGGATAAATTTGACTATAAAAGGGCTTCAGGTCAAAAACAATACGGTTTTATCGCGTAGAATCTCGGCCCTGACATGTGCACAGTCTTAACTAATCATATCATATGATAATAATTAAAATCATGCTTAGGTTTTTTCAAAAGCACACATTTTTTTTACGTTATTTACCCACGAGATCCATCTCGCATATTGCATGCGGGATCCCTGTATCTCAATAATTAAAATAGGTACAAGTAGTTCATCAGTTTTAAAAGGGCTCATCTGATATATCTTATGCTTTTTTTACTGTTACATTAATGTAGACTATTTGAAACTATGAATTGAATGTTAGAATTAATTTAAGATAGATGTATTTACTAATTGAATGAATTACACATTTTGAAAAAAAAGAATGATATTTGTTGTGGCATATCTCTATCTATAATGTTAATGATCAGAGTGACCTTAATTTCCAGCGCTGTTAATCAATAGGATATTGAGTCTCGCAGATATATTTTCAACAGCTGCTACCATATTTTTCTCCTTTAATGTGATTTTTTTAATGAAACTAATATTAGAGATACATAAGTTCCACACAGAGTACACGGTATTTATAATAGTCACGCAAAGTGCAAAACTGGTGCTAATTGTCATAGAGTTGAAATCTGTTACGGGTAATTTTAATGCTGAATAACTTATTTTTTGTTTATTTACTACCTAATTTAAAATAATCTAAGTAAATATTCTTACTTTTTTCTCCGCAATACGTAAGCTATAGACACGATGGCACACGTTCCAATAGCGAGAGTCAAAATGATCGCCCAAAACGTCGTCGTCGACACTCCGGCCATGAGGCTGCTTCCACCATCTACACAAAACAATCATCATTGAACATAAGCTTACTAAATGTATTTACTAATGAAAAACAATACTTACAATCTTGAAGATCGTATTGTTAAGGGGGTGAGAGAGCAAAATATGTAACTGAATCGTTATTTACTGAGTAATGTTTAATCAAATAGATGGCAATTCATGCAGCCCTTTTAGCCAATAGTCCGGACGGTGCCTGTCTTCTCGCTGTCACTGCTAGTAAGTCGATCCATTGGCTCTACGTCCTTCCATCTCGCAACATAGGTACAGTCCTGGATTCAAGTTGCTTGCGAATATCAATCTGCTTGCAGCTTGGAGCCAAGATTTGTGTGCCTCATTCTTGCACCTGCGGCAAGAAGGTGGATGAGCTTGGTAGACATGGTTTTCCTTGATCAAGAAGTGCCGGCCGCTTGTTCCGCCACGGGGCCATCAATGATTTAATCTGTCGTTCGCTTGCCACCGCCTCTGTACCTGCTGTCTTAGAACCAGCTGGTACGATCAGAGACGATGATGAACCTTTTGCCCTATCTCACGAACAAGCAATACGAAATGCCGCCGCAGGCCCAGACCCTCCAGCGTCGCAAATATTCGTCATTAATTAAAGATTACGAATTTACGGCGCTTGCAGTTGAGACTCTGGGACCTTGGTCTGCTGACAAAAAAATTGATAAAGACCCTATCTGCCAAGCTCATCGACGCCTCCGGGCATCCCAGAGCTGGCGTTTACTTCTCCTAAAAGATAAGTTTAACTATCCAGAGAGGTAACACCGCCAGCGTCATGGGTACAATGCCGCGAACATATTTACTAGAGGGGGTATTCTTTTTGTAATTGTGTGCACAAATACTTTTAATAATTCTGGTTTTAAGTAGATAATGGGTCCAAATCAGGGGTGCGGCGCGCATAAAAAAAAATAAGTTAAGAATTTCTAATTTTATAAATGTCATTATTAAGAATCTCATAAATTTAGTAGTTTAAATTTAGAGACAGACGTCATTCTGTATTCTAATGTACATCCCACATGTCAAAATATTAGACGCCAACTACTTAAACAGTGGCGTGTAAATTTATTAACTGCTGAGGCTTGATGGTCTATCCATCCCTTTTAACTAAATAAATGGTTTTTAATTAATTAATTAATTAATTCTTAATAAACTGACCAGTAAATTCCACATGGCAATATTTTACTAAAAGGTTAGCAAAAACAAAATTCGGTCTAAGCCTTGTTGAATTCAAAATTCTTTGTATTTATAACAAGTACCTAACGCACTTAGTCATGATTTTAATCAAAGCAACGTTCAATAGACTTGATTATTTAATCACGTTTACTTAAAATTACTTTAAGTAGCTTGTAATTAAGAACGTAATTATGTTTTAAAAATTGAATTTAGCCCTCGAGAGGCTTATTCAAAGATTTCAGCTTTGCTTACGCTATGAACGTCTAAATTAAATGAAGTTCGAAAATGTTACTTTAGGAAAAAATGGTGTTTATAAGTACACTAATTTGGTAAATATTTTTTGTTTGTGATTTACCTTTTGTGTATATCTTACTCGAATCTACTAATTACTAGTTTCATTACTATGTTAATGCAATTAAAAAAAAAAACTAGTTAACAATAATCTACAACTTCCTATACGAATAAGATCGTCAGTATAATCAGAGTTTACAAAAAATCGGGCGACAGTATTGATTAATAAAAATCGAACCGTTTGCAGGTAGTTTTAATGGCAAAAATTAATTGCAAGACAGAAAATCTTAAAAATTTAAATCGATGGTAAGTCATATTTTAACAAGGAAATTGTAAGCCATATTGAGGTTTTATAAATTAAAATAAAACATTGTGTAAAATCGGCAAATGGTACCGTTTGATATTTTAACCGATTGGACCCTATACCTATGATTACGAAACAACTGTAAAATGTGGAATGCAATAAATAATTATATTGAGTATTGAATATTGAGTATTGAGTCTCGTGTTCAACGAAATCTATATAAAATTTAAAAAAGAAACTCTAAATCTAAATCTTTCTCTTTGATGATGGAAACGAGGACAAAACACAGTTTCCAAAAAACCTATCGGCTATTGTTGCAATGATAAAAATATTTTACACCTCAAAAATAAAGTGATCCAAGACATTATATTACGTAAGGTCACCGTCAAAGGAACTTGCAAAAGATGTAAACAAAACCAAAGCAACCAATTTACGATGATTACTCCATAATCACGTACTTTTAAAGATCAAGTGAGGTCTTGGCAACGATTTATACACTAGATCATTATTTTCATATTAATTTTAAGATGAAATAACTATTAATTATTATAATAACTATTTTTAAAAAAAACACGCTTGGTCAATATTTGAGGTTATGTGTCAAACAGTAGTAATTTGTTTATATCGATCACAAGTTCTATTGACCGTGACTTTACACGCGACTATGAAGCAGATTGCTGGGATAATTATGTTCTGAAGTTGTAAAGGATAGCATTCGTACAGATATGAAATACAGAAATGTCATCAATCTTACCAGTCCTCCTTTCAGGGCCCCGGTATGCAAGTGAATGCAGGCTAATCCGGTCAGAGTTCCCCTTTTCGTTCCTCGCGTGAACCGACAGCTGTAGGCTGCCGGCGACCGACCATAGCGCTCCAATGGGTACCAAAAATACTGCAACGCCATCTGTGTAAGCAACGATTCTTTGTAATTTGCAACTTGATTAGCCAAGAATCTATTAAATAATTTAAATGCAGCTGGATTGAAAGTTGTACCATGCACTCATGTATGACAGTCTCAACTGATACCTACTCAATTTTACATAATCACCATGATGCGAGTGCTCAATATACCTATTACTTTAAATTACTCAAAGCCCACGACTTTGGTGTGATTTTCCTTTACAGAAAACAATAATCCGTGTCAACACGGTAAAAACCATACCGTGTTTGAGTTGTTATCGTATTGTCACCGATTTGATAGCTCTTATTTTCTTGACAGTAATGGCCACTGACGTCAGAACACTACCATAACAGATCAAATAAGATATATGTGATTTATCTTCGGGATTAGAGGCCCGGTCGAACTAAAGACATTTTAAAAAACCATATTTTTGAATAAAGCTCAGGGAGGCCAAGTAGCATTATCTGTCTCATTGGAAGTGGAGTTTTCCGACTCCCGTCTGTGTGTCTTCGAAACCTAAATATATACATGACGACAATCAACCACCTACCTGTCTCATTAGTAGTAACGTTGAACCGCGGTAGACCGCTGTCAGAGTCCAAAGCCTCCAACACAACGATCTGTGGCAGACCGCCGTCGTACCCAGTGACGCAACGGATCACCAGAGAGTCACCTGCGTCCTGACTGCTCGAGTCCTCGATCCAGTTGGACCCGTTGCCAGCAGAAACGGTGCAGTTGCGAGGAGGCGACGGTCGCGCTAACAATGTTCAGAAGTTTTAAATAACAAATAACTTCATAGTCAGGGTACACCCTGACTATGAAGTTATTTGTTCGCCTTCATTGTTTAATTGGGCTAAATTATCTAATTTAAATGAAAAATGATAGGATATGTAAACATAATAGAATCATGATTAAGCTGACTTTAATGATTCAAAACAAAAGTTAAAGTCCTACCGCTAGGATTGTATTAGTTTCTATTTTTACTTGCAAGTAAAAATAGAAACTAATACAATCCTAGCCCAATTAAACAATGAAGGCGAGATAATTGTGGGACCATACAAAATATGCATGTATTGTGGACATGGCAAGACGGAGTTACTTTACTTCACAATTGTTTCATGTGCTTTTGTAAATATTAGTAGGTAGCCTACTTATTTCTATTTCATTTATGCATTTTGTGTTTACGATTCTCCTTTATCATACAGGTCCTTACCAACACTGGGTAAAAACCTTAGCTTGATTTCTTACTTAATAAACTTAAGCTTTTAAAACAAACCTGCTGGCACAATTTGGAAGACACAAGGCTTGGCCTGGATGCCAACGTTGTTGGTTCCTCGACAAGTCAACGCGCCGTAGTCGCGCTCGCTCGCCGGCGTATATCGCAGCTCACTGATACTGCTGTTCACTGTCCCTGTATTAGTACAACATTCGTTTTAATTTACATATTAGAGATAGACAACGGGCAAACAATCCTGCCCTCTTTTTTCAGCAGGATCTGCTATTGGGAACGCTGGTAGACTCAGACATGAGAATCTGATAAGATTCTGATTGATCTGTTAAGAAAGGATTCTGGTAGATATACCAGAATTCTTTTCGGTAGTAAAACCACCTACTTTTTCTTCTATAAAAGTTCGGTTCGACTCATATTCACCATAGCGGATTTCTTCTGTTGTAGTAAAAATAAGTTTTTTTTCACCTAATTGGATATTTTACACACTTCGCGTTTAGTATAAAGTCAAGGCATTATTTAAGTTTTGGTTTATAAATGTTATTTTGCACGTTATCACTGTTCTGTAATTTCTTATTTGATTACTGCTAGATGTTATGTTCGCAAAACAGATGCCAACGCGGTCAAAGATTTCTCGGGTGGCATCCGCGAACCGGAGGATGCACCGTGGTTAGACCCCCACCCCCAACATCGTGGACCGACAACGTCGCTAAGGCAACGTGTAGCACTTTTCCTAGTGGCAAATCTTGGGTGAGGCCGATGTCTAGCAGTGGACGTATTTGACGGCTAATATGAGTTACAGTTGATCCTACTCATTCTTAAGTAGGGCATGACTAACTAGAACACTTCTGTAAATGCCTGAGGGGGCCATTCTCCAGCAGCTAGATATGAAGACCACGTACCGTATCTAGCAGGAGATACGTTGAAGCTCTCGCCGCTGTTGTTGAACTCCCAGAGGAAGGCGACCTGGGGGGGGTCAGCGTGGACGGCGCAGCGCACGTGGAGCGCCTCGTCCAGCGCCGCGCCAACCACTTGGGGAGACGACTCGGCACACACCGGGGCGTCTGGTTAAACAAGAACAAAATAGGACATTGTCTATACTATACGCAGGTGTGTAATAATAATGTGTATAAAAACAAAATGTACTAATTTTCATTTTACATAACACAAGTTACATAATTCTGATTTGTATCTTGATCAAAGGGTAATAAAAATATACATAAAATCAAAATGAATAATGTCTTGAATCATAATTATTATGAGTGTACAACGTATGTATAATAAAACAACGCAGAAGATTACGTTGAATATTTTTATACACTTTTTTTTTTTTTTTTTTAATTTATTTAGAAAACAAACAGCCATTTAAAGTAATAATTACATTGAACAAAATTAATTAGATAAGGCCTAAAGTTTCCTATATTACTAATTATACTAATGTTCTACATAAGTGTTCAACATAATCAGAAACAAAATGAATAGCTACCACTATGGAGAATATAAAATTTGTCGAATTTTGTTTTTAAAGGTCGACATATTATGAGCAAATAGATCAACTTCATTAAGCGATTTGTTATAAAGAGTGCACGAGCGCCTTAAATACGAATTTTGTGCATAAATAGTGCCACAAGGAGGGATACTAAATATAGGTTTGGAACGTGAGAGGAGACGAGGAACTCTGAATGAAATGTGTTCTAATAATGTGCTGGAGTCAATGTGATTATTAATAATTTTAAATAAAAATATAGTATCGAGATACATTCTTCTTTTTTCAAGGAGGGGAAGATTGTGACGGGCCACAGATGAGAGGTAGTCACAGTTGTAGAGACCGGTTCTGTAATCTAAAGACTTACAAAATATTTTCTGAATCCTTTCAATTCGGGACTTGTGAATTTCATAATAAGGGCTCCACACAACACTACCGAATTCCAGAATACTACGGACGAAAGAATAATATAACACTTTTAGCGTAAATATGTTTTTAAAAGGTTTACTTAAACGTAAAATCATACCCAATTTTTTATATGCTTTAGCAGTAATATTATCCACATGTTCGTTAAACGATAACTTAGCGTCAAGAGTAACACCTAAATCCCTAATCGATGAAACACGCGAGACACTATTTCCACCTAAGTTATAATTATATGTAATTGCATCGCGCTTACGAGAAAATGTGATGGTGTAACATTTATCGGTATTAAGAATTAGTTGATTACGCTGGCAATAGTCCTCAAAACGAGATAAATCTGTTTGTAACAGAACACAATCATGAACATTCCTAATTAACTTAAATATTTTTGTGTCATCTGCATAAAGTATGTGTGATGAAGACTGAAAGGAACTGCCAATATCGTTAACATATAACACAAATAGGAAAGGTCCCAAGTGGGAGCCCTGGGGAATCCCTGAGGGAACCGGTAAAAATTTAGATATAAAGCCCTTGAGTGCCACAGCCTGACTTCTATTACTAATATAAGACTTCAACCACCTAAACAGGTCACCGTGTATACCGATCTCACAAAGCTTCTGCAGAAGGATATAGTGATCTATTTTATCAAAACATTTAGAGAAATCGGTATACACGGCGTCTACCTGATAACCAGAATCTAAAGCATAAAGTTAAAAAAGTAACTTAAAAAGATGTGCACGAATGCGCACGTTGCGCGCGTGTGTTGATATGACATGTGTGTGTCACAAGATCCCACTTACTATCAGGCGGCCAGTGTACTCTATTGCGTTCTACTCTTGCCATCCTCAAAAAACTCATTTCACTGAATACTAAATTAAATATGAGACGTCACATACTTTATCTCCATTGATAACCAAATCCACAGGTCACCTGATAGGTAAGTGAGCTCTCCCCATGAACCTTTGAGATGGAATACTTGTAAGCCAGTCATTCCACCTGTTGACTTGCCCCCACACCAGAACCGGAACTCAATGATACAAGAAGCAGGTTTAAGGGTCAGAACGTATAAATATTTTTAGGTCCTAGATAATTGCATACCTATCGATCTTAAAATTAGTTAGTTAACTTCGATACCGCACGTTTTTTATTTTTCTACAACACGAGTAGTTACGATCGATATAATAATATAAGTTTTTCTATGTATAAGTTCCCTAAGGCGCCAGTGAAAACTGGGCCATCAGCCGACATATACATAGTAAAAAAAAAGTAGTTTAAATAAAAATAAATAAGCTTACATAAACTTCCTTTATCTATCCCGCTCCGTAATGTAACCTATTACCTACAATAATTGTCGAAAATAACAGAAATAATAATTGTTGAAGTTGATCAAGTCAATACTTAGAGCAAAGTTTGTTTGTTACTTTTTGCCTGCCCTTAACTAAGAAGAATTATGAAGTCGTTGACGCGCATGAAGTTTTATTCTTACTGTTAAGAGTTCGTAACTAATTATAATTATGATTTTAATAGTTTGCCCATTCATTATAAGTATATATCCGCCACCTGAATAATAATAACTTAACTTATATTAGGTTATAAAAAAAATATAAAAGACGAAGATGTTTATTCAGTAGGTAAGTGGCCTACTTAAGGGCACTTTCACGTGTCAAAAATCTACTAATAAGAATAATACTCACAAAAACATAAAGCATAAAAAATGCCCTCAATTCTTTAACACCCCTTACGAAGAACCTATAAATTGAATAACAACCAAACACCAATTTTCCACTCGTAAAAAGGATGTAAATCATACGTAGAATTTATTTTCCTGTTCGTAATTATTTCGTTTTCTCTCACGTGGCTGGCTGGCAATTAAGGTCGGTCAGTGGTCGCGGAAGGAAGCTATTCGATACGCCAATATAGAATTGTATAATTAATCTTACCCCGGACGCCGTTGTTGATTTACATTGTTCCCGGCGTGAAGGTGCGGGATCCGTGTACAACAATGTGAATTTAAATTATTCCAAGGTATTATTGTCTTCGAGGGACTTGCTGACTTTAAAACTTCAACTAAAACAAACGTTTTCTTGTAACCATCCTGTCCAACATTATGTTAATCGACTTCTTTCACTAAGACGCAAAAGTTCTTTAAATTTATTACACGTTTTGTGAATGCTGTCGCAAATAGGTAAAACAAACTAGAATTGGCAAACTACACAGCAAATCGGAGTTTCAAGTTTGTACACAATTCAAGTTTTTATTGCGCAAAATAAAAATAATGTTGCGCTGGTATGTTTATAGACAGTACAAATGAAAGGAACAATGGACGTGCGAATGTTTTGGGTGTTCGTGAAATTTATTTAGGGCGAGCGTTAACTAAAGCAAAGCTCTATGATTTAAAGTGAAGCCACGGAACAACAGATTGCGCGACTGCGAATCGCCGCAATATTAGGGTATAATTTCGATGATTTACTGGCCTTACCGACTTTCCTCGGCAATTACTATGCGGACGGCCGGCGGAAGGAAGCGGTAGATACATCGATCCGACCGCAATCATTTGAATACCTACTGCGGACACCTCGGTATTTATAGCGTAGTAATTCATATTGCGCAGTGACATTTTATGGTAACGATACATGTCATAGCGATACGAATAAATTTGATGGTTATTACCTTTAAGGAAAACGCGCTGTCCAATAGGGCGTCACTGAGGTTTTTAGTGGAGGTTTCTTTGGTTGTATGTATATATCATTTGTACGAGTGGCAGATAAACTTGTATGGTTTTCTGCGCTATTCGAGTTATTTTAAATCTTTTTAACTGTCTTTAAAAAAAATACAGACGGAAATTACTACTTAGTTGTGGTGACATTTTAGAGGCGTAATTTACTTAGATTTTCATAACGACGCCACGCTGGCCTAGTTGGTAGTGACCGAGCCTAAGAAGCTAGCGGTCCTGGGTTAAAATCCCGGTAAGTGCAGAAGTTTGTGTGATGAGCGCGAATATTTGTTCCTGAGTCATGGATGTTTTCTATGTATTTAAGTATGTATTTCTCTATATAAGTATTTATATCGTTGTCTAGTACCCATAGCACAAGCCTAGAGCTTAGTTTGGGACTAGGTCAATTGGCGTGACATTGTTCCCTAATATTTATTTATTATTATTTATTTATAACCTAAGTACAAAATATGAAAATGTAATGACAATAAAAAAATTTGGTTGCTGAAAAAGTTTGATGTCACTGTACTTACTGTACCTACATGATCCGTATGTGGAGATTTGTATCCGGCTAAGTCAGTAAGATAAAGCACACAGTTATAGCTGAACAGACATTTTATTAGCAGCAGGAACTCGTACACCGACCACAATCATTCCGCTATAAATGGTTCTGTTTCAAACTGTGGCTGTAGATTTGGATTTAGAATTTAAATTCCAACTTTAGCATAAAGGTTAGAATGTCGTTTATAAATACGTAATGTCCAGTAACGTACCAAACAGTGAAATATTTATAAGACATTAAAAGTTTTGTTTCATGACCAAGGAACGAAAATGAACCTAATTTGATAACGCTGCTTAAAAACGTCGTGAAATACAAAAAAAACTAAGCGTATTGAATGGTGTTTAGGTACTTTAATAAATGTCAACAAAACCGAACGACGCCATGACCTGGTGGCTGTGTTAAGCGGTCAATAAAACCATTTCTATTGAAAATTGACTAATCAGTACTTAATCTTTATTGGATGATTTACCCCATCACATATTGACATGCTGCATGTTGTAATCGACGTAAACTCGCAATTTGTAGCTTTTGTCCATATAGGTATATTAATATACTAGGGTAATAGACGAACGCTCTCCTATTTCCCGCTTCAACGAAACAGAGTGTGTCGCTATGTGGCTCAACCAGCTCTCAAAATGGTTTTAACGGTTTTTTTTTTATTTTTTTTTTATTTGTCTATTTTTATTTATTTATTTATTTAATAATTGGCACACCAACAAAGTACAAGGCTATACATTTTGTAACTGTTTCGCTATCTCATTCGCACTTGTATTTGTGCCGTAAAAGACTGCGCTCTCGCTTGCACAGTTACTATGTCTTTTGAACTAGTATATTCTGTATATTAATGTCTAGCTAGCTAGTTTGATCCCGCTGAATATTTAACCTCAGACGTAAATAGAAGTATTGTTACTGTGTGTGTTTTATCTGTACACTGTATATCTGTCTGCATGTGTGTCTGGCTATACATATGTGTGCTGTGTGTCTGTGGTGATGTAGGTCCTAAACCATAGATGTAGGAAAACATAGATTCCGTGTATCCAACTTTCAAGCGTACCACCTTTTTCTTCTGTGTACAACACAGCTTTGTTGCCAATAAACATTGGTCAATGCCGGACATGTGAATCCTACAAAATTAAAGAAGAATGAATAGAATAAGCGGCTAGTCGGATAAAGAATTGAGAAAAAGTGTAACTTAATTTAGCCGGATTACTGTTGTTCTTCGCTATCTGTTCGCCCATCGGTCGGAATTTCAAAATAATACGCAGAAAATATATTCATTGGACTAGCTGTTAACAGTTTAAGTGCAATGGCCTGTGTGTTTCGTGGGTGCAAATCCCGAATGGGAAACATAGAAAACTTTAACAGGTGAGTGATTTTTTACAATAAATCTGTTGATTTTCGGCTATAAAGCGGCCGTTTTGCAAGTATAACTAGGAACATTATCATGGTATTACATATTGTGATGAATACAAAGGCACTATGTGCAGCAAATGTGCATTTTTTTATTTTCTTTCGGAAGTTAGCAATAGTGCTCCCAGAATTAATATCGATAAGTAAACTTTCGATATTTTTATTGAATACTTACATGAGTAAATTATGTCTATTGGTATGTGTTTAAATATCAAAAAAAGAATACATTTTGAATTAAAATAGCGATGCCGAACAGTTAAAAGGCCGTTGTTTAAAATGTTGAAAGTATTTGTTGGGTATGTATTTGAATGTAGAAAGTTACAACATTTAAAGTTTGTTATTCTAATCGTTCCCCTGTGTGGTTGCCGGGTTAGAATAGTGCCACTCCGTGTCTTCCCGTGGATGTCGTAAGAGACGACTAAGGGAATAAAGGCTTGCAGTACTGTTAGGCGATGGGCTTGCAACCTGTCACTAATACACTGGTAAACATCTTAGCCTGATTGTGCAAAATATGGTTACAGAATTATCAACAAGTTTGTAGAGTTGTTGGAAATTCTGTAGCTCTGCCTACCCCACTCTGGGAATGAAGGCGTGAGTTTATGTATGTATGTATGTATTCTAATCGTTCGGTTTTTTGCGTCGTATGCCTTTTAGACATAGGCACGGCATAATTACTGTTGATATTTGGATCGTTTGTTATTCATGTTCAATATTATAACATGGCTGTTTTAATTTAATATGTATTTTAGACGAACCTACATATATATCGATCAGTAAAAGAGCCCACTATGTTTGATATTAATTAATTGTATTACTTCAGATTTCCAAAAGCCTCGCCAGTCAGAGAGGAATGGCTGAAAGTTTGGAGGGGTTTCTGTGATTTGAATGGGACACACCGAAAAAGTCACTGACTATGTTCGAAAAAAAATTCAGCAGTCCCATTTATTATGAAGGCTGATAAACGACTTCAAACAGGGATGGTTGTTGCAAAGAAGTTGCAAAGCAATCCGGCATAAAAACATGGTTACAAACGGCTTACAATTTATTCATCATTATTAATCCTTATTATTCATCATTGCTTATTCTTCATTAAAGATAAACGTTTTATTTTTATTTCATGACAAAAAAAAAACAATTTTCAATTGGTAATAAAATAGGTTTATCCTTTAATTATGGTTAACCTAATTTATCCATAAACCGCACATCACTGACTGCAACCTTACGCACACTAATGCAGAGTGACACACACGAACAAACCTATAAAGTGGTACACTTTTGAAATTTAATCGAGAGCGGTCATATCTAGGCGACTCTTTTTAACGAAGGGCATTTGTAACGGGTGTGAAGAGTATTACGTTTTTATACTCTCTCTATGCTTTCCTACCTCTATGTCCTAAACGGAAAGACCGATTTGCATGTGATTTTCTATAAAGCTAGTTTACTCGGGATGGTTTGGCGGGAAGAGCCCTCAGCTCTAACCGGCTCACCAGTATAAGGTGGTTTTTACTGTCATAGATCTAACAATAAATAACTATTAAATGTACATGCCTTCATGCCTGTAATCCCATAGTAGGGTAGGCAGAGCTACAGAATAACCTACAACTTTTAAAACTTGTTGATAATTAGTGACGAAACCTATATTCCCTTAGTCGCCTCTTACGACATCCACGGGAAGACATGGAGTGGCAGTATTCTAAGCCGGCAACAACACGGGACTATGAAATATAATTAAGATAAATGTAAAATTCTGACCGTTAAAATATCAACTCACATTGCACCCGTAACCGGACGACCTCGCTCGAAGTTTCACCCCTGGAGTTGGCAGCTTTGCAAGCGTACCCGCCAGCCTCTTGTCGCGTGACCCTCTGCAGCACCAGCGATCGGGTGCTCACGATGATACCCGACGTCATGTTCTGCGTCACGGGTCTATCCTAGTAGATGGATTATCTTTAGATGATATGGTAAGATAAAGGATTTTATAATTTGATATCTACAGTTGATTACAGGGATGTATCCACTTTTGAACCTTATTACAATGCTCTAAGGTGACAAAGTTGTAGGTACACAAAAAGGCATCTATTCATGTTTGTTATTAAGTACCCTTATATTGATCTCTATTTTTATTTTGACGGCCGTTTTTACTGTCATGTTAATATAAGCTATAGTAACGTTAACTACAAGTTAACAAAAGGGGTAAAGGCAATTAGAAATAGGCTCTAGTTATCGATAACAATTAATTATAAAATACACCCTGAAATGAGATCATTAGCAATTTTAAAATTGTTTCAAGTTTTGATGGTTGAATATTCAGGTAATCAAACGGCTGACCATAACTCAATGCATATTAACTACAGAGGTCACCCGCGACTTTGCGTTACCCCCTTTTGTCCCGTTGGGGGCTCTTTTCGAAAAATATTTTCTTAGTCCAGCCCTACGGTACCCAAGAAATAATTCCTT
This sequence comes from Acleris sparsana, assembly GCA_923062465.1. NCBI lineage: Eukaryota > Metazoa > Arthropoda > Insecta > Lepidoptera > Tortricidae > Acleris > Acleris sparsana. Next base: position 7,662,109 of record OV281303.1, read on the forward strand.
CGTTTCAAGTCCTGTCAGTCAGACAGATATTCACGGAAAAGATATAGTAGGGCTACCCCTACTATAGAGAGCCTAAGCTCTCCCCACATCTATCGACGCGGAATCAGCGTAAGCTGAAAAGAAGACCCTTTATGTCCATGCAGAGTAAGCATAAGAGCGAAAACGACGTTGTTCCGTTCGCATCGCCGATCCATAGATCCGAGCCGAGCCGATTGACGTTTGTTTCGCTCTTATTGCGTAGACATAAAGAGTTTTTTGATCAGCTAAGCCAATTCCGCGTCGATAGATGTGGGGAGACCTTTAGATTTATTTGTTAAATTTATATCTGCATTTAATTCCTTGAAACTAAATGAAACTCCAACATTGTCAAAGCTGACACCACCAACAACAGTACGACCTCGTTATGAAAACCTAGGTTGACTGTCAATCAGACAGAACAAAGGACCGAGCACGTTTAGTCAATTGAAATGGCCTTTGATTGTGCACCGGCAGGCGCCACTATGTACCTATATCAAAGGCTGTGAAAAGCGAATTTTGTACGTAATTGAAAATGTAGCAAATGCAGGTAACATTTTATCTGACGCTTTTATGTTTATAAATAAGTTTTAAATTGGTTGCAATGGCGGTGACACATTAGTTTAGCCTGACAAGTTTAATATGGACCCTGGGAAAGTGTCGTTAAAACCAGCATAAATAGCAATAAAGGTATAGTCCAGCTCATTGATTATTTATAGACATCAATATATATATATATATATATATATATATATATATATATATATATATATATATATATTATTTCATATCCGCCGTTTGTTTGTCAAGTTAATTGAAGATCCCAATCACAGTTGCAACTTTACATTCAACAAAAAATTATATCTGATACCAAATATTCAATATTTAATCCTACACTAGACTCGTGACTCAGACGGTTAAATAAATTTGTCAATCACTGTTAAAATCACTAAATAATTATAATCTTTCAGACTGGAATTCAATTAAAGGGTTTTTTCCTATAAAAAATATCAAAAAAAATATAGCCAATTCGACCCGACCGCGTAATACATAATACTGTCAACAACCAAGAACTACAATTTTCAAAATATTTTTATCGAAATGCTATTCAATCCTATTATAAACAAAAAATGAAAAAAGTTTTGCACTGTATTTTATACACCCTTTTTGGTTTGTTTTTGGCATTATCATAAATACGCCGGTCTTGTTAACATAGAAAGAGAGAGAAAACTGTCAAAGCAGAAGAAAAAATCGATGATTATTGACGTGTGACATTAAAATGAAACCATCGCCGTTAAAATAAATTAGTGCCACTGTAACTTTGAAACATCGCAAGCTATAAATCAGTTTACCAATTAAACTCTATGCTTTATGCGAATAGCTAATCGATACGATTTTCGCTAAATCATTATACGCATTGTTTTCAGTTTACTTTTAATTAAATTCTACAATTAGATAGAGGTGGCAGATAAGCATTGCGGGTATCATGCCTCATCCGTGCGAGGCGTGGCGCTCATAAAAAGTGCAAGGGAAGTGTTATAAAGGTAATTCAATCAATCCGCTCCCCTCCGACCGAGCCCATGACTTTGTGGTCATCCTACATAGTATTTACTACCTCGTTTGCTATATAGTGTCTACAGATTTGCGAGATATCTTTAACAACGATCTTTAAGGCTTGTCATAATGCTTAACTAAATATATTTTTATTTTTAATTGACGTTCAGGGATTTTAGGATAAAATATAGGTACCTACCAGAAAATTATTCGAAAACAAAGCGATTTTAAGATACTTATCTCTTTAGTGTAAATGATTCAGTAGTTTCTTCAAATTGTAATTCTCATTTTGTTTAACAAGCATTACCTTTATGCATGACCTCACAATTTTATATTTTGTATGATCAAAGACCATTTAAAGGGTATAACTAAAATTTCTGTCATTTTTTCAGAAAAGGCATCAACTAAATTAAAAAACTATCTGTTTGAAACTATAGAGTTATGTTTGCTGAAATTTTGTTTTTTAAGAATTTTAGTAGCAACATTTACCGTATGATTTTTTTATTTTTTATAAGCGTATAAATAGTATTAATTGACTGTTTAATGGAAACCGTTTCTGTTGCTCTATTCTTAAAAATATCTTAAACACAACACATTGCGTACCAATAGATAAGTTTAACGTACGATTTTTCGCCTAAAGCCTTAACGTCTTTTTCTTCCTTTCGAAACCAAACCAGCTTATGTATGTAATGCATAAGATATAGTTTCATATTAGACGAACGCTTCCCAAAAAGCAATGTAATTATTGTTATTTTAATTTGCTAAGTGTGTACAAATCTCGTGGAATTATTTCGGCACCATTGTTTACTTACACTGCTATTTCAGTCGCCCTTGTGTTCCTAAATCTAGCAGAAACATGTTCTCTATAAGCGACTTGATATTTTGGTTCACTAATGTTTGACCAAATTATCATTTGACAAACGTATCATTTTACAAACTTTCATTTCACAAAGAGGTACTTCCCGCCGTATTATTTTGAAGTTTTTTGTGGTCGATATTGTAACCTAACCTAACTTATTTAATAAGCTCATTTAACCTATGCAACATGTAATGGTGTAAGCACAAACACGTTTTTGCGAAATGAAAGTTTGCAAAATGATACGTTTGTCAAACGTACTTTTGGTCAAATGAACGGACCCCGATATTTTACCACTATTTAGAGGTACATATACCATCACAATCCACCACTCCATTTAAAAAGCTATCTTAAACATAATAAAACAAAATACTAATTTGGTTGATAACCAAGCCGTTTGCTTAGCTTTTTAGCATCTCTTATTTAGCTAACAAATTATTATCTTAAAACTTATATTTTGAGAAAAGATAGGCATATTTTCAAATTTGTCTATTTCCGTTCCCGTTCTGATGACTACACACAGCCAGCAATTACTGTTCTGCTGTAAGGACGCGAAGGAGTAGACCCACATTCAAAAAAGAGATATAGAGAGGCTTGGTGAACACGTTTAGTTATTTTCTGGGAATAAAGAATCTAAAGGAATTAAGGAATTATTTCCTTTTTAATTTCGAAGAGCGAAGCACAAAGGGGGCAATTACACGTTAAAGTGATACAGATACCCAAACAGAAGCGACACTTGTGCTTGCCAATCAAACAACAGTGGACTGAGCATTACATTATGGAACCATGAAATCCTGTGCTCCCTGGGGTTGGCGCGCACGTTGCATTCGAAGTAAACGTCGTCCCCCTCCTTTATGTCGTGGGGGTTGAGCGTGCTGCCTAGCGTCAGGGTCACCAGTGGACTGTCTGGGGAGGAAACGTTCAATTTAATATATTTGACATTCGAATTCAATAATAATTTGAGTACTTTCAAGTCCAAGTCACTTTAACTCAATTAATTAATTGGCACTGGTCAGTTTTGGGTTAGTTAACTGAATGTAAACGTGGTAAGGTAAGGTTAGACCAAATGATTTCCGCTCAGATGTAATCGAAAATAGATTTTATAAAATGCACGTAATTAAGCTCTTGTGAGTCTCTCCGAACCCTTACATGATGTATTTTTGACACAATCTAGTTCAAGGCAGCTAATTTAGACCTTCTGTTTAAATAAATGCGATTTGGCTGTGTAAAAGCTAAACTGTTCATTATACCTAATAGATGATTAAGACCACCGTTCTCTTTGATATACAGGGTGGTACTCAATAAATTGTACATATTGAAAGTTATGAATTTTTTGGTTAATTTACCGGTAAAACTTGTTTTTTATTTTTTAACTCTGCATTGCTTTTTTACATGTTAATAAACTTTTTAATAAAGTTTGGGTAGTACGGTCGGCCTTATAAGAAGCTGCACACTTTAGTACTCTGTCACTTTAACGTCATGTTTGAAATGATGGACTAATCTGTCAAAGGCGTTTCAGCGACAAGGTACAAAAGTGTGCACCTACTTATAAGGTTGACTGTACTTACTTACTTGAGATGGTGTAACTTTTGATCTAATTGCATAACAAAGATAAAACAATAAATTGCATAGTATTGACATTAGTTAGGGTTATAATAATTGACAACATATTAGACCACTTCAAACAAAAACTGAGTTACCTACTGCTTTTATTTGTGGAAAATTACTGAAAAAATATCATTTTGTATTCATAAAGAAAACAAAATCTCAAAACTATGCAGGTATTATGCTTTTTTGTAAAGTTTTTGGATCTAAAATTCAACGAGGAATAAAAATAAGCAAAGAAAATGGCGAAATATTAGCAAAATTTTCAGAAATTCTTGTTTTTATGAATACAAAATGTCATTTTTGCAGTGCAAGTCCAAGAATTTGTAAAAAAAATATCTGCCGTATAATCTAATTTACCTAAAATTTCATCCCTTTCAATATGTACAGTTTATCGAGTACTGTATTATATTTTGAATTTAACCTGAATAATACGTGACATTGACACTTACATACGATATTAAGTTGGACGGTGTCATCAATAGCCTTCCGAGGCAGCGAGGGGTTGGCTGCGATGCACTTGATGACGACGCCGTTGTCCAGGGGGTTTGGCGTGAACACCAGGGTGCTGACTGACCAGGTCTCGTTGGAGTGGTCGCTGACCTACGGGAAAATTAAAAAGATTAAATACGTCGTCAGATGTTTTTACCGATTAGGCATTAAGGATACTTTTACATTAGATGTTAGTAATATGAAGTGAATCTACGCACAGTACGCGCTTCGGATGAGATAAGACCAATATTGCTGAGAAGAATCTCCACAAGAAACTCTAGAAGATTACCTTTTAGTTACATTTTTTTTTTTATTAATGATTATCATTTTCTTAACAAAATAATGAAATATACGACGTAAAAACCAGCCAGAGGGACAGAAGTACGGACAAAGATGTGATCCTACAAGGTTTCTTTTTTTCGTATCTTAGGAAATCCTAAAAAGTAAAAATACGATGCCCATAAAATAATATAAAAAAGTCTGCATCCCCTTTAATAATTAAAAATATATTGAAGATTGTGATTGTTGAAAAACTTAGGTATACATAAATATAAGTTGTACACGACTTAAAATACCATTGTACTCGTAAGCTAACCTAAAAATTAACTATTGTTGCGTTGTGTCTGTCTCAAAATGTTTTTATTGGCATTGATTTATTTGAGGGTAAGATATTAAGAAAAAAAAGTGTAAGTGTAGGCGTTCCAAGATATAATTATATTTACATATTTACTAAATAAAATACTGTAATAGGCTCGCCACACTTTACGAGGATAGTTCCGTTTATAACCAATCACCATAGCAAAAAATCTATTTAATGTAAACTTTTAGCTAAAATTCACACATCATTAAAAATACCTAATTACATTATTTTGTGTTTATAGTAAACTTATTTATCTAACGGCAACCGGCTGTTCGTAAAATATTGTTGGATTAACCTAATATTGACGTTCAACACATACAGTAAACTTAAACTTAATTAGTCTTTTGGGGATTAAATTAGTCAAGTTAAGATAAAATAAACATTATGCATGTTCTTAATTATTCGCAATATAAACAGAATCAACATTTGTTCGGGAACGAACCAACACTTGTATGAAATAACTTTTGAAATCAAATGAACACTTAAAATGGTTTACGGTTTCTTTTTAATGTTATTAAAAAAGGATTACCTCGTGATCATACCGATTCCAAAATAATTAACCACATGGTAAGAATTTATGAATTAAGTTGTCTTTAGTGTTCAATTAAAAAAGGGTTGATAAGGGCCACTATCAAAATTGTCGTCAAATTTCAGACTAAAAAGAAAATACTTTAAGATTTACTATTTTCGATTTTTATACGTCGTACGTATTTTTATACGTTCAAAATAAAGAACACTGATTGCAACTGGCCTCATTATATTCCATAGTCATAATATGTCTTGTTAAACTTCTGGCTTAATTAATCTTTCTTGAATGTGTCTCTGACACATTCCACTAATGGTCATAGAAGAGTATAAAATATTTAGCTTTTGTGCTTTATTCTCTATGACACTCTATGTAGGTAAACTCAATATTTTCTTATGTGAAAACAGCCGTAGTCTTTGAACTGTCTCCCAGACGTTCGTTTTTTTGTACCTGTAATGTTGGAGTTAATGTTTTCATAAAAACACCCCGTCGCTAAGAAAACGAGCACTTTCGAATTATTCAAGAAGTTTAAATATACTGAAATAAAAATTAATAAAAGTATTATTGACGAAGAAAAATAATTTTACTATTATTATGAATGCGAAAGTTTGGATGTTGGTTACTCAATCACTCCAGAACGGCTGTGGCTGAAATATCGCGCAGACAGATTGTAGTCTGGAATAGCACATTGGCTACTGTTTATCCTGGAAAATTTGATAGTTTCCGAGAAAACATCAATAAATGACTTCTACGCGGATGGAGTTCCTCGTCAAAGCTAGTAATTTTATAAAAATACATACACATACATACACTCACGCCTTCATTCCGAGAGCGGGGTAGGTAGGCAGTTTTGAAGTTGTTAATTATGTAACCACATTTTGCACAAACATGCTAATAGTGACAGGTTGCGAGCCCATCGCCAAAGAATACTACAAACCTTTATTCCCTTAGTCAACACTTACCACTTCCACGGAAAGAAATGGAGTGGCACAATCCTAAGCCAGCAACCACACAGCATAAAAAAGCTATGAAATAACTATGAAAAAGGTATGAAATTATCTTTTAAGCATACAATTTCGTTTTAAACTACTCGAAATAATCGCCCATTGTCTTCGCAAAGGTATTTAGCCGACGAGGTACGGACACGAAGAGTGCGGGACAGACAGCGTGGGAAAGATTGTCTGGATTGTCTTGTTTACTGAGTCACGCGGTTTGGTTGGTTAATCCTTTCTTATCGGACTGCGAAAGGCAAAAAAGGTATTTTTCAATTATTTGTTGAAAAAATATACAGGGTGGAAGGGGACGGGGGACCTTCCCGGAACTATAGCATCAATTAAGAGGTACACAGTCGATTTGTGATGGTAATAATGATGAATTAACTAATTAAAACGAAAACCGAATTGACTAATTTTTCTTTGCGGTGACAACCCTGTTACACCTACCCATTACGACTTGAATATGAAAACTCGGAAACTACGCTTATTTCCGAACGTGGACGTTGCCATAGTGATAAGGTGATAACTTATGATTCCTAGACGTCAAATAATCCATAAACAAAAAACTCTCTGTCGTACGATCGATCGAGTCAGCGAAGTCATACAATCGCACTTTCTTGACGGGTAAAGCGGGTTTGTTGAGAACACGCGTTCTTAATGTTAACATAGTTAGAATGCCAAGTTGATAACGTGTACAAAAAAATATGTTCAGTGAGTGTTTTAATGGTGGTAAGACCTTGTACAGGGTTCCTCCGGATTGCTACTTTCATTCTCATTTTAGGGAGTATCCAAGCAGCAGTGTTCGCATCGTTGTGTTCCGGTATGGACTACCCGCGAAACGATTAGTATATAACTATATAGGCATTTGTCAAGGTTCGCAACACCTTTGCAGTGCAAGCGAGTACGGATCTCGGATCTCTGTATCTCATTATTTTCTTTTAAAAAATCGGTCAAGTGCGAGTCGGTTTCACCCACCTACGGTTCCGTATTTAAGATTATTGGTAACCGCCAAAGAAAATACTCATTTTGGTATGAACTTTATTTTTTATGCAATTTGACTAGCCTACATTTTAAAACGGATTTTAAAAGTTTTTTTATTTCTCAAGAATAGTAAATAGTTCACACTTTCTTTTATTTTTCCCATAAAATTTTAATAATTATCGATACGCCAGGTTTTTTCAGATTTTTTGTACATTTTAGGCTATTAAATCAAAAAGTACATACCAGTTTTTTATAGTTTTGAAAAGTGCAGATTTTCCTTTGATATGACACCCCATTTTCTATAATCAAACGACTTACATTATTAAACACCGCATTCTAGACCCCTTTTTAATTATTTACATATTTTAAAAAAAAAAATACTTAGACTAATGCCGGCAAGCAAGTACGCTAAATTTTAAGTTAATATCATTTACAGTTGCTGAGAAAACCTCCTGTGACATACAGACAACGAAGTCTCACCATTAGGGTTTTCTTTTGTACTTTTTTGTTACGGAACCCTAAAAACACTAAAGAGGTATTTGTGTATTGCAAACAAACACACATGCCACTTGGTGGTAATGTAGGACCGAGACATTTGCACTCTCAAGACTGCAATCCTAAGACCGCAATTGCGTTGCCAACCCTGAGGACTAAGATGGGACGCTGTGCTAGTAATTTATCTGGTTGTGATATCCCTATACCGGAGTACAACAATGCGAACACTGCTGCTTGGCGCAGTATTAAATAACATAACCAATTAACATTTAACAACTTACCATTTCGTGACTTTAGTGCATTTAACACTCGCCTTGTTTCGTGGCGGTCACTAACTCGACTTTAAGTAGAAATTAGAAAAATAATTATTTGTAATTGCTATGTCCATGAGCCTTAGAGCCCACTTAATATTAAATAGCATGTGTGGTCCTTTGCCTTCTCCATAGCATGCGAAAAATATAATTAATTCGTCCATTCTAAATAATATTGCTAAATTAATTTAGTCCAATCTGCGTGTAATGACGATGCGTTATGTTACACCAAATTGTGTTAAGTCATTTCGTGGCCACGGATAGATCTGATTAGACAGCTGACCTGGTTAGCCGGAAAGCAACCAGACTTGTTTTAACTAGATACAGTTATGAATGCGAACGTTTGTAGCGTGATATTCAGTTTGCATTTGGTGAAAACAAAACATTTCATTTGCAACCAAATATTTTTAACAAAAAAAAAACACTTTGAATTTTGGGATATAATGATAAATTAAAATAATAAATATCTTAACACTAGTTCTGGTTCGAAGAAAGTATGTTCGGGCAAAGTAAAACAAAGGCTTTTTTTTTATAAATATTAAAAGATTTTTTATGATATTTTCTAAAATTAAATAATTTTTCTTTTTATATTTCTACATTATGTACGCATTGGCGATTGATCAGGTGAGCCCTTTCCTTGCCAAATGTAGCACTGACTTGTTAGTATCTTAAACAAGCTTCGAGCTACCTAATTGAGAAAACATGTCCTAAAATGTTATTTGTATGCCTTGACAGGAACATACCGGTTAATTCATCCATGAAGGTAAAACGTAAATCATTAAGAGAATAACAAGGACACCTTGACGCGTGAGAGAGGAGGCATATGCTTTGTAGTTAATATGGGCTGATTAGATAATTAGTTGACCTTCCTACATCCACCCACTTGACTGCAGGGTAAGGACTCTTTATATTCATTTTTACCGCATTCACTGCCCTCAACGCATATGTGCGTTCTTACACTCGGCAAGCTCCGTATAAAACAAAAGATGTGGCACCTGGCGAAAGTCTGAAAAACAGCAGCAGTGAATGCGTTAATCCGCGTAATATTTTCAAATTGCTGCATAAAACTTTACCTTTTCTCTTTCGAGGCTCCTGTTGTCTTTGAACCAGGTGATTTGGGCCGGGGGCCGGCTGCCTTCGGCGATGCATCGCAGCGCGGACGCTGCTCCGGCGATCAGCTGCTGAGGCCGGTTTACCAGAGAGACCGACAGAGGAGCCACTAGGATACAAAGATTATAATCATAACAAGTAAACTACTGTTGTTCCAGCAATATATATTTTTTTTATCATTGTATAGTTTTAACTGATTTCCGATAAGGTCGTCTTTCCCTATACAGCTTACAAGTATGTGAATGAAGTTATGATGTCGAACAAGATATATATTGAAGAATTGCGATTATAAGCAACGACGTTACGTTGATTTTAACAACACGGGGCCTAGACCAGATATATATCGCTATCCTTAACGATTTTCAAAAACTTACAATAGTATTGATTGACAAGGAGCCGACGCGATATATCGTCAACGTACATCAATTCAATGTAGGTATACATGTTGTCAGTTTTCTAAAATCGCTAACATTGGCGTTTATGCGTGTTGTTTAGGCCTCATACGTACGAGTTGCCGGCAGAGCGACATCGGGGCGGGGCAGACATCGCTAGTCTCTAATAAAAACCACTTAGCTATCATTTTGGATGGCAGGGTGCTTGGACTGCTTGGTAGCAGTGTCGAGCGGAGGCTAAACGAATTGTGGTGACGGACGTGACTGGATGCAGGAGTCGAAAGGTATTGAGGTGCTTCTACCGGAGAGCTATTTGATGGAATTATTCAGAACATGATTTCGGGTTGGCCCTCGGCACCTTCGGAATGCCTGAGCAGTGTCCTTGTACGAGTCAATGGCAATTTTTTCACGATATACGGTAATATAGCTCGAGCTTTTATTAATGTCATCAATGTAAACATACAGTGCTTCTACTTTCTTAATGTAGTTCGGTAATCTTCGTTTTTGTATTAAACACGAGTGACAGATATACTGTCAGTTGCAAGTGCAAGGGTGATAGCGATAGCAAGCCGAACTCTATTAAGAAGCTGGGAGTACAGTAAACTATGTTATGTTACAGATTGTTTTGGATTTAGACTGAAACTTGGGAAACGAACACACGGGCCATTACGGGCCGTATTTCTTGTCTCATCTTAAATAATAAATATATAAATATCAGGGGACAATGTCACATCAATTAACCTAGTCCCAAACTAAACTCTAGGCTTGTACGTGGATACTCGACAACGATGTAAATACAATATATGGAGAAATCTACACTTAAATATATATAAAACATCCATACTCAGAAATATTCGCGCTCATCACACAAATATCTGCCCATACGCGAAAACACAGGACAGCTAGCTTCGTAGGCAGGGTCTCTACCAACCAGGCGAACGCGTCGTCAATCTTGGCCGAGATGTCTGTCACAAGATAAAATTAAACGTCACGCCATAAAAAACTGTCATTTTTGACGCATCTTTGCAGTCGAGATCAGTTTAAATACGGCCTTAAGAATCCCCTTGCGCTTATTTGCCGGATTTGAACCACGATCGCAAAAAGAAGGTTGTTAATAAATACAGGTGTATTTGCTTATTTTATGTATCGGTGTGTCTGTGTATTTTTGTGCCTGATTTAACCATGTTTTTAAAAAGAAACTATTTTACTTGGGACGGTTCTTAGCTTAATACGATATGATATATTTAATTGTGGTTTACTTTGCTATTTGTATTTTTATAATGATTCCGGAATGTTGTATAGGTACGAGTACAATTATTACGGTGAAAATATTGATTTTCTAATTTCATTTAATTAATTAGTTAATTGAGCCCATTGACTTTGTAAGTCAGAGAGTTGGTGATTAAGTTACAGATTCGGATCTTCGATGTAACGTGAATATCCATTACATACGTTGTCAAAGACGGGTCCAACCCGGCTATACAACACAACATTCACAAGTTATTTGCCCATTTTATATTAATTACCTTATCCTTCAGAGCCGTGCGAGGTTATGAGAAATTTAGTTTACTGTTCCAGGGTTCCACTTTACGGGTCGACTTAAAATGTTAGAAATATTTGGTAGCGGAGTAGCCTGTGGCGCAGAATTGCGTAATAGGTTGCCGCAGCACTAAATCCAAATTATGCCCTCCGAGCGTTCATAAAATACATGTTTACATTTAGTCTAGTTTCGAATCACTCCGCCTTCAGTTTCAACTTTTAGTGTTTCACATTAAATTAACAATTTTACGGTAACTGTAATACGAGTATATATGAAGTATGCTTTGAAATTCATTATTCATCGTTAAATCTGACGTTTTACAAGCGACATTTCAAAATCCTGTAAACTATGTACTTTAAAAATAAACTGCCCAAGATGAAGAGTATTTTTTTTACTTGTGTGGTATGTACTTGTTACAGCACGACGAGTAAGTTAAGATGATGATTGATGGAAAAATAGAAGGAAATAGGAAAAGAGGGAGACCAAGAAGAAGTTACGTAGACCAATTAAAAGAAAAAGTAGGCATTGTGCCTTATCAGTGTTAAAGAGGAGGCTCGGCATAAGAAATAATGGAAAGTAAGCACTCCACCGACAACAGCATAGCTCTGAAGTAAATTATGATGATGGTATAGTAGACTAACCCTTGTTTACGAAAAATATTAAAGACGATATTTTGCTGCCATGATCAATTTCTCGTACGATGGCCATATAGTAGCACACTTTATTACTTAGTCACTTTAACATCATATTTGCACTGCTGCACTAATCTTGCAAAGGCGTTAAACCAACACGACTGAAGACTGTACGTCTAAAAATAGATAATAGTGATTCAGCAATTCACTTCCTTATACCAATTATACTTACGGTTCATCTCTAGCCTAACAGTTTTCTCCTGAGGTGGCACGAGATGTGTGTTAGCAGATCGACAGCGGAACGTCGTGTTCAGGTCTTCCCTCTTCAGATGTTGCAGCTCCAGTCGATTGACTACCACGTGGGTGTCAGTTTTTACACCAATATACTGAGGCGCCGGCATACCGTCAATCAGCCAGGACACTACAGGCTCTGGACGACCTGGAGACAAAAAATAATTATTATGGTGTAAAAGGCCAAACGAGCATACAGGCCACCTGATGCTAAGTGGTATTTAAGGCCCATAGACGGGGTCCGTTCATTTGACCAAAAGTGCGTTTGAACAAACATATCATTTTACAAACTTTCATTGCGAAAAATGTACTTGTGCTGAATCCATTACATATTACACAGGTATGGACTTATTAAAAAAGTAAGGTTAGTTTAGACATTTGTTTGACTTCAAAAAAAAGAAAAATAATGCGGCGAGAAGTACCTCAAAAGTATGAAAGTTTGTTAAATGATAATATAGTTTGCCAAATGATGATTAGGTAAAACATTAGTGATCCCCCTTTGACATACAACACATTCTAACGACAAATTTAAGACTGCAACCCAAAGACAGCAAATGCGTTGCCAACCCTGAGTACTGAGATGATATACCTCTAAGCTAGTAATTTCACCGATTAAAATTATATACTTTAACCTACCGCCAAGCAGCAGTGTTCGCATGAGACACCCTTTGTTAACTAACAGAAACTATTACTTACTAATGAGCGTGGAGATGGGAGTGAAAGGTCCTGCCACCACAAAAGCTGCAGCCGAATACAGCCAAGCCGAATGATTTAAACGTGTCATTAGACAAAGTGTGGTGCATGTTCTTATTTCAAAACTATAAGAATAATTTGAAGGATACCTTATGTTCAGGTTCCGTCAGAATAACTACCACCATCCCGCAATAACCATACCGCAAAAAAAAATATGGGAAGGTAAGGTTATATAAGCATGTTGGTGTGAAGGACAAAACAGCTCGTAAAATAAATTGTATTAGAATATGCTTAACTATGAACTTGGTCGTCTGCATGGACAAGTCATCTTGAGAATGCAAACGCTAATGGTCCCCAGAGCACATTCACCTCCAAACGGCCTGTGCGCTAGTTAGTCATATAAAAGTTACGGAAGAAAGCATCACGAAAAATGACAGATTGATGACGAAACCACTTTGTTAAAATATGAGTGTGGTAAATATTCCCTTTATCCTAAAATCCCGCGGACATCACTAGAGTTTTATCCTTTCAACGAAATATCATGGGCTTATCCCTTGCGAGGCCATCGGAGGCGGAATTCCACACAAGAGGACCGATGGGCAGAAAATAAACGTCTTCTGTTTTGGAACAATAAAAAACCATGAGAGTTTGACTGGGTTTTAGTTATCAAGGAAGATTTCGAAAATGTATACAACACATAGATAGCTAGCTTGTAAGTAGGTACCTAGGTATATTTTCCTTTGCAAAAATAATATTTGTTTATTGTGATAACAGTATTTTTGTCCAGCAGTAGAACTTATATTAATGTTTAAACAACCTTTGTCCATAAAAGAGCATGATAGATACGAAACGGACACGGTGCGAAATCTTAGTAAGTAAATAAGCATACATAAAAAACAAAAATAAGACTGAACACTATGAAGGCTGGGCTAGAGTAGTTCGTAACAACGTTTAGATAATATCGCGCAATGAAAGTTCCTGAAGGGCTATTGTTTATACCTCGCAATCGCAATCGACTTCAAAGCGGAACAATTGCTTTCATTTTGTATGCAGACAAGCCTTCGATTTTCAAAATGAAAAAGATCGTGATTGCTAGTTCATTAGGAAATAGCCCCTCTGGTTGATATGATGCTGGTAGTATTCCAGACCCTGCCTAACCACGACAAAAACTTCTTTCCTACTTTTTTTCGCATTTGGAGCAGGTTTGTCTATGCCTATGTTTATCACTGTGCGTCCCAATAATGGGAAATATCCGGACGCACAGTGATGAACATATCGTGCGTTAAAAAGAAAAGTGGCGTTATTCAAAAAAATATCAAAAGTGTTTTATTACATAAATCAACTACTTTTTGCCTATATTTTAAGTTGGCAAAGCGGCCCTCCGCAGTTTTCTTCCTATCACTACAGATGGCACCGTTGTCATTTTTCCACTACGCTATAGTCCGCCATCTTTTTTGTAGAAGAGCGACGCTCTCGCAGTTGCAATCCAGTCACAGTGGTGAATAGACGTGTGTTTTTATGGAAATCTGACATATCTCGGAATACTGTGAAAATTTGATATAAACAGGTAAGTGTTATTTAATGAAAAATGACATTTTAGAAAAAAACTACTCTTTAGTCTTAACTTATCAACGTAATTTAAAATACTAAAATGACACTTTTTGATTTGAGTATAGAAAGTTAGAATAAAGTTTTGTACCAAAGTGATACCTTTTGTAAGATGACGTTTTTCTTTATTTATTTATTTAGAGTTACCGTGGGTTCATTGAATGTGAAGCGTCACTTTTAGAAATGAGACGTTTAAGTTCAAAATACTACTATGAAATTTTATGGTGACTAATAGAAAAATAACTGCTAGTTTTGTTTTTTCTAAATTAGGAGTATAAAATTTATTTGTTTGCGACTTTTAAATAAGTAAGATTTACTTACGTCACAATTAAGTCTGTCAATGGAAAATCAAAATAACCTAAAACCATCTTTAGTTGACCAACGTTAGTTGTTAATAATGAGCTGAAATGAAAACATAAAATAGCAAAAACCACCGAAAAACAATTTAAAATGCACAGACATAAAACATAACACCATGCTTAAGCAAAAAAATACCATGAGCTGATACCCTGTCCCATACTCAAGATAAATAGATGATGTGAAGCGTAATAATTAAATACCTAAACGTTTGTCAAAAAAATGTCGTTAACACACTATGATATCAAATAGAATTTTACGTGCGTCTTGTGTATAAATTTAAATAAGCTGTTAACTCGAAAAACATAATTATATTGAAATTAATCATTCGGCAACAATAAATCTAATTTATTAAACTTGAATACCCACGAGAAAGTGTCAGAGTGTCATCAAGATAGGTATATTATAGAAATGAATCGTTTGGCAACAAAAAATCTAACTTATAACACTTGAATACCTACGAGAAAGTGTCAGTCTAATCAGGATAGGTATAATAATAGGTACATTTACTTACACAGACTTGTGGTTATCTAAATTCAAAGCGTTGTTCACTATACGCTTAGTGCGACTACTTATTTTATTGATTTTCGTAGCCAAATCACACCACTTAACCAAAATTTTAACATAACACGTGCAGGCTAACTCGACATTTGGTTGGCGACTGCGCGTTTGATTCAAACGCGCAGTCGCCAGCCAAATGCCGTGCGCCGGAGCCGTTCGGACTCATTCAAACGGTTTGAATGAGTTCGAACGGCTCCGGCGCACGGCAATGGCATGAAGTTGGTGGGGGAACAGGTACTACCAACCTAAACGCGTCAAATGAAACGAACAAAGACTAACGTCTATGAATATAACACTTGACTTACAAAAACTAGTAACTTCAAGTAAAAAAACACATACTACATTTAAAAAGTTATGATTAAACTCGTTCGACCACATCAAAACCTAGTAAGCCTCTATGACTTTTTGAATACCTAGTAAGTGCATGTCATATACTAGGTATTTGAAATAGTTTTGTGACATACTGGATTTTGAAATGGTCAAGCCCGTTTGTTTCTTTAAGTACTTAGTAGGTTTCGGGGTACTCATATCTGTGAACCTGACCGAGATAGGTCTCTAAATGATTTTGCATCCGGTAGGGACTTACTAGGAACCACGTTTTATGCAAGAAATACAAAATTGAATTTTTGAGACTTGCTAGGTTTTGAAATGGCGCAGCCGAAAGCGCTGCGAATTATTGAGTATAAGTTTGTTTTCTTTTTTATTTCTTTAAAAAGTACCCACTTTTATCCTACTTGAATCGATATAAAAAAATAATAATTTTATGTCGAGTTTCGAAAAAATCTACCTGTTTGATTTGGTTGTTTCGCCAAAAATATTACTTATTTCGCATCATGTACCTTGCTATTGGCAATATTTTTAACACTTCAGTGTAATTTCATTTGCTTTTTATATTCAATAAACAAAGTTTTCTTCCACAATTTGTATTTTATTTCATAAAAGGTCACCGTAAAAGGTTAACTATTTTTATGGAAAAGTGGCATTTATTAGGCTAACAAGGCTTTATTTCTACTTTTCACATTACATTTTTATAAAAAGAAATAGAAAAAAAAATTACGAAGGAAGTGATATATAATACTTAGTTACTTGTTCTATACCATCTTCAACATATTGAAATAAGCGTGCCCGAAACTTTTAACTCTCGTCCTGTAAATTTTGATGATTTTGAATAACGTCATTTTTCTTTTTAACGCACGATATGTTGGTTGAAACAGTATTCTGTTTTTGGGTTATATATTTAATTATGAAACAATCTATCATAATCAACTATTTGTGCTACGTCTCAGACAGGCAAATAGTAAAATTAGTTCTGTTTCTTCGCTGTATCCTTCAGACAAGAAACTCCCAAAAAGGAATAAAACTGATATAACTCCTGCGAAATTGTATAATGTTCAAATAGTGCAGCACTAGGGACTTGGAAACGTCCCAAAGAGACCACCGAATGTGTCGACGGCATGATATCGTTTAGTATTTGGACAGCGTGGTGCAGGCACTTACGGACCAATGCGAAACTACGAATTTATTAATAAGTTTATGAAAAATACAACTATTATTGGAGAAATAAATTTTACTTATATAATTCTGAGTTGAAAAAAAAAAGTACAAAATTACCAGAAACATAAGTTGCATTCGTTGTTTTAGAAATTGGTAAAAACAATGTTTCCTAGAACTCAGCGGAAACTTTAAACTGTAAGTGAGTTGAAGAAAACTCCTCTATAACGACGTCTTAGACAAAAGTTGTAAATTAGTTAATAGCTAAGTTGACTATAGGTGCTTGAATTGCGTAATTTTAAAGGCTCTGCAATTACAACAGTTGGTCCTTTAATCAACTTTCTTTGACGAAACTTAAGGCAAAGTGGTACGAACCGTGGCCTGCTAACTCCAACTACCTACCTGCTAGTCCTACTACCTAGTATGTAATTAAATTTGAAGTGTCAATTACTACTGAACGCAGTCTTTTTATTCCTTCAGTTTAATCAAATTCTATATACATAATAAGTAAAGGTCTCGAATGTGTTAATTAAAACATTGAATACCAATTGTTTGTTCCTCTGTATGAAATTAAATGCTATACATTAAGTTTAGTGAGCAATTTATGCATTATATTTAATAGATATAAACTTAAAAAAAACATTTCACAAACTGATCTCTGCAATATTATAAGCTCGCGCCTAATACTTTCACTTGGAGGAGTAATATTATTGAGTAATTCATAAATACTGAACTTGATAACAATATAATTCCAATATTGAACCCTAATGTAGTACTAAACGCTTTATCTTCTCCATAAAATTCTATGACCGCGCCGAGCAAGCGCGTGGAGTCTAGACCTGGCGCAACTGTCGAGTCGACATTATTACCACACCCTCGGTGAAAAATGCCCGACGATTCAACATTATATTAAAGCAAATAATTCCATAAATGTGTAAGGTCCTAAAAAATAAAATACGAATATTTGAAAGCCACAATAAGTTAAACTTAGTTATAATAAGTTTTAAGTTCTTAATTTCGCGTTTTTTCTTATCAATTAGTGTCAGATTACTGATGCATTTTAAGTGTCCATTTGAGCTGGTTTTATTTTTATTTTACTCATAAAAAAACTTAATAACTCTGTTTAAAACAACACCAAATATAGTATTGGAGTTGTAGAGTTCACCGCGAACATATTTTCGTCGAATTATAGCAAACATTACTTTGAGCAAATAATGTTTATAACTCGGAAAGTAAATGCCGACGCTAATTCGACATATAATAGTTCGCTTAAATCTGTCTAGTTTCCTCATTTGTAAAATGTAGTTTTAGTTATTTCGTTAAATTGGTTAGACTGTATCTGCGATGTGTTTTCTCGTAGATATAATCCAAATAAGTTCATGTAATTTAAAATACTTGAAAATACTTTAACAATGATGTTGACAACGTTGAAAACCTTTCAAAACTGTAAAGATAAGAATAATGTTGCAGCACATCTTTTGCAAGCCAGGACAAGGCAAGTACCTCTTGTTAATCAAGGATTAGAGTGAAGCCACCTGATCTAGAACATTAATTAAATATGAATCCGATATGAGAATCGAACTCAAAATCCCCAGTGTCCGCCCGGCTGCATCATCACAATTGGTGGGCACACAGGCAAAGATAATCCGGCCGGAGGACTGGCGGGGCGCCAGGCGGCCATGCTGCGGACTTTTCAATGAACCCATTCGAATGGAATATCTCTTCCAATGTTGCCATAAAGGAAATCAAGCAGTAGAAAAATTGAACTGAATTGTTCATTATTCCGTTTATTCTGGATATTTTAACGACGCTTTTTATGGGTTGTTGTTGATGATACGAAATGTTTTTTAGAATTAAATAAAATAAAACCAGATAATTATATTGAATAACGGGTCGGTACGGCCGTTTGAGTGGCAGCCATAATGCAACACGTGCCCAGCTAGCTTGTTTAAAAATAGCGCAAGCAAGGTAGGTACGTGTCTTACACAATTTGATCAAAATTATTTCTTGTTATTTTCAGCTAGTTGTTTACTTCTTGTGTAATTTAGATTCAACAATAAGGTTTACGCATTACTCATATGATGTTTGAGCGCAGCCTTGTTTAGAGTAAGATAAAAAAAATGTGTTCGACCAATATGTTAATCAGTATGTCACCGACCGATGTCAATTATTTTTTCCACAATTTAATTTTGATTATTTTTAGTTGCATTTAAATAAATCCGTAAAAAAGTACGAAATCCATGGAGCATCTTTTGCGAATTATTTTAAAAAAAAATGTGCTTATCTTCGCGATAATCTCGCTAGGTAGTTATTATCTCGTCGATTTAAATTATTATTTCAAAAATACTATAATTAAACTTTGAATGCTCTTTAAGAAATGTTACTTTTACATTCAGATAATACTCGGATAATCTCATTGTAATCACTATAAAGTATTAATTAAAATTAAAACGTTTCCATTATAGTCGCTATTTCGTCTACGTCTAAGTAATTTTCGCTAATAATCACGAACCTAAATACCAAGTTTATAAATAAGAAAACTGTTGAGTAAAAAAAAAACTTGCGTAACAATTAAGGTATTTTTTTAAATACCTATTAAATTGCCCGAAGTCCTATAAAAATCCCACGTGACACAACAAAACATTTGTTGTTTTTGTCTAAAAACTGTAGATTGTATTTTATTATTATAAATATTAGCGCTACCACTCCAAATAACTTTAATTTGGCCCATTTTTCATAAAGACATCAAACCTCCCATCTTAACCCATTACAGGTAAATGTTTCCATAAATATTGGCTACAACGTTTTACCTCGGAAACACTATTCAACTTAACTATTAATTTTTATTTATAATTTTTAAACTTAGTTATTAAGTTAGTCCATATTCATCAAATTTTAGTTTGCAGATACAAAATATTATTAGGGTTCCGTGTTTAAGATAATATGCTTGGTAACAGCAAAACAAAATAGGTACTCATTTTATGAGGTTTATTTTCTATGTACTAAGGTCTATTTTGACTAGCCTAAATTTTATCCAGATTTTCAAAGTTTTTTTGTTATTTCTAAAAAACTGTAAATAATGTAATGAACTCTTTATTTAATTTTTTCCTTAAAATATAAGTAATTATCTAGACATCAAGATTTTTTCAGATATTTTTATTAATAAAATTCGGAGATAAGTTCGAGGGGAACGGTAATTTTTTGTATAATTTTAGTCCATAAACCAAAAAGTACATCACAATTATTATTTTTTAAATAGTTTTGAAAGTTTCAGATTGAGCCCTTTCATATTGTCATAATTCAAATCACTCATTTTTCAACCCCCCATTCTAAACATATTATTTTTTTATGAAATGAATTTCATATTTTTTTACAAAAAACAGATGCGGGTAAGCAAGTTGTATAAGTATGCCAAACCTGCTGTGACATACATTCAGACAGACATATAACGAAATCTTATCATATGGGTTCCTTATTTACCATTTTGGTACGGGAACCGAAAAATAGGTATAAATAAACTGAAACAGAATAGTTAGATCTGGAGCGCAAAAAGATTCTATTTCTTTTCGTTTTGCTTTATAAAAAACATACGAAATATCTCGTATATTCTCGATGCTATTTTTATGTTAGTCCTTCGATTAAAATTGCATATGGCTGTTCAAATTAAATGAGACGTTACGAATGCTAGTGCTACGTAACGTCTACGTAATAATCGTACGTATACGTAAATTCCGTTTAAATACATACATACATACATAAAATCACGCCTGTTTCCCAGAGGGCAGAGACGACTTCTTTCCACCTGCTACGATCCTGACAAAAGTCTTTCGCTTCTTCCACATTCATCCGTTTAAATGTTTATTTAAAATTGGTGTGCCCACCAAAGGCTTTCTAGTATTGCCTTTATGATGCGATGTTTTTAAACCGTATTCGTATATTTTTTATAAAGCGCACAGCAGCTTTGTTAGTGACTCTCTTTTCGTAGAAACTCCTACAAATCATACATACTTACATACATACATAAAATCACGCCTGTTTCCCAGAGGGGTAGGCAGAGACGACTTCTTTCCACCTGCTACGATCCTGACAAATGTCTTTCGCTTCTTCCACATTCATACACCGAGTCCCTTTTCCAGTATTTATTTTGTAGAAATGAATTTCATCGACAGGTGTTTTCAACCACAAGAAAAAAATGTCTGGTAGTGTAACCTAACCTAACCTAACATCCATTTTTAAGGGTACACACGGAAAGAACATGACTATCTAGTTATCTTGCTAACTATTTGACATATTGCGAGTTCAAAGTTAAGCAAAAGTTCATTGCAAAATCTACAATTTAAAATTATAATCTCATAAAAAGTGACTAGAGGTGTTCGTTCCGTGTACTATTCAATTAATGTTCGGGGTTACCTGGAAACAACAAGACTTCAATAGAATAAATAGCTTTTGCATCGTCGGTAATTCAAGCGGTTCCACAAATAAAATCACAAAACTTGTACGGAATCCGAGTAAAATCCTAGTTCACTCAACGCTGCGTAGTTTATAAAACAAATATTAAAATACTACGGGATAGCAAATGAATTTATTGCATGTTAAAATGTTTTCAGGTTCCTGGAAATATTTACAAAAGTATTTTCTGCATTGTTTTACCTTGACAAAAAGTGCAATATTTATTTATAAAATTTGCCCGATTGGCAATAAAAATAAATGGGTAAAAACACAAAAATACAAGCACAATATTATCTTAACTAGAAACAAAACTAGAAAATGAGTTACAAAGGGCCGGAGACGCGCTACTTTTCCATTTATACTACTTCCACGGTCACACCGTCGTCAACTCACCTCCACAACAATACTGTACGTACCACCTTTTTTAAAACTTTTCCACTAGCTCGCTTTTTTCTGTCTGTGTGGTAAAAAAAATGCAATAGATTCAATTGATTTAAAACTAAGTGCCGAATGAACTGGAGACTTGTAACTTAACCTATCCTTGTAACGTAACTCAGAACTGGATAACTTACCACCTCTTACTTCGCACACCAGCACTAGAGCGGAACCCTCCTCTAAAGGGCCCACAACGCCCGACACGTCGGCCCCTGACTTGTCATACAGCAACATTTGATGTGACGGCACTGCAACGAAGTTTTATTTTTAATTTGTTATACTAAATACGTGAAGCAAAAATCATAACCGACACCACATATTGGTCTCATTATAATAAATATACGATTTGTTTCACACTATAATGTGACATCGCTTTTTCTAAGATTTATGAATTAAGTGATTGCTAAGAAAAACAGGAACTAAAACAATTTTCTCGGCAATCCATCCACTTAATTCCTTGGTTTTCGTCAATAGAGAATTGTACTAGTTACTTACATATCTGTATGCAAAATTGTTTTTAATATCGGATTTCATTAGCATTTCGTGACAGTTATATTCACAAAATTTAATACAACTCGTGCGCAATTATAAAACAAAGCCAAAACCTAACAAGCGAAGGTCAAATGAAATACTTACAGAATAATTGGTTATAAAATAACAAATGACAATCGAAACTTTGTTTTTACGTATCCATTAATGGTATTCAAAAATAAGTGGCCAGTATTTTTTCCGAGCTTGAAGGTTCGACATGATGGCGCGTGACAGAATTTTTGATTACTATTTTATGTGAGATGAGAAAAGTTACGAATTTCACAAATGAATAGGTACTAAAGTTGTTAAGAGGATAAAATCCAAAACTAATACGCAATCAACTTTTAATTTACGTTTAACAAAATCGAGAAGCATAATTATCGTCAGTCATAAGTAAATAACATTTTGATTACAATTTATAATAGTACCGCGTTAGAAGTAATTGCTCCTCGCAAGTCTAACATTCTACAATCCACCGATATTGTACGCTGTATTACTTGATTAATATCCCAAGCAATTAATTTAATGCACGTTTTCCCTTCATAATGATTATAATTGGAAATTTATGGTTTTATCAAAACGCGTGATTATGTTCGTAAGTGAGCGTTCTTTGTGGCTCGGTCCCTTTGCTAACAAAAGCTTCCTTGGAAATTACCTCTCGTCTGGGGCGACCTAATGGGTTTGAATGGAGTTGCATATATGCGATGTAGGCTTACTTTAAATGCTTTGTTCTGCGCAAAAGAAATCTTCTTTGCTCACTTTCATCGCCTGGAACGGGAAAAATTCTATCAAAGCCCGACCATAGTTTGCCAGTTTTACAAGCGTCGTTTACGTGTTTATGTTTTTCGCTTGAATTATTATTGCTTCGTAACACTTTTATAATAGCAATTATTTGAATATAAAAGTCGCGTCCGAGCAACGAATATTATCAATATAAATTTTATCGGCTGGCCAATGGAAAATAAAAACAATGGTTTATTTACATTGGTCGCCGTAAATTTTGCACTCGGAAAGTACTGACGGTTTGGTACTTTAAACGCTATTTTTTATTTGTATTAAGTTTAACGATTATTAACTGACAATTGCTTCGAGGAAAATCTTTTGAAATCATATGTTGAAATATTATTGAGTTCTGGTAAAGACTTTTTTGTGCTATTTGTACAGTCTGCTACGAGTAATATGTTTTTACAAAATATGAAAAAGCAAATCTTAAGGGCACTGTCTCATTTTTGTTTTAAAAACCAATTCGCCCAAAATGCCCAGCCGTGGGTCGTGTGAAAATTGATCTACTTAATTATTTTTGACTGATTTTAATTACATTAAAGAAGTACGTTTGAAATAATCTGTAAAACACATTAGTGACTATTATACCCGAACTCGTATAGGTATTTGCAATTCAATATTATTATTTTATTTAAAAAAAACATGTTAATCTATTGTTGTTAAGTACCTAATGTTAAAGCGAGATTTTTTCTGCTGTCGAAGAGCTCAAAGCAGATACTAAAGGCGATTTACAATGTTTGATTTATCGGGTGCCACTGATAAGGCTCGAACATTTTTGATCTTTTGAAAACTAATTTTCTTTTCCATTTAACCTGCCTCTTGCAGATTTTATCTGTGTTCGTGGCGAGCAACGTTTTTATCAGAGGCCGGAGCTGACGACATAGAGCACAGAAGAATACAGCAGGGTCCGTATTATAGTTACGAGTACCTTTATCGCAGTGGATAAAGTATCCATCACTCTCGCACTTACGTACTGGTCAGAAAGCGACAGATGTTTTACCCACGTTTATCCACATCGTTAAACACGGCCGTAACAGTTCCGCAGATACGTTTTTGTCGTAACAGTATGTGCAAGAATTAATACAATGAGTAAACAACCTACATTTTTAAAGATCAGATCGATTGTTTAAATTATTAACGGAATATTTAGGAGGCACTAACAACTCCAATCACTTCACTTCACTTTTTTAGGGTTCCATACCCAAAGAGTAAAAACGGGATCCTATTACTAAGTATCCTCTGTCCGTCTGGCGGTCGGTCTGTCTGTCTGTCTGTCAGCGTGATAGCTAGACAGTTAAAATTTTCATAGATGATGTATTTCTGTTGCCGCTATGACTAAAACAAGTAAAACAGATTAAAATAAATATTTAAGGGGGACTCCCATACAACAAACGTGATTATTTCGCAGTTTTAAAAATTGTAACTATCAACTAATATTATAATATGACAAAAAAAGGCAAACAATGGGCTCCCCTTTCCCTCTACCTATCCTTCCATTTCCTTTCACCCTTCATTCCAATATGCCTCTCGATAGTCAACGAGTTGTGCTTCTAGTATTTCAAGCGTGTCTAGACATGTTTATGTTTAAAAAAGTAAACACTAGTTTTCACTATTTAAAAAACATGACAAAACCGGCCTACTGCATCCTTCTCCCGCCAGGACCTCGGCTCGACAGTTCATAATTAAACTGTCCGCGGCGTCATTAGCCGCGATGCCGCATTTCACTCGTAATGACTAAATTGATTCCTCGTCGTCGCCTCATAAAATTTTCATCAAGATAAAAAGTTCCGCGCTTTATTTGACGTCTCCTTTATTTATTTCAGTTGGGAACTTGACAGAATTTTACTTAGATATCATGTTTTTAGATAGTTCCAATTACATTTATTAGAGATCTAGATTGTCAAAGAATTTAAAATAAAGTCCTAGCAAATGTGGCAGATGTACTTAGTTTATATCCACACGATCAGTGATATTGTGTGTAACACTAATAAACTACACACCTTAGGCGTCACCAGTTGCGTTAGCGCTCATTCCCGAAATACCAGAATTATAAAAATACCAGTACTTAATGTTGCAGAATCCCAAAACCAAAACATTCAAATTAGTGTATCGTTTTTTATCTTCACCCAATATTTCGAATCTGGTGTTGTTGAGAAACTGTTAAAAGTAGTAATTTTGGTATTTTGGGAATGTGCGTGCGTGAGGTAGGAAGTGAGTCGAGCTGCTGTATTGGGAATGCACGCGCTACAATGTGTTTTGTTTGTTCTGACGGGACTTTTTATTTTTTTATTAGCTGCATACAGTGGAAAATTGAAACGCTTAAGAGAATAACATCCCAAGACGCGAGCGCCGAAAAAGAGACGGTTATAGAGAGTTAGTAATCAATAATTATTGAACATAAGTATAACGATAGAATCAAAATACAGAGCGAAACAGAAACAAATAATGAATCAGTACATTGAGTAAAATAGGGTAATTTTTCCTCGGAAAATTGGATAGGTCCGAGAAAATAGCAATATACTTCTTAATAGAAGTGATCCGAGTAAATACTCGGATGGAGTCGCAATGGAAAAGCAAGTAAATTGATTACATGAATCGTAATATAAGACAAATAGTTACCAAAGTGATCGACCTAAATTAATACGAAAACTTTCCCGCACATCGCGCAGTCGAGATTCAAGACAGCTAATTGCCAGTTGAAATAGAGCAGTCACCGGTAAGTTAGTTCTCTCGTGTAGGTAGTTCTTGTGTGACCCGCCTTCGGCCAGTTCGAAAGCTATTAACGAGGTATTATTACCTCCCGAAGACCAATCATTAAGTTTTGATCGGTTGAGATTGGTTTACTGTAATTATTAACTAACCAAGATTGACTAAACATTATGCATGGAATCACCAAATGCAGCAAAAATCTTTGTCATGAACTTTAAAGAACATAACGTGACTATGCCTCAAACAATTAGTATAAAGAGCAAAATAATGTTGGCTTTGGGTATAACTTATGCCTGTATTCGTGAGCTTGATCTCAAGGCTCCCAGTGGGTGAAATATTAATGCTGAAAATGGGATCTACTGCATCTGGATCCCCAAACTTCTTATCGTTGAATGTCAACTTATCGTGAGTTCTGAAAATCGGGAAAATTCGTCCCGATCAAGGGTAAATAGGGACGTCCCGCCAAAATTGAGACGTCTGGCAACACTCACAGCCACTGGCAGCCAGTCACAGATAAGTTTTTTATAGATTGTGAAATTGACTCACCAATAACCGTGAGCTTGATCTGGAAGTTTCTGGTGGGTGAATTCTTGAAGTCGACCCTGCAACGGTAAGTGCCTTCGTCGTCCAGCTGTACGGAGCTGAGAGTGAGCGCCGCGGGCCGCGCGACCGTAGCGAAGTACGCCCGAGGACCGAAGTTGCCGGGGTCCGACCACTGCAGCGCTTTGTTGAATGACCGCCCGCGGACATCGAAGCTAAAACAAAATACAAAAAGCAAGTTTTAAAACTCAATTGCATGTATGTGTTTTGTTTTTAATTGGGGGAGCAACGAACCAGAAACGTATAATGTAATGTTTCTGAACGCAGTATATTGTATCGTAATAAAAGAAGGCCAAGCCCCTGAGTTTACTGCCTATACCCCTGTGGCTGCAGGCAGTAACCTGGACAGTAGAGTAAAAAAACCGGCCAAATGCATATTGAACTCGCGTGGCAAGGGTTACGTACATACGTATTTTGTGATTTTCAAAAAAAAATGACGTAAATAGTTTCGGAGTTCAGGATGGTCAATTTTCGTCCTCTTTTATGAATAAAATGAAAAATAAAAAATAAAAGTTATAATCAAAATATGTTTGAGATCCTCATAACGAGCCCTTTTATTTGATATATGTATGACACAGTAAGGTATGCAAAACTTTTTTTTAATTTCTTAATTTTACCCCTGAAAATAACCCTTAAAAATAAAAATAATTTACTTTGCACATCTGTGTTTAGGTCATCAATTTACAAATTATTACGTGTAGCAAATTTCAACTCAATTGGTCCTGTAGTTTCGGAGCTAATTGGCTGTGACAGACAGACGGATAGACAGACGCACGAGTGATCCTATAAGGGTTCCTTTTTTCGATTTTTGTACGGAACCCTAAAAATAAGCGTTCGCAGAACAACCGTATGCAATCATACGTTCGACAGAAAACAAAAATAAATGTAAAAGATGTACCTAATGATAAACATGAATGACTGTGGCAGGTATATATGTCACTACAGTTAACTACGGGTATCTACAACGATCAAGAGCATCAACGTTGCACTTAGACGACGCGCTGGCCTAATTGGTAGTGACCGTAACTACAAAGCTAGCGGTCCTGGGTTCAAATCCCAGTAAGGGCAGATATTGGTGTGAATATTTGTTCCTGAGTCATGAATGTTTTCTATGGGTTTAAATATATACTTCTATAAATATTTATATCGTTGTCTAGTACCCATAGCACAAGCCCTTGAGCTTAGTTTGGGACTAGGTCAATTGGTGTGACATTGTTCTCTGATATTTATTTATTCATTTATTATTTATTTACTTAGTCCCAAGCATTTATTTGTTATCGTATGGTTCTCTCTCTCTTCTTTGGAGTTCAAATCCGAAGTCACCTTGTAGCAACAGTTTTGCATAACTTTGGAACTCGATGCTCTAGCGCAATACCATAAAAGAAAGATAAAAGTATTCTTTTTACTACAACAGTGTATAAAATGTACTTAACACCTTCGTCTAACATTTCGTGTTACTTTTTAAAAGGATAAAATCTTTCCCCTGCGTTTCCCAAATTATAAAATATTATTTCTATTCCCATAGTAAACCCCACCGTGATATAGAAGAAAGCACAACAATTAAATAAACAATACAAAAGCAATGACTATCCACAAAATCGAGCCACATCATCCCACTTTGGATTATCTTCTCACAAAAATAATGCTTCCTAAAAGGGCGAGTTTCTTAAAATTGCCAAGTCACGTCAACAAAGCCCCTCTTCTATTTACAACGTAACTAATAGAATCAGGGCCCAGCCGGGTTTAATAAAAGCGCGTAAATTGTCACATGGACCGCTCCAAAAATTCATTTTCCCTCAAAAAAACTGTCAAATTCTAGAATAAAAGAACGCCCGAACCCCGTGAAGTTTTTCAATTTCCGGACAGGCAACATTTTTCTCAATTTTCCGACCTCCATCCTAATTTATACAGCAAGAAGCTTTGAGAGAGATGATTTGATTGTACACCCCTGCTGTTCGCAGGTAAATTTAACAATTTAAGCACGCTTTTTATGGCGGTATTATCTCCGCAAAGCGTTGGTTCCTCTGCCGGTTATTGCCTTCGAGATACTTATAATTGCAATTTCACGTAATCGTTGCCTCGGTAAACAGGCGCACAGTCGATGATTTAAATTTTCCGCGGATGCACACCGTATAAAATTACTTTCGCCCGCGCTCTGTGAAGCGCTGTGCTTGCCGCGTTCATCAAAACATACACGTATTCAAGGTTTAAGGTTTACCCTCTAAAAGGGAAATGATTTGTAGCAACAATTCTTGCCACGAACAATCACAAATTATGGGTAATAAATGTCATGTAATAATCATGAGTTACTACACTTTTTGTTATTGCTATTGTGTATACTGATTGATTTAATTACTTTAATCCGAATTACGAATGCATTATTCCAATTCACTTATTCGCGAGAGGCTTTGTTGTTCTTGATCATCAAGTAGGTATTTGGGATATGGGCACCGACAGAAATCAGAGTAGAGGTGTCGATGTTTTACATGTCGAATATGGGCCTGTATCGTACATAATTATCGCACAGAATTTACGTATGTACTGGTTATCACATACGCTCACACACGTGCAAGCGTCAAACTTATTAAGTTACTTTATAAATCTATGTTTACTTTCCGATGACATTTTTTTTATAACTTGCTACTATTTCACAATTATAATAATTGGTATGTGTACTCGTGGAAAGGGAATTTTGGTATTACACGTATTTTTCACTAATTGTGCTGTTTGACAGACTGTGTGATACGCCTGACCATAATAGTTTTTTTGTGTTAGTTTATAAAAACAAAAAAAAAATACAATTAAAAAATTAAGAGTTTGTCAATGATCGGGGCTATTCCGATTGAGGGGTTAATGCGTCGTTTTTTTTTACGGACAGACGTTATCACACAGTCTGTTACGCAGAACAATGTAATTAGCGGAAAAATCAATAGGTAACCCTGAGCCAAGGAAAAAGTTAGGCAGTGAAATACTGTAGAATTCTTTTAGGACCTACACCTACCTAATTAATTTAAATATATTGATATACTGTAATCAACCATTTGGTTGATTACAGTTTATCAATATATTTTTCCAAATTATTTATATTAAAATTACTAATAATTAATGCAACTTCTTCCCAGGACCAGTTAAAGTTTAGCAAAAACAAAATTATTACTAGTTAATGCTAATTTAAAAAGCCAAAATCTACACGTGCTCCTACAATATCCACTTAATTCTAATTCAACCTTGAACTGAAAGCCCACTTCTGAAACAAAATAGAACGTCTCTACACTTACACCTTTTCATAAAAATAATAAAGTATTTCAAAAAGGTTTCATGCCTGTATGTTTCAAGATATGAAGGGATTCCTTTGAGGGATAAAGGTAAGTATTTTCCCTTTGTAAATCGCAGGCTATTGGCATTGCCGCCAGCTTCATTAGACAATACGCGTGTCTAAGTAGATTATAGTCTCCAGTTTGTACTTTTTATGGTTCGCTATTTATGAATTTATCGGATCATGGTGCTCAAAATACAGCGTGCTCAAAATACAAATACAATTACAGTACCAAAGCCTGTTAGTAAAATTCTGTTTGTTCCTACATATAGTACCAATGTTGGTAGACACTCTCCGTTGCCTCGTGTTTGTAATGCATTCAATGGCTTGAGTGCAACTCTGCCTGATCTCGATTTATTTTTTGATTCGCTTAACAAATTCAAAATCTTGGCCTGTTTATTACGAACTGATGTTTAGTGTAATCTGTTGTTTTTATTTAGTCCGCTAAGTTATCTGGAAATGCTGTGTATACTTGTAATTGGCTTGTACACTAGACATAATACCTTAACCTGTTACTATGATGTGAATGCTTTCTGTACTTGCTGTAAGTGTACCTTTCAATAAATAAAACATAAATTAAAAAATAAAAAATAAATCGATATTCGAACTACTAAAAATATAGCGTACTAAAACCAAGCTAAGGGTTTTAAAGTTGGGTTCAAAAAAGAGCTTATGCCCTATATGTCCTTTTATATTTTTACCCGACTGTCTCAGAAGTAGGGTTATGTTTTTCGAGTGTTTGTTTGAGTCTATTTCTGTGGCATGCTCGGTTGGTCTCCTTGGTTAATTTATTTTATTTTATAGACAACTATATCAAAAAATGCAGTCGAGTTTTTACATTACCTTGATATTTTGCAACGTACATTTTTTATCACTGGTCATTAAAAATTTACGTAGTTAATAAATGCCTTCAACTTTTGAGAATTATGTAAATGCTTTATTTGAACAAGACAGGCCATACAAAAATATGTCTTAAATGATCAGTTACCTTATCATTTTGAAGCATTATGGTACTCTAAGTCTACATCAAATAAATGTTTACATATTTTTGTACTCTATTTCAAGGGAACACGGTAAAAAACGATATATATCTTTGATGTCGACCGTACTTTACACAGATTATATACAATTCCTTTGTCCCAATCAAATGCCAATTACCAACGGCGTACTTAAAATCCGGTTTGACGGTTCTAAGGATATTCCAATTTAAAAAACATTTTACGACAGGACTTTTGGACAAATCTCGAGTCTAATGACTTTGTGCGACGTCTTAAGTGTATTTTAATGTAGATGTTTCCCTGCGCTAATTGGATAGGCTCTGCCAGTGGATTCATATAGTGGAGGTCACTTTCTACCTAGTCGCTGTAACGCCTTTGACAGATTAGTACAGCAGTTCAAACACGACGTTAAATCACTTTAAAGCACTCAACTGTGCAGCTACTTTAAGTAGACGCACACATAACCGGTTTGGAGTCTTAGGCTTGCAGTCTCGAGAATGCGAATGTCTATGGGTCACAGTTTCCACTTACCATCAGGTGGCATGTGTGCTCGTTTGCCTTACCTATGCCATAAAAAAAAACCACTCGTCACCGGATCGGCACCACCTCAACTCGAGCCGTGCAGTATTCTTTGTACGAGTATTATGAAACTCCATTCTGTAACGCAAATTTATCGGCATAGGAACTGCAACGCTAAAGATTTTCGTATTAACACAGATCAAAGCTCACTTTTCAATGTCTCTCATGTAATGGGGTCGCGACCAGTGCGACAAACGCGCGCGACTGCGATGCGATAATACAAAGACGTATAAGTATGCAACGGATTAATAATGCAGTTTTCTTCAATAGATAGAGTGATTCAAGAGGAAGGTTTTATATATTATAAATTCTGGATTACGAATAGGTGTTAAAGAAAACTCATACAAACCGGAGCGAAGCGAGGGCGCTAGTATTAGTCTAATTGAAACTTACAAACAATTTAGTAAAATCTTGACAGTCGGTTTTAACCTACTTCTAACAGTAGGATCCACTCGAAATTTAGCATACTTGTGCAATTCCGATGACAATACAATATTATGGTACGATCGAGCTGGTAGGATATAATATTGGCTCAGGATCTACTGTAGATCCATCGAGCTTGGGGTCAATTAAATGGTCTTTTAATAATGAGTTTATTATCAGTGCTAGAAGTTAAGTCAGAAATAAAAAGTGTTTTTAAAAATTTCATGTTTGGTTCAGAATTAGTTCCATATCCAAATAGTAACTACTCGTTATAGCGACACTTCGCCCAGTACGCATTTCGCATTATCGACATGTTTGACTTATTCGCTCGCATGGATTAATTACAGTTATTGAATATGGAATGTGAAAAGGGCTTGGTCTAAATTTTTAAATTAGAGACATGGTCTCCAAAATTCGCTAGGTGAAGATCTTGAAATAATTTAAATTCGTGGCTAAAGTTTTAGTTCCTTCACGCAAAAAGAAATAACTACGAAATCCTCGGTGCGCGAGTCTATCTATTCTTCTATTCTATTCCAAGTAGTCTCCGGTCTCTAAAACATTTTATCGTCTCCGTGATAGTGTTCAATACAGAATGAACGTATAAATACAGTTTATAGCGTAGCTCTGGTTTTGAATTCCGTGCTCCCGTAGCTCGGAACGGTTCATTAGTTCCGATTTAACGATATTTAAATACGCTCTCGCGACGTATTTACACGATAATTACCTTCTTATCTGTCAATTTGTACATTTGCTACACGCAAGGATTTTATAACGCTACTGGGGATTAATTAACGTTTTAACGATGGAAACGATAGTTAAAAATAAACAATAATGTTTTTCAGAAATTTATGACTCGAATACGGCAATCCGAGTTTATCTCGTAATAAATATAGGAATAAGTATATTCAAATAATTATATTCTTCGGTTGTGCGCCCACAATACGTCCGCGAATAATAAAAAAACGGTTGATATTAAATTTATAACGAATAGTTATTTAAAACATCAATAAAAATGAAAAGACATCCACTCATTTAAACATTCATTGTAGAATAAATGAAACTTCCGTTTTGGTTTTGGATGATGTTAAAATACTTGAAATCATGTATTTACGCTACAATACGCCAAAATTTACTCGTTTGTTTGTTTACTAATAAATACTATTGTGCAGCAGTGGCAAGCTAATAATGTAACTAATTTGGTATTCACCATTTTGCATTTTAGTAATAGTTTACCATTAAAAGGAAAGCACGTTGAGATCCCATCAGAATAATGTAATTATACTCAGTGGCTCCAACTCGCGAAAACCTGTGTTTGGCATGTTCTTGTACCGTTTTCCACTCGGCCGCTATTAATGTTAAGTAAATAAGAACTATTATAACGCTGACAATACGATAGCATGTCAAAGGCAAGGGCTTAGCTTGCTGCTTTGGCTAAGCGCTGAAGAATGCGTTGGCTTATAACTAACTTGAACATAGACTTATAATGTAACTTTTTTATTTTATTATAATGTAACTTTAATAAAAAATACTAGCATAGAGGCATTCCACTGTAGTTTATTTCAGGATTGGAAAACCATTGGCAGTCTTTAAATTGCATGATTTTAAGTCAGTGTAGTCATGGTAATATGTCTATGGCTATCAGATCCTACTTATCATTAGGTGGCCTTTGTGCTCGTGTACGTTTTCCTAGCCATAAAAAAGTTAAATGACCTGTAGATTGGCTTCCCGCCGCTCTTTCGGAACCATAGCACCATGTAGACGCGGTCCTCGGCAGCATCGGGCGCAACGTCGCACGGCAGCGCCGCCGTGCGGCCCAGCACCGCGTCCACATCCACCGTCGACACTGGAACAAGGATACATTGTACATTACAAAAACAACATAAGATATATTTAATTTACAAAATGTGGAGGAATAAACCAACGAACAAGCTAACAAACGTAGGTATAGGTATATACAACATTTGATAAGATGTTTTGCTGCGTCAAAAAGGTTGCAGTTCCGCATGTTCTGTAGCGAGGCCACAGCGTTGGTTTTCAGTTGCAACCTTAATTGTAAGTTAATTAACACTAATATGAAATAATATTTAATGCCCCCAATAACATAGGTAGATAATTAAGAGAAAAAAAACCAATTAGAAACAGTTGATTTTAATAATCCTAAAAAGTCCTCAGATCTAGATTTAACGACTAGATAGTGTACTACCTTGTACTACTATGTGATACAGATAATGCATTTGCGCGCAAAGTTTCCAAAGTTGTAATCTTCATGAACACACATAGTATGATGGCTCATTAGAATGGATACTATCGCGTGTGGCTAAAGCTAGGCATGCCTTGTGCTATATCTGTCTCTAGCCCAGCTCGTTGAAGGCTTTGTCTGAATCATCTTATTTTAAATATATTTGCCAAGTAAGCTCTGAAATTAAATGCTGAACGAAATGGTTCGAGTAAATTTGCACACAGTAGTGCACTCGCCTTACTGCCGTGTTTCTGGATTATTCATTTAATGGAAAACTTTTAAAAAAAATGACTTTACCAATATCACTGTGTGAAGGATTAGACCATAACGTTTATATTTAAAGCAGTAAATAGTTCTTCAAAATATGTAAATTTCCTTATTTGCAACGCAACGTTAACAAGACTGTTTCAAAATCAAGTATATTTTAATTTAATAAACAAAGACGTTTTGTACCAATTTATTTTTAAATATTCCTTCATTCAGACTGTATCCAGTTCATTATACGATTTAAAGACGGATGACAGTACGGGGTCAGCCATTTGCATTTTAGAATAAATTCAAAAAGGGAACGTTAAAACAAAATTTATAACGTCCTAGATAAAAAAGTAGATAGCATTGAAGTATAAGACAGTTCTACGGTTTATAATAATAAAGCAAGGAAGAAAAAAAGTGAGGAAAGGGATCCCCGGTGTAATACATTTATTCATTACGAAAGTAATTTAATAAAAAAGAACCATGACGTCGGATGAAAATCTTGGCTCAACTGCCTACAGTTTTAGGGCCGACATTTATCTCGACAGAGTTAATTGGGGCCCTGTGTTTTCCCTCAATACGTATTAATAAAACGTCTATGAGACCTTGTTAACTGACCTACTTATTCCATGGTTTTGCTGAAAATGTTTTGCTATGTTATACATTACTTTGCGAAAAGAACAATGCTAAACATAAACATATGTTTTTAATTAGAATATAATGCTATGGTTAACCCAAATATAATGTGGGGAGCATGTAACGTAAACGCTAGCATGATAAACAACCATTTCCTGATAGACAGGCGGGCTCACAAACGCCACAGAAACGAAGGAAGCATTATTCTACAAACGCTCACCATTTTATACCTACTTAAACAAAAATATTCCTCGCTTCATTCTAAACGTCATACGGAACTGTGGGAAATCGAATAAACCAAGTCAAAACTCAATTTTCGGCAACAAAGGACCCCCTAAGCATCAGCATTCAGTAGGAATGCTATTGTGATGTGTTCATTTTGATTTCCGAGCGTCTAGTGAATATAATATCGACTGGCACGAAACTCATTGTCGCGTTTTGCGAGAAACACGCCTGTTAACAAGGCGAGAATTCGAGAACAAATTTAAGGTGTTGCCATTGTCTGTAATCGGAAGCGTTGTAAAAGGAAAAAATGTTGTCTTTGGATTCGATCAGAGAATGCGGCGCGCCGGCCAGGAAGATTGTGGTTGATTGTGAAAAATCAACGTGTTTTTGTAGACAGTGGGAATTACTTGTTACAATTTCAAAATTGGAACATGGCTCCGTATAAAATTGAATAATAATGTTTGTTACATTCTTCCAGATTTCATAAAAGTAGCCATTATACCAGATTGAATCTAATTACGGCCATGGGGTCCGTGGGGTCCTAGAGCTCAAAGCCTCTTCAAAGAAATTTCGAAGAGGCTCATTGACGTCACGGGAGACCGAAGAGCTGGCAGTTTCCTCGCTCAACGCATAAGTTTAACTATCCGGCGAGGAAATGCTAGCATTTTCGGATCAATGCCGCAGGGCCCTTTTTTAGATATAGCTTTTTCATTTTAAAATATAATAATATTTAAAAATGTAATTATAGTTTTGTAATGTCATGTTTAAACTTTCAAACCGTTTATAAACAATAAACCCCTTTTATTACGTCCATTGTTACAACGACACCCAAGGCCATCGAAGACAATACTGGTTAATAATTTAAGTATAAGGACGTATTCATGAAAATGTTATATAATATATTGTACATACATATTACAGACACCACTTCCTTCCACTTGGTACGATCCAGACCAACTTCCCTCGCTTCCTCCACACTCATAACCATAAGTTTCTTCATACACGTGCGTCGGTTTAGGGTCTCCTGACCTGGCCCTTTCTTAATACATCCCGATTTGATCGTGAAACGTTCGCCTTGGCTGCCCTCTTCCCACTTACTCTTGCCTCAAATATCTGTTTCGTCAATCTCACTTCATCCGTTCTCTCCAGATCCTTTATTAATCATTGTGTGTGTTGTTGTGTTATAATATTTTAAGACCTTTTAAATAGTCAATCGCTAATGCATCCACTATTGCCGTAATATTATTTCCTATAATAGATTGTGTTTTGGGCGCGGATGTAATCGCGTGCGGCAGGTCGTTCCGTTCCCGCGTCCTTATGTACCGTGTGCACGTTCCTTCATAACCTGCTGGCTAATAGCGACCTTAGCGGTGCATTTACTTGTGCTACAGTGAAATTGGAGACTTGATAGTCTGTTTGAAGACTGCTAGCGATCTTTGAAGTGTTATAGCTTGCCAACTTTATGTGAACTATGCTGTCGGGGTACAGACGTAAGAATTAGGGAATAATTATGTGGTTATCTGACCAAACCTAAGGAACAAAAGTAAGCCAAGGCCTGGGTATTCGGCATTACAACGGAGCAGATAAATCGTATACTAAGTATACTTTTACAGACTAAATTTAACTTCAATTTTTTTAGAGCAGTGACAATTGACACCTAGACAAAACCAGGGTTAACAACATTTAACGTTTGATCCAAATTTAGTAATAAGTAAAAATGTAAAGACCATCGAGCAAATGTAATAACATTCCCGAATTGAATGAGACAATTAGACCTTTAAAGTGAGTCACCCTCTTCATCATTACTACCTCTTTGTGACGCGCAGCACGTGTCTATTTATGTTTAAAATCCCCGGCCGAATTAGGGATGCTTTTTCGAGAGTGTTTTTGTAGGATTAAAAATATACGAATCGACTTTTTTAATAAGTGCCGAGTCTCACGTGCGATCGAGCGTTAAAATTTTGCCGCGGCTGCCTCTTCCGGCGGTTAGGGGAGGAATTATCATAATGCATGCCTCGTCTCGACGGTTTCAGCGTTATACGCAACAGCGATTACGCGACGTAACGCGATTTGCAAGTAAGACGTATTGACTGACGCTTCGCGGATATCTATGTGAAACTGTGTAAAGATTTTCAAATTTGCCATAAGACGTGGTGAGACGTGGTTTAGGCGTCGTTTTGTTTCTCGTAATGAGCTAATTTCCTACGTACAAACAATACATAGTTTTACTAACGTTCAGTTTCAGTTTTAACTTTGCAAGGAGTATATTGCATACATTTTTAGTTTTAAATATTTAAATAACTACCTTTTGTTGAAACCTTGACTAATTTACATATTTGTCTGAACAAAGAAAGAAATATTTTTTTAAGAGGCTCATTGACACCACGGGAGACCGAAGAGCTGGTAGGTTCCACGCTCAACGATTAATTTCTATAATCCAGCGAGGAAATGCTGCCAGCATCTTCGGGAAAATACCACAGGGGCCTTTTTTGAGCATGGCTTTTTAGTTTTAGCTTTACTTTTAGTTTTAATTCAGATTTGTAAGTTTTTAAACATTGTCTTGCCTAACGTACTTTATTTGTTGTACAATAAATATTTGCAGTATTTTGTCTGAATAAATTACAATATGCTTACAGTGTTGGTGATATATTAATATTATACATCATAAAACTCCATAAGTCATATAAATTTAACGAAAAGTGGCTGATTATTTCCATGAATGTTATAAATTATATACCTTATACTTTTGCCGAATACTATTGCGTCCTTCCTTATATGTGTTCCAAAAAACTCTTGCGAACGAATCAAAAAATAATTCGGGCTCGCTCTGAAACATCAAACAAACTTGAACACCGATGTGATATAACAGTAAATCGATTATTGTATTCGAATCCATCTCACGTGAAGATCCGAAATCGGTCAGTGGGCCCGCGGTCCCGGCGGTATGACAAACGTGACTCGACTCCCATTCAGTGTCGCGCAATACAGTCACATTTTTGATAAAACCCGAATACTGCGCTGAATCAATTATAGTTCTGTAGACCGATGTTGTCAAATATACGAGAATTTTGTAAACTTTGTCGTATAGGAGGAATATTCTGTGGAGTTGCAGAAGTCAAATGACTTTCAAAACGTTTCAAGCCCTCTTGACTAGCGGTTTTGGGATAGTTCTGTCGCCCTCTCGCAATAGTCTTTTTTAAAGCAATTTAGTAGTTTTTTTATAAATAACAGTACTAATGACCGACTTAATGCATGCGACTTGTTAGATTAGACATGGACTGCTGTATGCCAAGAACGTTTGCGATTCTATGAGAAGATGGATGATAGGCAATCCAGTGTAAGTTTTTTTTTTTTTTATGGCATAAGGAAGGCTGACGAGCACACAGGCCACCTGATGGTAAGTGGAAACTGTGACCCATAGACATTCGCATTAGTATTTATTATTATATTATTTTTGTTGTTATATATTTGCTACTATTGTATTTCAGTGTAAGTGATTTGTATAGATTCAATATGGGTTTCTCGGTGCAATGGAATACTGTAATGCAGTGTAAATGTGTCAATCAATAAATAAATAATTATAAGTCATATTCTTCAGTCAACCATTAGATCCAAACAGAACACGTTAATATAATCTATACTTATAATACTGTTCCGTTTCTGAGTAGTTGTCAAATAACACATAATTAGTTCAGTAGTTAACGCTATGTGTCATCTTATCTGTCTGTCAATCAGTCTGTCAGTAGTTGAATATAATTAATAAGTATTAAGTGTGCATATTATTACGTAGATTATGTGTTCGTTAAATAATTGTGCATGTTGGAATAAGTTCAGTTTGTATTTTAAACGTATTAAAACAATAAGCTGTGGTGCTACCACATCATTCAAATTGTATTAATCAAATGAAAAAAGTAAAAATAATTCAATTATAATGTGAAGCAAAACATTTATACATGTCGCGCCATTACTGTCCAAATAAGCTTGAAGTTGACATAATGCTCGGAATTTACAACGCAATCATTTTCGTAATTTTGCTCTTACAAATTTTATGCATTGTTAATATTTTTACCCGACTTCAGAAATCGGAGGGTAAATATTCTGTCCTGTGCCTATGTATGTTTGTATGTATGGATTTTGATCCCGAGGGGAAATGGATGGGTCGATTTCGACAATCAAGGTATCGTTGGGTCTTACCTCCGCGAGCATCACCGTGTATATACTGGGTACCGGGTACTTAAATAATAAAATACTAATTTGGTGGATTTCAAAGTATATAACATGGGTACCTACCGTACATATACGACATTGTACAGACATTAAGTGGGAAGTTTCTCTTGGCCTGTAAGTTTACTTTGTTCCCTTAGAGGCTGAGTGGATAGCCCGATTTTGACAAACGATGTGTCAGATTTATCTCTTAAATTAATAAGAAAAGGTTATCGATTTATGTAGACGACTATATTTACAATAGTCGGATTCTTAAAGCTTGCTTTTTGTTGAACTTCTTTTATGATTCGAAAAGAGGACGGATATAATCTGAACTAGGTAGTCATTGAGTATTTTTATTAATCTATTTAACGGAATATCTAATTATGCTGACATAACGTTGCTTGACATTGATTAATTCGATATTGTGTGTGATTTGTTTTTTGAAATGTCGTGATAATTTATGTACCTTGTCGCTTTCAATCGTTTCACAAATTTGTATGACATTTCAAACACGACGTTAAAGTGACAAGGTACATCAATGATAACTTATTTATGCTGTTGACTGTACGTGTTACAAAAAAACAACAATAGGTATGAACTCTTCATTCATCATTCTCACTCTCAGGGCTTGACATTTTGTGGCAGTCGCACAGTGTTATATCCTCAAAACCAGGGACAAAAAAACCTTAGGAGCATTTGCATCTTGGCTAGGGCCCCTGAATATTTCAGCAAAAATGTTTTGTTGTTAAGAGAACAGCCGCATTTTGATTTGTCGAAACACTCAAAACTTAGAGCATTTAAATCGCTTGTTCGCGCAGGTACCTACAAAGATTCTTAAATATTCAGTATTAGGGACTTTCCAAGTTATTTTGCGTAATTTAGTACGACTGACTTCTCCCGCCTATCCTCAGGGTGTTGAAACTTGTTGTTCAAACTTTTCATGCCATATTTTTCGCGTCTTATTGCTGCCCTTCTTAAATTGTCTTCATTTTAACAACTTTGAACATTCGCTGCGTCTTGTAAACTAACAATATTATGTTTTATG
Source organism: Acleris sparsana (assembly GCA_923062465.1). NCBI lineage: Eukaryota > Metazoa > Arthropoda > Insecta > Lepidoptera > Tortricidae > Acleris > Acleris sparsana. Next base: position 7,702,680 of record OV281303.1, read on the forward strand.
AGATAAGTTTTTATAATTTCCTAGAGAAAAAGAACTTCATAAATAACATACACATCTTAATTATTACTTTTGCTTGATAATAAAATCAATGAAATATTAATTATTTAAACATGTTTTTTTATCAATATCGATTATTGAAATATTATTGCTTTTGAACGCAGAAATATTGCCTTTATATTTTATATTTAGAGAAGATATAAAACAGAAATTTAAAATGGTGCAGTCGCTTTCGCTTTCGTATTTCCGTGTTAGTTCACGACGTACCTACAGGAGTTCTTTTCCCTTATTCATTTTATACTTAAGAATTCGCTCCACGTTAAACCTGAAAACTTTAATAGGCATTTGTGTGTAATCTGCGCACTAAAATAACTCGCTTTTAAATCATTCATATCAGGTAGTCGATTCTTAACAACTTGCTGTTGAACTTGTACCAATTACTAATCGGCGAGTGGAAGTTGTTTAGTCAAAGCGCAAAAACCACATTTAAGGGCGTGCTTTCTCAGCTGTTTTCTTTCAAATGCAGAAATATTGAATAAGAAAGGAGCCAACTGCATTGGACGCAAATCCTCCGTCTATTTCAATGACCAAGCCGACGGGGTATTTAATAAGAGATCGCAAGCTTTCTTTTGTGAATTAAAATTATTATAAATTTCATTAAACGAAAAAAAGGTACTTACCTAATCATATTTTGACGTCTAGTGAGCGTAGTGACGTGATTTTAATGAATAAATCTCTTATTCATAAATGCAAAATAGCTAAAGTGTGCTTAAAATATGCTTTGTCCTTATGACATTTGAATTCAACAAAGTGACATAAGACTACTTTAACTAAAAAAGGTTTATTGTGTTTTTATGAATAAGGGGTTAAACCTAGTAGAAATAACTTTAGATGCTGTGATTTGCAATGTAATACAAAATTTACGCAATATGGTTTTTATTTACTTCACATCTAAAGCACATTATTGTAGAGGCCCGGAAAACGGGGTATTGCCTGATAAGGTGGTTAGCTGTTAACACGACAGCGATTTGTTAAGTGGGCTGTATGTAATTTTTTAAGTGTTTCTTTTGATTTCAAAAAACGTTGCTATGGGCTGGAGTATGTATCATACGTTTATTTTACTCTCAGAAAGAAAATGAGGTTCTTCACGTCTCCGTTTCTCAAAAGAAAAGCCATCATTTTTGAGCTTGTTTGAGAAAACAATCTTTATTGCACGTGCATTTATCGACAAATCTAAAAGAAGGTACCCCTACCCCTATTTATGGTAATAAAAGATTGATGATTTGTAAATATATACTACAATCTCAGTAGCTACTTTATTTTTGTTCCGCCGCTAACTAGAATATAATTATTAAGGAACCCTTTAATAAACGGCATTGGGTAAGTTTGTATGAATAGTCTTTTATTTTCAGCAGCCACTTATGATTTTCTTTAATTCAGATTCAGATTCAGATTCAGATTCAGATTCAGATTCAGATTCAGATTCAGATTCAGATTAATTAATGAATCTCTTAAAACTCGTGAATATATAGTACTACCTTCGGATCTCCAAATTTTAATATAAATTACAACTTGGTTTAGCCCATCTTAATCTTATTTTTGAAAATTAAGAATAATATTACGATACAGAAGCAATATGAGTTTTATCAAAGTTGAAAAGAGGCACTATTCGATATGGAAAAAAACTCTTTTAAGTTCACTTGCGGAATATTGCTTGGGAAGAGTAGCTGAGAGAGATGGTTATTCGTTAACGTATTTAAATAAATATAACGAACTTAAATAAATACCTAGACCTTGAGAAATTTAGTTTCTTAAAGACAACGTTTTCCTTAAATTATGTCGATCCTTATACATTTTATAACGTCTATTTAAACAAAGTTAATCAACTGGCGTAGGGTTAGACCTTCTAGATTTTGATTAAGTATTTATTATGTATCCTATTACTTTGATCTGCTATAGTTACAAATGTACTAATTAAGTTTAAGAGTCAAAATCTACAAAGAAAGTTAATTGCTCAATACGCCTATAAACTGTATAAACAACGAAAAGTTTTTGTACACTTCCTGGTCCCTATCGGCCCTGCATTTGCATAAAAATAATAACACCATTCATTTTTCAGCACAAACATAATCACCATACTAATTTATGAAATTGAAATTATTCGTAAGCCAATCCCTGTTCCCATAAAACTCGCGTGACTCCATTTTATATCAATACATTTAACAACCTATGTTTTATTGTACTAGGAATTAAAGGACTATTTTTAAATTACAAACTTTACTAATTAACTTTATCAAATAACATACGTCCGAGTACGAGAATAACATTGCTACAAGATAGGGCAGCATAAATTTAACAAATTAACAGAAAAATATTCATACATTTTGTAACAAATCCAAGCCGCTTTCCTGACACGCAAGCAAAAAAAGCTTAGATATTATGTCAAAGAAGCGTTAACAATCGACCTCCTTACATAAAACAAATACTCTACCGTACCTCCATCACTTTAAAATCACTCGTCAGCCTCGACCCTCACTCCAGACGTCGATGGCGTGACTCCACGTACTTTACCCTCGGATGTGGGTACCGAAATAGTACCATTATGTTTATGGCAGTTTTATTGAGTCCGCTACCTGGGATTTCTAGTGCGGCATATTAAATTTTAGTAAGGTATCAAACTATTCGATTTGCTAAGGACAAGGATGGTATAGTACGGTGCCATGGACCCCACGCAGTAAAAGATAATGAAGTATTTCTTTATTGTTTTGCTCGGCTTTGAAACAGAAATGGTTGAGGTACTTAATGTGAGCGATGCTTTTTGACTTTAGATCATATAATGTGAAGGTAGATGGTAAAATTCAGTTTTTTTATGTTTGAAGTCGGTTAAAAAAGGCCGGTTTTTAATTGTTGGTTTTTAGACATGTTTCTTTTTTTTTTTTATTTATAAAGGAATAACATATCAGGCGTTTGCGATGCTATTTGAATAGCTTTAAGTTCACCTGGGCCTCTGCTTTTGCCGTTGTCGTGTTGCTAACGTGTTCATAGCTCTTCAGGTGATACTAGGCTTATAAACCAGAAAAATTACTCACGCGTTGCCAACACCATAAAAATCTTTTCATGTCCTTTTTGAGGAGCCACGTGTAGTGTTTAGGTAAAACTTCGTCAGAGAGCTCTCAGCATTTTTATTAAGCGCCGTTAAAACTAAACGTAGCAGAATTTGGGTGCTAAAGCTTACTTTACGATTGCTAGCAAACCTCTCGGAAAAACTTCGGGTTATCAGAGTGCCGTCTTTTGTCTAGGCGACTATGTTTTGTTTTAAAAATAAACAACATCAGATCTCGTGGTTTGCAGACGTGCTTGCAAAGTAAACTAGCTCCACCCTCGGCTTGACAAATGTGGGAATTTAATGTCTGGGATGGAGATTTCAAATTCTTGGAATAAGGAAACTTAATTTTGTAAAAAGGGATGTTTTTAGTAATTAAAAAGAAATTGGGTAAGTAAAAATGTATGAATACACGTACGTTTTTTATGCTCTGTTAATTAGGTACTACAAAAATGGTGACTCATTAGAATAATACTGTTAAACAAAAGTAAGTAAGTAAACTTTTTATTGCACGTTAAGAAATCTTTTTTTTTTTAAACCACTAATATGAAAATAAATTACATGTAAGTGCAAACCTATCCCTTTAAGGGATCTCTTCTAGCTAACCTTTGAATGACGAAATGCGAATGGCAAAAAAAGTTAAGCTCAACAACAAAAAATAACTATATAATTATTAATTATATAATATTTGTAACTCCATATACAAATAAAAGAATAATATAGTTACTCGTAAAAAGTACATCACAATATTTACTTTAAGTTGTAAAAAGTAAACGTAGAACAACGAAAGAAAGAGTAAAAAGGCAAAGGAGTCGCTGTCTTTTAAGTATAAAGTCCTCTTTAGAATACGATGCCCCCTCTAACAAACCTCATAAATGTCCATTTCTTGGAGAACGTTATTTACATAATTTTAATTAAATTCAGTTGCCGCACTGCTTCTAAACCTCCCTTTGAATCTGCGGCAAAGTGCAACGACAAAAAACTTAAAGGACTCGCCCGAGATAAAGAATTTCAGTAAATAATAAATGATTTAGTAATAAGACCGATATTAACCACTAACTCCCTTATTCATAAACCTATTTGTAATTCGGTATTCTTTGTCACTTTCCGTTAAATTCAAATGTCACAAAAACAGATTTAAGGACAAATCATTTTTAAGCACACTTTACGCGTTTATGGTGTATACCCACATTAATACCAATCTGCATTAGTATTAAGTATTTCCAATCCAAACGCTCACTTTTCCAATTCACGATTTTAAAAAACAACTTATGAGGTGCTTTTTTTAATATTGAAAACAATATGCTATCTTTTTCACTCAGTTTTCAGTTTTGACAAATTACTTTTTCGATGGGCAGGAAACATAGGTATAAAGCGACCAAAACAATGATAGGTAATGTATAAACCCGCCAGTATCTAGTCATATTTAAACACATTATTTATTTGATACAATACCCTATTACACTATACGTAGGTGATAGTACGTGAATACGAAACGTACACTATTATTCCAATATAATTTAGTTAATCCGTTTCTAAACAAATCGAGTTCTAAACCAAGATAAGAAAACAAAGTTGATAAAAAAATCTATTTATATTTTTGCAAGTATTGTGCGGTTTCCACCTACAACGGAAAAATAAATGTGTAAGTATTTCAGAACACTCGTATTATAGTGAATTTGACCTAAATTCTCACGCCTAACTAAGGCTAATTCGAGCGTGCGTGCGTTTTTCCCGAAACACAACGAAATTCTGTTTTGATGCGGACCCAGCTTAATCTATAAGCTCACGTTTGGGTTCAAAATAATATGCAGAGTTGACAAAACTCGAATATGGCTTCGCGTAAGCAACTTGTGCTTGTGTGAGGTCTCGCATGTTTTCTATGTGGGCGTGGGATAACGCGTTATGGTTATCTCGCGGAGGCAGCATTTTTAAATCACATCTATATTTTTTTAACCTGCTCTCGTTTTTATCCGTTTTTAGGTTTGGTTCATTGAGAATTTTAAATGTCGATCTATGAATGTTTATTAACTAGTATCAAGGATAAAAATTACTTGACGACGCGCTGGCCTAGTTGGTAGTGACCCTGCCTACAAAGCTAGCGGTCCCGGTTTCGACTCCTGGTATCGGCAAATATTTGTGTGATGAGCACAAGTATTAATATTTTGTTTCTGAGTCTTAGATGTTTTCCATGTATTTAAGTATTTATTTCTCTATATAAGTATTTATATCGTTTGCGATTAGGTCGATTTGTGTGAGATCGTCCCTTTATATTATTATTTATTATTAGTTACATTAGTAATGGTTAAATTGTCGGTAAACCCAATGACATAGAATGACAAAGACAATTAATAAGGTTCCTTTTATATAAGTACTTAAATTATTCTTATTGAGTAATCTCGTGTCAGTCTCTCCATGTATTAACTTGTCGGTAAATAAAAAAAGGATCACACTTATCTCTATTGCGCAAATAATTTTCTTGCCATTCTCATAAAACTACATTTTTTGCTTTATATGTGGTCATTTCAAACCTAAAACATAGACAACCTTCACTTGTGATTGGGTCCTTCACATGTTTGCTATCTTGCATGTAAACAGCATCTCTTATAGTTACATAGCGCCTTAGTATATGCAACAGACTCGTTAAGAAGCGACAAGGCAGGGCGAGGCACGGTTCGTTAGCCCGATCGCGAGCACATCGATCTTGAACGATACGCCACATTACCTCACCTACACCAGACGACGTAATTTTGTTCAACTGCTTTCTAATTTTGATTAGAAGTGACGGTAATGGCTTTGATTATCTGAACAATTTGAACACCTTTTAGTTTTGATTAAGTATCAAATTTGGAAGCGGTGTGGTGGGAAACATCATTAGAAGCAGTCTTCAATATAGGTAGGTGCTTGATGATACTAAAAGCCAGTACCAGTTTTTTTGGTTTTCACGCTTTACCTACTAATTTTATAACAAAGAGAAACTTATATACTTTTGAATTGTTTAAAACAAGTCCGTAAATTGCAGTTACGCTTCGTGCAATGAAATCTGTTAGCGCTTAAATCAAAGAGTAATTAAAGTGCATTGAACAAAACAAAGGTAACAAAACGGAAGGTAACAAAACGGAAGGTAACAAAACGGTAGGTAACAAAACTCACCATTATGTTACGCTGACAGAAATGGAGTGTGTAATGAAATAATCCGTGTGTTAAACACGCGTGATGTTGGATTAAGTCCTAATTTGTTTAAGGGCAGACGACAAGAGGGCGTGTGGCGCATACGATCATACGTGACAGGTCGGGGTCGCTGCAGAGCCTAATAATACTTCAGTCACGCGTGCTTCCGCCGGGTAAATAATTGTGTTACGAATTATTTTGGGTGTTTGCGCAGGGTCATTTGCGGTATGAATGTTACCTTTGCCGTCGTTTTTGCTGGCGTAACTGGACAACCGTTGGTCGTGTAGCTGATGTGGTTCGACTTTTAATTAATTTATTAAAACGATGGAAGGTGGTTAGCAGTTGTTAAAAATGGTGTCGAAGATTGAATTAGGTACGTAGAAAGATAACGGTCATAAAAAGACAAATCGGATGGAGCGGCGGCAATAATGAGGTTTTTACCATGCAGTGGGGAAAGGTGTGGGCTGTGTGTGATTATGACGATCGATGTTGACATAAAGGTTATTTTAACGACGGTACTCAAATTTCAATAACACATTCTGTAGGCGTCACCGGTTACAATAATATCCACTATACATCAAATACTCTTAACCACCATTTCATTTCATTGATAGCAAGCACCAATTATTTGCTACTCACACATAATCCCCCGCACCCACCACCACTCCCAATTATAAAAACCTACCCACTAAATGCCTTTAATAAAAGTACAAAAGCACTAACAACCTTTTCCGCTTCATCAAGCTACCAAACGCCTCAACAATAACTTTCCATTAAGTAGAACGAGTATCCTACTTGAATAAACCGTGAAAATATGTAGGCCGTTTAAAACTTGCACCCTTGTACCAAGTAGCTGAAAATGCCGAGTCTTTATTCAAAAGCCTTGTTCAAGTTGACGGGTAACTTGCTAAGTCGAGCGAGTTGGAGCTGGAGGAAGTGTGAACCGACTTGTTTACCTTTAATAGATAACCAAGGTGATTTTTGGCTTTTAGAAGTCACCGATCATAATATCTACCGTAGGCAACCGAGTAAAATTTAATACTTTTGTTTTACTGTAATTGTATCGCTTTGCCCGAGCTGCTAAAATGTTCCTCTGTTTTTGATTTGCGCTGGCCTAGTTGGTAGTAATAATAATAATAATTGGTTAGGTTTATTATAGTGTTTATTTTTTGTATTAGTATTGTTATTTTGCTTTTATATTTGAATATTTGTTTTAAAAAACCTAATTTACAGAAAATGATTAAATATCTGGAATGATAATAATAATAAATTTTATTTCGAGCTACGAGGCCCATATTTAAAAATACGTTATAGACTAACATACATAACAATATACACTTAAAAACTATCACCGAGGTGACAGAACAGCGTGGGTCTGTTTTGTCAAACTTGGCGTGATTGTCGTTGTCGGTAGGTTGCCCCGAAACCGCCAGAACACGACACCTTTCGGCCAGAACTCAGGGCACTCGACGGTCCAGCATAAACCGCGGCACGTGCACTACAAACGGACTGAAATGCACGTAGCGAAGCGCCCACAGCTGGAACACCGTCAGACTGCGTCCAACCTTCTGACGGACGTACTCCACCACGTCGTCTACCGTTGCAGAGTGGTGCAGGCGGGACACGGTATAGCTGCAGCTCGGAATTCGGGGGTAGGGACCCTGCCTACGAAGCTAGCGGTCCTGGGAACAAATCCTGGTAAGGGCAGATATTTGAGTGATGAGCGCGTATATTTGTTCCTGAGCCATGGATGTTCTCTATGTATACCCGTAGTATAAGCCTCGAGCTTAGTTTGGGACTGGGTAATTGGTGGGACATTATTCCCTGATATTTATTTATTCATTTACTTTTAAGAGAATCGGGCTCCGGAAATTTTAGCTCTGAATTATTTGGTTCCATTATTTCTTCGTGTAGATGTAACTTTGATTCTGCTTTGGAAAAAGGAGCATGGTTCTATTAATAACTAAAACGTTCACCATATTTTTCCTTTCCGTCTTCCGTTATTCAAGAAAATATCCTCTAGTTTTATGAACAAGCAGAAATAATAAGGTTTCTTTCGTCCCTGGGGCGCAAGTTCGAGGTAACCGTGTATCCGGGTATTAGCGTTAAATACAATTCCATTCTATAAAGTTTTACTCACATGGGTGTGATGTGTTATAATAACTTATATAGTTCTCGCTTCATATAGAAATAACTATTGAACAAGTTTCTATTCTCATTACCACAGATATCTTCATTGATTTGTTATTATTTTACTTTTGTACAATAAGTTGTTGATTGGTTATTTATGTTACACAAAAAATATCACGAAGTAAATTATAATTTTAAAGTCCATTTATATGAGTAGGTAAATAAAGTTGACCTCGTTTAAACTTGATGCAAATTAACAGTTTTCACTTCAGAATATCTGATAGTTGAAAAGCTTATCCAATATGTATATAGTTTGCGTGGCAAATAATGAAATACCCCCGTTTTACTTTCTACTTAACATAACTTTAACAATATTTAGAAACTAACTAGAACGTTTACCTCCTTTGCACAGTAAAATGATGGACTAAGGTTCAAGAATAGGTAAGTGCAAGGATTTACTTACGAAAAATACCTCTGCTTGGATAAGGGCTTACTAATTTTCTCGTAAATAAAGTCACTGGCAACGTTGTTAGTTTTGCTACAGAAAATACGAGGGCAAAGTATCACACGGGCCACCTGATAATAAGTGCGATATGGGACACATACGTATTTGCAATCTCAAAACTGCAATCTTAAGACTTAAAAACAATAAATGAATGATAATGACTATTACTGATACTCTGATAAGATACAGGGTAAAATTAAAATCCATGTAATGTAGGATAAAACACCCAATTATCAAATATAGGCACGTAGTGATTATTGAATTATCACCTCTATTCGGAGGAAATAAGTCCCATGATAAACATGATAAAGATATAGGTAGTTGTACATCAAGCATTTCGTTCAAAACACTCCTTTTAATCAAGATCGAACCATAAGGATGTCAGAACACTGAAAGTAAGAAACTACCACACCTTGCCGAATTCAGGTGAGGTCACGCAAATCCAGAAACCGCATACGGCTACCAAAGTTCCTCGGCTGGCCAATTAACCCCGAGAACATCCCTGCCGTATTAAAACAAAATTGGCTTCAATATAATTTCCTATGAAAATGAGCCTAAGTTGGGATCACTTTATGATTTTCGACAACCCTAGTTACCGAAGTTTGTATTACCAGTTAACAGTACAAAGGTATTAATTGTTTCATGCAAGAGTTTACGCAAACTGTAATTATGTAGGTATATTAATGGTTGTATGCTATACGAACATATATTTTAAGAAGTGAAAGTATAAACCCTAATGAACATAATTTTATATTTTTTGTTTAAAAAAAAACAATTTTTTTACAAATATAATTCAGCATGGAATGTATCGGTAAATTCGGTACCTAACAAGTAACAACTGACGTTACTAAATAAGGTGAACATTACAATTGAATTGAAACCGTAAGAAGCAGTTCTTAGAAGTATCAGATAAAACTGCATTACATTGAAAGAAAGAAAGAAAGAAAGAAAGAAAGAAAAAAACATTTATTCGTGACAAACAGACAAACAAAAATCAACAAAATGCTGACATCTAGACAAAAGACCTGTTGTCACGAAATGGTTCCAACTCACTGTTATGCTGGCGTTTAAACCAACGCTGGTCTGCTGGATTGCTGTTTGAGAAACTTTAAAAATGAGTTACACTATATTATTCTCGCAATATGTTTTTTTTTTATCGCAATATTAAGGCACGCGAGCACTCAGGCCACCTGATGGTATAAGTGGGATCTGAGTCCCATAGACATTTGAAATCTCAAGACTAAAATCTCAAAACTGCAATCCTGAGACTTCAAATGCGTTGCCAACCCTGAGGCCTCAGATGGAATGCCTCTATGCTAGTAATTTCACCAGTTGTCTTATCCCTACACCGGAACACAGACTGCAGAGCAAAGTTTAAATTTGAACCTAGAGAATGCAACCTTCCAATTATGTCACGTATGTCTCTCATCTCTTTCCTTGAAATGGAGTAGAAAGATAGACCCAACCGCGTCAGAAGGAGGGTTATGTTTTTAGAGTCTAGTTATGTTATGCATGTATGTCTATTGCCTAAACGGCTTGATACATTTTAACTTGAACTGATTGATTATTTATACTTACTCGTTTTTATAAAATGCTTGTAAGTGTCAGACGACGTACTGCTTACAATTAAGCCACACAAGCTTCTGTACGCATTTAATGTCATTTAGATTAAGTTTTTATATGGAATAATAAACACAAAAAAAAATATACTCGTATGAAGCGTCATTACTCATTAGATTCGTCTTGGCTGTGAGAGTGACACCGACTATAATGCCTATAATATTTAATTCAAAATAATAAGAGGGGGTATATTTTTTACACACATAGGGTAAAGTCATCAGTGGTCAGCCAGAGACCAGTTGTCGACTTTATATGAGTGCGAACAGTGGTAAATATATCTTTCGTACTCTTTGCACTCATACAAAATATAGGCAGAGGCCGACTACTGGTATCTGGCTGACCACTGGTGACTTTACCCTAAATTGTCGACAATCCATATATTGAAGGAATCCAGTTCATCAAGCTGTTCCAATTCTGTTACGGTCAAAAAGAATACGTTAGAATTGAAATATCAAAAAATACAGTTGGGTTTTTATAGCTTGACTTTTATTATTACTTGTATTCTTTCTTCGCAATAACAGATCATGTCAGTTAGTCTTGAGCGATGTGGCGTTTAATACGTAAAAAAATACGTCCCCTTTTTACAACAGGGTAGAGTACGATAGCTCTTAATAAAATGTCTTCTCTCTCTAACTTGTACTCCCCCCTCCCCTTGCACCCCTTGCACAGTACCTACCGATATAATAATGACTTATGTGGAAATTGTATGTTAATTTAAGGTGAATTCATAACAAAGCATTAGCATACCACGAAAAAAAGCCGAGTGGGAGTCACCTGGAGTTCTGTTCAAATACTATCAAAAATAGGTACTACATTTCTTAGAAGTCATGTCAGCTGGCATGTTACTTGTATTAAATACTTGCATAGATGGACCAATAGTGCTAAGTGTCAAAATAAAATCTGACTGTGGTTTGTAAATGTTTGAAGTATTAATGAACGTCAATCGCACTAACAACTTCTTTGTAGATGTGTTTTTATAGTACAGAATGTTGTACTTTATTACTAACAATATGAATAGTACCCGTTATCCAAAGTTTTCAACAATTACAATCCATAAACTTACTACCGTCGCAATACGTGCAGATCCATGCCCTCAGTCACGCACGCCTGCACTCCGGAAATCTATGAATTTGGCCCATTACGCTCCTCGCCCAATTTTATAATATCACGAACGGAGTTATACGTCGGTGCTCTGTTTTGGTTTTAGTGCCGGTTCGTATTTGTTTACACCCTGTTTGTTCGTGGGTTCAAATAAATTATCTATAGTTGTAAGCGTAAAAATAGTAAAGATACTTAGTTCTTTTATTTTGTTTGTTTACTAGCCACCCGCAACTTTGACCGCGTAGATTTTGAGTATCGTAATTCCCTCGGGAACTTTAAAATTTTCTGGGATGAAAAGTAGCATATGTGTTAATACAAGGCTATCTCTATTCCAAATTTCATCCAAATCCGTCGAGCCGTTGCAGCGTGAAGGAGTAACAAACTAACACACACACACACACAAACTTTCACATTTAGTAGGATTAATCATGCGTCATGCAGATGGATTTTAAATAATAATGTGACATGTGTTATAAATGAGCATGTGCCTTCGTTAATAGATAAACTCCGTAATCTGTTGCCGGCAAAATCTTATACTGCATTATAATGCATGCAGTATAAGATTTTAGTAAAAATTAGTTTACTTCTCTCATATAACTTGCCGCTCGTCAATAGTGTACTCGTACACAGACTTGAAAAGGAGCGTTTAACAAAAAGAAACTTGCTACTTTTTTATAGCGAAGCAATACTGAAAGCACTTAAACATGAAACTTGAAATTGCAACGCTTGATTTAAACGCCTTTAGTGCGATTTAAGTACTCACAAATAAAACTCAACACGCAAATGTTCGATGTTGTTCACAAATTGATTTTTCGAATAAAACCGTATTAAATTCGTTTTGGGACACTGAATAAATGAATTTCTCCCCGCGGTAATAAAAGCTATGTTACAAAAAGTATCGTAAAAAATAATACAGGCTGTGTTGCACGCGACATAGATTGATGCGGGAGGGAGAGGGACGCGGGCCGCGTACCTGCTCGCACCTCAGCTAGCACAATAAAGCAGCAGTAAAGATATGCCGCCTAACGTGAGGTGTTCTACTGCGTATTTGGAACGGAACGGGCCATTACTTATGCAAAAATCTTTGTTTTCCTTTACACGTTTGTTTGTATCAATTTGGAGGCATAAATCAGGGGAAGTACTGCCGTAAATGCTCTATTTATAATCTGTTTTATAATGATTATTAACACTGTAATAGCAGAAAGACGTGTACTGTCTGACAAAATGGCTTCACTAGGGATTGTTGTTATAAAACTATATTGTTGTTAAATTTATTATTTAAGACCGATTTTTAATTTAAAAATTAGTAATAGATTGAGGAGATTCATTTAGATTCAGATCCAAAGATATTATTTAAAAACATGTCATTTTTATTTAAAAAACTCAGGTCTAGACCTTTTTAAGTTTAATCAAATGGGAATTAATTTATTTCTAGGTAGAAAACTACTGACGTAGTACTTGGTTGATTCATTATCTTTTCTCTTTTCTCTATCGCTCAGGGGTAAACGGTTAAAAGATTTCATTATTTTCGCTTAATCTCGTTTACGTATTATATGAAAAAATTACAAGGTAAGTTTGCATTACATACAATGTTTGAAGCTGTGTCTACTGCCATACATAATTCTGTTGTAATACCACGCACTACACGCACGCTGCCAGAAACCATATCGTAATCGCTTCGTTGTAACAGTATTAAGGTAACTGTGACTTATGGAGTCAATAAACTTTTTATTGTCCTGGTATAACCATAATTACGTACATAAAAGAAGTCGAAGTGAAACACAATACAATTATTCTGTAATTCCTACAATCCTAATGACTTTTGGTCAATTAGGAGAAAAAGAATACTGCTTTATTACGTCGTTGTTAAAAACATAATCAGATACAGGGAGATTTTTTTATTTAGTTAAGTAGGTACTGTAACATTTTAGTATTTTACCTACCTTATCTTTTAACCTACCAAATAAATCCTAAACAAACTTACACGGGCCTTATCTAAAGTTAAGTCACGTGTGAAATAAGTCTTCTTAATGACCTTTCGTTAGCTAGAGTTTAACCGGCCGACCTTATGATCTGCTTACGCAGGCGTCGGCCAGGTGGCACGCAACGGCTAATTTGATAAACATTTCAAACACTTAGAATACAGAATATTCAACTCGGTACGTAACACTCGCACTTAATGACTATGGACTGTTTCAGGTGGCACTACGTTAAAAAGGTTTTGTAGGCGCTGTACCAAGGTCATTTTAAGGGTTCCATTGTCAAACTAGGAACCCTTATAGTTTCGCCATGTCCGTCTGTCCGTCCGTCCGCAGCCTAGGTAATTTGGCATGAATATACACATTAGTCACGCCAACAAAGTGGTAAAATAAAACCTTTAGTTAGTACTGGAGGTACACTAAAAAAAAGAGAAACACGTAACGTGGGGATGTATTATTTTTTCCCATAGTGTGGGGTGTCGATCGTTGGATAGGTCTTTCACAAATATTTCGGGTTTGTGAAAATATTTTTTCAATTAAGGGATCCGTTCATGAACTAATAAACTTTAAAGCGCTAATTTTTGTTAGAGTCAACTGCCAAATAGGCAAAACTACGTACCTATACAGAACACTAAAAATCTGAAAAATATCTTCAATAAAAGCGCATATAATGAATTTAAAAGAAAATGTTGTTTGGTTCCTGAGATACAGGCGACTAAGTGTTTATACCTACTAAAATCACCTAAGACAGCACTAAAAAACTTAAGAGAATTAGTTCATTCTTGTTGCTTTTAAGATACTTTTTGTGTAGGTTACTATACTAGCTTCGGAACCCTACACTGAGCATGGTCAGACATGCTTTTGCCCGGTTTTTTTAATCATTAATTTAGTTGTGTTGTTTTTTAGTCGATAGTGGCGAAGCTCAAATGGTTATGTGTTTGACTAATGTATGTATGACACTTCCTATGTCCGCTCGTACCTAATTACCTAATGGCTCAACTGATTTTGGTAAATAATACGTCATTAGATTTATCTTTATGGCACTGGATACGGTCACAGACGTTAATTTGCTACCCATTTCAAAGAAAATCTGCTTAAAGATGTCATTGCCATTAGAGATGCCAAGTCATTTGTAATTGATATTATACTCAACCTTATTACTGTAGAATGTCAGATTGACTTTGGAACTAAAGGTGGTTCTGAACACTTTAAACCACATTTACTATTTTGCAAACTTGCGCAGTTTTTATTGATATTGTAATTTTTAACAATTTTTGTAAAATGCTATGTTTGCAAGAAAATCAGTTAGTAATCAGTCAAGCATTATCAAGCGTCAATTTGAATTTATTTTGAAGAATCAAGGTATTGCGAAGGTAAAACACTAAACATTTTTTCAATACTGGATGTACAGGGTGTTTAATAATGGTTTTTCTGGTGAGAAGCGTTTTTTCAAGAATTAAAAAAATACAATATATCAAAATCCGTGCACTAGCACTAGCTCTTAATGAACGTTGCAGATGAACTAATTCAATGAGAAACTGCAATAGTTTTGTTATTTATTGCTGACATACTCAAAGTTTTATAGTCATTGAAATTTTCACTGTTAAACTTATACATGACTAGGACGTTAAGAAGACTCAGAAGTGCTTTATGTCCACGAAAAATATTAGTTCTCAGTGCGGATTGTCGCGGGATGGAAATACTCTAATAGATAAAACACATTTTTGTATCTTTTTTTTATATTGTCGTCTAACTATTGCATAATAGTAAATGGTGTCAAAAATGTTCAGAATGACTGTAACTATCATCTCCTAAAACCCCTACACCCGACTGCCAAACACCCTGTATAGACGACAATATAAAAAAAAGATACAAAAATGTGTTTTATCTATTAGAGTATTTCCATCCCGCGACAATCCGCACTGAGAACTAATATTTTTCGTGGAAATAAAGCACTTCTGAGTCTTCTTAACGTCCTAGTCATGTATAAGTTTAACAGTGAAAATTTCAATGACTATAAAACTTTGAGTATGTCAGCAATAAATAACAAAACTATTGCAGTTTCTCATTGAATTAGTTCATCTGCAACGTTCATTAAGAGCTATTTTTATGTTAGACGTAATCTCGCTTCTACCGGGGTAGAAAAGCAATTACCGGTAGTAGGTACCTCACGTACCGCTTGTTAACACTGCTGATAAAGTTTACGTTGTTATAAACAAAAGAACAACTTCAATGATTTATGTTGTCTCGCGTCCGAAACGCGCTTCTCGGCGCAAAATTACAAAGTTTTCGTGAGAAAATTTTCTAAAATTTTCTAAAGTGTCTCGCGTTCCCTTCGCCTGTTTGCCTCGCTATTGTCTCTAAACTGCGGAGTTTGGGGCGGGTTTAACTTTGTATTGCTTTAAATATAAATTTTGCAAGTTTTCGTCGCACCAATGAAGTTATGGCGTTACAGCGCAGCTCAACAAGTTATTACACAAACTTAACACTGGTATCTTGATAATATTGAATCCAGCACTGTTAAAACAACGTTGCCAGCGCAGGGAAATATTGCAAAAATCACGCTATTTTTTAACAATTTTAATTTAAATAATATTTCCACTCAACACAGCGTTTTTGTTAAACTTTTCATGGAGTTTATTTATTTTTAGTTAAAAAAATGGGTGACTTTTCATTTGCCTGTTATTTTATGCCTCCCGAACGTTACTCTTGAGGATATATTTTAAACTGTACCCATCATTTTATCGAATTTCCCTTCATAGATTGTATCGCAATCCATTTGATTTTACGCTATGTTTTGCTATACCGTGATATTTTCAGGATATCTCCGTTAATTACGTAAGTCAAGTAATGTAATAATGTCAAGTAATAATGAAAATTCTGAATGCGGTCGTTGATTAAATAATAGGTACTAACTTTAAACAGTAACGAGCTATTATTTAAAAACAAAAAATAGTCGCTTACAATATGATGTGCGCAAAAACACAAAACTCCGCAAAACCGCCAAACATTTTAGCGTTTTAACATAGCACGAACTAGGTACACAGAACATGGCTTAGCAATCCAATTAACATTCGATACAAAGCACATTCCTCCGAGTTGCCGTCTAGTTTTCTACCAACAATTAGTTCTGGGGGGTTATGTTGGGAGCTTGTTGGTAGGTCTGCAATTCAATGTAGTGGCGAAGGCGTGAATTGGCTGCGGTCGGCACGGGCAAAGCCATGTTCCGTATTATACGGTATACAAGGGATGCTTTATCCATAACTTCGCTATTACTTACACAACACAGTTACTGGTGCTATGGATATCGAACATACTAGGTAGTCGGGACTTCAATGCTTATGAGTTAAGTTTTATTTGATATAGTATTAAAAATTCGCTCAGAAATCGTCGAGCGGCTGTGGGGGAGGGTGGAGGAATGGTATCTTTTTCAGTTTTTCGCTTGTATCTCGAAAACCATAAAAATGTATCTTTAGTTACTTCTACATTCATCACCATCATCATCATGTCAGCCGAAAGACGTCCACTGCTGGACCTAAAGGCCTCCCCCAAGGCTTTCCACTCACACCGGTCTTATGCTTTTCGCATCCACCGCGGTCCCACGATCCTGACGAGGTCGTCACTCCATCTTGTTGGAGGCCTACCTAGAGGTACAGCTCGTCTTCCGGTCCACGGACGCCACTCCAGAACCTTTTGACCCCATCGGCCATCAGTCCTGCGAGCAATGTGCCCCGCCCACTGCCACTTCATTTTAGCTATTCTTCGGGCTATATCGGTAACCTTAGTTCTACTGCGGATATCATCATTTCTGATTCTATCACGTAGAGAAACCCCGAGCATAGCTCTCTCCATAGCCCTCTGAGTGACTTTGAGCTTCCTTATGAGGCCCATTGTTAGCGCCCACGTCTCAGATCCGTAAGTTATCACTGGCAACACACACTGATCAAAGACACTACATCATACTACTGATCTACATTCAATTTTCTATAAATCTATATATATAAAAATGAATTGCTGTTCGTTAGTCTCACTAAAACTCGAGAACGGCTGAACCGATTTGGCTGATTCCTTTTCAGTTGTATTCGTTATTGTCAGGGCAAGGTTTGTATGAAAGAAAAAAAAGCCACCGGGAATGTCGGAAATTTGCAGCGGGCGAAGCCGCCGGCGGGTCACTAGTTAAGTAATATAATTTTTTACTATAGGAGGGTGCTTTGGAGGGCCCAATAACTATACAAGACATTATATACCCAATAAAATGGTGGTAGCGATGCGGAGCCTGCCCAAGTTCCTACCACCACTGAAGCTATTTTTAATTTAGCCTGAGCACCTAATAGTGTTGCTCACCGCTCGCTGCGACCGTGTGTCCCTGGTACTATAGTCCCGTTGCTCCCGACACGAATTTCCGTTAACACTAATCGGTTCAAATCCTATTGTTGCATAGTTTTACTGCGGCTTGATGTTTCTACGACGCGTCTATTGTTTAAGTTCTACAGACTATTGGGCATTCAGTGTGAATATTGTATGCTACAATGGCCTAAATATCTCTTTGGGTAAAGTTTTGGTTGAGGTCCAAAATACTTAGAATCTGGTATGTTATACATTATCTTACGGGAGAAATTAACGTTATTTGGTTATTATTTATATCAAGGGCCACAAGCATGATTTATAATAAAACACCATTTTGAATCAATAAAAATGATTTCATGTTTTCACTATGTTCTTAACTTTCAGAATAATTTCTCGAACCCTACACCAGACTGGGTCTGTAAAATTTTAACGCTCACAAAACTTTAAATAAACCGTAATTAAAATTGAACGAAATTGGGTTAAATAAATTGAAGGTGAGCGGGCGGTGAATCGACTTTGACAGGCTGTCTTGTATTATAAATGCGTGTCTGCTACATTTGGTGCCGACTTTTTGCTTTCTACCCACTATTTAAGGTGACTTGTAACATTTCGGTGTAATATAATACATTATATAATACGAATATAACTCGAAGTAAACTGCCAAATTCACTTGCGGGTGTTACACCGTATACGTATTTTACTACAATAACCACAAGTACGTGCGATTGTTGCAAAATTACCTAATATATTATCCAAAATTGCAAAAATATTTGACAAGCTTATAATAGACGTGTCAAATAATTTTGAGCCAAATGTTGGACATTATTATGTATAATTACTGCCATGTTATTATTGTTACGCCTTCTCTGTGGCGCCTTCTAAATAAATACATTTTTTTTATGGCAATGAGAAGGCACGCGATCACTCAGGCCCTAGACAGAAGAAATCTCAAGACTACATTCTCAAGACTGCAATCCTAAGGGCCGTATTAATAAACTCACCTTGACTGTGAGGCCCGTCACAAGATACGTCAAAGTAAACGTCAAACCATAGAACACTGTCATTTTTGACGCATCTCGAGACGAGCATTACAGTTGAGATCAGTTTATTAATACGGGCCTTAGACCTCAAATGCGTTGCCAACCCTGAGCTCTAAGATGGAAAGCCTCTATGCTAGTAATTTCACCGGTTGTCTTATCCTCACACCGGAACACAGCAATACAAACACAGCTGCTTGGTAAATGGATAAGATGGTGGTGGCGATCCGGACGGACCCTGCACAAGAATATTGAATTGATTGAATAGGTATTTAAAATTTATTCAATAAAATAATTGAGTAATAATTTTTCGGTAATTTACAAGTACTTTGACTGAATCTATAATTCAGGAATTACCCTTTAATGTGTGGTTACATAATTTAAATGTTGTAGCCGCAGGCACGTGTGTATGACTAAATATTTACCGGAATAGCCTAGCAAGGATGAGCAATCAGTTTTTACTCGATTATTTGGAAGAGGAATAATACGTTAACATAGTGCTGAGTGGTGTCAATTTCGATGACACAGAATCACCCATACCAACATTATCCTACTCTTTTTTTTCTTTCCTACTTTACTGTCTTTGTTTTGATTTCTGTGCTGCCATCCTTTGTTCATGATGTTTTTCTCTGTTTTTTTCTGTGTTCGTCGAATAAATGTTTCTATTTCTATTTTTAATATGTTAAAGTACAATACAATACAAATACATTTTCCAGACAACTTTAAGTACCAACTCGAAATCGAATAATGTGAAAATTAAACTAATAATTACGCTGAAATTAAATGTTTAGCTACATATAATTCTATTATTAGTCCTCCATTTGTACTTCTTACATTTGTATTGTGTAAAAAAGTTTAAATAAATAAATATTATTATTATTTTAAGCATTTGCTTTTTTAACTCGATGGACCAAATAAAAAACAGACTTTAGGTTATACTCTCAAAAAAGTACGTAGTAAGGAAAAACAATTCAGTCCACTGTTGGTTTCTTTCGCGCCGCGTCGCACCGCATCGCATTCACACCACCACCACACCACACCACCTTACTACCAATAAACGCTTCATTGTCGTAGATACCTACCCATAAGCTCTAAGTACAAGAATCTGGTCACGGTGTATTATGTACGGGTGCCGTTTATTTTGCACAAAAACTTTATGCATCATTTAATTTAACTTCGTTCGAAAATTATTTTATCGGGCATATGGTCAAATAATATAGCACTCATTTATGATACGAACGATTTACACGAGGTTATGCATTTTAAACCAAATTATTTTTACCAAGTTATAACTGTGACTTTAGTAGCAGTACAGAATATTTACAATTGTCTATTTTTTAACCTTTATACGATTAATTTAAAGAAATTAAATGCATTTTATTTTGTTGTTGTTGAATATCATTTGTTTATTTTAGAGATCCAAATGAAGCAATTCGGTTTATGCACTTCGTTAAACACCCATTTTGTACACCCACTGACCCGTATTAATTGCTCTGGAGTGTATGTTGCACCCCGCTATACATATTTTGGCATATTATCCCACCCGAGTTATGCTGAAAGCTACTGCAGTCCAGTGAAAGCTCAATTAGAGCTTTGCCTAATAGACGTTCCGCTTCGTTATTATTAAGCTATATGTTATGATGGAACTTGCCAAACTGGCCTAGGTCATTATTACATTATTTCTAATGTGACCCCAATTATTTATTAAGCAATTGAATATTATTTTTGTTATTTTAAAAAAATAGAATAGATTTGAGGTTTCTATCAAAAGTTATTTTTTGTTCTCCTTATTTAATATGATAAATGTGAACGTGTGTATGTTTGTTCCCTCTTCACGGCTTAATGCTGACCTCTGAAATACACGTGTTCCTAGGTCAGAGTCAAGATCCATTTCGCTTAGTGAGCGGTTTTCAAAAATCGACCAATTGACTGACGGGTAAGCTGACTCCATAAATTTAGCATTGTCAAAAAATGTTATAAATGTTATGATCAATAAACATTTGAGTCTATTCTATTCAACCGATCAAGGTGAAATATGGTACAGAGACCGAAGACGCACAAACGGTACTTTTTATTCGAGTAATTAAAACAACTTCCAAGAGAATAGCAATCAACGACTTCTACGCAAACGGAGTTACAGAAAAAACGCAGGAAAATATTAGTTAAATTATTTAAAAAAAGCATCAGAAATTAACAGAAACTTCTTTTTTTTTTGTTTTTATCTTTTGAGAATAGAGTTCAAGATTGGTCATAGGTCTTAGATGAAAATCAACCTACAGGTTACCTAGTCAGACCTCTTATTGCTAACTTTGAACTAATGGTAAAGTCCAATAGAATGTCCAAACAACGAACGCGCGAGTGTACGGTAGGATTAGGGTTTTTTCCTTTTTCTCTGATCTGTACAGTCTGTAAGCACTTAGAAGGTTCTTCGGGTTCTTACTTCTCTCTCACTCACTCTTAATACGTGCGTATTAGAAAAAGTGAGAGACAAGTACAAACCCGAAGCACTTTCTAAGAGCTATCGCACTGTTTGTACTATTTTGTTATTTTCTGTTATTTTATTGTTTTTTTTCTATCATTTTGCATCGTCCTTTAACTGGAAGAGATCAGTTTGCCTATGTACATAATCTAAATTGATGCAAACATGTCTTGTAATTGTTAACGCATACATACATTTTATATAGCTTAAACTAAGAACAGACTTAACAACTTTTAACCGGATTTATTATACTTTTCAATTGATTTACTGATGCTTTACCGAATTCCCTAGTGTAATAATTAAACATCAAATATGATTTTTACTAGCAAAATAAATACTGCTTACTCACGTTGTGTTAAGAGGAAACGGTCCAACGATTACTATTAAAAACCTTTAGAAGTCGCTAATACCTCTGCATTCTACAATGTCGTTACACATAAAAAGATTTCGAGTGCCCTCTTACAAATTATTTAGTATTCTTTACCGGGAGCCGGAATCGTGAGTTTTATACCTTTGACTGCCTCATGGGTCCCGGGGGACGCGGGCGCCGAACGTTAATCGTTGAGATGAATGGCTTATCGTTAATACCTACTTTTCGCACCGCGCATTTGAACGAACTCATTTCTAACCTGAACGTCAAACTTTTATATTTTTTTAATGTCTAATAAAACAGGTTGTGGCTGGGGAAATTATCTTTTACATGTTTTTCTTAATGATATTTTGGTCTGATGTGTGCTGACGATTCGGTTTACAGAAATAAGGTTTTATTTTGTGAGATTAAAGTTTTTGCTGTAAAATTAGTCCAGTTCGAGTAAATTACGTTTTTCTGACTTCAATTTTTTTTCTATTTCCGGGATGTTGTGATGACGCCCACTCAAAGCCAAAGCAAGTCTAGTAATTAAATAAATGTAATTTCAACACGTACCAGTGCCTCTATTCAACACAGTAAAAACCATATCGTTTTTCATTATCGTATTGTCATAGTTTTGTACCTCTTATTTAACTGTAATGGCCACCATTACAGTCAAGTAAGTTAAAAAAAATACCATTGGATTTTACCGCCTTGAATAGCGGCGCTGATCTAAAGCAATTTCACAATACGAGTAAGTCAGTGGTCAATTTTCACACAAACTGACTTAGTCCTAAATAAGCTCCAAGCGGGTACGGGTACTAAACAACAATAAACACAGAGAAGATATAACATTAAAAATATCTAAGACTCAGGCACGAATACTCGTCTCATCACACAAATATTTGTCCATACCGGCCATAAAAAATGTTAATTTGAAATTATATTTACCAAGCAAGACTAAAAAACGGGTCCTGAGCAAAAGCAAAGTAACCCACGTAACCTTTGGTCTAAGGTCCAAATAGGAGTCAATTTTCAGGCTGTTTATTGGATAAAAAGTATCTATATGAAATTTAATATGGTAGGTAAGTTATCGACTCAGAAATGATGATATCCGCAGTAGAACTAAGGTTACCGATATAACCCGAAGAATAGCTAAACTGAAGTGGCAGTGGGCGGGGCACATTGCTCGCAGGACTGATGGCCGATGGGGTCAGAAGGTTCTGGAGTGGTGTCCGTGGATCGGAAGACGACCTGTAGGTAGGCCGCCAACAAGATGGAGTGACGATCTCGTCAGGATCGCGGGACCGCGGTGGATGCGAAAAGCATAAGACCGGTCTGAGTGGAAAACCTTGGGCCTATCCTTAGGCCTATGTCCAGCAGTGGACTTTTTTCGGCTGACATGATGATGATGATGAGGTAAGTAATATATGGTTAATAGGTTGGCTGAAATTATTATAACCCTAACTAATGTCAAACCCATCCATTTTATTTTATCTTTTTTGGGCAATAAGATCAAAAGTTACACCGTCAAGGTAAGTGTGCTACCCGAAATTTATTTAAAAAATTAAGAATGTGTAAAAAAATATCCATCGGTTTAAAAAAAAGAAAAAAAAAACTTCGATAAATTAACCTAAAATGTCATCCCTTTCAATATGTACACTTTATCGTGAACCACTTTGTATACTGGACTAACATTTATCAGCCTATCCATACGCTTAGTTATTACTTAAAGTATTTTTAGTATAAAATACTTTTTATCGAATACACAGCTGGGTGAAGGTCATCTCCTATCCGGATCCGGTCCTTATTTAAAATGCACAAAGCTAAAGTATCCGAAAATAAGTGCTGCGTTTTGCCTGCAAACTAGGGGTTTATTGCTTGCATGGCCAGCTTTAGGCGAAGGCAAATCGCTTAAGCCTCTACCCCAGTGTGATGCCACCTGGGTCCCGAGAGTATTATGAGGTGATTTTCGGTACGGGGACATTGAAGAACCTAGTGTGAGTGTTTTGCACCTAATCGGACACTGTTATTAGGGTAGCGAGGATTTTGTAGTCTGAGGATATGGAAAATTTCAAATTTATGTGTATATGACATTGTATTTAGATATATTGTTCTAGTCAAATCGTTTCAAGGGATTTAAAACATATTAAACGGTTCATTGATACTTTAGTCCGCCTCAAAAAAGCCAAACAAAGACATTGAATTATAAAAAGCCATTTAAATCGTCTCTTAATAAGAAATTGTGAGTTTTTCACGCCTCACCCATCGAAAAAACAAAAGACGCAATGACAAAGGAGGTATGCCTTTGACAAATTCATTTATAAAATTAATTTCTTCGTGGGTTCGGTCACTGTTAATTAGGTGGCAAAAAAATGTTTAATCGGTTGAAATTGTTCGAATCTAAATGTTTTAATCATCATTCATTCATTTGTAATTCGCCCACTGTTTTTTTTATTTTTTTTCGTTTGATTTGAGAAATATAAATTCTAAACTTAATCATGGTTTAAATTCGCTTTCATGATACGATTTGACTGCTTTTAATGAAGAGTGGAAGGCCGTGCGGCGTTAAGTTAAAAACTGCTTATTTTTTTCGTCCGAGCACGCGACGAGCGAGCAAGCGAGCAAGATGTACGAAAAAGGGTTTTATGGCCCCAGAGACCAGATGATAACGTCCGAGGTATAGTAATAGTTTTTGAGGTTGATCCATCTAGAGGAAGCGAATGAAGTACACTACCTACCCTACTGCCTGCCTACTGTATGCCTGCTAGGATACAGGGTGTCCCAGAAACTGACGTCGACCAGCTTAGGGCTGATAGAGCAGCTAAAAGCTATCGATTTAACCCTTATGTATGTTCAGCGATTTTTACTACTTTCGGAGATATTGATCATTTTAATCAGATTTTTGTAATTTTCCCTTATGCTCATGCTCATGTCGCAAAAAAACATTAATTTTATAGGTTTTTCAGTGGTATCTTACATAATTAAAATCATTACGAATCAGCGAAGTTTTAAACCTATTTGTCCGTTTATGGCAGTTTTTTTTTAAGTAATCACATAGGGTAATAACATACATAGGGGTTAAATCGATAGCTTTTTAGCTACTCTTTCAGCCCTAGGCGGATTGACGTCGGTTTCTGGAACATCCTGTATGTGTATGTACCTATGTAATTCTATTTATTGTAATTGTTCTCATAGTCAGGAACTTGTAAGACAGTTGAATCTATTGCAGATTGCTGTGAGACAATTGCTTTTGCTACAATGCAAGCGTCGACATGAAAAGTCCGACAGAAGCACTGACATAGAATTACTTTCATTGATAGCGTGGCTCTTAAATTTCTTGTTTTATGTCAGTTTCGAGAAAGATACAGAAGCAAGTAATACCTACGAGCAATGTAGACGAAACGTGAGCTCATTTTAAGATCGCTGTTCGCTGCATTACGCCTGGATCATGCTGTTACTGAGCTTGTTTACGTGGAAGTGTAGCTAACTTCTTTGCTGTTTAGTCATTTTACTTCGGTAATGGGTATCTTAAACTTGCCGCGCGCTGTGCCGTACGGGGAGCACTTTAATAAGATAATGTGAGACTCTTTTTGGAAATGGTCTTTAATACGATCCTGAGTCCTTTTCGACCCGTGTCTGTCTTGGTAGGCCCACATTTTTTTGAGTAAATTATATAACCTGTCATGCCATTAACAATATATAATTATGATAACGAAGCAAAACGAAAAAGAACTTGTCACAATCCATTTGTTTATAAATGTGGGTAATTAGGCGCTCGATAGCAAGTTTAATTTTACGGTCGAGAGCGGCGATCGAAAAAAAAACAATCGCTTTGACTCCGCGGCCGAAATTAACGCTAATTGTACCATAATTGCTTCTTTACAGCACATTCATTAAAAAAACCTGGAAATAAAAATATTTAAATATCAAAATCCCGCGTTGACTTTATTAGTGCTAACAGCGTAGACACGTAAATACTTTCAGCGGGCATTGACCAATTAAGGCCAAGGTTCCTCGAAGCTCAGCCTAGTGGGCCGAGTAAGTGAGGACCGGGCAAAAAGTGACACGGAAAGAATGGAGGCATTAGGTAAAAACGTCTATTAGAGCTTGTGACAAACGACCCGGCGCGGTGCTGTTTCATGGTGATTATAGACCTTACCTTGCCCGGGGGCAACCGGTTTAGCGGCCAGCGGGTACGCCGGGCAATTTTAGATGCTTCGTTATGGAGTGAAACGTCTTTAGCAAGATATCAGGGAAATTGGTGTTAGAAATATTTGATTTGTTCGGCACGTAGCAGCTTAAAAAAACAACACTTTAAAATAAGGAAAATCAAAGCTACAAGTTTTCTAATTGAACTGCTCTTTAAGAATATCCATAAGATCTATATAAAAAATATTCCGTGACTGACTGACAGACCACGTACGGACATAGTTTTTTTTTTAAATTGACCCCGTCGGGAATTAATAAGGGGAGCGGCGGGAAACTCATTCTACACGTACAAAGTCCCGGGCGTCCGCTAGTTTATAACCCGGAGTTCTATATATTCCACTGCGTTTTTGAACTTATTCCAAGCGTAGGTATTGTTGATAACTCGACAACCATCACTATCACAATAAGGAAAAAGACAATATATGGAACAGAGAACAAGGTGTGTGTGTTTTATTGGTATATAACAAACCAATGCTCGTATTTAAAAATATGTTTAGCCCTTAACTTTTGTAACGTTTTATTGACAGTTCTCATGGGACCTTCTAAATCAACTTATGCCAAGATTTATATTATAACGCTATGTGTTCTTTTATTAAGGACTGTCAGAAGACTTATGAAATTCTTTTTTATTCAGCTTTACAGCAGTATAAAATAACTTAAATTTATTAAAATACGTAAAGAAGTTTCACAACATCACCTTATCTTTTTGTTTCAACAATTACCTACTTTTATCTTTTTTATTTACATAGCACAAATGTTTCAGATAAGGATACCGGAAATCCTTCCTTATTGCCCATTAAGCAAAAAAACAGTGTACCCAACGATTACGTCCCCCAAAACCATAAACACCCGAAGCAAGTGACATAAGTGAGCAAACTCGAACATGATAGAAAGTCTAATCTTCCCTGGCACTGCTCCGAACTGTCGTTAATAAAACTCCCTGAAAACTTATCTCCCAAGGGTGAGATAAAATATTTTTCCCGCAAAAAACAAACATCTTAACCGTCCCCGTATAGGTTGGGGGAATTTTGTACCTATCTGACATGGCACGTTGACGCAGATATATTGATTTAAAAGTACGTCTCGTCGCAATATACGGTGTGATATATTGAATACGACATGGAGCTAAACGCTCTGTCGTTGTATTTTTCCTTTTTATCGTTTTATTTTCCAGGGTCAGTTTGCATTAAGTATATAATGTAACCAATCGACTTTGTTGTCAAAAGGCAGTAACAAAATATTATGCAAAAACAAAATTTAAACCAGAATCCGTTAAGAATTTTTTCAAACCTTGATCATAAAATTATATTATAAATGGTGCTCCAATTATATCTGTCGTCTAAGAACGTAAAATATTCTATGATCCTTTATTGTGTCTCATAACTCACGAAGATCGCCATAATTAAGTGGTCGGTCGTTCTTATCGCCGCCGTGAATCAATTAGGAACAATGCGAGGCTGGGTCTAGAACGCTGTAACGAAGAGTTACGGTCTGGGGACAGTTAGCGGTATAAAGAAGCATTGCCTCAGGACAACGGTCTTCTATATCATTCAATCTTCTTTCGGTGATAGAACTACCTTAAATAATTCGCAATAATATTATAGCACTAACATCTGTTCCGCCTTCTGAACAATTTATTATTCCATCTGACAGCCGGTTATAACTTAAACAGATTATATATTTTTTACTCTGCTACACTCTTAAAATTACCAAATAAATGTAATAAACTCAATTACGAGTTTCTGATGTAGACTTATAGAAGTTTCACGTTATAATATTTAATTAATAATTGTAAGCAGTAATAACTTTCAACTAACTAACACAACGGAGGTAGGACCTTTAGAGAATATTCCATGTAGCTTAAAACTTTCTACTAAAACGGTGTTTCAAAGCAAAACTTAATACACATGACGTATTGTGTACGGAGCACTCAGAATCGCTTCCGCCTTTGTCGCGGATTCTTGACAGCACAAAAGCAATTCTGTTAGAAAATATTTGGGTTGGAATATAAATTTCAATTATGTCGGTGAATAAACTAGGTAACAGCGCTCTTAAAATTTAAACGCGTTTTCGGAACAGACACATTTAAGATATTTGTATTGTACCTCATAATTTGTAACTACTATTGCAAAATAAAATTAACTTTATTTTTGGGTAAACACATCCCATTGTCACGAAAAACGCGATGATCAAGACATTTTGTTCTATAAAGATAACCTGTTTCTTTATAAACAGCAAAACAAATTCATTACGGATACAATTAAAAGATATGTACCTATATATACAGACAGGAATCCAGGGGGCAAAATTTTATGACAGGGAGGTCCTATATCGATAAACTCATTCATCGATTTTATTTAAACGAGTTTTGAAACATTACTCGTCTTATATTTTTTCTTCCTTACCGTCCGATTTACTATTGTTAAAATAAACGATCAGAATTTGTTCCAAATTTTCGGGCGTTAAACGTCTCCGTCTTGGCTAATAAATCCATTTCAGGTGGCTAAATGACTTTCTGTTGAGGTCATTGGTATGTTTTTTTTAAAATAAACTTTGTGAAGTTCATACTCGTCTTCAGAACAATACTTCTGCTGGGAGCGATCACTAGTATATGGAAAAAGCATCGATAATTGAGTTTATCGATATAGAAACTGCCTACATGTCATAAAATTTTGCCCCCAGGATTCCTATGTCTGTATATATACTTCAATACATCAAGGTTTGCAACTAGGAAAAGTATATCGGCTCAGAGAAAACCTTATCAAATAAGAACTGGCAAGAGACTCTTTAATACATTAGTGACAGCAATATTGCCCTTCGATTCTCGTTTAACTTCTTATAAAATGCCTTTAGGATTTTATGAGAGTTGATATTGATTTATAAACGAAAACGATACGTGTTTTTTATCCACCGGTCAAAAGAGGAGAAAAATGTGTTTATTAGCCTATAATTATGTTTTTTTTTTACTTTTTAATTTTGATTACTAAAGAATTAAGACGAAAAATTTAGTGTAATGAGGAGCGGGTTTCCGTACTAATGTTTAAGTTTGACTTTTTCATCTTGCGCTAATTTTTATTCAGAATTTAACTTTAAAAATAACCACATACCTATACAACTTCATGTCCAAATCAACGTATCATTTCAAAACATATTTTAGGTAATTTAAAACAATTAAAAAAACACAAAGCCTGCTTCAGTTTGAGCTACTCTATCACCCCTTGTGTCAAAAGTCATTAAATCCGGGCCACCCTGTATACCTACATAGGTTTGCAATGTTTCCCTACCTTTACAGTAGCCCGTAAAGCAAGTAGTCTCAAGTGGCACCTGCTTTACCGAAGACCTGGGGATTACCGGTAGGGAACCCTTGCAACGGACGCGACACGTTGACAGCCGCCTTACAATACCTGCTTAGAGCACCTGATCTTATTATGAACAGATTTATATATGCCGATATATTTGAAGACGGTACAGGGTGATAAAAAAAGTACTTAAGTAATTCGTGGAGTTGTTTTTCGTTAAGATTAATGAATAATCTACCTAGTCCGTATTTATGGTTCTTGATTCACTCGCTCATTGAAACGTTTTTATTTATTTAAATATTCATTTATTTATTACAAACACACTTAACCCGTATTTGGATCCTCATTCCCTAAAAAAAGTTACAAAAATAGTTGTATTTTTCTTTTGTTCAAATAATTCATTAATATCTAATATGAAAACATTTAATGAACGTATTATCAAATCCATACTATACATACAAAACATGAATATTTCCTTGCCATAGTCAAATCACCAAATATTGATCCTTTTCTATGAATTAGCATGAATTGTGAAACCAGAGTGGCGGTAAAGTAATCCAGAATTCAAGGAATTTATTTCAGGGTATTTATTTTAGCATTCCGGCTACGTCTATATACTCGTACGTCTGATATTAAATGATATAAAATATTTTAAGCATACCTATTTGTGTTAACTTTACGAGCAACTTGCAAGACTGCATCTTAAAGTGGTTCTCTGAATTACTTGCAGTTCCTTTTATTCACGTTTCTAGGTATCGTATTGATTTAAGGTTTCATTGAAAACCACACGCCAATGCTTTGAGATACTAATCTTTAACATGAAGCCAATTTGACCTCGCAAAGATAAATTTTGCAGGAACAGCACTTCGGACCAAAGTATAACTTTAGTCACTTTACAGAGCTTAGCAAAAGTAGAACGCATAGCCGGCTTAACTCCTAAACGTCTTAGGCGGTCTCGACGAATAAGCAAGTAACTTGAGAGGTTTCAAGAAAACAAGATTAACTCTCACTTATTGTATACTTAGGGTTCATTGAACTTGACATTTTACTTATCGTGTAATATTTTTATAAACAGGTTGGTACAGCATGTTTTCGAAAAACAGGGTGCATTCAATTAAATCAGGGCTACTTACGCTGTTTTGTCACCAAGGTGTTACATTAAAGTTTTATATGTTCTGTATATTGGTCTGCTAAGGTATTTGTAGTCATCGGCTTTGTTGCCCGAAATAAAGCAGCAAGGATCGTTACAACGATCGGTACAAGCGTATTATAAATGAATAATAAATATTACGGGACAACCTCACACCAACTGACCTATAGTCCCAAACCAAGTTCCAGACCTGTACAATGAGTACTAAACAACGATAACCATAGTTATAATGTGGAATACATACTTAAATATACAAAAAATATCTAAGACTAAGAAACAAACACAATCGCTCATCACATCACACAAATATTTGCCCTTAGGCAGGACATTACGGACTTGGCTGCACGCATCGTGTTTTAAAAACATGCTGTAGCAACCTCCAATTTGATAGATGCAATTTAGATGTAGTAGTTAAGCTCTAAGACAATTATTCAGACCAAATGTAAGACTCACGTACTAGTCTCATTGTGCATGCTTACATACACAAGCAGGGAAGTCGTTTTAACCAAACATGTCAAACGTTATTACACTTAAAAATAAACCCTGCAAAGCGAAAAGAGATGAATAAAAAACAAATAAACAGAACTCTCAGTAGTTAGCAATAAAAATATTCACATCCAAATAGAACCGGAGTAAGTAGATATTTCCTGCCCCCGCTGGAAGTCGCGAAAATAGTTTCATTGATGTATTGGGGAAGGCGACGGGAGAATTTACTTTTCATTACGAGTCGAAGTTTGTTGGCAAACAGCTCAACACTCGTGCCGACGTTTTGCATGAACCCGGTACCGATACAGAATTCCGTGTTGATTTTAACCGCGGTAGAACACTTTGAGAGTGCTAGCTCAGGGTATTGGAGAAATCAGCTCACATAGGTGTGCTTGACATATTTTTGTGATGTTTGATTAACACAAATCAGGCTGTATTTTTCATGTAATTAATAAGTACCAATTATACGTTCTGGGACGGTATCTCATATCGTTGGCAAATTTACTGGCGAGCCGAAATTGGCAGCTCTTGCTGCTTGTGCGTGATCATATAGTTAGGTATGCATAATTAAGAATCCAATTCCCAATCCAGAGTTTTGATTGCCAGCGGAAACAAAACGTTGTACGAGCTATTAATTGTGCAGATACAATTAGTAATAAAAAGTTTATGATTTTAATACAGTCGCATTGTTCCTTATTACTAAGAAAACTTGTAGACTGAGTAGTCGTTTTTACATTATGAAAACCTCCTTGTCATAATAAAAAATCGACTACTCAGTCTACAAGTAGTTTTCTTAGTAATATGGAACAATGCGATTGTATTAAAATCATAAAGTGCATTGCCGTGCAGCTAGAGCATGTTCTTAGTAATGCACGTATTTAAATACTTTATTGTACAAAAGTAAAACTAACACAATATAAATAAGAATTTACAAAAGCGAACTTATCCTTTTAACAGATCTCTTCCAAAAATTCATTGAATTGAAACTCATAAATGTACTAAAATAGTTATGCATGATGAAAAGTTTCACTTGATACAGCGTGATCTTAAAATAAGGTCAATAGTAAATGAATTTATTGTCAGCTAGAGAGCCAAATAGGTTAACGAGAAGTAAGGGTGTAGTTAAAGAGACCTTTCACAGCCCTGCACCTCCTATAAAAGGACACAACCCACCACTAAGGGCTTAGAAAACAAAGAATCGAGTATTTCGTGCATCGTTAAAGTGTATGTATGTATGGGTTTGTTTAAATAGTGCTGCACTCAAAATCGAGGTGATATACAAGTATTACTCAAGTACACGCTGTTTTTGATATGTTATAGTCGGTTTTAACAAAAAATGTAACAGACAAATCTGGATATGAATCATTAGAGCTTAGGGTGAAACCGAAATACTTCCCGTTTTTCCTTTTTCTGCCGACGTTTTAACTACTCACGTGCTATGTGTAACCAGAGTTAACGGTATTAAGTTGCTTATAAATATTCGCGGGTGGTAAGACCTTGCGCAGGGTCCATCCGGATCGCTACCACCATCTTATTAATTAACCTACCGCCAAACAGCAGTGTTCGCATTGTTGAGTTCCGGTTTGGGGATAAGACAGCCGGTGTAATGACTAGCATAGAGGCATTCCATCTTAGTCCTCAGGGTTAACAACGCATTTGCAGTCTTAGGCTTACAGTCTTGTGAATGCGAATGTCTGTGGGTCACAGTTTCCACTAACCATCTGGTGGCCTGTGTGCTCGTTTGCTTTCTCTATGTCATAAAAAAAAAGGTCGCAAATTTGCACGAGCAATCAAGTGGTTATATGAAATTCAATTCTTGCAAGAAAATGAAATTTTATGTTTAGCCCAGGCAATACACGTATCAGTAGGTGGGATGATATATCGTGCACATGATGTTATACGAGTATCATAAAAACCTTTTATATTGCAGATTTTATTCAAAATATATTTTTTAATCTGATTATTTTACTCTAAGTTTTGTCCAAGAATAAGAGCAAGTAGTTAGCAATCAAAATATTTACATCCAAATAGAACCGGAGTAAGTAGGTATTTCCTGCCCCCGCTGGAAGTCGCGAAAATAGTTTCATTGATGTATTGGGGAAGGTGACGGGAGAATTTACTTTTCATTACGAGTCGAAGTTTGTTGGCAAACAGCTCAACACTCGTGCCGACGTTTTGCATGAACCCGGTACCGATACAGAATCCCGTGTTGATTTTAACCGCGGTAGAACACTTTGAGAGTGCTAGCTCAGGGTATTGGAGAAATCAGCTCACATAGGTGTGTATGACATATTTTCTTAACGTTTGATCAACACAAATCAGATTGTATTTAAATAACGACTACTCGTTTTTTTTATTATGACAAGGAGAAAGAACGAGCACTCAAGCCACCTGATGGTAAGTGGGATCTGTGACACATAGACATATGAATTCTCAAGATTACAATCTTAAGACTACAAAATCTTAAGACCTAATGCGTTGCCAACCCTGAGGACTAAGATGGAATGCCTCTAGGCTAGTCATTTCACCGGTTATCTTATTCCCACACCGGAACACAATAATGCGAACACTGCTGATTGGCAGTGAGTTAATAGGATTAGAATATGGACCAGTGGACCCTGCACAAGGTCCTACCACTACACTACACACTACTATTTAGACATGAGAAATATTTCAATTTGATCATATTTCATACTGTCATTTATGATGTGTGCCAGAAATTTCTAGAAGTTAATTAAGCTACTACTTACTTACTGACTCTAAATTTAAATCTGTCGTAAAACAAAAACTAATTTCCCGAGCATATTATAAAGTAAACGATTATATCATGGATAGGGATGTTTGGCAGTGAGTCGTCCGTCCTGCATGAGTAATCTACGCATACCTACGCTTAAAAAAGGTGCACCTACTGTACAAAAATACCGTGATATTGTAAACTATTTATAATTATAATGTAATGATGTAAACCTTTTTCTTG
Source organism: Acleris sparsana (assembly GCA_923062465.1). Classification (NCBI taxonomy): domain Eukaryota; kingdom Metazoa; phylum Arthropoda; class Insecta; order Lepidoptera; family Tortricidae; genus Acleris; species Acleris sparsana. The sequence goes on from OV281303.1 coordinate 7,736,622, forward strand.
AAAAAAAATATACCTTGCCGAGTTTCTTACGCCGGTTCTTCTCGGGGCAAAGGTTTTATTTTTCGAACCGGTGGTAATGCTTTTTGACATTCATAGGTGCATTATATTATGCCTAAATTGACGAATAAAGAACTTTGACTTTGACTTTGACTTTGCTAAGTAAAGTATTATAAAACAGTTTTTTTACTTATTTAATGAAAGACGGGTTTAAAAAAGTCCTCATTTAAATAAGTAAGCGAGTTTCAGAAAAAGTACTCTTACTTTCAAAAGATATAAAAAACATTTGCTTGCAGACCTTTCTTTTCAATGTAATTCTGGAGCTAGTAAACCTAGTCGATTAAAACTAAAGTGTTCAAAGAACAATGAGAAAGAATAGCCACAAATTCTCATGAAACTCTAGTGGATACTGAGGTTATAATAAAAAAAATCCCTTTAGACAATTTTCCATTATCTGGGCGTCCATTGTTAAGGTCCGATGGTCAGCGTTTTATGGCGGGCGCAGTGTCGTAAGTTCTTATTAAACCGTCGGGGACGGCGTCTTGCCTCTAATTGATTTAGAGACTGCCGCCACGACTTTCTTTTGTTTACTTTTTAGTTCCGATATTGATAAACTCGATAAATTATGTGCCGCATATCAAAAATTCCACCTAAATTACACACTTTGGCAATGTTTTCATAAATAAACGTGTATCTACACTTGCCTCCAGAACTAGAGGCACAACCTTTGACTTTTTAAATGTTTCAAGGGTTAGCTGGATCTTTTAAAGGGATAAGTTCCTCCTATTTATTGATTTATGATTTATTACTTTATTACCTTATTACTTACTATTAAGGATCAATATGTTTTTATGATTGAAAAAATGACCTTCCGCTGAAGTAACTTGCTACGTTTCTTCGCAATGATGGTCTTTTCCGAAGCGCTCGTAGATTCACTTATATGTATAACCGACACGTAAAAGAGCCCTCATGTAGCCAATTTACTGAATAAATATTTTGAATTTAGTTTTTTTTTAATTTGTACTTTTGTTTTATCATGCTCAAACACGACAAAACACTATGATTCATATTATACAGTCGCATTTTTCCTTATAACTAAGAAAACTCTTATAAACTGAGTGGTATTTTTATGGCAAGGAGAAGGCACACTAGCGCTCGGGCCACCTGGTGGTGAATCCACTTTGGCTTGGTGGTTGTTATACCAGGGACTCTATAAAACTTTGTTATAACCACATCTTTAACATGTTGTTAACGTAGCTTTTCACTTGCCAAGAAATGCGACCAAATTTACAAAAACTAAATTTTGAAACCAATATAGGATAAAATAACATGGAGGTCTATTTTTGCAAGAAGCAAACCCATGAGTTACGTGTCACACAATCGCAGAGGTTTTATAATAATCTATTATGTGTTATACATACTTGTTGTCAAATATCACTAACCTAATGAAATCAGTAACCTAGACACATGCATAAATGCATACCCACCCAATTCTAGTTTTTTTACTGTTAACTAAAGTAATAGAAACTAATGATAATTAGATTTCCAAGTTTTGCCCTGACAACGACAAATTGTTTTTAATAAAATCATGGAAACGTAAAAAAAAATTCGTTTGAACTTAACCTTTGGCCTTTTTAAAAGGTAATCAAATAACTGACAGTTCTGTCACATTAATATGAAATGACGAAACTATTTTAATCTACCTACACATAATTGCTGGGAGCTTTTTGTCGTAACAACTGAAAGAAAGAAATTGAGGGAAGAAAAATGAATGATTACGGCAAAAGGGCCATCAGAACGAATGATCTACGAGCTTAATCGGGGCCCCATCCTAGTTTTATTACTATCGAACGATTGTAAAAACGTATTAGCAACGACTCGGCGGGGGCGGATTCTGAACGAAACGTTTAGCGTTTGATGTACATCGAGTGAACACATTTATTAAATGAATTGATAAAAGAGGGTTTATTTTTTAATGACCTGTGAAACAACATCTGTTTCGGCAATCGTGAAAGAGAAAACCTATTCAGGCTTACTTCTCTTATATGGAAAACAAACAACTTTCTAACCTCAAAATGAAACTTTGTTGGCTAAAGCAGCTCTTTTATCTATATCTATACTAATATTATAAAGGTAAAGTTTGTAACGTTGTAAGGGGTAATCTCTGGAAGTAATGAACCGATTTTGAAAATTCTTTTAACTACGGAAAGCTTTTATTACTAAGTGTCAAAGGAAATATGTTAAAAAAAATTACCCCACGAATTTTATTATTTATCCGTGTTTGCTTTATTTGCATTTTGAGGTTAGAAAGTGGTTTACTACTTAAGACAAGTAAGTCTGAACAAGGTTCAAACACTCCGGAACTATCAAATTTTCTGGGCTGAAAAGTAGCCTTCGTGAACCATAGTTATTTAATCTAAATCCGTTTAGCCGTACAGGCGTGATTGAGTAACACTCATCTAAACTTTAGAATTTATAAGTATATATCGTAAGATTAATGAGATGATTGGTAATTTAAAACTTTGATCCAATACTTGTGCCGCTATATACTTAAAGTCAGTTTTCCTTGTTCTTTGTCCTCCTTCAATTAGCAATTAGATCGTTCTCTGGAATACGATCTCTTATTGTTACCAGCTTCCCAGCGATCTATTGCCTCGTTATGACAGGCAAACAAAAAAACAAATACTAACAAAATACTTTCTCTTGTCATCTACAGTCTACACTTATATTATAAAAAGATAAGATTTGTATTTTTGTACCTACGTTTGTAACGAATAAACTCAAAAATTAATGGACCGATTTCAAAATTTCTTTCACTTTTAGAATGCTACATTATCTCTGAGTAACATAGGCTATATTTTATTTTTCTGCGCGGACGGAATCGGGGCTTCAGCAGTCTTTAGGTAAGTCCACGACTTCGCGTTGAATTAGTTTTCCGCTTTCCGTTTGCGGCCGATTTTCGAAAAATCCTTTTTAGTGCACCCCTACGGTACCCAAGAAATAGTCTCTCCAAATTTCAAGTTACGACGTTCAACGGTTGAGGGTGTACGTTGTCAGCTAGCCAGTCAGTGTCAGTGAGCCAGTCAGTTTTATGTACATTAATATTATAAATAGAAAAGATTTGTATTGTTGTGTTGTTGTATGTTTGTAACGAATAAGTTCAAAAACGACTGGTCTGATTACAAAAATTCTTTCACCTTTAGAATGCTACATTATACCTAAGTAACATAGGCTGTTTCATATTTCTGCGCGGACGGACTCGCGGGCAACAGCTAGTAAAGAATATGATACATATAGATAGGTAATAGTAAACCAGTTCAAAAGAAAAGCTTGAAACAATGGCCTGTTCCTTCTAATTAGCCCATTTTTGTAGAATGTAAGATGCCAAAGTTTTTTGTTACCATTATTGAGGAAAACATTACAAGTATTGTCAAAGTATTTTCTAGGAAATTCCTTTTAGGGAAAAGTCAGCTCGCTTTTACTAAGATAAAATATCCTTTATTCTACCGAGTCTATAGAATATAACAACGTAATTGACGTTTGAATCATAGGCTATAATTTTGATAATAATCTGCGATATGGTATACGCTGTCACACTTATGGGCTAATCGAACACGCAATGGACGCAAACGACTGTGCCCTCCCAGCAATCAAAGTCCACTGTTGTGGCCAAGGGCAATTCGTGACACTTATTCCACTTTATATCACCAATAGGGCACATTCGCGCTTATTTATAGGCACTTCATTATTTAAATGATATCGGAATAATGGAAAAATGGTCGATCACAGGAGAATGGAAATACTCATTTTCCTTTGATACTTTAATTGCTTTAAGGTGCACTTACACAGCAACTTTTTAAGCATTACTTGTATGCCATAATTAGCAGTCTTAATTTGGTATAAAAAAAGACGTCCATACCGTTGCGGGCATTATACATTTCATTGCTAAATTAATTGCCCATGTAAATGTAGGTATCCCTACGTTTGATTAAACTCGTGTCGTTTGAAGTATTGGTTTGGAAAGAATTAAATAACCACATTTTAATTCTGCAAAATGACAAGGATTAGTTAACCTTTTGTGTTTCTGTTTTGTTGTTTGTTATATTCCCGTTTGCACTGTATTTTACATATGTACATGCATTATTTATTAATCTTTTGATGTAGCGATTTCGCCAGAATAAATTTTGGGTCACTGGTTGCTTTTATGATTTTCTTTAATTATTTAAAATTTCAAACTATTTTAATTTTACAACGACAAAATACCTATTTACTAATAGTACATTATAAATAAAAAAACAAAAGTAAAATTTAAAAGTTTCAGGTCCGTCCAGCTGCCATAGAGTTTCTCGCTGAGTATCTAATAACTATAGTGAGATAAAAAAGCTTTCACTCTGGCAAAAATGGGAAAATTACTAATTTTCATTCTTCTGCGAGCAGCTCCAAACGAGCTTTTTACATCGGCTGCCATATTGTTGGGAACTACTTGGGTGTTTTACGACGATCTTAAGACAGATGCTGTAATTTTTAACTTTAGCACCACGCTGTGAAATCGTGCAAAATACCTTATCAACTTCGACTTGACTTTGAATAATGCTGGAGTGACACAACACATAATATTCAATGTATTATTTTATTCATTTATTTTTCAGGTAACGGCTTTTTGAGATGTAACTTTTGTGGCCATTTTATTTTTTTGGCATGGCAGATTGTATGTACATCTTTCGACTGCTATGTTTATTAAATATTATTGTTTAGTAAAACATTCTATTGTGAAACTATAATAGGAGCTTATGTGACTGGTGCATAATAAGATCACACATGTGTTTTAATGCTTCATTATGTATACAGTCACATACTTAACTTTATCTACATGCATATCATACGTTTTCCATGATATGCAAGAAACCTGTAAATATGGTTTCCCTGTATCTTAATGTTTACATTAAGGTATCACGAACCAATACTTTAATGGCATGCAATACTTTAATGTTAACATTAAAATAAAACCACAGATGCAGGTTTCTTTATAAAGGTAGTTCATTTGTTTATCGTGTCTGAACATATTGTACGGAACTAAACAATGCCTATTTCTTATCAGTGGAAAAACCTTTTCTAATTGTTTAAAGTATTTTATAATAGAGTAATGTTTCCTAGCTGTCTATCTGCGCTACTCCCGGCTTTTGTTTTCTTAGAAATCTATTTAATTAAAGTTTCCTTATTAGATATCGTTAGCCACAACGTTTCGTGGAGGAGCCAATTAACCATAAAAATGTTATTAGTTTTTTTCTTGACAGTCTATACCTTTTATTTATCATTTATGTAGGTTTTATAGCCTTTTTTATCCTATTACTAAGCCCACGCGGTCCGTAGATTAAGTCGTTAACAAGTAACCTTTTCATTTTATTTACAATATATGCCCGTTGTTTTGGCGAATTTCCTAACAAACAATAATAAAAAGAAAAAACCAGCCAAGTGCGAGTCGGACTCGCGCACGTAGGGTTCCGTACCACTATACATCTAAATAAATGTTTTTCTTTATTCTTTATTATATTGGAGTTGATTGAATGAAAGGTAAAATGCGGTTTACGATTTATAACGTCTTAAAAAAACTAATTATTAGATCTCGTTCAAACCAATTTTCGGTGGAAGTTTGCATGGTAATGTACATCATATATTATTTTTACATTTATCATTCCCTTATTTTAGAAGTTACGGGGGGGGGACACACATTTTTCCACTTTGGAAGCGTCTCTCGCGCAAACTATTCAGTTTAGAAAAAAATTATATTAAAAACCTCAATATCATTTTTGAAGACCTATCCATAGATACCCCACACGTATGGGTTTGATGAAAAAATAATAATTGAGTTTCAGTTCTAAGTATGGGGAACCCCAAAAATTTATTGTTTTTTTTATTTTTGTATGAAAATCTTAATGCGGTTCACCGAATACATCTACTTACAAAGTTCCATAGTATAGCTCTTATAGTTACGGAATAAAGTGGCTGTGACATACGGACGGACAGACGGACGGACAGACATGACGAATCTATAAGGGTTCCGTTTTTTGCCATTTGGCTACGGAACCCTAAAAAATGGTAGTCATCCAAAGAACCTCAATAATATGTTTTGTTGTATGGACTATGATTATTTGGAAAATTGTGGCTTTTACGTCAAAGTTCGGCCATCCTCTTTTGACCCGCTTTTGTGGTTGCGTAATATTGCTAGTTGGACATTTTTATATTAATCACGTAATTGGTATGATATCGCATTCTTAACCATTTACTTAAAGTCATGTTGTATTTTTTTTTATGTGCTCGCGCGTCTGAATCACACTTGAACGACGGGTAAAACTAAATAGTATAAAAAACGGTTTTTTGCTTAAAACAAACGTTTTAATAAACTATTTAGTCACATAATTAGCGGTTAGCACTGTTTAACCTTTAATGAACTCACATTTGGCACCAAATATATCCTTTCCTAACGTTAAATTGTTTTAATAATCCATTCTTGTTAACCACGAAAAGCCTCATTATCACAGAATAAACTTAACGCACACAATTAGAATTATATTTTATTTCAGGTAAAATAACATCGCAGTTATTTGAATTATTTATAGCACAATATAGATAAGTTACAAAGCAAAAGGAACGCGAGTTAACTCGACAGTAACGATGGTAACTGAAGAAAAGGCTCATTAAGCCCTCTTGGGTTCCTTGCGGCCCTTATTAAGCGAGACAAGAGGGTACACAAGTGCCCTTACGACCTATTCTTCCCCCGTGGGGGGCTAGTGCATCCCTCCTACCCCTGAGCCGTGAGGACACTTTCAACGCATTGTTTTTTATTCTGTTTCCTTTGTGTTGCCAACTTTACCAGGCCATAAATTTTTATGGTCATTTGAGACGTTCGAGATAATCTCTAACAAATTATTGTGTTTGATCCTTGATGTTTTTCTTTTAGCGTTGTTTTGTGTTAAATGTGTCACTTTCCGTTTTTTCACCAAGCGGTTCCAACGGAAGACCAGTGCTGGCTTTACGGCTAGCGAATGCTGAGTTGGGACCGTTTCGTAACAATTTTTCTGTGTCTTGATTTTGTTTTATCTGTGTAATGTGGTTTTGTTTTGTTGCGAATAAATGTCTCTTTATCTTTATCTTTATCTTTATGTACGTACTAAGACAGTACGAATTGCGTAGCAGATGCTACACCGTAACTTGCTACAAAATTCGTAGCAACTGTTTATGAAATTGCGTAGATAAAATAATTTGTGTTTTCGGCGCCTCTAAACTATCTCTATAATAACTCTTATACAGGGCGTCCCACGGCTATGCCACATGGAAGGAAAGTACCTTAAATATTGTAGATGGAACATTTTACTGAGAGAAGACATTATTTGAATTAAAAAAACAATTTAAACTGCATTCATAGATATTTAAATAATTACATGGTTGAACCGGGAATCGAACCCGTTACACGAGAAAAATAATTACCCTGAAGCTTTATCATATCGATCGAAAGGCTTCATCATAAGGATTATTTTTTGTTAAATAACATAGTGTCAGAAATAAAAGGAAGACCATGAATTTTAACATTTTTAATACTAAATTAATCAATTTATCAAATGCTCAAAATGAGTCCCTTCCTGTTGAATACAAAGTCGCACCGGTACCTATTAATTACGTATCTCTTTATCATTTTATCATGCACTTAAATTATAATAGAGAAATGATGCGTACTTCTCAAGTGAGTACATTTATTAGTAATAGGTATTTATGATAATGTCAGTTGTATGTCCTTACGGCAATGTCAGCATTTCATTTTTCTGAACAAAATTTCGCATCAAATGTTAAAATTCATGGTCTTCCTTTTATTTCTGACACTATGTTATTTAACAAAAATTATCCTTATGATGAAGCCTTTCGATCGGTATGATAAAGCTACAGGGTAATTATTTTTCTCGTGTAAGGGGTTCGATTCCCGGTTCAACCGTGTAATTATTGAAATATCTATGAATGCAGTTTAAATTGTTTTTTAAATTCAAATAATGTCTTCTTTCGGTAAAATGTTCCATCTACAATATTTAAGGTACTTTCCTTCCATGTGGCATAGCCGTGGGACGCCCTGTATACTTGTCAGTAATGGCGGCAGGGTTAATAAAAAATCCGGTAACACGTCAAATAAAATGCAATATGGTTTGACCACTAAAAAAGGGCTTTTTTGTTTTAATGTTTCCTCTATACACATAAAACTGTTTTTTGTAGATATCGCACGGTTTAAAACGCTAAACCTAGGAATTTGACATTAGAAGTATTTTTGCACTAAGAAGTACTTTTTCGAAATTGATCCCCATCGCCGAGAAATAGGAGGCTATTTCTTTCCGACGGGGGTTGAAGCACAAAACTAACTATATCCATTCTTCTAGTGTAATGTAGTATACAAATGTAAGTATTTGTTTCTCATTATTTTGCTAACCCAGTTTCGAGATAACGGTGACCAAAAAAATCTACGTAATCACGCACAGTACCTATTTAATGAAATAATGTAATGTGGGCAAATAATACTAAAAAATGTCCATAAAATTATATTATTACTAGTATAACAAAGTAACATTGAATAAATCCACCTAAACGTAGGCGGTACGATTAAATTATCAGGAGCTAAAATATTGTTTTCGGAAGCCATTAAGAATTCTTATTATAAAGATAAGATTTTCTGAGTTTGCGGCAGTTCGGTTTGTATTTGGATAAACTTTTTACAATAATCTTATTCACATTATTCCCGGCTTATAAACAGCGCAAGTAAAAAATACAAACTAGAAAATAATGAAAATAACTAAATAAAAGTCGTCTACGCGACTAGCCGACAAGTGACAAAGAAACATACATAGATATTACTACTATTATAAATGTGAAAGTTCGCATGGATGGATGTTTGCCACTCAATCATACCAGAACGGCTGAACGAATCTAGATGAAATTTGGCACAGAGAAAGATTATAATCTGCAATAGGGCATGACTGCCCTCATAAGCCAAAAGCAGATTCAATCCTCTGCCCTTATTAATGAGGTTCCTTTTGCTATACTAGTTTTTTTTGGCTTAGATACCGCCATTTATCTTAACAGGCCAGATGAAATACTTTTACTTTTACTTGTACCCAAGAAAAGAGCGATAAATGACTTCTACACGGATGGAGTCGCGGGAAACAGCTAGTGCAGTGTCATACGCTCTTATTAAGAGCGAGTGAGAGAGAAGTACAAACCCGAAGCACTTTCTAAGTGCTTACAGACTGTACCTTTGTGTATATGAAAAAAAAAAGTACAAATAAGTTTTTTTTTTAATCTGTTAGACAGTACATATACTAACAAGTTATATCCTACTTTCCCGCTTAGAAACAATATTCTATCAGCATTCTATGCGAGAAAATATCAAATAACTTCTCTAAACAGTGAATTTACCATTTTAATTACATCAACCAATTGACCCATAATGAACTCGCCACACAAAAATACACTCGCAAATACAGACAAAACATTCTCCGTCGGGTTTGGACCAAAAATGTTTTATGATCTGCGCAACACGCAGTTACATGTCTGAGCGGGCGTGGCATGTGGACAGAACGGCGAGAAATGATTTACCGACTTTCATTTCACTCTGGGTTATTTTATGCTGCATTCGGCCGAGTTAAATAAAAATACAGCTGTAAAAAAACAATTAAAACTTGCTTTACACCGATTTACTTTAAACGGGGGTAAATAACGGTTATTTTTTTAGATTCGGTTTAACGTATTTTGTGAATTTGGTGATATGACGGATTTTATTTCATCAAGTTAAAATCACGATTTTTGGTCAATTTTGGTTGACGATTGTAAATGAGATATTTAGGTCAAATACTTACGTAATTTCCCAAAAATCTATTGTTTTACGTTCATGACACTAATGACTATTGACATAAGTGGGTTTTGTCAAGATGCATAAAGATGAATTAGTGATTTTGGAAAACGACAAAATGTATATGATTAACGTAAGATGTGCCTCGAGTGTAAGTTGCTGTCAGTTGGTGTTCACGCGGCAAACCGTCTCGAGCGCGAAAGTGACCATGTTATTCATACGAGAAACGCGAACGCAATCGAGACGTTTTTGTCTAAATTAAAATACACTAGTAGTGGTTCTGATGACAAATAGCTCGACCGCTTGGTGTCAACTCCATATAATCATTCGAGTTCATATAAAACAAAAACGTTAGCAACGTTTGCATCTTGTCGACGCCCTCAGGATTGGTGACACTCGTAGCTACAATAAAATGTATACGGCTGTGGAGGGAAATACCTTTTTGCTAAATAAAGAATTGGGATAGTGATACATTTGGCCAAAAATGATATGTCCAAACAATAGAGACCGTTATCATACTTCGGGCCACATGGTACGAAAAACTAAACCGAAGCAAGAAATTCTTATTAAATTCGAGTTACCATACATAACTACTTAAATTAAATTTTTGCTTATTTTGTCCAGATGAGCCCTCAAGAATACACCTCGGTCACTTGAGCATTACCTTTGTAAAAAATACGAACGCTAGCGTTTTTTGCTCACCTGTCACTTACAAAAATGGAATTGACATAAGTCACGTGAAATATCATATGACACGCAGACACGCTGTAATGTGATCACTATCACTCGGTCTAATCGAATAGTGTTAATTTTGACGTTTCGTCCATCGTTACGCGGTACTATTTTGACAGGATGAATTCAACACGAGCACTATCACGATATAAACGTCTATATCTACGGGCAACTTGGCTAGCCTTTTCATTTTTGACAACGCAAAGCGATAGGTAATCACCAAACGCTAGCGTTTGTATTCGATGGCAACTTTTCTAGCCCCGCAGGATCTCTATTCTCCTCGATAAAACCATATTGCTTTGACATTGTTATCGTATTGTTTCTAGCTTGGACGCGCTCTACTGTCAAGTATATAAGAGTCAGGGACAATGTCACACAAATTGACCTAGTCCCAAACTAAGCTCTAGGCGTGTACTATGATAAACATTACCTATACAGGGTGTCCAGTAAATAATGGATAACCTTCTACCCATCCATGGGGCACCTCAGGCTGGTCCCTAAAAAGGACTTACAGGTTTGGTAAAAGTTGCATGGTTTTCGAGATAATCGAACTTTTCTATTTTCTTAATAATTAGCACCTTGCTTCACTGTAATGACTGCCAAGGTCACAAATAAATAGATTTTGTCGTTCTGTTTGCTGTTAAATATTCTTTAATAGTGATGCTAACGGATGTGTCTTAGAGCATTATGGTAGCGACACTAATTTCTTGTTAAACATATCTTAATTTATAACTTCACATTTTGCTTTAAAGTTTGCAACAACTTTGACTGCTTGTGGTGAAAAAAAATTGTATGAAGACCAGAGTGGCCAATATGTTGAAAAATAGTGTATCTAATACTGATTCTAAACTGGTATAACACATGGTGTTTACGTCTTTACAGATAAAGTTATTGCTGTTAGTATTCACTAAGAGCGAATTTTACCAAAACACCAAATTATCGATAAGTAACTCTTTACTTGATTGGGTTAGTCATATCATAAAAAACGCTTCTCTTATGAAAACCAACGTCTAATTACTGCAAAATAATGAATCACAGAATACTTGAAACCTACATCAACAATAATATTTGTAAATAAAAACCGAATTTAGATAACGTCGTCAATGTAATCGTAAAAACAGATTCGGTTTTTATTCTGTTAAAGAATATTTAACAGCAAACAGAACGACAAAATCTATTTATTTGTGACCTTGGCAGTCATTACAGTGAAGCAAGGTGCTAATTATTAAGAAAATAGAAAAGTTCGATTATCTCGAAAACCATGCAACTTTTACCAAACCTGTAAGTCCTTTTTAGGGACCAGCCTGAGGTGCCCCATGGATGGGTAGAAGGTTATCCATTATTTACTGGACACCCTGTATAGAGAAATAAAAACTCAAATACATATAAAACACCCATGACTCAGGAGGTATTCGCGCTCATAACACAAAAAGCGCCCTTGCCAGGATTTTAACCCAGGACCGCTAGCTTCATAGGCAGGGTCGCACCAACTGGGCCAGTGCGTCGTCAAATATATTAAGTATCATAACCTTGATACTAGTATGACAACATGTCAGACTCGGTTTTACTGAGTCGAATAGAGATGTCACATGCAGTATATAGCATATTATGAATATACTTATTCAGTCGAGGTACAGATCATTAAGTATACGCTTTCAAATGCGCTGCTATGTGTATTATATTTATATCAACTATTACGTAGTTTTCTATTTATTTGTTATTTCTATATTACAATAAAGAAGTTTCGTAGACACGGCACATTTATGTGGCCTCGAGGAATACTTGTTCACAATGTTATTCGGTTAAATATTTTCTTCGAAACCGCCTTCAGTGGTAAGAAGGCTAAAAATACACATAATAAAATATGTTGAGTGTTTTGGCTCCTTTATTGAATATTGATAACTTAACACACACACATGTTAGACATCGAGTATTACATTGTCTACTAGTATTTCTAAGTAAGCAAACCCGAGTTTATAACTTATATCTTCTTAGAAAAGCAATTACTACTATTACGGTATTGACAAGAATGCCAATGGTGCCGCAGAAGGCCAATAATTAATTTAGACTTAATTTATTTCTCGTAACTAAAAAGGTTTTATGATGGCGCGACAATCAAATTTCTTGAATGTAGGTACTGTAAAATGGCCACAATGTTAATGGATGTAATGGTTGAGCCGCCATGGAGCCTTCTTGCAATATCAATGAGAATGATTAGAAATGATCCATCCTAATTGGTTCAGTCATGTTCATAAATATGTGTACATTTTAGTACCTTGTCACTTTAAACGCTGTGATAACTCATGTATGGCGGTTTAAACATGACATTAAATAGACAAGGTACTAATAAAAGTGTACACATAATAATGAACTGGACAGTACAGTGCAATAGCCCTTAAAATAGAGTTCGGGGTTCGGTTACTGTCAGGTAGACTTGTTTTGAGTCCCGATAAGGTCGCAGATTTTTGAGATAAGCACAATTAATATTCGTAATAAAGTATTGGACGTGATCTTTATATTTTAGTATTTATTTATTTATATGTTTGTTGTCTTGTGCTAAAAAGTACAGCCAGTCAAAGTCAGTTTATGTATGTTGTTCGCTGATATTTGCTATTAATATTTATTTACTTTTTTTAGTGACTTAACGTTACTTAATTACAAATATTATAATAGTAACGACTTTGTGATACCATCCGCCTTTGTACACAATATATCGTGACAGTGCATCATAGTAAATTGACAGACCCATCGTAGCTCGAGCACGATTATTTAAATTATTCGTCACGATTTCGAATCACCTTAAGTATTATTCGTAAACATGAACTGAACCTATCTAAAACATCAATATCTAAAACTAACAATTTTTTTCATACATTAGTTTACGTATAACACTTCAATTTTACGCTAACGTAACTTACTCGACAGAAGGTAATAATTTATGCCCGAGGTACTGACCCTTATTGATTACGACAACTTATATGACCAACTGTACATTATAGCCGTTGCGTCAAATAGCAACTATTGAATCCAATTCGAAATAAACAGCCCTTGAAGTATGTAGGCAGCTATAAATACACTCAATTGACTCAGAACACAAATGTGATTTCGCTCCTAAAAAACAATTATTTACTCGGTGTTAAACAAATGTTTTTCCAAGGGAAGCGTATTTAACCGCGGCGGGAAATAACACAGCGGCACATCGCCGATTATGTTCGCAGATAATACTCGACCTTGTTATTTATTGCCCTGATAATAGGGGCGATGATTTAAGGAACACAGATAGTGTTACCAGTTTACAACCGTAAATATCCTTTGTATCATTATTTTCTTAGGCACGCTTCCATTAGCCGCCATGCTTTAGCTGAATTGTTCCCAAAGGCGAAATACGACGCCGAAAGCGGGAACTTTGAAGGTAGTAAATAACGGTGCTGCGATGTCGTTTATAAACCTTCTTACGGCGGTACTTATTACATAATAAAGGTGGAAGAGTTTGTTAATAAGATACGACTTAGTATTTTTTTAATATTAGGTATAAATAATTAAATAAACATCGGGGGACACGCTTAACTAGACCCAAACTTAACTTTAGGGTTGTACCTCGGTACTATGGGTACTCCGGAGAGCGTAAGTTTTGGGTGTTTGTATCTATCCGACCGGTAATCTTCGAAACCTGTTCGAATAATTCTTTCACCATTTGAAAGGCATTTTATTCCGAATTGACTATTTCTTATTTGTTTAAACCGGAGCAAAACGAGAGTGGGACGCTAGTTACCTAAAAGGAGAAATACATACGTAAACACATATGTAACGTTCAAGACTCAGGAACAAACTCTCGCTTTTCACACAAATACTTGCCCTTACCTTATGGCGATAATAGACATTTCTGTACTATAAAATCAGTTTTATCCATAAGGTTTCCATTATAAACCAAAGTTATTGTAAACAACCAATTTTATATTTTAGAGTACTTAATGATCGAAAATAAACAAGCGGTATCTTCTGGTTTTTGAGAATATATTTAAATATTTGTACAAAATATAATATGCATGAAAACGGCTCACAGAATTTAGACGGGTCCAAACTCATTTTACACCCGAGTTACATTCGAGCTCAATATAAGTTTAATGTCTCATTTTAGTCCCTTGGTAGGCAATCTATTTTAAGCCCGTCGGGTGTAATTGTTTGTGTTATTCATAACAAAACAACAATTACAAGCCGCAGAGTTTTTGACACTTTTCTGTAAAATCGTCGACTAACCCGTCATCAGGGGCTTGTACATTTGGAAATTGTGTGCACAGCACAATAAATTGCAGTGAAAAAAGAGTCAGGCATTTTGATGGCAAAAGATAAAAAAATATTCAGAAATTGGAAAGCCTGTGCCTGTACTGTTAATAAAATATTAATGTACAGCTAGTGAACACGATTGATTGACGTGACGCATGACGACCTCTACTTATGATGATTATACTTACTTAGCAAGACATTAGTACACTAAACTCGTTTTTACCTGCAACTCCGTTCGAATAGAAGTCGGTTATCGGTATCCTCCGGAACAGTTGCCATGTCCTTTTCCAAGCTACCTATTAACTATCTCAGTACCAAATTTCACATCGATTGTAAGCTTTAATCGTGACTACAATACTTTAATTATGAACCATCTAGTCCCTTTTATTTTCAAACGTTTCCCAATCACTCAAAGGTTAACTGAAAGAGATCTCGTAAAGGGATAAGTGTACCTTTTGTGTTTCTGTCTATTATGTTGTTTGTTATTTTCCCGTTCGTGCAATAAAGTATTTTACAAGCATACATATTAGAAAATAAACAAACACCCCTTCGTTTTTATAATATTATTATTAGAATAAAGAATAAAATATTGTGAAGGCAGAAATATGAATACTCGAAAAAATAACACTAAAGTTAGTAAGCCAGTTAGACTATCTTTTACAACAGGTGCTTTACTAAATGAAAACCATAAAAAAGTTTTATGACCTAAGGTTTTCTTGACCTTTCCATTAGCCTAAAATTTGACCTTGACTTTGACACAAAAAAGCATTTGAAAAAATGACACGGAAAATGGAAGGAGCTATCAACCTATGGGTTTGACAAACGAGGCGAGACCCGCCTATCTTTTGTCCAAGTCGTTTTCGAGATGACTACTGCGCGGGTTTTTATCACGTATGTATCTCACTGTCTCTATGTACCTATACTTTTGCACATATGAAACATTCGCGTTTGATGTATAGCGTGACGTTGGGAGATGAAACCGTTTGAAGCCCAGGCGACTGAGTAAAAGGTGTCAAAAGACGTTTTTATTTGTTGTTCTATATCTTTCTAGATCGTTTTAATAAGTGTCGCTTTCATTAGTTATAACGAAAAAAGGTCCACTGCTGATTTATCTCTAAACTTTAGTCATGTCAACCAAAGGGATAACCTAGCATGATGTTTATCACAAATGTAAAGGAACGGAAAAATAAATAAGAAGTCTAGTCCAGGAAGTTTTAAGAACGACAAGTTTTTGTTTCTATGATCGGGTAAAGGCCTATTAGGAATGTATGTTACGTTTGAATTCTTTGCAAATATATATACTTAAAACAGCAATTCGTTGCACTAAGTAAAATCAATAAATAAATGATGGTTTTAATGGTTGATCTCGGTCAAACCGCAGTTATAATTTAGCTGCGAAATCCATAAAAGCTAAGAATATTGTTCTATAACATACTCGTACAATATACGGCGCAGTATTTCAGTATTTCTTCATTGGTATTGCTCCACAAAGGCCTTTTTCTTATTAATTTCTTCCATTGTGCAAACCTCGCTTTTGTCGCCGTAATAACTCAAAATCCAGTCAAGTTTGTCAGACCTTCCACGAGGCATTAAAAGTACCGTACAACTATATGAAAAAGAATTGTGTTTTGAAAAGAACTTCATTAGTATAGATGTGTAATTTGTGGGTATTCACCGAAATTCGCGGCAGGTCCGTTCCCAGGGAGATAACCGGGATAAGTCGGCGCTTCTCCACTCATTTGTAACCCGGGTTTAATGGAACTTTTTTCAGATCCCTTCACTTTTTCTCCGTCAGTTTTTGCCTTTTAATTGTCTTCGCTCGCAGTCGGTAAATATTCCACGATGCCGTAATTGAATACCACGGTAATGGTGTTTTTAGTCAAACGAGCTATGTTCGTAACGTTCATAAATTATTGGATGTCAACCTCATTATAGATAACAACGATAAAACACATGCAATCACCCATACGTCATTGTAGCGGCCCAACTGTTCCAAATCCGATAAAATAAACGCAGAATTAAGCAATGATTTTAAATTTTGTTAGGGCAACAACGCTAGAGTTTAATGTCGCAAAAACACCATCAACTTTTTATGATTTCTCTTCTTACGCGTCGTTTGGATTTTTTTATCTTCACTGAATGATCCACGTTTGGAGGCACGGGGGCTGTAAAAGCGAGAGACGGAATCATAAAAGGGTTGAATTTATTGATTCGCATTGACGATGGCTTTAGACTGTGGCAAACACGGCTCATAACTGTCTGGCTGGATGGAGGTTAGTAGTTCAATACTTCAATTGGACCACAACCTTATTTACAAAAATAAAAAGAGTCAGCGTTAGGGTAATGAAGACCATACGCGGATACGCTGATCGTATTATATCATACCAAGAGAGATATTAAAGCTGTAATTCTTTACTCGATTTTTTATCAACTTGTTTTACTTAAGTACTATAAGCAAACACGTAGATAAAAATGAAACCTGAAACCGTGAAGTACTCAGAATTGTTAAAAACCCAACCTAACCTAACCTTTTAGGATCTATATGATGGCATGTAAAAATTACCTAAAAGGTTTACGGTTTCAGAATAAATGCCTTTATAGCAAATAAATATTATGGCAAGTGATACGATTATAGCAAATGAAATTCGGGCAAACGATAGAATACGAAAAATCACATATAATTATAGTAAGTAATTTAATAAATCAAGTATGCCATATTTACCTAAAATAACATTACTTCCTCGCTGTTTCGCAATGCAACTTGGTTCCAAAATATTCTGTCCCGACGCCCCCTTTCCTACAATGAATGCGCCAACAATTTACATAATAACATATTATTATGTGCTGCCAAGATATGCCGCTATTCCCCGCACTATATCCCACATAACATTTTATTTGTAGGGGAAGAAAGCGGTTTCTTATAATGGAATCAATTTGTGTAAATTGAAATATTATGTCTGCGTTTGCGAGGATAAAAGGGATGCTTACGTATTATATTAGAGATGTGAAATGATAAGCTTATGGTTTATTACGACGTCATATTGGACTGAAAAAGTAATGTTCATAAGTGTGACACTGTACAACTTTGAAGTGTTTTACTGGTCGTAATCTTGTAGCATTTATTTAATATATTGTTATGATACTCGTACCACGATTTTATTTAGTTTTTTTTTTTTACAAAACTTTATTTGGGACCAACAATAAGTCAATTTGTGTGAGATTTTACAGTGCTATTTAATTAATTAATTATTTTATTGATCCGCGACTGGATTAGCTCACCGTGGAACATTTATTTTTGAATTTGTAATTTTATGTATGTATGTAAACTCTTTATTGCACAAACAGAAAATAACAAACTAAAAAAATATAGAGAAACACAAAAGGTATGTACAAAGGCGAACTTATAATTATAATAATGTGGTATTCAAATTGTTCAATGAAGGGTATTTGTCTTTATTTATTTTTTAACCTCAAATTAAAATATCCGAACTCGATTGTAGACTAACAATAAAATTGTAGGTTTCTATTTGATTTCTGACGTCTAATATTAGTCATTGCATCTACTCGGTAAAACTGTTTTACTTTAAAACATGTTATCGTATTGACAATGTTACGATACAGAAATTATTACAGAAAAACGGCCGATTCTAACTACAATCTTACAAGTTAACTTGTCGAGATTGGTTTTTCTGAGTAGAATAGAGCCCCAGTTCAATAAAGTCAAATTGACATTCGTGAAACAAATGAGTACGCTTTTTTGTTCAGTTTCCGAGGCACGCAGTTATTTGTAGTCCACACGAGACCCGATGGCGCTGACGCCATTAAAACAGAATAATGAAACACCTGCGGTTTCGTTCGGCTGCTCCCACAGACATATCGAGAGCTGGAAGAGCTCGGGTGAAACGTGCAACACGTTACGCTACGTTAACGTCAAGTTTTTTATTAAGATTAGCAGAGAGGCATTCGATCAAAGTTCTTCAAAGTTGGCAACGTATTTGCAGTTTTGAGTTGAGATAGGTTTTAGATCCCACTTACTATCAGGTGGCCTAAGTGCTCGTATGAAGATAAAGATAAAAAAAAGATAAAAGATCTTTATTCAGAAAGTACTGCACGGGCACTTTTACACGTCTAAAATCTACTAGCGCTTCGCAAGAGACCACTCTAAGCCATAAAGAAAAACACACAAAGAAACGATAAATATTATACGCCATAGTTTTTCTCTGTGGTCGCTGTCTACTTAGAAACCGCCAGAAAGCTAAGAACTAAACTAATTACGACAATTTATGTAGTTTCTTTATTATGCTGTTGGAAAACAACGGTACGTTGCATACAACGGTACATAATTAGCTCTTAAGGTACCTAGTTGTGCCTGTCATTAGAGACCTCGTACCTTAGAAGCTTTATTATGTAGTTAGGCATGTAAAAACTATTATGAACACGTTAATCTGTTAGTAGTAACAGCTGATTTGAAACCTTGACGTACCTAGGTATGATTGAAATTTTATGCTCAATATATTGCAAAAAGCACTTCCAGCCAGCTACATCTCCACTGCGAGCGAGATTCCCCGCGTCTCGGCCCGCGCTTTGTGCTGGTGTCCGCGCTGCACAAATAATTATGTGCATACAATTATTCGCTGCTGTCTGTGTTAAGCGTTCCTACACCCTCGTCGACGTTTTTGAGTAAATGTGTGCTTTAAAAATTAAAAACGCGACCCCTTTGCGTGTTAACACGTGAAGGTGCGGCTTATATGAAACTGGACACTTTGTAGACACGTTTTAGGGTGGTACTTAAAGAGATTGTAGTGTGTTTTACCCTGCTTATTCAGATTAGATAGTTAAACCAAAAAAGTTACAGGTAATGGACGATGGGCAAAAATGTCGCCACCCACCAACAGAGATGAAACATGTGCCAGTCTTAGATCTTGGCAACATGGTGTATTTCTACTATGGCGACGATCACCATATGTATGAGGTTTTCTTGGAAAATCATATCGTATCGTATGGAATTTGTTAGAAAATGAACACATATATGGATGATTTGCCTTGCTTGGCCCTTGTTTTCATTTAAAAAATCCCATTGATTTTGCTACTAAAATAAGTAGTTTGTCTTTTTTTGGGTCCTAACGAACATATCATCACCCTCAAACCCTGGATGACTCCCGGTCTCATCAGGTGTGCTCAACACCGTGATCGGTTACATCTTAAATCCAGGCAATATCCCAAAGACGCTGTTCTACAATTAACCTACAATAGATACAAGAACTTTAATCTCTTAAAAAAACTTAAATTAGAATTTGAAAAGTTTGAACTTTCTTCGAATATGAAAAACCCAAAGAAATTATGGAGCACTATTAAAAACATATGTAATATAAATAAACGTAACGCTCAACCAACTGAATTAATTTCCGTAAATGATCCAGTCAAGTCCCTTAATGATTGCAACGTATTCTTTTCATCTATTGGACATAAGTTAGCCTCTCATATTCTTTTGCAATCAGGAGACACAGAAACTAATCTTGCGTCCAAAGTACCTATGAATGGGCGCACGGACACATCATTCTTCATGCAACCCACAGACGCAAGAGAAATGGAATCCATAATAATGCAATTAAAAGTAAACAGCGCTCCAGGGCTAGACGGAATAAATAACAATCTTATCCGTACTATCAAAAAATATATCATTATTCCAATTACTCACATTTATAATTTAAGTCTAAGCTCAGGTTGTTTTCCAGAACTCTGGAAAATTGCATCTGTCACACCTATTCATAAGGACGGCCCCAAGGAGGTCCCCGGAAATCACGAATCACCAGTGATCTACCAGTGCCGGGATTGGTTTAAAAACGAAACGAATAGAAACGCTAGTTATCGTATTGCATCTTGGCAGGGCAATCAGTCCTTATGATTTTTTTTGGTCCTTAAATGGAAACAACGTTTTCTTAGACACTGGTGGCTTGGTAAATTGACGTACAGAAAGTATTAAATCTATTAAAAATCGGAGATCAATTATTCCGTTAATTTTATTAAAAAATATATATTATATATATATATATAGAATGATTAAACATAAAATAAGGAGTTGGAACTCAAAATGTAGTCTTTGATCTATATATTTATCGCGAATTAAAAATTAAGCCTATGAACAACTTTGTGTAGGTATGTAAATACTAATTTAGCGATACCTCACAAACAAAAATAATTTCCTAATACACAGTAAAGAAAAAAACACTTAAGGTAACTGATCACCAAAAGGTGTCATCAATGAAGTGCTTGAAAAACAGTAAAAGACAAAATATTCACGTTCACTGATTGAACAATACTACTCAATTAAATAACAACATTTACAGTGCTATAAACATTCCAATTGACTGTCAAGACAGTTAAATTTGGTCCCAAGTTTTAACTGTTTTTGGA
This sequence comes from Acleris sparsana, assembly GCA_923062465.1. NCBI lineage: Eukaryota > Metazoa > Arthropoda > Insecta > Lepidoptera > Tortricidae > Acleris > Acleris sparsana. Next base: position 7,757,932 of record OV281303.1, read on the forward strand.
CCAGTAATAATTACCTTTTCGATCGTTAGGCCCATATAGTTATTGTGCAAAACAGTGAATGTTCATATTTTTTCGGTTAAACATATTGCTATTCTTTTTCAGTGCTCGCACATTAAAATCGGTACAGCCACTAAAACTACTCGAGACCACAACAAAGCCTACACACAAAAATACAGTAAAACCAGAGTATACAGTAAACTACTAGCATCTGCCAGTATATTTGTTGTCAGAGAGAGTGCAAAAGCGATAGACAGCAGAGTATTATTAATACTCTGGTTTAACTGTAAATATATGCTTAAAGATACGCCCGTAAAACATAACCCGCATTGTTGGACAGTCGAGTAATAAAAGACTATGATAATCTTGTCAATGACAAGTACGAGTATAACAAGACGTGTCGAATTACAAACCACCTACTTTTACTGTACACAAAGGTGTCGTACGTTACCCGAAGCAGCATCCTTAAGTTGGACAACCCTATAGTAGGGTTGCCAGCGTAATGAAAATAAGGATGGCCGGACGGACAGCGCAGGCTTAGCAAAAGATGCACGAGTCGACTTATACCTAAACCAATTTCATAATTAAAACTGAACCACGCAATACAAACTGGTAATTCTATTAAGAAAACCAATAGAACAATGTTTACAAGCTACCTGCAAGAACACCACACCTAATTAACTAAAAACTTAACTAGCGTAAACAAGCGACACGTCCATCTTGCTGCCACTAAGGCTGTGCATTATGGTAGTTGAGGGTGCGTCTCGCGAGATATAACTACATTAGTTCTTATATCTCGTATTACTTACCCGGTAGTTGATAACGATTAATACATTTGGCTCATCTTGTGAATGTGTGGCCTTGTAAAGCTCACATTGTAAAATAAACCACTATAAGGTATAAGTAAGATCCTGTAACGCACTTCAAAAGCGTGAATGAGTCCGATGCTATACTATAGTGGTCTTTGATCTGATCTTATGAAGGAACCAAAGGACCTCAGCTGTCTTTAACTTAGGCCCACCGAGTATGACCTTAAATTGGTACAATAAAACTTCACTGCACAAAAAAGGTTTTCTCAAAAGTAAATTTCAGACAAAACTTATCAAAGAAAGTAGCTGCTTTTAGTTCAAAAAAACTGCTAACAAGCGGCATCCTTAAGCCGACAACCCTACAGGCAGGGTTGCGCATTGTGCGCCATATTAACGGCAGACGCACAAAAGGCGCCGGTCGTATATCAAACTAACGTCACTCCAATGTCTTCCTTCCTCGCAGTTTTACTTCAGAAATGCCCATTCCTTTTTTATTGAGCGCTCGAAATATAGGTATAGCTGGTGAATGTCTTTGAGAAATGCTTGTGGTTAGAAACTAGGCTAATTTGCAATATTTTTAGTATTACGACGATTCATTGTTGACCGTGAAAATTTCTACACTAAATATTTTTATTCGTTGATTAAATACATCATATTTGCGTAAACATATTGTTGTACTTTATACAATGTTAAAATAAATAATAATACTGAGTGTCACGCTAAATAAGTCATGCTCGTCTTTATTAGTTGAATCAATCAATCGGCAAATTATAGTTCAAAGCAATCAAACGTCTGAACTATCAAACTGAATTTTATATCAAAGGCACCCTTATAATGATAAACGCCTTATTTGAGCAATATTGTCAAAACAAGTCAACAAAAACGCAATTGTTTTGCACCAAGTTGAAAATATTTATTTTCCCTAGAGCGTCGAAGTTCGGTGTAACTCCGCTAATGACTTCTTTTTGAAGTAACAACTTTGGGAGCTGTTCGAGACGCCGGCGCTATCTATTTTAAACGATTGCCTTTGAGTCTTTTATTGTTTCAAATTCTCTAGCGCTAATTATCTACTTACAACTAAATAAAGTGCTTTTAATCAGTAAAACTTGGTGAATGAATAGTTAAATGGCCGCATACTGAAATACAGGAAAACATCGAATATTGGGAAGGTAATTTGAATTCTTTTGTAACATATTGTGTCATTTTCGAACAGCAAAAAATGATTTTTAATGTGACAAATAAAATCTTATGCAAAGCATTTTATTTGTCTGGCCACATAGGCACATATACAGGGTCAAGTTTGTAACATTTGCAGCCAACCTCTAGTAGTAGAGCGGCACCTGAAGAAGAACAATCAAAGAAAGCCATGTACAGTGGAAAATTAAATCTTATGAATAAGTTGTACTTAGGTACAATAACCAACCTACACTTTAGTTAACCACAAAATAATTGCTTCAAAAAGCTTACTAAAGTATCTACCATTTTTGTACTCATTAAACTACCTACTTTTAAAAATGTTGACTTCATACTTTAGAAAAAGCAGGTTCTCACAATATTTATTTGATGGCAAAGTCTTGGCCATTGTGGCGATTATCAGCAAGAGTCGCAAACGACGCACAAAAGGGGCACAAAGAGGTACAAAGGGGGCACGAAAGGGGCACAAAAGGCAAAGCACGTCTGAATGGATATCGTCCTTTCGAGCAAGTTCACTTCCTGAACCATCACCGAAACTAAGGCGCCTTCAAAGGTCGTCGAAATCTACAACGGGTTTCGAACTGAGTAAACAAACTATTTTTGAATTATCAGTCGATGGCTTTAAAAGGATTTTGATTTGAACCACTTTTGGTTGTTTATGTATTTATAGCCGATAGTGTAAACTTGTTATTTCGAGGAGTGTTGATATTTGATTCGGTTATGATAGTCCACGTCTTGTTTAAATCAAATTTAAGTATCAATCAAAACGTTATAGATTAAAAAAACCCGGCAAGAACATGACGCCGGGTATGACGTCGGGATAGCTCAGCTTAGGACTCCGAAGCCGTTACTGCAAACACAAAAACCTATCTTAAAAATAACAAGTATGAATTAAATTAAGTTTAAAGTTATGATTTTTACTACTTAGGTATAAACAATTTTGCCGCCTGTATCTTTAGGACCAGTCACGTCTACTTGGTCATGATCATGATACTTTTCCTATTAAGTTCATTGTATGTGCTTGCTTAAGTTATTTTCCAGATTTCCTTTACTGTGTTAGGTAGTCTAAGGGGAACACGTAACTCTAGAGAAAATGACACATTTGATATCAATATTATTTTAACTAAACGGCCCCCTAAATATATAAATTGATATTAACATGTACATAATGATACCTCTGTCAAAAAAAACATTAAATTCAAACATCTGTGAAAACATTAAATTATTTTATTTTATTATACAACTTTTGCGGCGGTGACTACTAATATAGAGAGTCTCTGAGTTTAGCCATAGTCACAAGGACACACGGAAAGAAGGACATGGTGAAACTGTAAGAGTTCCTTGCTGACGATGAAACCCTAAAAAGACAAGTTTTGGCAAAAAATCTGCTATAACTTCTACAAAACTATATAATAAAAAAGAGTATACATGCATATTTCTTTATAAAAATACGTATTGGTCAGCTATAACGCAAAAAATATATACTAACTGATATATTGACTGATTCAGATAATACACAAAATTGACGTCACAGATTGGACGCGAGTGTATTAATAATTTGATTACTCTGAACGAAATTTAATTAATCTACAACAAAGAGCAGGACAATAAAAAAAGCAATAAAAGCTAGGTAGAAAAAGAAGTCCTATTAAATAACCCATAAAGCAATATTTGAAATAAAGATAGGTTTTATCAGAAATCTGAAACCTTTGTTCTTTTGATTACACCGCTACATCTGAACATCGATATTGAGCCCCGCTGAATAAAATAACATGTAATACGAAGGCCTCCTACTGAAATAACAATATCTTTTATACGGCTAGACTTCGATAGTTGAGAAAATTCCCCAAACTGATTAATTTGGAGGTACATTTTTAAAGCAGCTTCTAGCTCGATTGCTTATTTTTCATCCAAAAAAACTATTATCATTCTCTTTAGTAAAAATAAAACCAAGGTTTAAAGAGTTAAAAAAAAAGGAATATTGGAAAATTTATTTAAATAGTTTCATTATTGGCTTTGATTACAAGTTTCGATTAAGAAATTCTCGGAAACTTCTAAGAATATTCATAAATTTTGTATGGAAAGAGAATATTCTCGAATATTTCCGATCATATTCTCAGAATTTATTGAAAATATTTCCTAACTTCTGAGAATATTCTGCAATTTGTCAAGTATTTATTCGGCATTATTAAATAAAATATGTTAAATATGTATGACAAAGTTGTCACAGAATCCGTCAAAACTATAAGTAGGTACATAAGTGTAAAATATTGAAATTGTATCCTTATCTTCCAACTAACATTTTACTTGGCACAAGACTGACGGTAGTTTTTTTTGCACTATTTCTTTTTAACGGTGGTCTTCTCTCGGAAAGTGCCGGTAGCCCGAGACATGTAAACGAGCGGCCTACTTACAGAATATACTCGTAGTTCATTATAAATTATTTCCTTTTGTGCAAAGTTTACTAGATTCTCGTATCGCTTTATTTTTTTTACCTTTGCTACGCCGTAATTTTGACTGTTTAAATCTTAACTCATATTAGTTTGTTAGCTTATCTTAAAACAATTATTTTGGACGTAAGTTTCATGTTTGCATAGTCATCATCGGCTCAATAAGACCTGAGACTCTAATAACCAGTCAAGCTGTTGCCATTTGCGGCTTTATCATACGATACATTAGCCTAGTTGGTAGTGACACTGCCTACGAAGCTAGTGGTCCCGGATTCCAATCCCGGTAAGTGCAAATATTTGTGTGATGAGCGCGAGTATTTGTTCCTAAGTCTTGGATACTTTATATGTATTTAAATATGTATTTCTATACATACTTAAGTTCATCGTTGTCTAGTACCCATAGTACAAGCCTAGCTTAATTTGAGACTAGGGCAATTTGTGTGAGGTTTGTCCCCTAATAGTTTTTTTTATTTTTATTTCATCAGCTGACAGGCTTTTTTCTTTATTAATGCCTTTTACTCCTGGTTTTAACAAGGTGTATTTAGCCAATGTCGAGTTTTATACTGTCATAATTTACTCACAGGATTCAGACCATGGATATCACACGCGAAGACTATTTTTCGCATATAGAGTATACCTTTTTACTCTTGTGGACTAAACATAAGCATATGCGGTTAGACATCACAATATTGCATTGTTAGGGTTTACGTATAAACGTTAATACGCACACATACTTTTCACAACAAGTGCAGTAAGTAATAAGAGTATTAAAGCCCTGTTTTATAAAGGCCCGTTTGTAAATACGTCAGATCAAATATTAGTACTAATTACATACAATTTTTTAAATTTAATTTAACGGATATTTATAAAACCCATCCTAATAGTATTCGCTTGTATATTTCTATCACACTCTCTCTGCCATCTGTCAGTATAAGTATAGCCAGAGAGAGTGTGATAGCGATAGTCAGGCGGGTAAAGTGCGTCATGTCAAGATGGCAGAACCATATTGCTTTTGACGAGTTATGGCATTGTTTTTGACTCGGCCGCCATTACTGTAAAGCAAATAAGAGCTATCTCGCTAGCTAGCTTGACAATACGGTAACACGTCAAAGGCTATATGGATTGGCCCCAGTACAATAGACGCCCAGGACTGCGATTCTACTTAGGCGGTTAATAACTATATCTTCTTTGACCTATTTTCATACTGTCAATGTTTTGATAGCTTTGTTTACTTGAATGTAATGACCACCAAGTTAAAAACAATGCCATAACAAGTCGAAGACGATGACGTTTGTAATTAGTAAATCAATATACACTGAAGCCGATTGCGAAAGCAAAATAACCATAACTTACGCGCTTTTCTAAAGAAATTCATATTTTCATTCAATACCATCCGGTCCGTCCGGATCGCTACCACCATCTTATCCATTAACCTGCCGCCAAACAGCAGCGTTCGCATTGTTGTGTTCCGGTTTGGGGATAAGACAGCCGGTGTAATGACTAGCATTGAGGCATTCCATCTTAGTCCTCAGGGTTGGCAACGCGTTTGCAGTCTTAGGCTTGCAGTCTTGTGAATGCGAGTGTCTATGGGTCACAGTTACCACTTACCATCAGGTGAACTGTGTGCTCGTTTGCCTTCTCTATGCCATAAAAAAAAAAATGCTCAGGGCCTCTATTCAACACGGTAAAAACCATATCGTTTTTGATCTGTTATCGTATTGTCAACGTTTTGATAGCTCCTATTTTCTTGACAGTAATGGCGGCCGACTTAAAACGTAACCGGTCAAATACGATTTGAATTTTAACGCCGAGAATAGAAGCGCTGGTTATACTGTCGACAGGTTTGGTTCGATAAATCCATTTAAAAGCTTGTAATAACTAGACCACTAGCTGGTTTCATCATATTCCGAACTGGGATGGTACAGAGCCGCTTGGCGATTGGCCACCGGGCAAGCTTCGATGCTTACCTTAAGCCCTTGTCAGAGAGAGCCCGATCTCGTGAATTTACATCGGCTAATAGGGCCGTGTTTTGCCAGCTAACAGCAACTGTTTTTGGGTTTGCATAAACGTTATACCGGGTGATTTCTAATTGGTAATACAAATTTAATATTATACACACATCTTCCCTAAACAAAACCCCTCACCTAAGTGTTATCCTCCTATTTTTTTTCTGTTTTAAGTTATCCCATTTTTTCAATCAACGGGGTTACCCTACTAATAAAAGATAAAAGATGTTTATTCAGTAAGTAGGCCGCACGGGCACTTTTACACGTCAAAAATCTACCAGCGCTTCGCAAGAGACCACTGCTGAGAAGAAACGCCGCAAGAAACTCAACAGTCAGTCGTTTTTTTTTTAAATACTACTTATGATATTATACAATTATAAAGCTTAACCTAGCATTATACAGGGTTATTGGTAAGTCGACCTATTCCCGTTAGGAGGTGATAGGGGTGACTATTTGCGATAATTTTGACCCCCCATATGCATTATGCAAAAGTGAACCATTTTTGAGTTATCGCGATTTTTAGTTTTTTTATAAATTAGTCGGAAATTCAACTTAAAAATTTTATTACAAAAAAAGTATGAATTTAAATATATTTTTTTCTTCTGATTTACAAAAACGATTAAACACTGGTTATTTCTCAATATTAAAACAATAATTATCGGCCCAAATTGAAAAAAGCGAGACGGAATAGGAATTTTTTTCAATATTTTTTGCGATCGCTTTCCACTAAAATGCCTTAAAAACAAAAAAAAACGTTATGAAACTTGGCTTGCAGATTATTTTAAAAACTTAACTGTTTTCTTAGCTCTCCAAAAATGCATAACAAGTAGGATATTATTAGAAAAAAACTGAAAAAAAAATCATCACAAAGGAAGCGGGCGGAAACTAAAGTCACAAATGCCACTTCAAAAATAAAAATTAATAAATATACCGAATTTAAATCAACTTGTTTTATTTGCTTTTGTACAAGATGAACTTGTTGTTCTTATGCAATATTAAAAAAAAAAAAATCTGTGCACGTTTGAGAATGCGAGGCCGAAAACTAAAAAATACATGTTTTTTTATCAAACTCCAACATAAATTACACGAAAACAGAAAAATTTACCAATGCATTTGGCGTGCAGATTACACATAAAACATTGACGTTTTTCCAGCTTTCTAACGAGCTATTAAAACTAACTGTTATACTCGTAAACACAAATAACAAAATTAACTTATGGAAAAAGTAAGTGATTTTTAGTTTTATTTTAAGTTAGTCAGACTAATTTCAGTCAGCCAAATGTATTAGTAAATTTTCTGTTTTCGTGTAATTTATGTTGGAGTTTGATAAAAAAACATGTATTTTTTAGTATTCGGCCTCGCATTCTCAAACGTGTACAGATAATTTTTGTTTAATATTGCATAAGAAAAACAAGTTCATCTTATACAAAAGCAAATAAAAAAAGTTGATGTAAATTCGGTATGTTTTTAATTTTTATTTTTGAAGTGGCATTTGTGCCTTTAGTTTCCGCCCGCTTCCTTTGTGATGATTTTTTTTTCAGTTTTTTCCCAAATAATTTCCTACTTGTTATGCATTTTTGGAGAGCTAAGAAAACAGTTAAGTTTTTAAAATAATCTGCAAGCCAAGTTTAATAACGTTTTTTTTTGTTTTTAAGGCAATTTAGTGGAAAGCGATCGCAAAAAATATTGAAAAAATTTCGTATTCCGTCTCGCTTTTTTAAATTTGGGCCGATAATTATTGTTTTAATATTGAGAAATAACCAGTGTTTAATCGTTTTTGTAAATCAGAAGAAAAAAAAAGATTTAAATTGATACTTTTCTTGTAACAAATTTTTCAAGTTGAATTTCAGACTAATTTAAAAAAAAACTAAAAATCGCGATAACTCAAAAATGGTTCACTTTTGCATAATGCATATGGGGGTCAAAATTATCGCAAATAGTCACCCCTATCACCTCCTAACGGGAATAGGTCGACTTACCAATAACCCTGTATAAAACAATGAATTTAACATAAAATAAAAATAAAAATAAAAAATATTCAAGCGAAGATTGAGCAGGAAAATGTGTCAATATGTTTAAAATTTTAAAATAAAGGCAGACCAGAAAAATAAAAAACCTCGACATATTATGGAAATTATATGATCTATTGCAATTGACAAAACACTGATAAAAAAGTATTAGTGGCGACCCCATTACAGGTTTTTTATGATTCTGGTCAGACTTTAGATGGATAACATCCAGTGACAGGTATGACAGTTACGTGTTAAATGTAGGGTAACCACATTTACTTAAATTCATAATTTTACTAGAAAATTAACGATAATTAAGGAAGGCTAATTTAAACAACTGATTTTAATGCAATATAAAGAAAGAAAAGAATTAATTCGTGACATACATAACAACATCGTACAAGAAGAAAGTAGCCACCAAATAGACCCAACTCAGCGTAATGCTGGCATTAAAGTCAGCCTTGATCTTCCGTTGGAACCATCAGGTGAAACCACACACATAATTATTTGAACGTAAAACATAAATAATTTATTGAGTTCTTTTTAAACACAAATTTCAGAAATTCGCAATAATTTTTCCATGCCCGTCCTTAGATGGCGGAATGGGAAACAGTCCCATAGCCCTACATAGAGCAAGCAAAGAAAGTAGACATGACCTATTTTATTTATGGTAGCTCCTATCCATCCAATTGTTTTGTTTAGATATAATACAAAAGTGTCTATAAAAATCTTAACAACAACCTAGGTAAGTAAATTATTATCAGAAATCGACCATGTTTTTTTTAACTCGTCACTATCACCGTGCTTGACTTTGGTGAAGTAAGTGTTACTATACTATTCATCATTAATTGAGCCACAATCAACATGTTTTGTATTACCAATTTTAAGTCACCCTGTACCTATGCCTGTACCTGTACCTATTGCAGTAGATTTAACATAATTTGGAACAACCGAATTCTGCAATAGTGCTGCACTTTGCCACTACCACTATAGAGATACTCCTAACTAAATAGGTATATGGAGTAAAAACCGTATACACGTTCATTTGTGGTTTGCGGTTTTTGATATAGTCATTAAGAAAAGCCAATGTCAATAATGATTCAGGATAAAATTAACTTACTAATTGACAGCACGGTGCTTGTTTTAATCTGAAAGTCAGATAAAAGATGTCATTTATTTGATATAATATGTGCCAGGAATACGGGTAAAGCAGGTAAGCCGACAATGCACGCCCTTAAATGTTCTAATTACGGTCTGACGGGACAACTTCAACTTGCCGATTTGCCTTTTGACAGTCCGAAGGCGAGTTTGCATATAAAATAAAAACAATTGTTCCACTTGGAAGCCGATTGCGATTACGAGTGCGTAAGGCAATAGGTGCGCTGGGCAGGCTTGACATGTTTATGATTATTGAGTATTTAGCTGTAGGAGAAATACAAAGTTTTCCAAAATTTCACTGATTAAAGTAACAATTGCAAATTCCGAATAGTTCCTACCGATGCTGGTGTTCCAGTTCCATTTAAAAATCCATTAAAAGATAATAACGTCGAAGACAGTCGTAAGGATGGCGGCTCCATCAGTCGAAGAAACGTTCTTGACGAGACAAAGTAATTGTTTGGCGCTTCGCCAGCATAGCGATCCACACACCAGCCAGCAGTATTCCCTAACAGAAACGTTGAGACTGACACTTATATCGCTGTGGACCGTTTTAGACCGTGCTCGGTTTGGCTAAGAACTGTTCAAAACGGAAGATCTTAACATGCTGGTTACGTTTTGAACCTGCCAGCGTATATAGGTCCCAATGTTGTAGTTAATTCTATGAATCTAGAGGTCAATTTACAATGGATTTGTTAGATTCGTGGCGGAACTTTGCGAAACGGAATACCATCGCACCAACCGCACTGACTATGACAGCTGAAAACGCTTCCACCGTCTTTTCCTGCCGGTGAAATTCAAATGCTCAAGTTTTAAAACTATTTTTGGTGAGTTAAGCTTTCCCCAAGTTTTTAGCAGTGCATATTAGGTGAATGTCTTGAACTGAGCTTTTTGTTAATAAGATACAGCTTGAGACGGCATCATTAAATTGCTACGCAAAGTGGTTTAGTTAACGTTTGTTAAAAGGTTCAAAGTGTTGATCATTTGGACACGATTTTTTTGAAAATATTTTTTTTAAATACTCTTTTATTGGTGATCAAATTCGATAAGTCAGATTTAAAGGCAACCGTATGAAAATGACGCAAGCTTCCTAATTTTATGGCCACCACTGTACATCTAATGTTATAAACCGCGAACCATTTAAAACACCGTCGTTATAAACTACTGCGTGAATCTCAAATTCAAATTCAAATTCAAATCATTTATTTGAAAAGGTAATTAGGTGTTCCAAATTTAGCTATAAGCATCACTATATTTTTCCGCCAGGCATATAGGTAGTAGGTACAAATATGTCAGATCATGATGGCGCATGCACAGAATACAGTTATAATAATTCGTACAATGGGTATACTCGTAGGACGGAACGAAGGTTAGGTTTTTGTTCTAAGAAACAGAATAGAGTTTTTTTTAAACCTCGCTGCATCATATAAGCTCGATATATATTTGGCAATTTATTGTAAAGTTTCGGTGCCATTCCGACCACTTTTTTTTGCATACAGAGCTGTTTTGAGTTGCCCCGTGAAGATTTTATTTTATGCCGAGCACTATTAAAAACTGAAAAACGGGTTGTTTCTTTTAACATACATTACTACCTCATATGCTGAGAGGGATCCTATTCAACATATTATTATTGTCCTTTAATTTTTTCCATTGTTTTCTTTTGTGTGTTTAATAAATATTTTCTATTCTATTCTATTCTATTCTATTCATATATGTAAAGGCACGGTAGTGCAATTATTTTAAGCCTAATAAAATGCGTTTTGCAGGTTTCCGTTGGTAGAATTTGACATACCGATCGCAAACACTTTTTTTGTGTGCCTTGAAAGCCATTTCTCGGTTTCATATGTACCCCTGTGTAAAGGTGCGATCGCACCGCTGCTTAAGATGCGAGCGCACCACTGCTTAACAGTGCGTATTTTACCTGCGGTGCATCAGAACTCGCGCCATGTTGTTACTATGACCCCATCTTTTGTTTACGCAACTACATCGTATTTTACGCCGTGGTGGGGTCGCACCTTAAAAGTGCGTATATTACGGTGCATCAAAAACGGCGCCATATTGTTACTATGACCCCGTCTTTGGTTTGCGTAACGACATCGTATTTTACGCAACGGTGCAGTCGCATCTTTACGGTGAAGACTTTACAATTTATATTGTTTGATTTTTATATCACATACAGGGTGGAAAAAACGCTAAAACGCTTCAAACCCTAAAAGTACATTATAAAAACTATCAATAAAGTGTAATTAAATAAACATAAAAGTTGTTTTATAAGAGCATTTGCTACCTCCGCAGCAACTCGACCTCGCATAGTGAACTCGTAAAGTGATATTGCACTTTTATTATTGCTTTGGTAACTTCAAGTCCCAAGTTAACAGTAAAACAGTACGTAACATCGCCGGCTTGTTACTAGTTTATGAGATAGTCCGTGCAAAACTTTATTATATCGACGTGAAACTTAAATAAAAATCTCGATAGCGGCCGAGAATTTAAACTTTTAACAGGAAACTGTTAACAGGGACGGAATATTGCTCCGGCATTTTTATTATCATCACATAATTACATAACTTTGTTGCTTAAGAAATTTGGTTGTCTAATAATATCAAGGATAAGGAAAGAAATAATAAAAACATTGTAACATGATATCGATACAATATTGCATGTTTAACAGGGGCCTTTCTTTACATTGTTTTCGCACCTATTGAGGTTGCATTCGACCAAACTGGAATAAGGTCTTATATCTAGGGTAAACGCCGAAATTGTATAGACTAATCTCGGAGTAAGTCTTATTCCATTGCGGCCTGAGTCGTATTGTTTTTAACCCGTCCGCCTTTACTGCCAAGTTAATAAGGAGCTATTTATAACGTTGACGATTCAGTAACGATAGGGGAAAGGTCAATGAAGAAAGGCTTCAGAAGTTGCAATTTACAAGCATGAAAAAAGATTTAATCCTCAACCGTAACTGTTTGTTACGTCGGACATAATATAAAGCCTGTTAGAAAGAAATCGGGCACTTTCAATTTTTTCTATTAATTTAAACATAATGTGACTAAATGAGATTAAGTGCTTCGAAATTAAACTAATATTATTTTTATATAATTATTTATCTTCGTAAAATGTATTTTCTTTATTTCGTAGCTTAAAATGTAATTTAGTTACATTACGTATATATGTGAACCACTTAAAAAAGTCACAGGTTTCATATTGTAATACATCAACTAAAGTACTGTGCAATTCATTATTTCCCATATTTGCGGAAAACTAGCCTGCTCTTACCTATAACCTATCCCTTAGGTACATTAAGGTCCGTGTGCACGTTTGCATTATCCTCGACGTTGTTCATCTTAAATAGATTTACCATAATACTCCAATTACCTTTTAATTTCGTAGGAAATTCAAAGCCTGATTGAAATAGTACTGCATAATTAAGATCGCGACCGGTCAGACTTTCTGAATACTTCACCGAGCTTGAATTAGTCAAAGAACAACTTAATAAGCTGAGTCGACTAGAGCACTTCATTTATATTTTCACTTTAATAAACATGAATAAAAAGTTACCTAGCGTTTTATTTGAAAAAATGTTTTGTATTCGAATTCTCTGTTAATTCGTTGATCAATTTTAAATAAAGTGTCCTAACATGTGTTTTTTTAGGGTTCCGTAGTCAACCCTTATACTGTCGCCATATCCATCTACCCATCTGTCCGCGGGCTCTTGTTAGTAAAAGCTGTTATTAAGTATATTTACCACATTTAAACTACACTGACAAAGTTGTATAATAGAATACTACTTGTGTTTTTTCTCTTTTGTTTTTGTGTATTTACAGCGTTGGAACCCTACACTCAGCATGGTCTGTCTATCACCAGCATCGTTATCGCCTAACGCACTCGCAATCGCAATCGATTTCAAAGTTGAACAATTGTTTTCATTTTGTACGCAGACAAGCCTTCTATTTTCAAAATTAAAACGATTGTGATTTCGAGTGCCTTAGGCAATAGCCCGTCTGGCTTTATCTCATGAACCGTGAGAGCTAGACAGTTGAAATTTTCATAGAAGATGTATTTCTGTTGCCGCTATAATAATTAATATTAACAATATAATAAATTAAATATTCTCCCGAGGGTCTCCTCTTGGGAAGCGCTGGTAGATTTTTGACGTGTAAAGCTGCTCGTGCGGCCAACTTACTGAATAAATGCCTTTTACCTTTCACCTTTTTATTTTTATTTAAGGGCGCTCTCATACAGCAAACGTGATGCCGTTTTTTTGGTAAATGCTACGAACCCTTCGTGCGCGAGCCCGACTCGCACTTGGCCGGTTTGTTATAATAGAAAAAGGCACGGAAAATAGATTACAAAGAAACAATGCACATACCTACTAGGTACTGGTTTCTTTGGCTGGAGGATACTTAAGGCTGCTGTTCTTACTGTCAAGTTTGTCGCTGTTACCTTGCGCAGATTTCGGTTACTTTAGGGTTACCTATCATGAGGTCGAATTTCAGTTACGAACTGATCCGTTTGTCTGAATTTTCATTAGTTAGAAAATCATATTATTCTGAAACCGTTCAACTTTTTGGATTGTTATAAAAAAACTTACCGTATCCCTACAGGTTTTGTAGGTTTATCTATTTCATAATTTCGGAAACTTAACGGGTTTGTAAAAAAACTATTTTCTACACATGCAATTTCGGATAAATAAAACCATTTCAGACAAAACTTCAAATTTTCATTACGATAGGTGAAATAAAATAATTCTTATAGCGGCAAATGAGAAATAAAATGCAGCCTGCTATATCCGTTACAAATACTCAATTGGAATACACTAAGCGCTTTATTTACAAATATCTAAATAAATCCAAATGGATCGCCGAAATTTATACGCGCATAACGTCAGAACGACTGTACCAAATTGTTTTTTCTGTCATGTTCTTTATTATCAGGACAAAGTTAGAACGAAAGAAAAAACCACCCGAAAGTCGGAAATTTGCAGTGGGGCGAAGCCGCTGGCGGACGCCTAGTATATATTTAACAAACATTAAATTGACGTTAATTTCACTAAGCCTTTATTACTAAAAGCACATTCAAAATAGCTTAGAAGCCGAATAAATTGATAAGTTTCAATTATGTTTCAATATATTTGTTAAAACCATTCAATAAATACCATTCACAAACAGATGCAATACTTTTGTTTCAGAGTATTAATTCGTGTGATAGCCCTCGTCAATATCAAAATTATTAAATATTCAATAGCTTAATTATTCAAATTGTGCTTCATAATAGTATGTTGTATAAACGGCGTTTGATGTTCGAACAATGGTATACATAGATTTCGCGGCTTGCATGTTCACAAGCCAAATCAACAGGACGCATCAAGCATTTAGTTTGCGTATTGACCCTTTGAACGCCAAGAACACCTAAAGGTGTTGCGTACCGTCGTGCCTACCACGCCATCGTACGTAGTACGTAGACGAACTCTTGCGTGGTTTTATAATTACTTACAACTACATAGTGCCTTTATTTTTTACTTACTCAGCATCAGTAACCCACTGGGAACAAGATACGCAACGCTAATTTTAGCGCTTTTCGCAATGTTACAAAATGTATGGCTCGGAACGACCATCCGGCAGCTTACTACAATCCTCTGCATTTTCGATAACGATTACGTTTTTAGAATGCCTTGTCTAGGACTACTGCCCAGACTTCAGATTGCATAGTCGAAGTTATGAGTACACTTACAGGAATATAAATATGTGTTTGACCTCATGAAGAAACACTTGTAAGAAAAGTTTTATGACGTCACGAATTCATGCCGCCGCCCTATTATTGCCAGCAACTATAATTTAATTTGTTCGACGGTTAAATTCTCGGGCGCTCGAAGCGATCAAACCGGGATTAAATGAGATCGCGGCGATAACGCCAAACGACGATCGTCGACGGGTTTTGACAACCGTTTAGTCGTTTTGCAGAAAACACGTCATTTAAATAAGTATCGAGACTGGCTTTATTTCGCCGTGCGTAATTTGAATTTTGACACCTTCAATTCAAGATTACGCGTCTCACTCTGTCCCAAGGTTGAAAACTCATTTTTCATATCACCTACTCGGAAAGGGGAAGTCCCCTTTCCGAGGAGAGATCTGCTAGGAGAGATCAAAGTGGCACTTTTTTGTTCAAGGACATTTTGTTGCCAAATTTGGTAATTGTTGTTAAGTGCGATAATTTCCTGTTATTAAATTTGATAATTTCAGCATTTTTAGAATGTGTGAATAATTAAATTTGTTTCATCACTAAGACCTTTTATTTTCCTCATAGGTGATGTGAAAAGCAGTATGTGTCACACGGTAGCAAAATTATTTCCACCTTGGGCGTTAACACTTGAATCCCTCACTACGCTCAGGATTCTATTTAAGAATCCCTCGCTACGCTCGGGATTCAATTGTAGAATCCTTCGCTTCGTTCAGGATTCAATGTACGCCCTCGCCTTAAATATGTAATTTTGCTCCCTTGTGACACAATCTACTATTTTCTTTTTTATATTACGGTCTCTATTCTAACGCGTAAACCATATCGTATTGAAATGTTATCGTACTGTCCATGTAATGACATATAATACACATAATAATAGCTCTTATTTCCTTGACATTAATGGCGGCCGAATTAAAAACAATACGATTTTACCGAGTAGAATAAAGCCCCAGACTGTAATATACATACTCATATTCAGTAGCGAGAACGTTTCTTAGGAAATCATAATGATAATTACTTACTAGTGTAACATTTGACAATCCTCAACACATTAAATATTAACCACACCTGATGTACTATTTACGCTAAATAAACGTACAGTTGAGGACATGAAAACCGGCACTCAGCACGCCAGTGTATAATTACGTGTACACACGGCGGAATGTACTCGTGAATGGACAATTACCGTGTACGGTTTATTTCACCCGGCCGGCGGGCTGTGGTCATCCCGCAGGTTCACGCATCAATACAGGATTTGGACATTTGATGGGAGCGTGAAAAATTAACTCTAGGACAGGCATGAGTTTATGAATTTATGAAGCGCGGCAAGGAAGCTGGTATTATAACTTACCTTGTTTCACCGACACTCATTTCATAGAACTTATGATTTCGCAGAATAATCGTTCCATAAAAAGCTATTTTTTTCTGAACCCGTGTTGATTTCAGGTTGTCTTGTGTTGGTTACAAGTCTAACCTAACCTAACCTACTTGAATCATATTATTTAAAATAACCTGAAATCAACTTGGGTTCAGCAGAATATAGTTTTCTATGCATTTTTGTTCCTTTTTGTTATACGTTATATGAAATGAGTGTCGGTGGGAATAGGGGACACCCACAAATTGACCTAGTCACAAATTAAGTTCTAGCCTTGCACTATGTGTACTAGAAAATGATGACCTTATATATAAAACACCCAAGACATGTGTCTTAAAAACAAAATTGTAAGATTTTTTAAGGTTCCAAGTAAGTAAACGATGTGCAATAGCCTACCTTATTACTTAAGTATTCACGCATCCTTTTGAAATTCAACACTTAGGGTAAAGTCACCAGTGGTTAGCCAGAGACCTGTAGTCGGCCTCTGCCTATACTTTGTATGAGTGAGAAGATTACGAAATATATATTTCCCACTCTTCGCACTCATATATTTAAGGTCGACTACTGGTCACTGGCTGACCACTGGTGACTTTACCCTACTTATAGGGTACTCGGGGCTACTTATAGAGAGCCTGGGTTGAAAAACGAGTTTTCCCGAAATGACAACTATACCTACGGATCGATTTGTATAGCTCTAGAACAAGTTGCCCGCGACTGGGTTGTGGCTCGGATCTCCCTTTCTATCTAGACAGTAACGATAGAGACGCACTGACCGACAAGCGAGTACGTACAACTTTTATTACCTGTGTTGGTCTGTTCACCTAAAAGGTACACGTAAAGAATATATCTAGTAACATTAGTAACTTTTTGAATTATTGCGATTTGATGGTAGGAACCATGTAATTTTGTTGGTAATTTTCAATAACAGTACGATAGCTCTTATGTGCTTCGAGTTTGTACTTGTGTCTCGCTCTCATATGCTCTTATTAAGTGCGAGAGAGAGAGGCATAAACACGAAGCCCCTATTATTTGCTTACAGACTGTACAGCTTTTTTAAAGTGCAAGGCCTTTGAACCCGATAAACCCCTATTCAGTCATCATTAAAATCGATAGAGCAAGAAACCATCGAACATATAAACGAGAATTCTCGTGGTTTTAAGATTAAAGTTGATTTTTTGTACATTTAAAATAAATTGCTGAAAGGAGGATTATACTAACACGTTATTTCAGGCATTTAGCTGTCTATTATGGCCGTGTGTATCGATGTGGATAAACGTGGAGAAACACACCTGTCACTTTCTGACCCGTATGTTAATACGAGAGGGACGTATGCTTTATCTACCGCGATAAAGGTGACTATAAGTCGGCCCTGATACGACAAAAAATGTTAATAATTTCTGTTTGAAGTACAAATTGATTTGCTTTTTTAATACTAGCATGTTTATCCATTTATTTCTCCAATTGAGCCCATTAACCAAAACTTCCCTTTTCCCATTTATTGAACACATGGCAATAATTTATGTAGCGGCTGTTTTCACGCGAATAATGTTGTCAGTAATCTGGTTGTTTGAACTGCATTAATTAGCGTGCATTAACTTTTGAAATTAATGTTGTGCGCGTGAAAAATAAAATACAGCTCTGTAATTTTTAATGTGATTTTTGATAGATCGGTTATTGATTTAAGCCATCATTTATTGATTTCACGAACATAATTAAGTAACGTAAGGAGATATCCGAAAATAGCGGGTACCCGACCTTTTGCAAGGTAAAATGTACAATTTTACTGAACTATTCCCATTTGTGTCCCACGAGAGGAGGTTGTTTCTGTGACATTAAAATGCTATTTTTGGATAAGAAGTAACAATCGCGACATATTGATATTTATTTATTCTTAAAATTGACATTAAAAAAAATTGAGCTTAATATCAGAGATAGTTAATTTACTTCTTGCCTTTACGGGGAATGGAATCCGGTTCCACTAGCTTCTGACTGACGGTTGTTCCATGACGTCAATTCACAGTAAATAGGTAAGTATTAAGTATTTTTTATTCATTTATTTCACCTTCCCTACATTTTTTTCAGTTTCAGTTTGTTTGTGGTCCACACACTCCAAATATACAATGTGTAAACATTTACAACATTGTATAATTAAGTAGAAGTAGATAGGACAAACCTTTATTTTAACACATTAATGCAAAAAAAAAAAAACTTTATGAAAGAAGTGTAGTAAAGAATTGGTAGTACTATTGAAAGCTGCCGGTTATTGGCTATTTACTTAGTTGTAAGAAAAACCGTGGGTTTGATAACCTTTTCCTATTTAAGGTCTTTAAATCTTTTATAAATATCAACAACTTTTCGGAGTTTAGTTAACTAAAGTCTCTTTTTGCACTATACAATTTTAATAGCTAATGCTCTGCCACTGTATCTGGATAATTTGGTTTTCCAGTATTGAATTACCATGTGAAAAACTTTGGATGGTACACAGCGGGGCTAGACAAGTTGCCATCGAATACGAACGCTAACATTTGTTGATCACCTGTCACTTACAAAAATGTATAGAATACTCGATACAACTAACACGCTGTAATGTGATCACTATCACTCGCGCTAATCGAATAGTGAAAGTTTTGACGTTTTTCCTTCGTTACGCGGTATTATTTTGACAGCTTGAATTCAACACGAGCCGCACTTTCCGGTATAAACATCGGTATCTAAGGGAGGTATCTACGGGCAACTTGGCTATCTTTTTCATTTTTGACAACGCGAAGCGATAGGTGACCACCAAACGCTGGCATCGATGGCAACTTGTCAAGCCCCGAATACTTACCAGACTCAAAGGTATTTAGATCGAAACGCGGCACGCTACACTAAGTTAAAAGGTTGCACCTGCAACTTTAAAACGCAACGCTGATTCAATCTTTTACTGCTATAAATAAAGTTTATAATGTACTAAAGGTTGCATTACGTAACAATGGTGCTCTTTTTTCGAAGGAGGCTAGTAAGTGTAACAGTGCTGACCTCTCGCTCCAGTGCGCCACTATTTTTCACAGACCTATTCTGGAACAAAAAGTATGGGAAACATGTTTTAAAATTGAGTTCTGGAAGGTTGCATGGTAAATATAATAATCAACTGCCAAGTAAAATGGTCGAATTATGGCGTTTTTCTTTTTATCTGAACTTATTCTAAGCTTCTTGACGATTTAAGTTCCAAAAAGGTGTCTTCTACGTTTATGAGATTTCAAATATTTTTATAATATTTTTTTTTTACTGTAAATCGTTTTTTGAGGGATCATTTCAGCGCAATTTGTGACTTCGTCTTAAAATGATAAGTGTAATGTAATGATACTACTTCTTATAAGGTAGAAGAAGCTTCTAGAAGTAATTGTAGTGGCATCAACGACATATATATTTTTTGTTGTGCTTTAAAAATGGTAAAAAGAAATAAAACTGACATGAAAATGTCTTTATTAAACTACCTACTTGAGATAAAAAAAAACCTATAACTAGATGACTTTACTTACCTACTAGCTCTCCGACGATAATGCTGGTTAATACAAGGATTCCTAAAAAAAAAGATAAATTTAGCTGTTTAAGTCAGTCTTGGGAGACCGAGCGTCGCGAACTTTCCCGAAGATGACAAGTGGACGGGTCGATTTGTTGGTCCAAAACACCTCTATTCGGAAATTTTCATCACAACCGTAAGAGCCGTTTTCAACAACGTGATTACAATTATATTATACTAGAGGACGCCCGCGACTTCATACGCGTAGAGTTAGTTTCCCGCTACTCCCCCTTTTTCTTCCAGTTGGAGGTCGATTTTCGGAAAATCCTTTCTTAGTGGTCACTTACAATATCATGAAAGGAACGCCTGTACCAAATTTCA
Source organism: Acleris sparsana (assembly GCA_923062465.1). Classification (NCBI taxonomy): domain Eukaryota; kingdom Metazoa; phylum Arthropoda; class Insecta; order Lepidoptera; family Tortricidae; genus Acleris; species Acleris sparsana. The sequence goes on from OV281303.1 coordinate 7,778,546, forward strand.
AGTTTCTAGGTACAGTGGTTTCGGCTGTGCGTAGATATATACTTAAGTCAGTGAGTCAGGTGTGCCTTTTACATTTATAGATAGATATAATAACTGTACTACTTTATTCAGTCTGAACATGACTCTAAGGACTCACTTTAAGACTGAAAAGTGGAAAAGAGCACTGTAATAAAGTGCTTTAAAAACAATCAAACATTGGTGAGATTTTCCAGAATACCGCGGTTCATCGAGTGTGACAAAGCACGGCGACCTCTCGCACGCCGCAACGTTTTTCAAATGTCGTCTCGCCTCTTGGACAAACTGAAATACCTACTGAAGCTTGAACTATTTTCCCATTGGGTTTTTGAAAAATGTACATTTTAGTTTAAGTGAGTTTTATTTCAAAGTTGTGAGGCTAAACGAGTTCGCAGTAAGAAATGTCCGTTGTATTGTAGATAATTCAAAAAGTAATTGAAATGATCAAATTTAAAAGTAAAAATGTTAAATTCGTCGGTAAGCCTATTTTAAAAAAAAAATGTATTTTGATAATTGCAATAACTTCAATGAACATTTAACATTTAACATTAAACACATTGAAGTTAAAATATTATACTAAAAATGATAAGGTTTGTAGGATATTGGGACATCACAATCTTAGCCGAGACAGCGGCTTGAAGAGCTTAATGTTAGCAGACAAAGTGAAGTGAAACAAAATATTGTTACGGGAACGCGGCGCAGAGCTGAGTGCTGGAAGATTTCACGCAAATCACTTAGTTAGTTAAAATTTACAGTATTTATATGTATATGAATCTGACATTCTTGAATAATTTGGAGTTAAGTAACATTTACGTGCAAGCGGGCCTTAGAGTAATAGTTCTACCAATGTCTTAGGTATAAAGATCAATAACTTACTTATTAACTCCCAATTGAAGCCCAATATTTATTTATTTATTTATTTACATACACTCAACTATCCTTACAGGCTAACCTAATTCGACAGTGTGGATTCAATTTATAATTTATTCACTTTAACAGTTTTAACTTTTGCAAGATTTAAATATTTTTTTGGAGTGACGTCCGCTTTTTGTATTTACATTAAAAAAAAAATTTAGTCGTGCCGCCAATTTGTCCGCGTAGATTTCGATTAACGCGTAATCAAGCGTGTTTTCGATTTTTAGCGAAAACTGTCTATGAACAAAGATACTCCACATTCCAATTTAACAAGAACGGAATCTCAACAAACCAAGGTACACAAAACATGAACACCATCCAGTAAGACTAAGTTCCCATCTATTGACCAAACTGAACTTCCGATAGTTTACATTTCCCAGAACACCCCAGCATCAACACAAGTTAGCATGAATCCACCCCCGCAGTCGGTAAATAATTACAGTTTAAAATTTTCCAAAGTACGCGTTACATAATTCAAAAACTGGGTCATATTGAGTTGCATCGCCGTACCAAACGTGAACTACGTAATTACAGCGGGCAAATAATTAATTTCTGCCGGTTAAGCCCGCAGTTTCGACAAACAAAATATGTGGCGGGAGCCGGTAGGGCTGCCCGGCAGTGCCCGGTCGCCGGATAAATCCAGTTTAAACCGGATTTTATGACGGACAAGCTTACTTTGACAAAAATTGCGGCCCACATTGTTGCTGCTGTTTTGTTAATTAAAGTATATGCTTGAGTCGACATCAATTCTGGGTCTGTTGGATAATCAAGTGCTTTACCAAGTTACATATTTTCAAATATAAATAATATTACAAAGTGCCAGATAACAACATGAAATAATTGTAATAGAATCAAGTAATTAAAAAAAAAAATACTATTACAGAAAATACTTTTGTTGTGCATTCAATGTAATTATTTCGAACAATATTGTTCAACTGTCAAAAAAAACTTTAATTCCCAATGAAATTAATAAAAAAAATCATAAAAAGATAGTACCTTTTCCATCGTACACATTTTTATCAAACGACACGGAAAGTACATTTAAATTACATACTTGTATGTAATATTAAAAGTCATTTCGACCTTGTTCGCGGCAACCCTAAAGTTTCCGCTTCCGGTGTGGCATACTTTATTTTATTTAACTTTCTTAAAATAAAATTGTATAACACCAACCATATGAGCCCCGTTAACTCATTGTTACTTTGCAAACACCTTTAAACTTTAATGGTACCATGTAACCTACCGCCAAACAGCAGTGCTCGCATTATTGTGTTCCTGTTTGGGGATAAGACAGCCGGTGTAATGACTAGCATACAGGCATTCCATCTTAGCCCTCAGGGTTGGCAACGCATTTGCAGTCTTAGGCTTGCAGTCTTGTGATGCGAATGTCTATGGGTCACAGTTTCCACTAACTACTTATCAGGTGGCCTGTGTGCTCGTTTGCCTTCTCTATGCCATAAAAAAAAACAAAAAAACTTAAATTACCCGTCGCATCAGACAGATAACTTATTTAATACTTGGTTTAGTTGCCATCAAATATATTAACATTAAGGCGGCTATACACGTAACTGCATGTCGTTACGATATGTCATTTCAAATAGCAGTAGAATGAGCGGAGATTCTTTACCTTAAAACCTTATTCAACATTAGTCAACTTTCTCGAACTTATAGTGCAATTTCCAAACAAAAACAACAAATAATAAAACCATCCAAGCGTGATTCGGACAGTATTGAATTTTATTTGAATATTCAGCTATAAATTATAAAGTGTGTTGCGAAACCTGCCAAAGAACATATTTTTGAATGTGAAATATTTTCGTGTTATTTAGTTGCTAAGTTAAACCTGTGACATACACAGAAGCCGAGAACATTAATTATTCTTTCCCTCTCTTCCCAACGCGTACCTGAACACAGGTTATTCTCAAACATCACCACAACGATCGGTGCTGCGCTTTCGACACCAGCCCAATAACTGAACCTTTGCATTTCTGATCAGTTAGCTAGAAAAGGGTTTAGCCGGAATTTCACAACGGCGCAAGCTACGCACACACACGTTGGTATAACTTTGGGTGACACAAACACAAAATGACGTCATTGACACACGCCTAGAACAAGAGGTCTACATGACGTAGCTTACGTGTGGAGCGTGAGCGAGCAGAATTTTGGTTTATAGGGTTCCGAAGTCAAACTCGGAGTCCTTATGGTTTCGCCATGTTCGTCTGTCCAACTGTCCGTCTGTGCGCTGTCTAGCTCAGAGACTCTTGGCGCTACAAAGCTGTAATTTGGCATAGTTATACATTTAAATTACGTCGTGAAAGAAATAACATGAAAAAAAAAGATAACCTAACCTCCCATACATTTAAAGCAAATGTATTTTTTTTTACTTTATAACATCGAATGATGTATCATTGGATAGCTCTTAAAAATCATAATGTACATGTATTTAAAAAATCTTAGATTTGGAGGACCGTTTAGAAAATATTTAACTCCAAAAATTGTAATTTTGTCTGTATTACTGTGTATAGACAAAATTACAAGTGATAAAAGGTGACTAATTTTGTAAATAAAAGCACATAAGTAACGAATTTAAAAGTAAAACTATCACGACGACACTAAACCTAGCTCGATAAGACCACCAGATGATGACTGTATATGGTGGTATGACTAATCTTGTACCAAATCCTCCCCAACCTACAAGTAGGCTTGATTGGTTCTTGAGATATACAGGTGCGTAAAGTGTTCAAACCTACTAAAATCGTCTAAGACCGCACCAAATAACTTTAAATAGAAATCTCGTTTAATCTTGTAGTTTTTCGAGATGCTTTTTGTGTTTATGTAACGGGGTCCGAACCCAATACTGAGCATGGTCCGACATGCTCTTACCCGGCTTTTCTCTTTGTTCGGGGTAAATGTTTAATTACTCGATAGGAGATTATTAAATTCAACTGATTATGACACTCTAATTAATGTATTCAGTAAAACTTGATGAAATTACATTAAAGGTTACGTGTATTTCATTATGGCAACGCGACTGTGTTAATGCAATTCGATGAATTTTGATGAGATAGTTATATTGATTTTAATTTAACTGAATTGTTTAAGTATAAAATAGCATGACTGCATTGATGTACACGTTTAACTTAATTCTATAATAATAGTAACGTATATAGATAACCTGAGATGTATGAATGGTTACGACGCAACGTGTGTCTAATCGTTAGTTTACGTCAATTCCATAAATACACTTACGATCGATAGTATGCAACTTGTAGAGGCCTAACGGCTCGCATGAGTATCTAATTAAGACTAAAGAAGGGGAATATTGCAATGGGAAATCACTTTAATCTTATCATACTTTTAACATTGCTATTGACTTTATCCAATTTACTACACGTTTTGTTCAGTCATTGCTTTACCGACGAAAAGTGGAACCATAAATACGGTTACGAGGAAGGTGAGTTTATTTTGTTTGCAGTCCACATCTAAGCTGCTTAACTTAAGAGGTTTATAAAACGTATAAGGTAGCTTGGTAGGCAGGTAGAAGTGCTCTTTGATTATGTACATAGTTACCGTAGAAAATAAAGCTGACAAAAAATACGATTAAACGAAGTCGCCAGCGGAGGATCTGTTTAAATGTACCGCTAAAACTTGGCCATTATAATGTATATTTATTTGGCCAAACCATTTAATAGGCATTACTGGTCAGTTAACTACGGCTATAAATTAAGCTTGACTAATGAATATTGATTATATTATCGAAATACCGTTGTAATTAATCTCCTTTGTTATCCCTTAGACAACACGAGTACAAACCACAGACCACTAAAGGCAACGACATACTCAGCCCGATCTAAACCGGCGCCACAAGGAGTATATTTACCAGCTTCTTTTACACTTATTTATCTATAGTATAATATTGTTTCATTAAATTTAACCAGAGAATAAAAAGTACTTGCCTGTCTATCGCTGTCACACTCTGCACGGGGAGCACAAGTTGTATTTTCTCGCTCAGTGCGTCTCTATCGTTACTGACTATATAGAAAGGGAGATCCGTGCAACAACTAAGTCGTGGGAAACTTATGCTAGCCGCACTGGGTTCTGTCAGTATATTTAATTATGCCATAGCCATACGCCGGCATTTGTCGACACGGATTATACTAGTTGGTAGTGACCCTGCATACAAAGCTAGTGGTACCGGGTTCGATTCCCGGCATAGGCAGATGTTTGTGTGATGAGCACGGGTACTTTGTTTCTGAGTCTTGTATGTTTTCTGCGTATTTAAATATTTATTTCTCTATGTAAATTTATATCGTTGTCTAGTATTTCGTTTGGTAGTAGGTCAATTTGTGTCATTGTGCCGTGATATTCATCATTATTCAGGTTTTTTTGGCACATGATAAGACGATTGGTTGGGTTGTTATAATGACTGAGTGCAAAGCCAAAAGTCTTTAGTATGGCTGAATTATTTGATTATTTGTTCTTATCCTTGGGACCATAGACATAGACCAGTTTCTTGAACTAAATTGATTGCATTTAACTTAGTGTACATTGTATGCTATAGATAGCTTTTTGTCTATGATTGTATAACTTGTACCTATTTTCAAAGAAACTGATAAGAAAACATGCCTAGGTTTTAAAATTACACTATATATTATACACCTACACTGTTATTGTCTCATTTATCTAACGTCCTCATATCACATCTAGGTAAACTTGTATGTAACCATTTTCCTTTAACGTAATAACTAGTTATAATTCTGAATAGATTTCAAACTATCTAAGTATTTGCAAAGTGATCATAAAATTAAACCGCCAGCAAATCACGTGTTAATTCCTGAATTCAATAAGTTTCGAAGTAACGGGAATATCTGAACTAATGGTACTCCAGTCTTTGACAAGACAAAGAACTCGGCTGGCGTGGAGCCAACCAAGAAACCGGAGCGGTTCTTCAGCCTCAGTATGGAAATACGGACCGATCAAAGATTGCTTCAAGGCGGGACAAAGGAACTTTGTTGAAAACGATAGTTTTGGGAATAAAAAGCTAAATTGTTCAAGTTTTCTATTGTCTTTAGTCTCCGGAATTTGTTCGTTGTGGAGCTACTCCTAAAGTTACCGAAGCAATAGCAGAATAGTTCGTTCTTGGATACAATTCCAATACCATTGCATGTTAACCTAGATATTCACATCGTTATTAAAACAGTGTAAAGTTTACATTACTCGCTTCTCAACCAAAACTAAAAGCTAAAATAACGAAGTTAAGTTATGCTTATCTATGTTAATAAATCAAAGTAGCGTTTCATAAAGTACAGATTCCTTTCAACGTCATTAATTATAATTTAAATTTGATTTAGCTTGATAACCCCATTTAGCTGATAGCATCACATTAGCACTTATTAAAACTAAAGTTAAGAGACATTAAACCAAAGCACTTTAAATGGCATGATGTGAATTTGATAATCAAATATTAAAATATTTTACACGGTACAAATGCAGCCACATTTATACCACAGAATTTCAGTTCATACTTTCACTGTGGCATTAAAATGTATACGAACTAAGTGTTAGGGACCAGATTCTGTAGATTAGTCATGCGACTATTGAATAAATTAATAGGTGGTTTATCATTTCTGAGGTGAACTTAAGCTGGGCTCACATTTGCATCTGTTTGAAAAGTCTTATCTGTGTTGAGTAGGAGTATTAAGTATGTAGTTAGGACACAACACTCTGATGACGACAAGGATATGAAATGCAATAATGAGTCGTGTCTTAATATTATGCGCTGTCAACAAAAACACTTACCCAAATCTTCAGCATCCTCGCTCCACTCGCCGGTCCCCACCACGAGCACTGCCGACACCACCACCAACACCACTTGCCGGGTCAACGACCTAACTCCTTTCATCACACTCATCACTCTAGTTTAAGACGCCATTTTGTTTTCAACACTGTAGTTTGACACGCAATTTGGTTTTCAACACTAGTCTTCAGATGTCATTTTTCTACGATCACTCTAGTTCAACAATTCATTTAATTCACAATTAATTATTTAGCTTCACGTAACCATTAACTAAAATTTGATTAGATTTTACGCCTAAAGAGGTACATTTTGGATAAGTTTATTTCCTGCACCAATCATCATTGATCGAATAACAGAGTAACGACATTATCTAGAAAGTTAATCTGTAATATTTCGTAAGTACTTCTAAATGGGTCGGTTTGAGTAATGATTTATGACGTCATTACTGAAACGTTTCAGCTTGATGTTAGAATAATATAGTCTTCTCAACATTAAGTATCGTAGAGTTCTGTATCACGCACGGCTCGTTCGGGACACGGTTAATATCGCCTTGAATTATTCAGGAGTGTTTTAGCAACGCCCGGCCGCCACCTGGAACAGAGTACAGGGCGTCATTTCTTTCCGAATACAAACACGACGGGTACACATGTTGGGCATATTTCATATAAAATGTGCGTTAGCATGATGTTACGCTTGGATGGAGTAGTGGGTGTTATAATATGGTTAAAGTTTACATGTCATACGTATGTTTTGATCTTGTCGCAAACATTCGATTGTGATGAGAATAATGATTATTATATTTACGATTGTTAATCAGATGGTAGAGCGGAAAACCAGCTTCTGTAACTCTTTAATGGTCATCTGCATAGGTTAATTTGGTTTACAAACTATTTTAACTGTCTAAAATGACAATTATAAAATGAAGCACGTTAAGTATAATCCGAAAAGTGTATCTTAATAAAAAAAATCTAAACTTAAGGTAATTGATTAAAGTGTCAAAGTTAATTCTGTTCATCCAACCAGAATAAAGGCTTTTTTTTCTAAACAATAATTATGCCGTAACAAAAAATTGGACATGGGCATTTACTTGCAATCCTGATGACGAAATTCTGCTCACAGATGTTTATAAAAAGGTGATTCAGTAGAACCTCATCATTTACCTTATTAAAATTGTGTAGCCTACTGGGCATAAAAATAATACAATCAAAAGATTTGCATTATAAAATATACCAGGACCTCTATTCCCGACGGTAAAAAACATATCATCTTTGATCTGTTATGGTATTGTTTTGATTTCAGTCGCCATTGCTGTCCAGTAAATACGAGCTATTTATTTATTTATTTATTTATTTATTTATTTATTTATTTATTAAGGACATCAACAGCACAATACAGAAAATATAAAACCGATAACACCAAATAGCAAACAAAGCCAATTATAGATATCCACAGGTTAACCAGGTAACATATTTAACAACACTGAAGCGATTAAAAACTAAAAAGAGCTGCCTGTGCTCATGCAAACCACAAGTCAAGTAATAGAACAAACTTAAGTTAACTAACAAAGAAGAATATTTCAAAAGAAAAGGTAAAAAAGCCACGCTTGTAAGTACATGTGCGTGTGTGCGTATTTGAAAAAGTGTGTATGAGTGTATGTGTTGTGTGCGCGTTTGTGAGTATGTGTTTGCGTGTGTGTGCGTAGTACCCGAAAATAATTTATGAAGTGCAACATTTTATTACTGCTGTTTTAAAGGCAGATTTTGATAAAGAAAATGGGTCCAAATGACTAAATATTTATATCAAAACGGTGATATTACGATAACAGATCAAAGACGATATTGTTTTTACCGCCAGGGATAGAGGCCCAGGGCCGAGATTCTTAGCGGTAAAAACCATATCGTATTTGACCTGCTATCGTATTGTCTACGTTTTGATAGCTCTTATTTAATTGACAGTAATGGCGGCCGATATAAAAACCATACCAAAAGTCAAAGACGATATGATTTAATCCGCCTAGAGTAGAGGCGCTGCACAATCACTTTCAATTAGTACTCATTACCATCGACCTGAACTGTTCAAACATTCATACAATTTATTAACATTTAACAAGAAACAGGGTGCTTAGCTTGTAGGAACTACAATAAATATGGGAATTTACCGCATTTAAGACAGACCACTCAATCATTAAGCTGATAAGGCATAAAGCGAGTGACTGGAACACGAATGTACGTGACGAGTACTCGTAAGCTCTTTTATTAGGGTTCCCTGGCCTAATACGAAATGTTTAGAATTTCATTATTTCCGTCTTTTTGTCTATTTATCCGTATGCCACTGACATTTTACGCAGATACAAATCACACATGGTGAAGTAAAATGTAGATATACAACTAGCAGCTCTGACTACATTACTACATGAGTATACATTTTAAAGCGTGTAGCAGGATAGCCTAAAGTTCTAAGCTGTGTATGTAAAAAGTTTTAACTCTGTACTACCTCTATTCAACACGGTAAAAACCATATCGTCTTTGACCTGTTATCGTATTGTCAACGTTTTGATAGCTCTTATTTTCTTCACAGTAATGGCGGCCGACTTAAAAACAATACCGTAACAGGTCAAATACGATTTAAATTTCAGCGCCTAGAAAGGCGCAGTTAACCATGAAAAAGGTTTTTATGATCTATCTTGCCAACACATTTGACATTTGTCATGAATAAGAACTCCATACTAAACACCTTTCAAGTGCGTCAATTACCTAATAAAATAATTTAGATTTAGCGGTTACAATTGGCTAATAATTACATAAAATATTGCCACTAATTTAATTACCTATTTACAGGCAGTATTTTATTAGCAATTTCCTCCATGTGATTCCACATGAATTTTAAAACGATAGGTTCAACTTGGGTATTATTTATAACGGCATACTTAATCAGAATATTTAAAACTATAAGAAAACTCTCCAATGTAGTAAAGTAATATCGCCTCCTGTAAGTAAAAAGTTCATAAAATTCATTTCGATGTTTAAAAAAACACAATTTTTCTTTACAATCGAATGAAACTTTGAATTTTAAAATGGAGAAAATATGTAACAGTAGCTTTTAAGAAGTAAATTCTTCATCAAAGGCAAGTCAGCGAGCCGAAGCGGGTGCCGGGCGTTAATACAGTTTGCAAGACAACGTGCCAGCCGCGACAGCAGCTCAGGAATACAGTAAGTCAGGGGCAACGAATGTTATGCGGTAGGGATACCATTATAAAACTATTTAAAAGAGTTGTTCTAACACAAATGGTTTATTTAAATAAAAAAGTAATTTGGTGTCACAGCCGTGACAGGCTTGCTCCGCTCGCTCGGCTTCTGAGCAGTTATGGTCACAAATCTAACCTAACCTAACCTAACAGGACGGCGCAGGAGTAACCTAAAAAAGGCCAGAGCAAACACTTAAGCGAGTCAAAATGCATTCCGGGCTTCAAAATGTATGTTACATCTAGGATAACATGACCACTAATTTTGATATTGTTATGTTTCATAAATCTTATGAATAATATAGGAAATAAAAAAGGTCCAAATTAACATTTCTATTAATAGAAAATTGGATTGGAGATTGGATTTGTAAAAAATAAATTATAGTTTTTCTTGTTATGTAGGTTTGTTATATTTTATGAAAGTTTTTAGTATGAAAAAATATCAAGCTTTTTCATATGTTATGTGACGCATCCATGTTTGAGGCTACTTCGCACTTAAAGCCACGTTTGTGTGTTATATACTTATATTCATATTGAATAACAATATCATAGATGACATTTAAACCGTGATATTGACCTATTGGACCTTTCTCCACTACATCCGTCCCACTCTTTTATAGCTTTAAGGTTAGGTGCGATAGTGCCTAGACGTGTCGTCGGTACTTGGAATAATATGGCCTTAAGTAACGACGTCTTCAAGGACGCTTACAGAACCTTATTATAGCCATCAATGTCTTTAAAGATCCTTCAAAGACGTTGATGATGATCCTTTTCACTTTTCAACAAGCATTTTCACCATTATTCTAAGGTTTTCAGTGAAATGCCCACAATTGATTACGTCTTAGCTTAGTTAAGACAGAAAAAATAGTAATTAAATGAATTGTAAAAATCCTTAAACAGGCACATAATATAGAATGGTTTAATTAAGCTGTACATGCAAATAACAAAGATTTTAAAAAAAGTCTTGTGAAGAGTATTAAATCAGAGAGCAAAGTAACTTTATTTTGTTACAATAACACAGAAAATAGATTTCTTAATAGGTAAGCCCAGCGCTTATAAGTGCAGGCTTTTAAATGTCACAGACTTTTCAAACACTCATCCCAACATTTATAAGATTTCATTAAAATAATATAAAAAATTGCTGTGTTGGTGCCGGCCGAGAATAGCACCACCCCATCTCTTCCCGTGGGTGTCGTAAGAGGCGACTAAGGGATAAACCAGAGGATGGGCAGCAGCATCCTCCGCGGACTACATGGTATAACTGCGGTCGCCAACCCGCCTGCCAAGCGTGGCGACTACGGCATTTTTCCCCCCAATGGTATGAGTTTAAGTGGAAAGCCTTGGGGGAGGCCTATGTCTAGCAGTGGACGTCTTTCGGCTGACATGATGATGAATATAAAAATACAAGTTTTTGTTGCCAACTGTCCTTTTTGTACATTCATTATCAGCTCATTAAAACCAAACTAATGAATATCAATTCTGCGAGTATAGGGCAGACCCCGTAGCCACCTTCCGGCTCCATTCACCAGATAAACTTCTACACTAACGCCTTCATTGCAAGAGTGGGTTAGGCAGAGCTACAAAATTACCAACTCTGTAAATTTGTTGTTAATACTGTAACCACATTTTGCACAACTAGAAAGCCTAACGCCTAGCGCAGTCGCAATTTCAATGGTTTTCGTTTTGATACTTGCTATTATCATTGGCAGCCTGAAAAGGACCTGACTGTATAAAGAATAAAGAAGTTCATGACTTGACATAAGTTTTCGAAGTATCACTGAGTTTCGCGTTTAGTTTCAATCACATTTATTTTGAAGTCAACTTTGAAGTCGATTGCGATCGCGGTTAAGCTAATTTAAGCCTGTAGGCCTCTAGAAACGAATCGTATTCCTTACGGGTCATAGCGTTATGACATTTACGTAAAGTTATGACAGCTACGTACAAAATGTGTTAAATTTTAACGAGGCGTTATGAAAACTATTCGTTTCTTGAATATAGGAACCAGGCATTAGATGTTTACCAGTGTAGATTAGTGACAAGTTGCAAGCCTATCACCTAACAATAATACAAGCCTCATTCCCTTAATCGCCTATTACGACTTCCACGGGAAGACATGGAGTTGCACTATTCTAAGCCGGCAACCACACGACAAAAACTTCTACGTATTTACTGTAATTGCATTGTCATCAGTTTCTCATTGGTAAATTTAAAGCATAATTATAGTCTGTTATTTTATGTTACCTATTTTAAAACCATTATCATTATAAAACAAAGTCTAGTATTGCAAAATAATTAACCATTAAATAAATTTCTATTAATGTGGCCGAGCTTTAATTAGCTGACACATGATTACGAATTAACATAATGGAGTTATTACAGCCTTATTGCGAGTTTAAAACAAATACAACCATTTTGTATTCTCGTGTTAAAAATACATCGCATTCAATTATCATGGCCTACATAAAATTACAAACGCATTCGGCATTAATGATTCATCATAATGAATACCTACTCATTTTCTCTTATTAATACTTTGACGCGGGCGACGAACGCAGGTTGCCTGTATTTTGAGCTATATATCTAAACACTTTATTTTACTAAGAGAAGATATAACAAAAAAATATTAAATGGACTAAAATGCAGTGATGTGATGTACAAAAACCCTCAACCACAATAAACAGGTATACATTCAAGTGCTCGACATGTCGAAAGAAATTATTTGCGTCGTGATATTATATTCATTTATACATCTACACTAACCAAATCCTCATTCATCGCTAAAATGTGGTGGTGATAAATAGTAGATTGTGCAACAAGGGCATAAAACAAACCATTTTATCAAAGACTTATGGTATCCATCCGAGCCGGCAGGCTTATATAATGAATGTTTAATTTGTGGACTATTATTGGTTATTGGATTAAATACTTCTACATTACACGTAGATAATTAAAGGGGTTTAGGTAAAAGTTTTGTCATTAGTAAAAGTAATACATTTCAAGGTGAGCGGCCGTAAAAGTGTAAATTATGATATAATTATTCAAAATAAAGATATTTTGCTATATAATGTAATACTATTAAGTTCATCGGAGCCGAGATATTTTAATATTCATACCTGGGCGTACGTTTACTTAGTAACAAAAAAAAAACTTATGTATATAATATCTATGCTTCGATATTATTTACCACCATAATTTATATATATATCTAACTTACCATTGGGTAAGTTTGTATGAAGATAATTGTCTTTTTAACCTACTTCATAAAAAGGAGGAGCTGCTCAATTAGTCGGGTTTTTTTTAATCGATTATTTACATCTATTTTGATGACCGACAAAATAATTTGCAATTATTTAGTACAATAAAGTGTTTACATACAGGTGTAGTGCATAATTGCTTTCCTTCGTATTTTCACGGAAACGTACGAACGTGTCATGCTACTTCAGTCAACCTCAGTACTTTTTGTACTGTGACCGACTGAAATAGCAAGACACGTTCGTACGTTTCCGTGAAAATACGAAGGAAAACAATTATGCACTACATCTGTACATACATTAAGTTTCAGTCGAAAATGTCATATTTGTGACAACCTTTATTAGCTCAGACCTTATCTGCCTATCAACACGAAACTAACGAGCCCCGAATCGGCGGGTACATATTAAGTACGACAGACAAACAAGTGCAGTTTAATAAAAGCTTATAAAATTGTATGACTAATAAATGGCGAAGATGCTAGGTAGAAAAAAAAAAACTTATTGCTCTTTCTTCAAGTGATTCGTCGTAACTATTTGAAAATAGCGCAGGGTATATAATCTTTATTCTCGGGGCCATAAGCGCGTAATTAAATCTATAACAATCAAAATCGTAGCAGTAACAGTTTACTACTTGTCTTAGATTAGCAACTAACAGAACGACTGAGAGGTCTTTAACTTTTAACACTTTTTTTACTTGCTAAGTTGAAAGATTAAATTTGAAGTAATTATTAAAAAAGATTATGTAATCCTCCGAAAAACATCTGAGAGTAAAAGCTCAAAGTTTTATTAAGGCAAGTAAAATAAATGTAATAATATAAAAAGGTCCGTTATTTGAAAGCTATTTCTTATAAAGCCTAACCCTCTTATTCATAAACGTGCAAGAGTTAAAGTATGCTTGAAATATGGTCTGTCCTTATGACATTTGAGTTTGACAGAAATGGACAAACAGTACTTTAACTAAAATATATTTATAGGTTTGAAAATTGAAGTATTACTATTGTATTAGTTCAATTGCTTATAATTAATGACATAATAAAGATATCTTACAAACCGAACGTTAATTGATGGTTCCCAATATAATTATAAATGAAGGTTAAAAAATATTCCACGAGAATTTCTTTTTGTTTTTTTGTCATTTTTCCTTCCCGAGCTTGGACATTTCAATCGGCCAAAGGAAATTGTTTGATCTCCAAGGAAATTGCGTAGAAGCGTGTTGTTAATAATCGATAATTATTAATTTGAAAGTGTTTTTTATCTTTTAGGTAAGGTATTTATTTAGTGATAGATTCAAGAATTAACAATACGAAATATCTGACAAACGAAACGTTTTTATATTTTGAGGATATTGGAGCCAATGGGTAGAAACGGTACTCTATTACTAAGCCTCCGCTATCCGTCCGTTTGTCTGTCCACTAGCAGGCTGTATCTCATGAACCGTAGTAGGTAGCCAGTTGTAAATTTTACGTAGTGTGTATTCTTATTGTCGCTATGTCAACAAATAATAAAACTTAAGTTAAATTTTATATATTAGAGAAGAATGGTACGGAACCCCAAGTGTAAATGCGAATTGAACTTGATCCGTTTTTTATTTGGTTTCCTAAGCTTTGATTGTTAACGTATTTTTTTTATTCATTTTTTTCAATCGTCGCTGGATTACCTTGGAATGAACTAGGGGAGGTAAATCGACTACACCACTTAAATAGAAGAAGATACAAAAAAATTAAAACTTCTTTTTTAATTAAAAGTGAATTAATACACAGATTGAATTATATTGTTTTACGAGCTGAATGTTGTATTTATTTATTCGTTTTTGTTTTTTTTTAAATGATGGGTTAAAATGTAGTGCACATTTCTACAGGTCCGTTTCCGAAGCGAGGCCAACGGGACCGTCCATTCGTCCTTATTTTACAGAAATGTATGTTTTGTACCGTGATCACCGAGTCATTTTTTTTCCACCATGTTAATGTTAATTTTTTCAATAATGAAGACACGGTATGTTAAAAACAGTAAGTCATGCAAGCCTCAAATTGGGTATGATTATAGTACAAACACAACAAAATACAAATAATTACCAAGTGAGAGCTGGGCTCGCGGTGATTAGATTCGAAATCGAATTTAAATCGGAATATAATAATATCTACTGTGGGGCGATACGACACCCTCGGTGCGCGAGTCCGACTCGCACTTCACCAGTGTTTTTATTTTATTAAGACGCTCCTTCGTCTTCGGCTCTAAAGAATGAATTAAAACAGTGTATATAGTCTATCATTCCTTCCTCCTTTGATAGACCGAATTATCTTTTGTTTTTCTTTTATATTCAAAGTTTACCAGCAATAATTACTAAACGTAAATTTAAAAATAACTTACCACCACTTAGAAAACCCAGTCACTAAGAAAATTAGAGGCAAATAGTGCTGGTTCTTTTACATATAATGTATACGACTATGAGCGTATATTGTGAAATATAGTAGTGTGAAAAGTTGTTTCATGCATAAATAGAATCAGAAAACAATATACACAAACTAATGCTAATAAGTAAATAAATGACACCTTCTCTATGTAAAGGTACCTTAATAGACAAAATCTTACAATAAGACAATCTGAAACACTATTGGATACGTGTGCTACACATTTTCTACGACGTAGCACGTGGGTGCTACGTATGTGCTACGAGTTTTTATATTCGTAGCAAATCGAGCAGTTCGAGCAGGAACTTTTTTCTACTAGCAAATAAATATGTTAATTAAAGTACCTCGACAAAACAATATTTTTTGGAAATAGCGCTCCGTGTATGAATTTAGTATTAAAGTTCCCTATCACTTTGTCATTGACGTTGACATTCATATCACCAAGCGACTAGTTAAGCTGTGCATACATACATACCTTCACAAATAAAGGTATTTCGATTTCGATGTCGATTTCTGTCTCCCAGAGGGGTAGCCAGACACTATTGAACGCCAGGTGCACCGGTCCAAACATATGACCTTCGCTTCCTCTACATTCATTAATCTCTTCTTGCACGTACGTCGGTTTCGAGTGCTTTTGATTTGGCTCTTAATCAGCACATCACGAATCTAATCACCGAATGTCCGTCTAGGACGTCCCCTACTGACATCTCCGCTCACTCTCGCTCGCCATATCTCTTTCCTAACTCTAATACCCATACTTTCTAAATGACCAAACCATCTTAGCATACCCTTTTCCATCGTAGTCACTACATCTTCTTTCAATCCACATCGTTCTCGGATCTCGCTATTTCTTACTCTATCTATCATCGTAACTCCACACGTACTAAAGTTAAGGTTAAGGTGTATTGATCGTAAAATGATGAATAGTCAGTTTATTTAAGAGGTTTGGGCTACGGATGATTTCGAATAGTAAAAGTGATGCCGTGTGATTGCCGGGCCATAATAGTGTCACTCCATGTCTTCCCGTAGATTTCGTAAAAGGTGACTAAGGAAATAAAGGCCTGTAGTTACTGTTAGGCGATGGGCTTTCTACCTATCACTAATACACTGGTAAAAATCTGTTACCCTTAGTGGTTGGTATTTCTGTCTGCCTACCCCACTCTGGGATTACAGGCATGTATATGTATGTTAAGGTGATGCAATGCAATATTATGATTGGAATGAGCATGGAAAGGCTACAGAACACGTAATGTTCACGGTCTTCAATGCAACAATGCATATCTAAATTTAAGTCTGAATTCCACTGCAACATATGCTACGAATATGCACGCTGCAAACGTGAGCCACGTGGATCAATAGTTCTAGGCGAGTGTCAGTGACGTTATTTTGTTCGAATGTCAAAATTTAAACGTGCGATGCTTGTGCCACTATAGAATTCCTGCCTAAGGAGCTTAGGGGACAAGAGTTAATACTATACGCAACTCAGTTATTTTTTTCAAAGAATGGGGGAATTAAGTATACCGATTCTTTTTTGTCTGATGTTTTTTTTTCAATAACTATTTATTTATCGTTATTATTTGATGCCGTGGTTAGTCCAATTGGTACAAAGCTTGCGGTATACCTATTTTTGTGATATCGGTATTTGTTTAAGAGTCTTGGATGTTTCCTCTCTGTATATAAATACTTTTTAGTATTTATTTCTTTATAAAAGTACCTCGATGTCTAGTACCATAAGTAAAAGTCTAGAATTTAGTTTAGGACTAGTTGAATATTTATAATTCCTCGGATACTGGTTTTTATTTTCTTTATGGATGACCGCATTACAATTTCAGTATTTCTTTAAGCTTGAGTTTTTTTAAAGTAAGTATAATGAAATCAAATGAGGAGAAACTAGTGAAATTGGTTATTTACGTTAAGTCTTCCAAGTTTGGTTCGTATTATTATATTCTTGCTCTAGTAAGCAACGATTTAAAATTCAAGTAATAATATTTTATTTCAAACTCTGTTTGTCTTCTCCTAAGCTTATTGGCTTTGTCCATGAATGAAACTAAATGAAACACTGTCACGTTGCCAGTAATGCCCATTTTATTAGTGTCCTTTTTTTTCTCCACTAATATGTACTTTGCAAACCAAATTAGTACTATCATGTTCACCATAAGACTCGTTGTTACTTTGAGTTATAACAAGTTCGGATAAAATTTTCATTGATCTTGCTAATCCCAGGTTAATCTCATCTCAATTATTATTTTTATTTAAAAAGCCTTTCTAAATAATGAAATCGTTTTAGAATATCCATGTCATTTATTACCACTCGTATCACAATTGGGACTACCATAACTATAACAATATGGTTTCAGATTACCTAATACAAATCGAGGCGTTGCTCTTACTTTTTATATTGTATATTGATGTAGTTTTAAAAAATATAACGTTTCGAAGCACTATCACAATATAGTTGAAAAATACATTACTTTCCAAGTCTTTTCCAAAGATATTACCTATTAATAATTTAGAAAATAATATTTTTTTCTATTTGCACAACTACAAAATATTTATTTAATTTGAAATACATAATAAATCAACCAAAATAACAAGTTGGCAAACAAGACAAATAAGAATCACGCATCACTCGTTAAATATCATGAACACAATTGTAAGGACAAGGCCAACTCTTAAACTCTCGTGCTTCACAATCATATTTTGTGTTAAAGCAGGTCTATACACGATAAGGCATGTACAAAAAGGTTAAAAACTACCTTTTTATTTTAATCTAACGTTAAAAAACGTAATTATCGACCTTTTACATGTCTTATCGCATTAAGACTCGTTTTAACTTAAAATATGTATACACGTTTTGTATAGACCCCACGTGGACAAAGCTTGGGTGGTCGCTAGTTTAAAATAAAGTGGGGTAAGCATTTATAGATACGAAGACGATTTTAGTCAATTTAAAAATACCTATTATACTCGTACCTAGGTATGTTTTATTTTGCATTAAAAAGAAAAGGTCGAATTAGAGATGATTTGCTAACGCGTTACTCTTTATTTTATTTCCTCTTCTGTCATTAAAAAAAATACATGTAATAAGTAAAATCTTAAAATGAAACAACTCAAATAAAAAAGCGTGTTCCGACGATAAGGCAATAACAAACCGTTCCCACAATAATGGCGCGGTTATTCGTCATAATTTACCACGCACTGTAATTTAAACGCAAAAGCTACCCAGTTATCAGTGCACCCTAACTTGTCATGTTCATTTCATACATCATACCTACAAATGGTTTCCACGCGCGAGCTTATCTGAATCTGTTTTTTCACGTCTCAGTTTTATTTCACTTCAGTTCTTTTAAACACGTGCACAGCTAAATTCAGCTGGATATTTAACTGTTGGTTACTTTAACAAGGTTTTTCGTAGGTTGCTTGGAAGTTTGACGTTTGGGAAATTTACGTGACGCGGGGTGCGCATGTGTTTGACATGGCGTGACGCACGTGCATCACATCGCGCGCCGCGCGGCTTACTAACCGCGGAGTCGCCGCGACTGTAGCGCTCGGCTCACCTCGGCTTTCTTCGCCGCCCCCGAGCCTCACAGGTAGACCCACTACTACCCTGTTCGGCAGGTACATATTAATTACTTGGATCCAAATTAGCGTATTGACCGTACAGAACTTCCCTGTCAAGGCTTGTCAAAATGGTCCGCGAAGTAAATCGTAAATTGCTACCCTTGTTTTTGATGTTTCGACAACCGTTTCGGCTTCAGAGTAACTTTAATTGCTCGGGCATCGACGGCAGTCTGTTTGAATTGGGACCTCCTTAGATATTTATGGACAGTGTTTATTTTGAACTAGTTAATATTACATAAACTGAGTGCGTCATGAAGCTATGACTCGTACAGACAATATTTACATACCTACATATGTGTACAAACTGGTCATCAATTTAATCTATTTCTTAGACTGGTAGTAGAGTGCCATAGTTACTTTTTGGTCTGAGCTGCGTAAAGCCTATACCGATAAATGAATTGTTTGTACAATGTTGGATTAGTTTTGCCTGAACGGGTAAATTAGGGCTTTTAACGACCGCATTATTTAACGATATTTATTTGAATTATTCATGCATTTTCAAAGTTGCGTTAAATAAGCTTCAATAGTACCCACTATTTAATATGTGAGAATGTTGGCAAGCAAGCGTTTCATACGACAACAGAAAAATGGTAATGAATGCCTGTATGCTAGTTGATTCACCGATTGTCTTCCCCGTACCTGAACACAATAATAATACTTACAAATACTGCAGTTTAATCTGCAGCTGCTGCACGTCAAAGGGTAGGATAGTAAGTATGTTGGTAGTTATTCGGATGGACCTTGCGCAAAGTCCGTCCACCACTTAAAGAAAGGGAGTGCTTTATGGTGATCAGTGCTCTCACTGACTGAAGAAGACACCAAGTACCTTTACGTACTAATAGTATTTAACGCCAGTGTAGTGTTCAGAAACCCTACCCATTGATAGATCGCAACGCGATACTAATAAAGCGATTCTGTTTCCATACACAAAATTTGTTAAATAACCAATAGCATACTTTTTCATCTTGGAAATAAAAAAATACAGTCCTTACATTTGGACACAATTTTTCTTAAATTTAAAGCTAGATAAAAGGTAACACAATTATTATGTAAAAGCTAGTAATAATACCTAAACGTAAAAAACACGTGTTTTGAAGTTCTGGATCTTTATCTATTGAAGCATCTAAAAACCGAGCCCCTGTAAGAGGGTCAAGGTCACGAGAGCAGCTTTCGACAACACTTAACAAATAGGAGGATCACGTAGGTACTTACAGGGTGTTACAGTATAATTCATCTCCCGTGTTGTAAGACTCACAAACGTACCACGCTTGTTTTTTTTCCTTAACTACTTAGGTAATGTATTTAACAAGGTGTATTTCGCCAATGTCGAGTTTTAGAGATCACCATGAACTTATTATAAATATCACACGCGAGGAGAATTGTTAATTTAAAAAATTTAGTGGCCTGACTGAACCACATGGGGTTGAGTAGGTAAGGTTAATTAAAAATATAGTAGTTTTTTTATTTGGACCATAGTAAAGAGTGTACCATTGAAAATATTTTATTTCTTCTTTTTTAAATATATATATATTAATATTTTAATATTTTATTCTTTAATTTTTCTTTAAGAGTCGGACTGGATCGACGGATTTTTTGCATACTTTTTGTCTGCAAAACGTCTTGTAACATAAAGTGTGAGCATCTTCCTCTCGGGCAAAACTATTTATTAATGTCATAAGCAGTTGGTTTGTTAATCTATGATTTCTTAAAACTTACCGTTACCGCGTCAGTTATGAATAAAACAAATCGTGCATACAGTTATATCCTTATTAATACATCTTATTACTACACTATATTATAAGGAGCTAGACCGCAGTATTTAAAACGGCTTAGTTTGATAAGCACTCAACGTACCAACACGTATTAGAGAAAGTTTATATCAATAATATAGACAGAAATATTGAAAACATACCTACTGTACAAGGCAGTGCAGCAGTAGGTAGTAGTCTGATTTTTGTACTCTAATGGTACTAATGGGGCCACTTTTGTTCTCCTCCGGATTTATTTCAAATCTTCAGACGAATGCCAAGTATGTAATGTATTTATGTGAAGGAATCGTGTTAAGAATATCCACTTTGAGTATCTACAACGCAGGTCACATAAGACAAAGACTTAATGTTTCCTTGTTTCCAATGTTTTCGATTTTTTATGTCTCACTAATGACACTATTTATATGACAAATCCAAAATAACGTGACTTAATTAGCAATTCGTACGAACTCCTATATACAGGGTGTTCACAGGTTAGCTAATCGAAGTCGCCATCGCGCCCTCGGTTGGAAATGAGATAAACTCGTCGGGTTAATTTAGAGTTAGCCCGACTAGCAGACGCGAACGGAAAATGTGGATCGAGGGTAGATACGTGACTAGTTTAACTACTAAATATTAAAAACTTTTACAATGAAAAAGTAATTACGAGTAATTTAGATGTACTTATGCTGTTTTATATTTAACTACACATTATATATTTTTAAATATTACATTACATAAGGTAAGTTGATATAAATTGCGAATTTTCTGTTGCTTTCATGATAATTTCATGTGAAAGATTATATTTCTTTAACTGTTTTAGACACGCAAGAAACCGTTTTTGGTTAGTAATATTCTGTGGACTAAGATTTTATTTCTCAGCCCGCTTTCTGCGTTAATTTTTCTTTTTCTCAAATCAATTTTAGAGCTAATTTCAAAACTAGAACATGACTTTAACTGCTGGCAGAAATTAAAAATAGCAATTGTACCACCCTGTGTAGTTCAATAATACCGAATCTATTTTTTAAAACGGTTTCATCATAAGTTGGGCCGTTTGTCTGGGAACCATTAGAATCATGTTACATAATGGTGTGATACACTCTCGAGGCATCCAGCCTCGTGCCTACACTTCACTCGGGTGGAAGGCGCGATAAAGTTACCGCTATAGACCCAATAGCGGTATATTGGTAAGTGGATCCACCAAAAGTTTTACCCCGCATCATATAGCAGCCCTTTTATGTTTTAATTCAGCAGTCAAGCGTATTACGATACTTTATTGCGTATGAAATATTTTATTGATGTGTACTTACATGATAAATTGAGAGTTGACGAAGTGGACTTAGTACGGAGCCCATCTTGCTTCTATATTTTTACATTATGACGGCTCTTATTCGCTTGACCGAGAGAGCTGTCGTAATGTCATCCATATAATTACAATCTAAAAGTCAAATGTGCTAATATGATTTACTTTTTCCATTATTTACATTGTTTTTAAAGCATTCGTTGCGATGTAAGGCTAGTTGCGATTACAAGTTAAGTGCACGAGGGTGAATATTCGGGCGTTTCAACCGCCGTCATTGTTGTCTTCAATATACTGACGAAAATATAATCAACGGACCCGGGAGTAGTATCAATTCCATTTAAAAGAACAAGAAATTTATAAAGTTTGTCTTGAATAATATGCGAAGACAATAATGACGGCGGTTAAAACGCCGAATAATCACCCACGAACGGCATTGGTTCTAACCACTGAATAAACTAACAATTTATAATTTTAATTGTTAAATTGATAACCCAATAATAACCACTACCAATAACCAAATGAAAATCTAATCAACCTGTATATTTACAAATTCAAAAGTCAAACTCACAACCACAGACTATTTACTTGTTTTCTTTATTAATTTTAGTGTGTGTAATCCTAGTGTATTATTATATTACCAACCTTGTTACTTCATTTAGAGTATGATTTCAGTTAGGGCCATTTCCACCAAAAATTTAACACTGGGTTAGGACATTAGCTTGAGTTATAAAATGTCAGTTTCCTTACGAATCTGACGTTTAAAAACCCGAGTTATTGTCTTAATCCAGTGTTAAATTTTTGGTGCAAGTGGCCCTTGATGTCTTATAAAATAATCTCTCTCACGGAAATATATTTTCTGCTATTTAGAAAACTTAACTAGTCCCGTGTGGTTGCCGGGTCAGAATAGTGCCACTCCATGTCTTCTCGTGGATGTCGTAAGAGGTGACTAAGGGAATAAAGACTTGTGATACAGTTAGACGATGGGCTTGCAATGCAACCTATCTACTAATACTACACTTACAAACCTGTTAAATTGTACAAAAACAGCCTAATTGTGCAAAATATGGTTATAGAATAAAAATAAGAATAAGAATTATAGATATTTTTTTAGAGTTGTGGGTAGTTCTGTAGCTCTGCCTACCCCACTCTGGGAATGAAGACGTGAGTGTACGTATGTAGAAAACTACATACATAAATACATAAAAACTCACGCTTTCATTCCCAGAGTAGGTAAGGCAAAGCTACAGAATTACCAACAACTCTAAAAAACGTTGATAATTCTGTAACCACATTTTGCACTTTTAGGCTAAGAGGTTTATTAGTGACAGGTTGCAAGCCCATCGCCTAACAATATATACTACAGCCTTTATGACCTTAGTCTCCTCTTACGACGTCCACGGGAAGACATGGAGTGGCACTATTATAACCAAGCAACTTTACGGGACTAATTAGTACTAGAAAACTAACTCTAAATATATTACTAAATGAATAGTAGTCCACATTTGTATGAAAAATGGTTTTACCCTTGGTACATTTAGACTTTTCTTTATTGAGTTTTTAAGTCACAAATAAATACACTTAAAATACGGGGGGGGGAGTAGCGGGAAACTAATTCTACGCGTACAAGTCGAGGGCGTCCTCTAGTTATACATAAAGATCTCCCGTGAAAATATATCTAACTGATGGTATAAACCGCATCAAAATCCGTTGCGTGGTTAAGGAGGCAGACATAAAGACATATATACGCGGAAAGCGACTTGGTTTTTTACTATAAGGCACCCACCGCTACCTAAACCTGTGTGGTAGCTACTAGCTAGTCTAACCTAACATTACCAACGTAATAACCAATGTTAAGCATATCCTGAAAAAGTAGACATACTAGCGAACGTCTCTTTTACCCAGTGATCCGCGTCTTCAGCCGTCCCACAAGGACCCGCAGTTCTACGACAATGTAATTTGCTGCGGGCTTATTATGGTCGCGATTACCGCCGTGGATAAAGCATCTGTTACTCTCGCACTTACATACTTGTCAGAAAGTGACGCACGTATTACGTACAGCAATAAACGCGAGCATAATAGGCCCCCTTGGTATTAACGATTACCATCCGAGCGTGAGCCCATCGCGAAGTAATATAAGTAAGCCAAATGAGCGCTTCCCTTCGTAAATAGACGGACCCATAATACTGTTATTCCATTTATTAACATCGAGCGGAATAATACATAGACGGATTATTTTACCAATTAGTATCGAATATCTATTAGGATAAAAATGGATAGTCAGTTCCAATATAGTTACGAGTATGTTGTACGTGAGTGAATACGTTCGTTCTATGTAGATGATTAGAATTAAATGTTTTATTATACACTCCGGAGCAAAAATAACGGGTCAGAGTGCGTTTTTCATACTAAAGAGGCTATTTCGAAGCCTCGCCAGAGAATGCTATTAGTGAAATCTGATGATGAATACCCCGAGTATCGATACAGGACTTCCAGAGTGCCTAGGATACCCAACTGAATGAATCTGCGGTTAACGCCGGAATTGTGCATGTTAAGAAAAACATCTAAAATGGCAATGAAATGTAAGGAAATCCAAGTGCTGAACCAAATTCTCCCGCTGTGGTGTTAACTGATTGTGCGATCAGTTAGGTATCTTAAGAACTTTTGACCTCCTCTTTTGAACCTCGCAGGATCCACGATTAAAACTCACTCAAAACAACCCCTGGCGAGGAACCAAGGCTTCGAAATACTCTTGTTTGTATGAAAAACGCACTCTGACCCGGTACTTTTGCTCCTGAGTGTAGGTTTGTTGATTGAAGGATGTGTGTTCATGCTTGTGTTGATCGTATACGCCTACGGTAAAATGAAATACAAGTAAGTGAACCGTCAAGTGTTTCAAGGGCCTGTTGTTTGCTATGCTATTGATATTGTTGGTTTCAAATTGTTACTCTACTATAGTGTACAATACAAAGTGTCGTGTGTATGTATTGTATTTGTTTAGGTCAATCTTATAAAAGAATCTAAGCATTCATGTAAAAGTCATAATACACATAATCGAGACTGGGTACAGTAACATTTTTTTATGAATTTCCATTGACTCCTAAAACCTCGTCACAGAGTTAAAAATTTGTGCTTTAAAAAAGATTTAATTATACGAACGTGTTACTTATGGATTCTTATTTAATTGTCATTAAGTAAAAGTGTTTAGTTCAAATTAATGTTTTCATTTCATTTCAAATACCTAAAATTGTAATTTTTAATGTACTTTGGTTATGTTAAAAGTTACAGAAACTTGACCAATTGGGTTAAAGCATTTTTCGATAAGAAAATAACAAACGAACTTTGAATGGACCTTTCAGAGAATCTTCATTCAACGGTAAGAAATACATTTTTTTAAACAAAAACATTTTAGATAAGTTTATGTAAGGGGTAAAAATCTGTACAACAACAAAGAGATATTTTTTATATCACTAGCGTTAAAACAAAGTAAAATTCTAACCATTTGCATTTTATAATTATACCATTGATAAGAAACAAAAATAATATAGCTTCACAATTATTGCTCAATGGTAACGTTACCATAGGGCATTAGGGTCATCTCTTGTAGTTACCCAAATTTGAATTGTTGTGCCAAAAAAAAAACTTACCTCTTGCGTAAATATCTGACAACATACATACACTTTTGTTAACCTTATTATCCATATACTTATTAAATATAAGGTGCAAATATTTATTATTTATTTACCCTTAGACGTAGAACTTTTTAAATTTAGACTGAATTCCTAATTATCCCTCGTGCCAAGTTTGATAAAACCATCTACGGTTGTAATTTATAGATAGCAATTATATTTTTAGTCATACACGAACACGTCATGATTAAAATATGGAACGTGACGAAACACAACGAAGCGACTAGCATGTAATCATATTCCAAATCGCAGCACTTCCTCGTTCTGAGGAAATTTCGGTTTATCGATATCGGAAAGGAGATAAACTAGGCCGGATTTTCCCAGTGGTTGTCGATAAGCTGCCAATTCGCTCTGGACATCACTAAAATGAACCGTTCCTCTTATCTGTGCCCGTTTTATAATTTTGCTAACCCCGGACAAAAAAGTGGTGTTATAAGTTTAATTGGTGAATCTTTGTATTTATATGTATACATGTGTGTCTGTCTGCGGCATTATGGCTCCCAAGTGGATGGACCGATTGGGATGCGATTTATTTGGGAAGAAATAATGGTCGTTAGCTAAGTTTCATGAAAACTAGTTTGGCCGTAAGAGATTCAGCGCTAAATGAAGGGGTCGCCGTTATATTGCGTGTGACCCTTCCAACTGTAACTGTCACAATGACAGATAAGTACTAAGCATATTTCAAGCACCTTTTAGCTATTTGCGTCGACAGGAGAGTAAGTCTATACCCATGTCAAAAAATCGGAACGAGTGTTTTAAGTTCTAAATAAATCAATATTACGATTAAGTTCTTTATTTATTTAAAATAGGATAAGAATTCTTAAACTTACATACATGGGGTGATGGAACCAGTAATGGACTAGGCACCAATAATGGACGCTGGATTATTCATTTGTTTTGAAACATCAATTTAGGACCGTGTGTAATTAGAATTAATAGTGAAGTGTCAATTACTGGTGCCTGTCAGCTAATATTGTCCATCATTGGCACCGTCACCCTACTTCCATTCATAAACTCATACCTTCATTCCCAGAGAAGGGTAGGCAGAGCTAGAGATTTACCAACAACCCTAAAAGAAGACTTGTTGATAATTCTATAACCACATTCTGCACAATTAGGCTAAGATTTTTACCAGTGTATTGTGACAGGTTGCAGCCCATCGCCTAGCAGTACTATACAGCCTAGCAGCCTTTTTTCTCTTAGAAGCCTCTTACGACATCCACGGGAAGACATGGAGTGGCACTTTTCTAACCCGGCAGCCACTCAGTAGAAACTTCTTAAACTTATCAATCTGTTTATCTGAATCACAACATAGTCGATGATATTATGTACTTCATATAGATTCGTTATTCTTATCGACGTATCTGATAAAAGAGTTACAGTTTACAAATCCATGCTAACATTAAGAATGCGCAAGTGTATTTGTTTGTTGCCTCTTCAGGGTTAACCTATCGATCGATCTGAATCGATCAACGTTCAATTTGGTACTGGCATAGTTTTAGCCTGGCAACAGCTAATTATTTATAAAACGTAAAAACTTAAATTAATAAGGTAAATGACAGTTCAACATAGTAAATATTTAATTAGGACGATGACACTTCAGCATGATTATTAATCAATATGAATTGCTTCATTCCTAAAAACAATAGCCACTCCCAACACGAGTCTTTCTGTCTTTTCTTATTATTCAACTCAGTAACAAATAACTTTATTCATTACTGGGTTCAAAGCTATAAACAAAATTCGTTTATTGTTACAATTCATCGAACAGTCTTCAATTTGTTCTGACAGAAGGAACGTATGAAGTCAACTTTTCAGCTTCGTAATCAGTAAAGTTTTGGGACATTATGACATTTTCTGACAAAACTGAAAGCACATGGCGACAATAAAACAAAAGGAATCCTTGATTGTGGAATGAGATATTATTATGAATGTACTTGTACACTTTATAATTGCGAAAACTTTTTGGTATATTTTGTACACTTTACGATTAAACAATTGCCGATTTTAGTCGTAATGGTTTGGCTTCAATTATTTTGTTGTCTAACTAGTCTGGGAGCTACTTCTATATCTATAAATAAAAATGTAAAGCCGAAGTGTATGTACGCACATAACTTCCGAACAACTGCACGAAATTCATTATTTTTTTTGGGGTTGCCTGTCAGAACAAGATTTTCATGAAAAAATTAGACTTTTACAGTCTGTCCAGGTTTCCCCGATTTGGCCTAGTTTCTTAATTAGATTTTAGCGTCAGGGCGCAGTTGTATTTATTTGTAGCCCGGGGAAAAGCTTATAAGTCACCGATCGCGCTTTACTATTTTTAATATCACTGTGTACGGCACACTACATAACTCTGAAGGGTCATCCAAATCGTCGAATTTACATAATTCCGAATGTAATGTCTTAATATTTAATAAAGACAAAGACATTTATTGCCGATCTTCGTGGAACAGGATGTGCTTATAAAGTTCTACCTTAATTCGGCATGCAATATAATACAGTGCCCTTAACATGAGTTACAATTAATTACCGTACTCGCTAGCGAGTCGAATGCTCTGTCTCTCACACTCTATAAGAGCACTGCGGGGTCTGCGAGGGACAGATCATTCGACTCGTTAGCGAGTACATTATTTCTAACTCATGATAAGGGTACGGATCGTTTTTCATCAAGGAACTCCCGAACGGAGTAAAAACATTTTCCAATAGGTACTTTGTGATTAAATGGTCCAATTTATTAAAGGGGCATTTCTGTATTAGAATTGGTAAATTATTGAAAAATTTAATTGCCGTTAAGTAAGAATTAACTAACATTTTGACCGAGATAAGTACAGTTTATCCTTTCTAGTGGATATTGTGAAAACTTCAGCATGAGCAGTAAACATAATCGGGTTTTGCCTAGCAAACAATGCAATCTGCTTAACACGTTCACGGACAATACACAATACAGTATTCCCATGGCTTGGAATAAAGGTTTACATGGAGTTAGACAGTGAGTAATGCGTACAGCTGTTAAACACAACTCTTTTGGGCTACAAATGCTTTTTTACATATCATCAACAACTTTTGTAAGCTTAGAAGCCACAAAACCGTGGTAAGCCGTAAGTGCAACTTCTTTTGAGCAGGTACTACTTAATCTTCTTGGAGCGAAAACAACCTTATGAAGTGTAACACAAATTTCATTAACGTGCGCTTTCCAGGAATAACAATTATCAATAACAATTCCAGATATTTTGCAGTTTCAACTTCTTTACCACGTTCATTTTTATATTCTATGTTTAAATTGTAAGTACGGTTTCTGTGGGTTCTAAATTGAATTAAATTAGTTTTATCTAGATTGATTCTTAAATTATTATTATTTAACCAGTCATCTAAGTTATCTATTATAGTTAATATAATTATTTATATCGTCTGCTTTAAAAAATAATGTGGCATCATACTTAAAATACAACTTCAGCTACCCGTGCAGCAGTGGTCTCCTCTTGGGAAGCGCCGGGAGATTTTTGACGTGTAAAAGTTCTCGTGCGGCCTATTTGCTGAATATACATTTTTATTCTTATCTACGTGAGAGATGTACAAGTGTGAGTGCTCTCACAATACAGAATTATATTTCGATTATACTTTTACAAAAGCGGAACACGCTGTTATCCGATTTTTACCTGAGCATTTTAACCGTGGGTTGGTTAACTTGACTGCGGACAGGTTACTGACAGTTGAGACAGGCTCTGGTCGGAAATGGACAAGTAACAAAGCTTTGACAAGTCAGTACAGATTCTGTCTGAAGCTCAGTTTAGGTGATATATAAAATAAGAATGAGAAACTTTTTGCAATACAGGGGAGATAACACAGGGTGTAACGTAACACACCATTTAATTTAAAAGCTCTTCTGCCGTTCCCTGACAGAACACTGTATCATTAGTTACAGTGTTTTATGCTTACATCATTGATTGAGCTTTTCGGATACCTATTTAATACACATATGCTTAAATTTGAGTATTTTGTTCTAAAAACATTAAGTTACGGCACAGCAATTTACACTGTAACTCTTAAACAGTAGAGTTGAGATTTAACAAAAACTGCACCTGCAAATAAAGTGATTTGTCAAAACAAACTCGCGTTTTATCGCCTGCTAACTGTAGATACAGTGTTTTGACGTAACAATACCACAAGGACTGAATATTATAATATACATTTATTCATCCGTAAATTTTGCAAAATTAGACAGTTATTTAGTTAAAGTCTCGGAAGTGAATTGGACAAAGTGTTGTTTATTATTAGTATTGATAGCATTGCAAGAAATGGCAAAATATTTAAATCGAATAAAATTACATTCTATAAGTTCGTAGCTTAAATATTAGAAGTGTATATCTATATTATTTATTTTATGGCATTGAAAGGTCGAGTGCACATTTCATCTGATTGTAAAAGGGCTGTAAAACCATTACACAATATAATCTCAATAATTCGTTACATGTCTATATAACAGTAGGTGTAAAAAAATCGAAATAAATGCTTTCACGAAGCAAAAGATCGTCTCCATCTAGCGCATTGATAGCCTAATAAATCCCATTTGTGCGAAACAAAGATATGTCGCAGGGCTATCATAAAATCTTCTTCTATACATTTCGTTATCCACCGTATCGATCCTTTAAGCTCATAGTCCCAGCCCTTAGTGGTAAAAATTGCCAGTCGGGAGCGCCTCAGACCATTCAATTTGTCGTGCCCACCCAAGACCCTTCTCAATTCGTAATTGACACAGGCTTATCCTGAAACTTGGTGGCAGAATTCGTTCACATATCTCGAAATAGCGGCTCAATTTAACTAACTAGTGATTACTCATTGTTGGCCGTAATTAGAAACGCGTGCAACCCATTGCTATGAATAAAAATGCATTGTTGTGTTCCGGCGTGGGAATAACACAGCATAGAGGCATTCCATCTTAGTCCTCAGGGTTGCGGTTGTAACGGTCTAGATATGCCCGTTCAATTCACAAATATAAATCATTTCAGTTTAGGCTCTAACAAGAGTAAAAATCATTATACATTAAAGATTACACTAAAAACAATTTTCCATATAGAATATCAATACGTCTAAATATAGCTATTTGCAGTCGGACGTGATGACATTAAATTGAATCTCGAAATGCAACCTTGTTGCTATTGTAATAAAGGCGCTTTTGTTCCTTGCACGTACGAACGCGAAACAAACAGAAACTGATTAATAATTACAGAACTGATTAAGAATATCTAACAGGAAATTAAGATTATTAATATATGGAGACGGAATGGAATTAGATATCGCGGATCGAAATACGACTGTATTCTAAAATCGACCTTATTTACAACTTCTGTAAGCTTGAAACAAGGCTAGCAAGTTTTTGAGTTGATGAAAGGCTAGGCGCCGATGTGGCGCGCCGTGCAGTCGATGTTGCCATTGTACTCTGTGTGTCTACAGACAGTTTGGAATTTTTTCTCGGAAGCAGGGGTAGATATGCAATTGGCCGAAATTGGGAAATAAATCTTATGTAAAAGCAAATTGGAGTCTTTTTTAGATTAAGTAAGATTATATTGCGCAATATGGCTGGCGACTTGTCCTTGTGAGGAATGTCGATATACAAAGATAAAAAAAGGGAATGGAAAATTATGGGATGCACTCTATATGGGGTGTGTAAGGATCACAATTGCAAGATTTAGGACGAAATTGTAGAAACTTCCAAACTAGGAAAGATATGAATTCAACAATAGGAAGTAGTAGTAAAGGAAAGCTGAAAGAACGGAGCAGGATCACTTTGGCGGGAGGCTTCGAGCTAGCAACAACTACTTAGGAGACGATTAGGATAGCTCGCGCGCTCGATACTTACCTATACTCTCGGTATTTACGTGATAATTTACGTTCGTGATTATATAGTGTTATCGTGTTCGTGTATTGTGGATCGTTACATTTTTCGGTGTAGATTACGTTTGTATATTCCCGGGTACTTAGCATATAGGAGAAGGGCGTTACGTTAACAGTATAACTTCATTATTTGTTTTAGCAGTGATATTTAGTTTACTAATTACAGTTAGTATTTGCGGACCGGTTAAGAGTGTTATGTAGTTTGAGCTACGTCGCGTTGCAGCCTTACATTAAACATCGTTATTTGTGTTATTATATTAGTGATTCATTTTACTTCATGTAGGGAATATTGCGGAGTCGTGTAGCATTCGTCGGCGACGGACGATAGATTCATGTTAGTTCAACTGCGGTTCTGTAGTATACGGTTATAGCGGTATAGGTTTAAAAAGGGGGCTTTTAGTTACAAATTTATTAAAATTAATCCGCAAGGGTTTAGGGACAACATTTCACTTAGGGAATAGGTAATAGGTACTATTGTGAGGGGAATTGCCTTCTTGTCATGTATGGGAATGCAGCGTGAAAGCTCTGTATTTTTATGTATGATAGTGGACGATTGGGGTCTGCACATGAGTAAAGAGATTTACTTCAGTCAACAGGGGATAGGTTTTTATATAAATATTAATAATCTGGGTATTTTGGTGAGACAAATCTTATTAACTTTACTGTGTGAATTTTAATTGATTTTATTTGTGTTATATTAATTAATTATTTCTGTGTACTTTTCAGAAGCTTTGGGTTAGTTATCATTTGTGTCTGGTACATTGCCTTTAACTAGTTGGGGGTTAAGCTGTAATTTTATTACGGCGGGGGGGGGATTGCCTTTTGTGTTAAGCTAGATTAGCATATGATTGTACCAGAACAGTGATCAGGCTACCACTAGTAAGTGTCTGACAAATCCGAGGTAGCTTAACGGAGCCTTTGGTTTGGAACTATTAGATTCTAAAAGAGCCTTGGGCAAGCCCAGATGATCTCCTTACCAACATAGACATCTGTAGAAATGCCTACTTATCCTCAATGTCAGCCTTCAGAGAACAAGTGGGGTCCACAAGTTGGCACGCCGGCGCGCACCCACTGAAGCTCTGTTGGAGTTGAGAATGGGTCCCGGTAAATCTATTATTATTTATATATACTAAACCACACAATAGGGGGCCTTACTCTTGCTATCTACCAGACTACGGTCTATCAAAAGCAAGGGGGGAGGTACACACAACACGAGTGTTTAGGTTGCCTTCTCAGCCGACTCAGCTGAACTGTCCAGATTCCATAGGGACCTAGCTAATTACTGGGAGAGGTAAGCCCATAGGAAGTAGTTCGTAGAATAGGCCTATACAGTAGGAATAGGGTAGCTTCAACGTTAGGGAAAGTAGGAATTTAGGTATATAATCTGTAGGGATTCATCTAGGTTTGATAGTATAACGTTATGTGTTAAAAATAATCATTTAAACTTCTTTGCGTTTGGTGTTATACCGCCACTATATTAGTGAAGGAAGTAGGAAATTTACATTAAATAAGATTATCGTCATAACTAATAAATTAGGGAGGGAATAACTTCTTATTTGTATCTAAGGAGATCTCAGCTTATTATGACTCAGTTTATCATCTTCTAAGCTATTAAGGCTTTTGGAAGCCTATCAAAAAGTAAATATTTATAGTCTATAGCAGACTGACTGCAATTAAAAGTAATTATTTTAAAGTCATATTGACGAGTTGGATTGCCTTCCCTCATTTGATCTTCAGAGGCAGGTGAATTACTATGCATACTGAGATACGTCTCTGCTGTCACTGTCTACGGACACCAGCTAGTCACTGTGTGGTAACTTTACCAGCCATTCCTACGGGAATTTATGCATAAGAAAATGCACTACGATGACCGAGGTCGCTCCTTCTTGTGAATGTACTTAAACCAACAAAAGGTTCAAGACTGGAAAGCTTTACTATACCTTCTAATCTACAATACAATTGATTGAGACTTAGTGAACTGGTTTCTCCTTGCAGCATCTGACAAGTTACAGTTCCAACTATAAATACGACCGTTCCAGAATACCTAAAGTTTGAGTAAAGTAAACTCATGATACGTGATTATTTCTAGTCTATAGGGAGGGAATAACTTCTTATTTTTATCTAAGGAAATCTCAGCTTATTATGACTCAGTTTATCATTTTCTAAGCTATTAAGGCTTATGGAAGCCTATCAGAAAGTAAATATTTCCAGTCTATAGCAGACTAACTGCAATTAAAAGTAATTATTTTAAAGTCATATTGACGAGTTGGATTGCCTTCCCTCATTTGATCTTCAGAGGCAGGTGAATTACTATGCATACTGAGATACGTCTCTGCTGTCACTGTCTACGGACACCAGCTAGTCACTGTGTGGTAACTTTACCAGCCATTCCTACGGGAATTTATGCATAAGAAAATGCACTACGATGACAGAGGTCGCTCCTTCTTGTGAATGTACTTAAACCAACAAAAAGCTCAAGACTGGAAAGCTTTACTATACCTTCTAATCTACAATACAATTGATTGAGACTTAGTGGACTGGGTTCTCCTTGCAGCATCTGACAAGTTACAATTCCAACTATAAATACAACCGTTCCAGAATACCTAAAGATTGAGTAAAGTAAACTCATGATACGTGATTATTTCTAGTCTATGGCAGATGACCATTTATACTTCAACATCGAATGATCCTAAGTGATGGACTGATTTCTCTCAACATACTGAATATTTTACGTCAAGTGCTTTCTCTGTTTACACTATGGGTTACGCACCCTGCTTGGTATTACTCAAGGGTAAACCGGCCTTATAGTCTGTGAGCAGTTGGAACCACTAACTCATTCCTACGGGAATATACTTCATTAAATATCTACAAATTATGATTGAAATCATCATTACAACAAGCATTCATCATGACTAGAAAGATTCACTATCATTATAAGGAATTATTTCTCTGTTACACTATGGGTTACGTACCCTGCCTGGTATTACTCAAGGGTAAACCGGCCTTATAGTCTGTGAGCAGTTGGAACCACTAACCCATTCCTACGGGAATATACTTCATTAAATATCTACAAATTATGATTGACAGTTCGACTTTGACATGTTAATAGTTCAGCTCCTAGTGAATTTAATATGATTTACAAACAATACCATTACTTTATATTTCTCTCCTGCAATGGAGTAAGGAGCTTTTGAATATTCCCTCTTGTCCATTGAAAACAGATGACATACTATCACTGACTCTATTATTAACAACTGACAAAGACTGTAAAATCAATGACCCACCTGGAAAGAAAAGATTTAAAGCGCTGGAGGGATGTCCAGTCAGGTAGACAAGTCCCACAGTCTTGAGCGGGGAGTCATGGGCTCTGACCATAGGCGCAAAAGCAAAATGCCTTTATTAAGCATACTTTCCAGTTTCAACTTAACAACCACTAAATAGACCCAGACACTGACTGACTTTTATTAGTATAAGTTATAAGACCAAATTATCATTATCTTTTATTAACTTCACTTCACTTCTCTCTTAATTCTGTAGGCTAAGGGTTAGGCTTTAATCATGTAACTATACCAATCTTATATGCATGAAAAGTTCTTAGGTTACTATCTATAACGGTTCACAACATAGGTTCCTGGACACTAGACGATCATATGGCCACTTCAACAATATTTATTCATTCTTACTCTATTATATTAAAATACAAGAAATAATAGTAGCTTTTCTTAGAGTCGCTTTTCATAGTTTAACTTTACATAGGGTAACTTTTACAGTTTCAGTTTCAGAGCTTAGCATAAGTTTACTTTAGGCTTTACATAGGACATAGAGACAAAATTAGGTTAGAGACTACATTAGGTTAGAGAGGCTAAAATTAGGGAGAGTTGAATTAGGTAGGGTAGAGTTGTTTTTGTTAGGGAGGGTTACACGGTCTTAGCTCGTTCACCTCCATGCCATAAATAAGTTTCTGTCAAACACTTCATTTGTGGGACATGGTTTTGTGGCCAAATGAACTTTTTTTTGGAAAGTAATTATCTCCATATCAAGACCAAACTAAAGTCCCAACACGGTGGGTCTACTTTAAGTATAGCGGAGATTCTGCCACTCCCTTCCGACTTCATCAGATGAGCTCTTTGATATCAGAATATTGCATTGTCATCGGTTTTACATAATGTGGTGAAAATTTCAGCCCATTCTATTACCGGAAACTGGTTCAATATTGACTTGCAAATTTTAGACAACTATACAAAAATACATACGAGTTCAGGTTAAATATAATCTTGTAAAAAGGACCACTACCCGAGTACCCCTGCAGCACTTCAGTCTAGCCAAGATGCAAACGCTGCTAGCAAATATGTTGGATATATTCGTAGTATAGACTCGAAACATATGGGGTTGACATAAGCGATAGACGCAAACTGTCACCAACTCTTACGTCGATCCTATACATAGACAAAAGTTTAAGTTCTACGACATTCCTTGCGTGAGTAGTTGAATGCAACCCCGCAACTATATAAAATACTTCAAGGCCTTTCGTCGACAAGAGGGCACAATGAAATATGATTACATAAATATAACAACATTACCCTCCTAATATATAATTGTCGAGTACAAGAGGTGAAAAGCAACTCCTTCATGCTACAAGTTTCCCCTAACGGGATTCAGCTTGTAACCACTTACAGTTGTCAGGGTTAGACTACTACTGAACCATAATTATCAGACAGCATACATCGGCACAGTACACAGCTTACTATACATTAAAATGTGTGTCTATATATTCTTAGGGTTCCGCGCCAAAAGCTGAAAAACTGAACCCTTTTTCTCTGCGATGGCTAAAGAGCTGAAATTTAAATCTGCATTTAAAGTGT
Source organism: Acleris sparsana (assembly GCA_923062465.1). Classification (NCBI taxonomy): domain Eukaryota; kingdom Metazoa; phylum Arthropoda; class Insecta; order Lepidoptera; family Tortricidae; genus Acleris; species Acleris sparsana. Next base: position 7,815,285 of record OV281303.1, read on the forward strand.
GCAGTAGCCGCAGAGCATCTCATTTGTTTTAAAACAGCTGTAGGACTTTATTAAGTTTCGATATTTTTTACAAATAGTACGGAACTCTGGGTGCTCAATTCCGACATGCTATTGACTGGATTTTGTTAGAGTTCCATAGTCAACGAGGAACCCTTATAGTTTTCTCATGTCTATCTGTCCATGTGTCCGTCTATCCGCAGCTTAACTCAGAATATCTTGGTGCTACAAAATTGTAAATTGTTAAAGTTATACATTTAAATTACCTACTCCAACAAGGTTGTACAATAAAAACTTGAAAACACAAAAAAAAATCGGATAATTTCCATACATGACAAGCATAACATTACAACATTGAATGAGGTATCATACGATATCATTTTATAGATCCTTGAGCGTCTGACATCTAGCTAACGAATTTTATAGGAAAACTATATCACGACTAATTAGGCTTCGTTGGTTCTTGAGATGTAGGCGACTAAAGTAATTATACCTACTGCTAAAATCATCTAGGACAGCACCAAAAAACTTTAAATGGAGAATTGGTTTATACTTGCTGTTTTTTGTGTTTGTGGTAACGACTTTGGAACCCTACACTGATGGTCGGAGACGATTTGCACCGGCCTGTTTATTCGATGAAAAGTATTTTTATATGAAACTTAACACGCTAAATAATATTTGGTGAATAGGTAGGCTGAAAAAATTCAGTCCAGTGCTTATATCATTTAAAAAAAAGTTTTTTGTTCTAATTTGCAAATGCTCGTTTAATAGACAAATTACATACTACTTAATCGAAAGTATGAAACCTATAGAATATGTAAACGTTAGGTTTGTTAATTATTAGTACCGACTTGCAACCCAACGTTTGCATATTTTATATAATTTGACTAATAAACAAGCAATCGCAATTTTTCAAAACAAAGTTTATTTTATATCTTTTTAATAATTATACTGGACTGAAATTTTTTAGCCTACCTATTCGCCATAATATTACTTAGCATATTAAATTTCATATAAAATACTTTTTATCGAATAAACAGCCCCCGGTGCAAATCGTGACCTAATCGGATCTCTTACTATGAGCATGGTCTAAAATTCTCTCATCCGTTTATTTTATTTGGTTTTGTTTCGAATGTAAAACACGTCATTTTCGAACGGACGTTACGTTTTACGTTAAATACACACTTTAAATTTATATTTTAACCACCGTAAAGTGTATATAATTATAAGCAAATACATCAACATAGTTAATCTGATCCTGTCGTTCCAACTTAATTCGCATGGCATAATTGTCAATAATGTAAATAGGCATGAATATCATTTAACGCATAACAACGCATTGGGCTTGTTAGAGACATTTCTTTTGTTAACGAGACACTCAAACTGCCCACGTTTTCCCTCGCACCGAAACCTGATAAGTCGCTGCCGCAGAACCTCATTAGAAAGGTTATATCTCCACAAATCAAATAAAATTCCCTTAACATCTTCCTTTATTGTACTACTGAGATTATAACAAAAAGTCTCAAGTTCGTTGCTTCAATCTTTTGTTAAACTTACAGTCAAAATTATATTGCACACAATAATTACCCTAAAGTAACCAGATATATTGAGGAAGAAAAAAGAAAATTCCAAGATAATAATTCACACCCTTGAAATTTGTTTTAAAGTTTCTTTGCGTTTTGTAACTTTGTTTTACAAAACCATTAGTCATCCTTTTGTTGGCGATTGCGACGGCAAATTTTTGCGATGAGACAAATTTCGTGAATAAATTAACCGTTGTTGTAATCTCGTGTAATAAAAACGGCGGGAAGAGTTTCCGCCTGTCGGGGAAGACTACCTGCGGTCTCTTATTAATTTAATCCGACTAACTTTTAAAGGTAAATCCCAAACAACGTAAAGATTATTTTACTCAGCCTTTTAATTTCTTCCTAAATTTTTTTCTCTTAATACATAGTTAACCCTTAAGCAGGCCCCGCAATCTAAGTATTTGAAGTATTTTATTAGGGATAAGGATTTAAGACAAAGTAGTTTTTTACGTAAATGCAACATTGTTTAAACTTTATAGCGAGGTACAAAGAACAAGATATAAAAGCTCTGCATTGATAAGGGTTAAAAGTAAATCAACTAATATTTTTTATTTCATTGGTTATATTTTTAATGCAATCAAATCTACACCAAATGTGTATTTAAAGATAAAAAGATCACAAGTCATTTAGAAAAATACTAGAACGACTGGTTTAACATTAGGCATTAGTTTTCTTAGCATTTAGTAGCACATTATTACGAGTAAACCAATTAAACTAATGTGGCATTTATCCTGGATACTGTAATCTTCAAATTCAATTCAAATTCAATAATTTGTTGCATATCACATTACAATTCAACAAACAGAAATAGGCACTCATGTGACACCCTGCATGGGCGCAGCAACGCGAGAGGGCTAGCTAAATTTTTATAATAACTAATTTATATCTTGGGTATTATTATAATTTATTTATTTAAATGAACACAAAGTTTACATATTATGCATTGTTCCACAAAACTGTTTACACAGTTTGACTGTGGAATCTTCGGTCCAGCTTGTTGATCACAAAACACAACATAAAAGCGGTACTTATATTAGTATGTATTAAAGATATGGTTTTACCCATAATTATCTAATTGTAGGTGAGCATCGCATCCACAATGAATCCAGGAGATGCCTATGTAACCTAGCTTTAAATCTACGTTTGTTGGTTTCCAGGACAATATCGGCTGGTAATCTGTTCAGGAGATAAGGTACACGTTTTTTAAGTCACAAGGACACTCTAGGAACTGCAAACTTACCAGCAGATATTGCTCTCGTATTATAAGTGGGCTTTCGATTGCAATGGCTATTGACTGCTAAGAGATAATTTTGTTTGATTCCTGCTGGTAAGAATTAACAGATTTTGAATATTTTAGGGTCATTTTTACAACTGTTTTAAGGGTTGTTCTTTGAGAGTTAAATAGGGAGAGTGGATGATCATTAATTTGGTTTTATCAGCATTTAACACTATTCCGTTAACGTGAGAGCAGTGCCGCAGCGCGCCGCACAGGCTGTTCACGTGCATCAAGTAGCAGACCGGTCCACATCCTGGACCCTGGGGCACGCCGCATCGAACCCATTGTTCGTCGCTAACACTCTCACCCGAAAGTCGGACGGAAAGACCGCGCTGTGAGATAGTCGCGGAACCAATCGTTCAACGGTTGCCTCACGCCGCACTCCCTCATAGCCGTTAAGAGTGTCTCAGTCTCAAGAGAATCGAATGTTTTATTAAAATCGAAAAATATAGCTAGTACATTTTTTTGTCAGCTAAGTAGTTATTTATCTCGTCAATGTATTCATACTTTTACCTTTCTGGAAGCCATGTAGGCATTGCCTTTTTTTTTCCATATACACCTGTCCTAACTGCTCAATTATACGACAAAATTGATATAAATCTGTAATTCGAGACCTCCTTAAGATTCCCTCTTTTGTGGATTGGACGGACAATAGATTTGCGGGACAGTTTGCGGGTGGTAGGACCTTGTGCAGGGTCCGTCCGGATCGCTACCACCATCTTATCCATCAACCTACCGCCAAACAGCAGTGTTCGCATTGTTGTGTTCCGGTTTGGGGATAAGACAGCCGGTGTAATGACTAGCATTGAGGTTTTCTATCTTAGTCCTCAGGGTTGGTAACGCATTTGCGGTCTTAGGCTTGCAATCTTGTGAATGCGAATATCTATGGTTCACAGTTTCCACTTACCATCAGGTGGCCTGTGTGCTCGTTTGCCTTACCAAAGCCAAAAAAAAAAAAACATATTTTTGTGTTTTAGGGAATCTAGCATTGGATACTTTTAGGTTAATTAATTAAGCTATAACTGGGCTTATCCCATCAACAATAACCTTTAAGTCAGACATGAGTATTTGGTCGCTCCTGGAGACTTCTTGCTGTTCATATTATTTATTATTTGTATTACATAATCTTTAGAAACCGGATGCCGTCTCATACACATGCCAGACTTTTTTACCTAGATCTCCCTTATCAACAATAATTTATCGTTACGTGAATGTTTTAAATTTTGAATTACACCCGTAAATGTAGCAGCAAACTCTTTACAAATATACTCTTCTCTTTATAATCCGGATTCTTCATACAATTAAGGAGGCTGTGGAGGCGGCGGCTGGCGAAGACCGCGGCGGCCGCAACGGGGAGCTGCTTGTAGGAGTGTCATTCATTGTATCGAAGCCGCTACGTGGTAGTGGTTCAATACTTTATGCTTAATTACTGCCGAATCTATTAAAGCAGAAGGATCTCTAACTTAACTAATATATGGTCCAGGCATGATTCCACCATTTTTCCCATAGGAACTTCCCTTCGCGTTACATCCTGAATACATGTCGTGAAACCATACTGAGCCAATATATGTACAAACGACAGCCATATAATTTCTATTCATTAGATTTAAGATTGTCACCGCAAAAAATAACCTTTGATTTTTCGGGTAGAGATGCTAATACATTTTAAAATTCGGTAAATAAATCCTGTAATCCATCTTGGTTATTAAATCTAGGCGGCTTATACATAGAGACTAAAATTGCTTCCCACCTTAATGGATGACAACGGATACGCACTCCGCCGAGCGCATGCCGCGCGCGCCCGCTGCCGCCTCACTCGCGCTTGCAATTCTTTTCAAGTATATACAAGAACACCACCCCCACTACGTCCAGCACAAGTATATACATTGACATCAAATCCATCTATATTATAAAAAGATATTAAAGATAAATTGATGTTTGACTCTGTTATTACTTTGATATATATAAAATTTAAGTGACCACTCAACGTTACAAGAAGTTCACTAAAATATTTCCTTATCGAACGAATATTAACATGTACTATACATATATCCCTCTCGTAGATCACTTGATCTCTTCAACTGCTTAAGCTTTCGGCACAGACATAATTGACAGATACCTATAGAGTCTATACCTATTAAGTAATTTTGCGAATTTTATTAAAGAAATAAACGGTTAAACCAATTGATAATGTTTGACACGCCACTTTTTTTCTCATTTTATTATATTTAAAAAAAAGTATTTTCTATAACATTTTAATACCATTTTTTCAAACATGTACATGATGTATTTTCATAAATTCCCCGCAAAAAAACTAATTGATCATGTAAAAAACTTAAACAATCTGGTTGTGTAAGAAAAGTAATGTGTCAGAGTTTTTTACCGAAACATAAAACAAAGGAAAAAAGATGTGTACCTACTACAATGATTAATTCAATTTTTCGTCTCTACAAATCTTTGATGAATGAAGTGGCAGGAGTCTCTCTGTTATTCAAAATTCCTGAAAGTATGATAAAGGCTGGAGCAGATCCTCTTAGTTAATACTCCTCCATTAGTCATGCTTTTATATCCGAGGACATTGTTTTAAAGAAAAATCGTCAGTATTTTGTAAAAAAATATGACGAGCCAGGAGTTGTTTATGCGTCAACATAACAGAACAGAACTCGGTTTTGTTGTAGCTGTGAAATTTTCACAACGTATTTGTAACTAGATATTTGACAGGTCCATTCATAAAACGTATTGTTTCCATGCCACAACGTTAAACAATGGTGCAGCCTAGGATTCCATAATTATAAACTAATATCCTTGTTTATTTTCATTGTTTAATAACCAATGTACAGGATGTTCTAGAACTGAGCTCAAATATTTCGGTCGTAGTTATAAAAACAAATTTGGTTCGGTTTAAAGAAAGGCCCCTTTATAAATTATAACGGTCCGGAAAAAAATGATAATGTACTTACTAAGTGACTTGTATGAAAAATAAGAAAAAAACGCGTTTCCTCATTATTAAATAAAACCAAAACAAAAACACTGCAATAAGCATTTTAGTTTAAAGTAATAACTGACCAAATAATTTTAAAGCATTTAACTATTTTCATTACCAATATCATTATCAGCTTCAATTGACGTTCAAATTTCAACAAAAATTGAGTTTCAAAAATCAATCTACATATTGCCCGAGGCGAGCTAATTCACAAAGGTGGGCGGAACCAGAATAAATAGGAATTAAAGAATCGCCTACGGCCACTTTCCATCAGTGGCACCACAACAGCTGCTAATCTTTTTGTCATTACTATTAATATTCTCTTGTGTGTTACCACATCAATCATTCTATCGTCTATAAATACCTGGGGGTCCATAGGGAATATACATGGATTTTTTAAATGGCATATTTTTTTAAATATGATAGTACCGTAAAATAGATCACCTAAAGTGGAATTAAAATTAAAATTGACCAAGAAATACCTAACGGATGATACATGCGCTATAAACTACTAATTAGAGAGAGTGATCCGATACGCCGTGTGACGTTATATACCACGGCGGGCATATAAACGCCATGTCAAATTCTGTTTTGGTAGAAAGAGATAGATAGGTACATCTTTGTTCTTAACTGTTTGTCACAAGAATCAGCTTTTATTGAAAGTAATATATATCCCCTACTTTTATAGCAGACTAGTCTCCGCAACTTGACGTCTAGCCCCTGCAATTCCCAAAGAGGAAACAAATACGAAATGTCCTAGAACTCAACCTGTCACAAAACTCGTATCGCTGATAATTTTAAATTACCTAGTTAGTGTGTATTAATAATTATAAAGGGCAATAAGAAGAATAAATTTGGCTAAATTTGACTTCAGAGTTAGTACTCTCGTTCGTGTCGACTACTCGTTTAAGCCCTATTGGTCAATTTACGTCTTCTTTCATAAATAAAATCAAAACTATTTATTTTACAATAATAACAAAAATATATTTGACATCCTGCGAACGAGCCCTTTTAATTGATATGTGACACAGTAATGTTCGCAAACCTTTTTTTTTTTTAATATTTATTTTCTTTGCACATCTGTGTTTGGCTCATCAATTTTCATTTGTGCACCAAGTTTAGACTCAATGAGTTCAGTAGTTTCTGAGCAAATTGGCTGTGACAGACGGACAGACAGACAGACGCACGAGTGATCCTATAAGGGTTCCGTTCTTTTAATTTTTTGTACGGAACCCTAAAAATGAAAAATGATAACAAAAGATGAAAATAATTTCTTCGCTTCCCATCCAAACAGTGTTACTATTAGTGCCGTGTATTTGTAGAGTATTTAGTGAATAAGCGTCGTGTAAAAGTTGTGAGTCGCCCTGGGCAGCCGCCCACGACCTGACTTTTGAATAGGGTTGCCCCGAAATTCAGGAGTTTGAATAAATCATGACGGGACGGCCGGCAATTCGGGCATTATGAAACAACACAACAACACTTAGTTTACTTGACTTATTACATTTGTTTAGGTGTTAGACGGGAATTGTCGCATAGTAAAGTAGAAGTGCTTTCGTTTTGGATAGTAAGAACATTTAAAAAATGATTTTTATTGTGGTCCGTATTCAAAAAGGAACCCTTATAGTTTCGCCGTGCCCATTGCCCCCCTGGTCTAACTGAAGACCAAAAACGGCGTATATATTATGTCCTCGAGTTGCGGAAAAATAACCTGCTCTAACCTGTAAGACTGATAAAGAAATGAAACAAATTTAGTGTACGTACCTCCCGTACAGTAAAGAAACTGAAAGACGTACCTTTTTCGCTCTTAGCACGATATGAATAAGACACGAAAAGGTACTTGCATGTGAAGCGAATGTTATTTTTTAGATTCTCTGGATCTGTGAGTCTCGCTCATAGTAAATGTACAGCAATAATGATGACATTTCAGTTATTTTCTTATCTTCGGTTTTCCTGCAAAACCTCTTCTATTTCGTGGATAAACATTGAATGAAAGTGAAAATAGATTCTGGAAACGCGCAGGAAGAAAATCAACGATTTCAATATTACACCAAGGTTTTTAAGAAAATGCTAATTTTTCAAAATAACAGGTAATGAATAAAGCATTATTCTTAATGATGTCGAGATTATCCAAAAACTGGGCGTTGAACAACAGAGACAAATCATAAGATAACACAGGCCCTTGCTGTGAGCCGCGGAAGTTTCTCGAAAAATTCAACTTTGTTTCACAAAGTCATTACTCATTCTTTTGTTACTGACCCGGCTTCACTGCAAAATTTTATGACGCGAAAAGAAATTGCTCCAACATATTAAAGCGCTTTGTATGAGGTAATGCCGCTGATAAAGACAAGGATTTTACCTTCAATTTAACAATTAACTTGAACAGTTGTTTTTCTTTTTGGCAAGAAATGTTTAGTCATTTTCCTTATTTATATTGGTGTTTTATATACTCAAGTGTTGTTACTCGTATTGTACTCGAATTAGGAACCTACGTGTTCGCGAGCAGTGACGGAGGGTATCATAAATATACTTATGTACTTTTTTTTTATGAACCAACTTACATTTTCATAATGTTCCCGGCATAATACATACATACATACATACCGTCACGCCTTCATTCCAGAGTGGTGTAGGCAGAGCTACAGAATTACCAACAACTCTAACAACTTGTTGTTAATCCTATAACCAAATTTTGCATATACAGGCCAAGATGTTTACCAGTGTATATTAGTGACAGGTTGCAAGCCCATTGCCTAACATTAATATTTTTTAACCCTTTACTTATTAAAATTTGCCATTGTTGTGTATAATAAGTCACCCTGAATGCGCCATTTCAGCTCGCACTTTTTATTAAAACGCCAAAGTTAGTTGACAAATAAATAACGTTCCAACACCCTGTAAACTCAGTCTTAGAGCTCATTCCAAAATTAAAAGTGAGTTGTCATGTTTACAGACAGGACAAGCTCAACTTAAACAATGAGAGTCGCGCCTGCGTCGGCCCGTCTCATTTACCTTTACAACTCGCCTAGAGGAACCCGGTGAAAGGAGGGGTCCTATTTCCAGCGGATATCTGTTAAAATAATGTAGACTCTTTCAGTAAATAAAAATAGTTAGCAAAGGCGTGCAGGATTGCTGGCACCGCATTTGCAGTCTTAGTATTAATTGCAAATGGTTTAAACTTGTTTCACTGACTTTTATTTCATAGAACGTATCACTTCGCAGAATTTTTTATCTTGTAATGGTTTCAAGTCTAACCTAACCTAACCCAGGTGAATCATGTTTAAGATAATCTGAAATCAACACGGTTTAGCAGAAAATAGCTTTCTATGAAACGAAAATTCTGCGAAATAAGTGCCGGTGAAACAAGAGGACGCCATTGCAAAAGTGTATCAGGAACCACTTACCATCTGGGGCGTTATTATGAGATAGGTATGCAGTTCAGTTTACGATGAACAGAGAAAAGTACAGAGCTATATAACTGCTATAGCTCTGTCCTTTACTCTCACCGTAAAATGGACTGCATAGCTATGTCGTAATAACCCCCCACGTGGCCTTTGTGCTCGTTTGTTGGCTCCGATCCATTGAAAAAAACGTTGGTAGAATTCTAACCCTCCTATTCATAAACGCACAATAAACCTATTTTAGTTGAAATATTATTTGTTCCTTTCTACCATATTCAAATGTCATAATGAGAGATAAGGACAGAGCCTATTTCAAGTGCGTTTATAAATAAGGAGGTTAGTATATAGGTTTAGTGACATTTCAATTATACGTCACTTTTACGAATCGCCATTACTATTCGAATACGTTATATATGTGGAATTGGAATAAGGAGAGTCCAGTAAGTGAAAACTTGCTTTATTTAGAATACACTAGTTTCACAGAACCCCACTGAAATCTCTACGTCTACCACCGTTGCCATCTTTAACTCCAGAGGCCCGTTCATTCTGTTCCCATTCATTCTATCCTGCTCATATATCTCATTAATTCTTCAAAAATTCGAATAAGGCTCGTCTCGTTATCCTACATGCATATGCTTAAAACAGAGTCACGTTTCGATACATTATTTTACTTATACTTTATGTTTACTACTCGATATCGATACAAAATGTCAATTTTGGTAGGATTTTTTTAATCTAAATACGAAGAATCGTATACGATTAAAATCACAATATTATTTTTTCCGATGATTATCCGTTAAAGTATACTTACGTGATATAAGAAAAAAAGTTCATGCTCGAGGTACTCAAACCCTACTTCAAGCTTTTTCTGGAACCAGAATAACGAAAAGGTAATTAATCATTCTTAGTGAGTTCCGATAAGGCGGCGGTAGCATTGTGATATTATTATGCAACTTACACGTTTCACACAGCTTACTTAATTCCATCTAATTCTCTGAATTATACAAATTTTAACTAACCTGATTTTAACTAACCTGCTTAGTTATTTTTGCATGAGACTTCATGCTCGGACGGAGGCGAATAGTTTACTGGTTCCACATGTACACAATAAAAAACAGCGACCATTGCATAAATTATACAAATATAGACAACCGGCGGTCGTGTCGTTAAATAGGCATGACAAGTGTTCTACTTAGCAAAAACAACAGAAACATTTGAAAGGCGGTTCTAAAAGAACCATGCTTATAGAAATTTGTTTCTAGAGAAAATAAATATACAAATTTCTGCCAATTGCTAAAGAGCTTAAACACCACACGGTCTTTTCTAAGTCACATCTAATGCTAAACTTAAAACAACAAAACGCAGTTACAAACAAAATGACGTTATTCCGACCACTAGTCCAAGGCGGGCGTAGCAAACACTGATAATATTTTTTATTTTTTTTTGTTGTAGTTCATTTTTTTCTGTAATATTCAAAAAAAAAGTTTGCTTTTGAGACAAACCTCTATAAGTATGTCTTTTTTTAAGAACACCTTTAAAAAAACCGGTTGTCAAGTAATTGTATTAATAAAGTACCTACGTTATTGTAATTATGAAGATGTAATGTTATAATTCCATTAATTATAATACAAGTAAAATGTTTTTTTAGTTCTCATGCTCGTAAAGTCCTTCTTTATGCTGGGTATAGGCTGCATAAAATCGCATTTTATGCGCTTTTGCATAGTTTTATCGTCATCTAGTTCTATTAAGACAATTAAGCCCTACAGCCATAAAAATTATTACATATAAATAAAGGAACATTTTCACACACGACGCTCCCAGTTTGCCTGCACATTGCACCTCCAAACTGCAGTGTTCCGAGCTTTGCTTACACCAGGGGCAAATGTTTGCTGAGCAGCGTCACTTGATGACATGGGACACGAACTAATTCCAGAGGTAAGATAACTGGCCGTCTGTTTGTATAGAGTTTGTTTAGACATGTTTTACGGGTAAATTATATGAAGTAGGTTCTGTTTTTAGGGTTCCTTAGTCAAACTAGGAACCCTTATAGTTTCGCCATGTCCGTCCGTCAGCAGCCTAGCTCAGAGCCTCTTAGTACTAGAAAGCTGTAATTTGGCATGAATATTCACATTAGTCATGCCAACAAAGTAGTAAAATAAAATCTGGAAAAATAATTGTTTTAGTGTTCCTCCCCTACATGTAACGTGGGGATGTATTTTTTTTTCTGGTATACCCCAGAGTGTGGGACGTCGTTGTACGATACGTCTTTCAAAATATTGAGGGTTTGATAATACCATTTTTCGATTAAGGGATCTGTTTATGAAATATTAAGCTTTACAGCGTTAATTTTTGTAAGTGTCAAGTGTCCCTTACAGCCAAAACTACAAATACTACAAATCTGAAAATATCTTAAAAGAAAAATGAATATAACGAATTTTAAAGAAAAACTATCACGGCTAAGTAGACTTGATTAGTCCCTGAGATACAGGCGGCTAAAGTATTTATATCTACCAATATTACCTAAGACGGCACCAAACAACTTTAAATAGAGAATTGGTTCATAATTGTTGTATTTTGAGTTTTTGTGTAGTAACGGCTTCGGAGCCGTAGCCTAGTAGCTTGGTTAGACATGCTCATGGCTGTTTTTTTTTAAATTTTGGCTCGGGTTAGGCGACCGTGCACACAGCCACCTGACAATAAGTGGGATCTATCACCCATAGACTCGAGACCACGACCTAAGACTGCAATCGACAGATTGCAAATGCGTTGCAAACCCAGAGAACACTAAGATGGATTGTCTATATTCTTTGGGTATGTATTCTACGTATGCGCTAAGAAAGGATTTTTGAAAATCGACCCCTAACGGGAAGAAGTCGCGGGCGTCCTCCAGTAATATTATTAATGTAAAACTGTACTCTTTCTTTGTTTATTGTTCCTAGTGTTTATATGTACGCATGAGTAGACAGTGTGGATAATGGACGTTCAGGTCCGATAGTACAGAGGAGTTATACAACTTTGGAATTTAACAAAGAATGATGGGCAAATTAGCCCGTATGAAAGCTAGTTACATAAGCTTCATTTTCTAATACGGGGACAAACTACGAAAAGCCCGGGGAAGAGAGTTATCAGCCTTCCAATATTAACACACCCACACAACGTTTATTCGCATGCGTTGCAATGCTATTTCCAATATATCCGACTCACGCTTAAACAATCTTACTATTTACAACAATTACAGCAAATAGTGGGATCTCTACTCTACCTAAGTTACAATTATATTGGCGATTGGGCTGGGTTCCATACATTTCTGCTCATCATTACTTATTTTTTCCACAATACTTTTTTCCTTAACGTCAAGGTAAAAATCATACTTTTAGGTGTTTAACAAATTTTAAATTCTAAAACAATTGAATTTTCCGAAAGGAACACGACCTGATCGTTTTTTTACTCCTTCAAAATTTAAAGAAATTCGTTTATTACGAAAATGTCTGTTTTAGTCTCAGTCTCAGGAGCCCTGAATAATTAGCAACACTGGTAATTAGTAATTACGATTCACGTTGGGGATCAAAAATGTTAATGAAGAATAAATATTTATTATATGACGAGCTGGGGACAAAGGTTAAGGCACTGATATTCTTGAAAAAGTGGAATTTTTGGAGCTCACTATCTTTTTAAAGCTGCATTGAAAAAAGAAAGCATTTTTCCACTGGAATGACGATGATGTCAAGTTGCTAATATAGCGGTAATAGAAATGTGAAAATGTGTGAAAATGTCAACTGACTATTTATGACAGTTCATGAGATACAGCTAGCTGATAGACATACAGACGGACAGCGGATGCTTAGTAATGGGCTCTATAAAGTCCCGTTGGCTCCGTTTGGTTATGGAACCACCAATACGCCTATAATTTGAACTTTTCCCCAGTAACATTTGGTGTGACTACACATTTAATTATTTATTACATAACGGCAAACGTTATTAACCAGAGGGGCTATTGGCTAACGCTCTCGCAATCGTAATCGTTTTCAATTTGAAAATCGAACGCTTTTCTGCATACAAAATGAAAACAATTGTGCCGATTGTGAATGCGAGTGCGTTAGGCAATAGCGATGCAGGATACAAACATAGTGCAGTAGGTGCCAAAATGATAACATTAATCAAACCTCCATGAATATTTAGTATTTAGACGATATGCATATCAAGCACCTCATCAGTACAAATCGATTCGAGCGTGGACAAACGTTTCAGTTCAAGAACACCAATCTCTGAAATTATACAGTACAAAATCCTATTAAACCAAAGTGGGGAAAACATTTATTATCTGCAATTTAACACTAAAGCAGTCAACGTCTCAAACGATGTGTACGACATACACACATCATCTACATATTCTACATTATGTATGTATGTAAACTCTTTATTGCAAATAAACAATTACAAGACATGTTTGAAATGAACTGTGAATACTCGTATAATAATATGTACTCGCTAATTGGATCGAAGTTTTTAAGGTGCTGCTTTTACACAATAAACTCAACAATAATAGCTTCAGGTTATATCAGTTTTTACTAACAACCGCACACTAACCAGAGTATATTATACAAATATCCGTCAAAAAAAAAATGGATGGTGAGAAAAACTGCATCAAAATCCGTTAAGTGCTTTAGGAGTTAGCGGATATACAGGTGGACAGAAAGGCAGACAGTCGCAAATTGTTAATTTGTTTTATAATGGATCCGATTCGGGTGACTACTGTCTAAATTTAAAATAAGATTATTTATCTGTAATTTTAAGTTATGTCATTTTAGGTTACACGCCAATTGGTACGGAGACTGGTTATGTTGAAGTTGCCATAGATAAAAATCTCTTAATTTAGACTTTTTTTTAAATTTACGTTTATATATTCAAAAATATAGATAGACGCCAGTTTGGTATTCGGATGTACTTCAAAAACGTCAAATTACAGATAAAATATAATGTGATGTGCGTCTTAATACCGAATTTCGATTCATTCTAAATTTAGAAATGTCAAATTAGGGATTTCTGTGTAAAATTTCCGAATACGAATTGATTTTAGACCTGTCAAAATCTTCTTTGACGTTCATAAATGTAATTTTAAAGACTTATAAAATTGGATCCAATATGTACCTAATAATAATAAAGAACAAGTGATTGTACGTGTACACACTGCTTATTACCAGTAGTTGAAGAATGTCTTATTTTGTAAATACATAGGGTATGGAACCAGAAATGGGCAAGGGACCAATAATGGACACTTGATTCTTATTTTACTGAAGATAAGGGTTATTTATTTGTTTTCCAACACATGAATAACAATAAATTTTGGACCGTAGGAAATTAGAATTAAGAGTTAAGTGTACGTTACTGGTAGCTGTCAGCTAAAAGTGTCCGGTTACTGATGCCGTCACCCTATAATAATTCTTTACATATACGACGGGTGTATATTATGTATTTAAATAATTATATTATAAATTAAATTTGATGACAAATATAGAATAATATGCTTTCCTTTATTTTTTGTTACAAAACCTATAATTCTCTCCTTTTTCGGGTTGATGCCAACTTTGTCTAATTTTGATTAACACTTTAATTAAGTCAATATTGCTAGCTCAAATATTTTATAACTAAGCTTAGCACTATGTAAGTCATTATTGTGAAAGACTGTAAAAATGAGCAAAGAAAATAACTGCTAAATTCATGATAAATATCACGTCAAGTTACTACCATTCAAAGTCACGATAACGTTTGCTTAAGCGCAAAGAGGTTTTGAAGCCAAAAATAAACTAAACAAATGTAATTTGCATAGCATCGCAACAATCACTTGGCAGAGCGGATGCAGCGGAGCGTTCAGAAGTGCAGACTTGAACGTGGGCTGTCACTTAAAGTGAAGAGAACACTCAAAGGGGCAGAAATATTACCTTCTGCTACGTCTCCTTACATAACTCGGAGCGTGAAAGGGCACAATAGGCGACGACGGCTGACTGCACGTCCAGATTAAGAAAGATAACACCTCAGTGAGCAGTTTCTTTCGACGCAACAGAGCGTCAAAGCGCTACAGTCGGCTGTTGACTTTTGAAACGTAACACGGCTCTAAAAGTCACTTAAAGAGCATACCAGCGCCATGTTTGCTCGGTAAGGTACGCAAATATGGACACATAATTTAAATTCATAATCATGTGTGTTTGTGGTGTCAAATTAGGTTATGCTTCATTACGAGGAGTATGAACAGCGCCGGATTAGGCTATATTAAATTACACGTATATTTATTTAGTTTAATATACGTCGTTTTTTTTGGCTCGTTATCGCACTTGTCGACTTTGATGAATTAAATTATCTCCAAGACGTAGAGGTACTTGACGATTTTATTAAATATATTTTCCTCCCGGTCAAACGAGAAAAGGTGAGATAAGTAATAAAGGTTCTAGGTATTGCGTAAGAAAATAATTCATTTCACTGTGGGTGGATACCAACAGTTTCATTTTGTTTTCCTTCTGAAACGGATTATCTTTCTCGGATTCTTATTAAACAAACCTAACCTAACCTACAGGTTCCGCAGGTATGTTTTTTTTACATTTTGAATAGTGAATGGCTTCAGAAAATGAAATGTATTTTATGAAGTTTCAGACAAATGAAACAGTTGGGAAGTAAAACTTCGCACTTGTGATAGGATAATATACTGTTCATTACCACGAAAAATGTAAAATGTAAAATAACTTCTACGTCGTTTTCTCGTTTCATGGACAGCCTTTTTATCACAAAGGTCCATTAGAATCAAGTAGCTTGTTAGTCAGAACAAATATTCGCATCGAAACGAGAAAAACGTTTCTTCGAACATCCTTTGAAATTGCTTGTATAGTCGAAAGGTCAGCGTGAGCCCTTGCAAAGCGAGCACCGCCTTAAGAAATCTCGGACTCCGTAAAAGCTGAAGAGGAGCTTCAAAGCTGCCTCCCAAGAACCCGTTTGCTTATAATATTTTAGCTGCGTCTGTGAATAACTTTTGTGTGCGCAGACTTCTGAGCATTTCCCTGTGTTGATTGAATTAGCACTACTAACTTTCAGCGAGATGTCCTAATTAGGTGCGTTTTTGCTTCGCTTCTCATTATTCGCGCAGTTGCTAATTATGCGGCCAAACATCACGGAACCTTGAGATGCTTGTTGTTGTAAATGGGCTAGTAGAAAATGCGAGCGTCATGATCATGACAAAGCTGACGGTGGAGGTATATGTAACGGTTGTTTGTGTTTGATTGCAAACTTGCAAAACATTCCCCGAAATTTGGAAATCGTCGTAAGAATTACCGAGATATTTACATAAAAGCATTACTCACTTTCTTCGGCAGTCGTGTAAAAATCCCGTCCTTCAATAACACTACATACCTAGTCTGGTCTTAGAATTTTGCTCGTAATCAAGTATTTATACTTCCTTTCACTTTCTTCACTAACGCTATCACATCCCTGCTTCATGAACTGTGTAATCCAACGATATTTCCAAAAGCTTTTTAATCCCGAAATAAGGTTTTATAAGGGTACAAGCGAAGGACAATTTGTTTAACTTTTCAGCTTACATTAGCCAAGACGACTTTCCTCGGTTCTTATGAAAGTCTCCGGGCCACTTAGCACTACCATAAAAGTTAAATGTACCATAAATCATAGAGCTGGGGACGAGGGCACGGCGTAATGAACTGGCTTCTTATTAATAATAACTTGTTGACGTTGGAAACATCCCTTTAAGCCGGCGGATTACGGCCGACCCAATTTGGTTCGACTCCAAGCAGTGTGATTGATGGAATCAATAACACGCTCCGGTGACTTTAAAATAAAAACTCACTTTCGAGCCCAATTAGCGGACTAATTCTGAATGATTAGACTAATTACCTGAAGTGCGCTTGTGCTGTGTGTAAATATTTTATGTGTAGTCAAACTTTTCCGTGTGTTGAATCTTAACACTGTTAAAGTGCATTGTAGTTTGCGGATAATGCATTGACAATACTTACGGAAAAATTATCGCACATTCACAAAGAACAAAGGACAGGCTAAGCGAAAAAGGGAGAGGTTACAATGGACAGAGAGTAATGGAAATTCAGGGAGGAGGGCTTTGCCAAAATAATATGCTAATATAATGTATATGTACATTTAAACAGGACGTACGGTACGTTCGGAAAGTAAAATGTAAAAGTACTCTAGCACTGCAGGTTGCTATTAATTAGTACTTGCGCAGGAGTTGGGGTCATTCGGATTAGCTGGGGTTTGGACTGTCGAGGTCCTACTTTTTCATTGTTTTCGGCTTCAGAGTCGGCTTACCATCAGGTGGCCTGTGTGCTCGGTTGCTTTCTCCAGACCATAAAAACCCGGCCAAGTAAGAGTCGGACTCACGCACAAAGGGTTCCGTCCCATTATCTATACAACAATAGACAACTAAATATGGTGTGTGTGAATATTTCAAGCGTCTATCAGTCTATCTGTTGCCGTTACTAGTTAATATCGAGCAAAAAACGTTGCAGCAGTTGTGTGGGAGCCCCACTTTAATTTTTATTTGTATATTAGTATTTTTTGTTATAGCGGGAACAGGAATACATCATCGGTGAATCAGCCTGGTGACAGGCAGACCGACGGACAGTGGAGTCGTAGTAATAGGGTCCCGTGTTTACCCTTTGCGTACGGAACCCTAAAAACCACTAATTAAAAGAAACAACGACCTTAAGTAAAAGTTCTCTTCCCTGCTTGCCGAGCACATCGTAAAGACAGGCAATAAAAAAGGCAAAGCCGTAGAAATTATAGATCATAATCTCACGAAGGAGAGCGTTACGTTTAAGTTAGGGGGAACACGTTTGTTTTCGTTATAATTGATAAAATCAAGAGGAAATAGCCAGTAAATAGGTTTTCCAAGTATCAGTTGTAATCTTGATTTGACGCAGGCGGTATTGCTGGAAGCTATCAAGCGATGTTAATAATAAATCATATATATCCGGGGACAATGTCACAGAAATTGACCTATTTAGTCCCAAAATAAACGAGCAAGTGTTGGTACTGTAAACAAACATGGAGGTGCTTAGCACAGCACCGGATAATAATGTATGGAAACGTGAGTCTGTTTAAGGGTTTCCTGCCACGGATAGATTGTAAATGTTGTAGTTTATGTTTAAGAATAGTAACGTCGATTCTAAAACATTACGTATGAATAAAATATTAAAGCTAGAGTTAAAAGTTACATTTAGAAATATTATTTTTCTAATTATAGAACAAAGCAGATCATTGTTACCCCGACTATCGTGTTGAGGACACATTTAGGCTCGTTGGTAGTGACCCACTTACGAAGCTGGCGCTCCCGGGTTCGAATCCCGGTAATTGAAAATATTTGAGACTTTTTCTATGTAGGTAGGTAGGTACCTACAGAGTAGATACATAATGTGAATACATTTAGTAGGCACAGTCCTAATTTAGCTTGTAGTAATGTAAGATTGTGCGATCGTTATTTTTAGATAAATTTATTTTATCTTTTTTATCTTTATCTTTAGAGTTCCGTACCTCGAAAGGAAAAACGGAACCCTTATAGGATCACTTTATTGTCCGTCTGTCTGTCTATCTGTCTGCCTGTCTGTCTGTCAAGTCCTTTTATTTCAGAAACTCGTGAAGGTATTGAGTTGAAATTAAAACCATATACTTCGGTCTACAGCCCCTTGAAGCTGTGAAAAAATCAAAATTCTACATTAACGTTAAAAAAAGATAATGCCGTTTATGCCGCAAAAAACGTGTACTTCAAAACTCTCAAGGGAATCAAACTGTATAGGATATTTCTCGTTGACCTAGAATTATGAAGTACAAGTAACACCGTCTTTTACTACAAGTGTAGGGAAATCTGGAATCTGTACATTTTTAATGAAATCACAAAAAAACAGGCTTTATGCAAGGACGGCGATCCAAATTTTCAATTGAGTTAACCATGTCATGTGCGGAGCCCTTCGTGGGCGAGTTTTTTTTTATCGCAAGTCCTATTCTAGTATTTCTTAAAAGTACCAAGTCGTTCGTGTGTCTTAATTCTGAGTAATTGGAAACTACCCCTATAGAATCTTTGGCTGAGGCAAGGTTTGGACTTTACTGGGAGTTGAGTACAATGAATGAGTCAAATAACATATTTAATGAGGCTGGGCAGAGTGAAATTACCAAACGAAAACAACTCCATTCTGACCAAAGATTTTAACGAGTAGAATTATATTTTACGAATCTGACATTCGAAAAAGCTAACGTTTCAAGGATTCCCACTGGGCAGCTTCGCGGTAAAAAGCGTTAAGCGGATCTGCGGTACACTCCACGTGTACGGTATTTATATCGTTAGTGATACTGCAATACCGCATTACGAAAATATTAAATAAGGTGAAAAATACACCTTGCAGCTAAGTCAGTAAGGTACATATTGTAAGTTATTGAAATTGTTAGGTACGCGAATTACAGTTTCACTGAACATATCACAACAGCGACGCAGCTAACATTTTCTAGGGTAATCTTTTTGAAAGGAAAATAAAACAGCATTTTTAAAATATACAACGTTTCTTCCAAATGAGCGATATGTTAGGAGGACAACCGTTTAACTTTTTTTTATAGACATACATATCACACGAGCTGAGGTTGTATTCGAATCGGTAAAACCATATTCAACATGTTATTGTATTGTGTGTTATGATAGCTTTTACATACTTGACATTAATGACGGCCGAGTTAAAAACAATACCATATCATATCAAAAGCAATATGGTTTTACCGAGCAGAATAGAGCGCAGACTGGCCAACTGTCCCAGGTGACAGGTGATAACTTGCTTTACATTGCAGAGTTAACAAGCTTTCACATCACTGGGATTCATATCAACTGCGCCATGTATACTGAAATGTCACGTCACCTATCATCGTCAGGATGGTGAAATAGGGGCTGATAGTAAGCAGTCACTGTCGCCCTTAAACCTCGAACTTTAGCCATCCTAGGAGCACTCGCAAGTCGTCAAAGTCGCCTTATAGTATTTGTGTTGCTATTTACTACGGCGTCGATTATCAACAAAGTAATATTTTTTTACACACGTGACTAAATCTAAAGCACTTAGACATAGAATTATTTACCTACCAAGACTGGACGACTATGCCTTTTTATGAATGTGCGCTACGGCCAGTGACTGGGTGAGAATCTGCCAAATAATCATATTATAAATTGATAACGACATTGCTTCAAATATTATATATAGGTTTACATTTCTGTGTTTATTACAAATGTCTAATAAATGTTCCAAAGCACAAAAAAACACGGCCTCGTTGAATAACTATGAATTTCATTTCTATTCCAGCCAAGTTTAAATCGTAAAGCACTCAGTGCATCCAGGGGATAATGGCTGCATCCGTCGTCACAGATTGACGTCTTTATTGCATACTTATTCTACTCCCGACCCAAATCACACAAGCATTCAGCGAAATAGAACAAACACAAATTGTTACCTTAAAACTGTGGCTCTAAGAAACCGGTATATTTCCGCACATGAATAAGTAAGTTGGCGCTAGTAGGTACATCCAGCGAAGCGCAGTTGCATCCACATACGATTCGTGCCGATATCGTGTGAAATATGAATATCGTCACTTTAGTATTTGAGTAGTCCAGTCACGATTACCATGCAGTTTCTCCGCTGGTTTCCGTACGCTTGTGTATTTCTCCAGATGAGCGTAAAGTACGTATTTTAGCATGCTTTTACGAGAACAATACGTGAATCGTAGAATCTACAGCGATACTTGGAGTGTTGAGTCGTGTACAACGGACTGTAAACTGCTGGGGGGAAATAAAATAGTATCAAGAAAAATATTCTAAGTTCGCTTGTGAACTTTTGCAATAGTTTTCCTATTTTTAAACGAGAGCTTATTTAGCTCGGGAAAATAGACTAAACTTTTATGAAACTCTGCCTGAGGTTAGTATTTGCATATTCGTTCGAAATAGAGTTTTGATATACTAACGGCCTAAAAGCCTTTGAATGTTGTTTTTAATTTTAACATAGTAATTGCGTTTTAAAGTACATTGTTAACGTTATATTAACTGTTGGTTCTTATTAACATATCGGTAAAGGTGGCTATCGTAAACAACATGATAATGATATGCTTTTTAACACAGTAGAATAAAGGCCCTGACTGGCGTTAATTATTATTGTCGTTATCAGGCCCTTTATTTAAATTTACTTAATAAAAGCTACCACCACATCGAAGATATAAGCGATGTCAGTTTTTTTTTTTAAGAAAGCAGAGCCGTTTCTATGTTTTTTGGACGACCATAAATTTTGCCTCTGCTACTTATTGCCAGCAACAATAACACCCTCCTTTTTTACTTATAAGAATAATTAGTTGGTTGATGGTTTCTGGTAAAATTATATTTTTTACATCAAACTGAATCCATCAAACCGACATACACAACAATCGCAACATAAAATGATCTATTTCATTTAAATAAGCAAAATAAACCAAAACCTATTCGAACTCTTTGCTTTTTGAAACATTGTCAAACTAATTTTCACGCCACACACACTCACGTACTTACTCCAAGTGAATTTGAGCAAGTACCCTTATTAAAAAAGTAGTAAAAAGTAGTAAGTACCCACGAATCTAGATGCGGCACTTAAACGAATTTTCCTCACCGCTCGGAATTTGTTTGCACTTCTTACTTCGCACTATGAGCTTCTGCGGCAGTTTCGTGCATTTCCTAGACCAAAGAGCAGGAGCAAACTTATTCGGACGGGGTACAATATACATAAGTACATGTTTAAATTTACACTGCGCCTGACTGGTTAGGTAACAAAAATATTTCATTGAATTAGTAAGTGTTATTGTGACGTCACACGTCGACGTGCTTTTTTTTTGCACAATTAAAAAGGATATCCTATCATATAGTGTTTATTGTTATTGAACATTTCTGCCCATTCTCCTTCTAAATCTAGGAGTTAACTTAATTTTATAAATACCTCTTTCAAATTGGAGAACACTGATAACTGCCAACGAAGCCACGGAGAAAACTTGTAAAAAGTAACCCGTAAATTATTCCCATGTGACGGTATAATTAGACACTTGACCGTGAAACAGCATAATTATAAAACTTTATCCCTCAAAATTAATGAACTAACCTCCACCTTGACCTTCTTACAGGCAGAGCCTTAAAATATCTGTTTAATTCTACCAAAATGCAGCCAGAGAGGGACAGAGTTATAGCAGTCATATAGCTTTGTCCCATTCGCTGCCTGGAACATGACCGGTTTTAGGAGTTCATAATACGGTCTCGACCACTGCCACTGGGCTCTAAATTGGTCCAATTAAAACATTGATGCTACTTACAAATTGGGATTGTTCATATTTTTACAATTACTCTTATTCGAAAACCATTTCGAGGAATAGGGTTTTAAAGTTCATTCAGTTTATGAAATATTTATCTATTTCGGATATTTCGACAAAAGTATATATAACCTTTGTTTGACGTTCGTTTTCGGCTTGAAGCCCTCCTAGGTGTATCTGACGTTAGGCGAAAGCCGCTTGAAATAGTATGTTTTAATACTCTATTACAATCACTTCTTATCATTAGATATCATTTAATTGTTGTAATTTATTAGAAAATGCCAAACCAAATATAAAATAATCATGTCATCCATAAAATATCTGCTAAATAAATAAAGATATTAAATGTTCATGTGGTAATCGGACTAACCTTGACGATGGCCCTCGATGCCGGTTGGGCGCCCTGTGTCCGTCATTCTGTCCAGTTCCCTTTGATTAAGACAAAGGTTGCCCGGCGGCGCTCCTCCCGTTCAACATTCACCTTGTCTTCTTACAGAATATAATTATTAAATGAAGCTTGATATTGTTGAATGGGACTTTTGTGAATTTATCTTCTCCTAAAACCAACGCTAAAACTGAGAGGGCTAATAGAGATTGATCATTTTAATGTGAATTTTTGTAATTTTTCTTTATTGTCATGTTACGAAAAATCATTTATTTCATGTTTTAATTCATAAGTTTTACAATGGTATCTTGCATAATTAGAATCATTACGAATAAGGGAAGTGTTTAAACCTATTTGCCCGTTTTCTTTTTTAATTCTTTTTTTTTAGTAATCACATAAAGTTGTTGTTTCCATACAAAGTGAAAAACAAACACTGGGACACCTAGTATAGAGAAACAAACTATATGTCATTACTTAAAAAAAAATATTTTATAAAAATCGAGCAAATACGTTTATAAACTTTGCTGGTTCGTAATTATTGTAATTATGTAAGATACCTCTGATAATCTTATGAATAAAACATTAAATTAATGTTTTTTTGTGACATAGACATAAGGGAAAAATATATTTTTTTTAATTAAAATCATCAATATCTCCTAAACTAGTAAAAATCGCTGAACATACATAGGGGTTAGATCAATAGCTATTTAGCTGTTCTATCAGCCCTCTCAGTTTTAACGTTGGTTTAGGGACGCCCTGTATATGTAAAAAAGTGTGTATTTATATACGATTGAAAAACCGCAATACAGAAATCGAACTGGGCTGGACATGGAGCAAGATGGACTGACTGGACTTCAAGTAACGGCAGTTGGAGTAAAAGCAGACTAAAAAGAAGATGGCGGGACTTGGATAAATTTAAACCAAACTGGCAAGGAGTAGCCAGAACAAGAGATGACTGGAGAAATGAGGGGGAGGTCATTGCCGAGCAGTGGGACACTAAATAGACTACTTATAGAGTCAGATTTGTGGAGAAACGTACAATACGATATGTGCGATCGTTCGAATACACGACACATTTACCTTTTTGTATGGCATAGAGTAGGCAAACGAGCACACAGGCCACCTGATGGTAAGTGGAAACTATGACCCATAAACATTCGCATTCACAAGACAGCAACCCTGAGACTGCAAATGCGTTGCCAACCCTGAGGACTAAGATGGAAAGCCTCTATGCTAGTCATTACACCGGCTGTCTTATACTCAAACCGGAACACAACGCAAACACTGCTGTTTGGTGGTAGGTTCATGGATAAGATGGTGGTAGCGATCCGAACGGACCCTGCACAAGGTCTCACCACCCGCGAACGACATGTTTCCTAGCTTCCCTTTTTTACAGGCACCGATCTACTTCCCTGATTTCTCTACCTATACACCGTGTTTTTTTTTATTTACGATAACTTTAAGGGAACGTTCTTTAGGTCAAACAAAGTTAATTTCCCGAAGACAGACAAATGATAAGTCTAACGGTTTTAAGAATATTTAATTTTTAAATTTAATCAGTTAATCACGTTAAACTAGTGTAAAATGCTCTTAATTGATAACAACAATTTTCTTTTAATACGTATGAGTAAAGAGTTTCCAATTGTTAGGTTTGTATACGCGTCAATCTAAAGTGACTTGTACCTGTCAAGTGTTATCTTTACTTGTGTGTGTATGTCACGCCAAAATAGACGTATTTGACACTGATTATTAGCTAGGTAACTCTAAAGGCCCTTTTAGAATGACCAAAGATAAAAGAATTCATTATTTTGTACTAAAGTGAAAAACATTTTTTTTTGCAATATTTAAAAATCTAATCTACCAATTAGTTTCTATAGATATACCTAGTAATATGCCATGCATATGAGTTATCGTAAATCAAAAAAAACACGGTGTATAGTGAGCCATGTTTAGATCTGCTAATCGTACCTACTAAAATCAATCAAATTCTTTATTTATTTCTGGATCTTTCCCACCCAACTGGTAAAAATAGAAATTAGAGCCATTTTTTACAAATGAAGTCAACCAAATTTGCCTCCAATTGCGCCGAAGCTTCAACATTTATTTGTCACGTCGCCGTAAGTCTATTAGACATAATAAAGTTTAAAATATAAATGCATCGCAAGAAAATATAATTCTAATCTGAAAAATATTCGACCTTATCTAAAAAGAGAAAACTCCGGCTGAAATGGGACGTCGCAGTTCCGAGAGATGGACTGCTGCGGCGTTAGGGTTGCCAGTACCTAATACATCTCAAAACAAATTATATCTTATTATTTATTTGCTACCATGCATATAATAAGGTACTTAATACTAAGGTACACTCATATAAAGAGTAAATATAGCATAAGGTTTCAAAGATTATGTAGTAGGTAAATACAATTTAAAAATGAAATTAGAGTCTTTTTTTTTCTTTATTGTAATATCATATTTTTGCAAGTCTTTTTTGTGCAAAACGTCATGAAATAAAACATAAAGTATAAAACAATAACTGAAATATTAAATCTTAAATTAAATAAGACTAAATCTAAGACTAAAGATATGAAAATAAATTTATAGATGTTTTTTAGTTTGTTATTTTAAACCCATTAAAGTGTTCATCTATGTAGTGCTTGCTCATTACTCTTAAAAAAAGGTTTATAAGAGTAATGAGTGCTTTATTTGTTTTGTAGACTAAAATTCATTCGTTAGATGACAGATTATCAAAGGATCTAATTTATATATAAACTATTTGTTACTTGGCAATTATTAAGTTACATGTTTTTAATCAGCGTCTACACTAGTTTTTATTTATTATTATTGCACCGTTATTATGTTCCGCGTAAAGGCAAGTCAAGTCCCTGCCAAGATGCACTACGCTAACTAGCGTTTCTATTCGTTTCGTTTTTAACCAATCGCGTCACTGGTAGATCACGTGACTTTTCGTATCACGTCCTCTACCAGTGTTGCGATTGGCTTAAAAACGAAACGAATAGAAACGCTAGTTAGCGTAGTGCATCTTGGCAGGCCCCTCTCTTACTTGAAGAGCGTTTTATATTTGCCGACTACCAGACTTACACTCAGGAGCAAAAATAACGGATCAGAGTGCGTTTTTCATACTAAAGAAGCTATTTCGAAGCCTTGGTTCCTGGCCAGGGAATGCTTTTAGTGAAATCTGATTATGAATGCCTCGAGCATCGATACAGGACTTCCAGAGTGCCTAGGATACCCAACTGAATAAATCTGCGGCTAACGCCGGAATTGAGCATGTTCAGAAAAACATCTAAAATGGCAATAAAATGTAAGGAAATCCAAGTGCTGACCCAAACTATCCCGCCTGTGGTGTTAACTGATTGTGCGAGCAGTTAGGTATCTTAAGAACTTTTGACCTCCTCTATTGAACCTCGCAGTATCCACCATTAAACCTCACTCAAAACAACCCCTGGCGAGGAACGAAGGCTTCGAAATAGTCTCGTTTGTATGAAAAACGCACTCTGACCCGGTATTTTTGCTCCTGAGTGTAGATGCAAGTTGACTTTTATTAGCCTATTTTACCGTTTCACTCACATCGTTCTTATTCTGATGATACATACTCAATTTGGTTAGGGAACCATTTTAACCATTTTTTTATGTCTAGCAGTACTCTTTAAATACATTATTGAATTTAAGCTCCTTTTCAACATGTTTAATTAATTTAAACGTCAGACTGCATTGCCGGAATTATTTAGGTAGGCGGCTTTTATTCAAGATCAGAAGGTGATATATGTGATACATCACGCGTTACGCCACTTACACATTACGGGTCCCCGTAAAACAGTAGTTTTTATCAAAATTTATTTTTTTATTTACCTGTTAAAGTAATTCCGCAAAGGCAACCCTACGCAGTGGATAGAATTGCATTAGGCACGGCGTCCCCTTGCGTCAGTTAATTTGTTGCTCAGCTAGTTACCATTTAATTTCGAGCTCCCTCTTTACCCGGATCGAGGCCACAGTTGATGAAATTATCTAATTTGTGGACAACCCTAGTTGCTTCGTTTAAAAAATATGCATGAAGTTTGACAGTTTAGAATTAGGGCTGTAAAGATTATTATTAATCATGTCATCTTTGTGTGCAGCCCTTCAATAGAATACAATAAAGTCGGGGTCAATAGAAATGATAAAAGATGTAAACAAAACCAAACGGACCTATTTACCATTAGTACACCATAATCACCTCCTTTTGGGCATCTCGTGAGGTATATAATGATGCACGCACTTGATCGTTACCTTAAGGTTCTGCTTAAGACTAAATAACCATGGTAAAGTCACCAGTGGTCAGCCAGAGACCAGTAGTCGACCTTAATGAGTGCGAAGAGTGGGAAAAACATTTTTCGTACTCTTCCCACTAATACAAAGTATAGGCAGAGGCCGACTACAGGTGTCTGGCTGACCACTGGTGACTTTACCCTATTAAGTATACGTTTTTTTTAAATCAAACTCGTATGCAAAATATTGAGGTTATGTGTCAAACAGCATTGATTTGTTTACATCTTTTGTCGCTTCTATTGACCCCGATTTTACAAGTGATATTCATTGAAATCAAAAACAAAATACGGAACGTTAGGTACACCTTATTTACAAGTAGGTACACAACAGGCGGTACGAACCGCTAAGGTGCCATTTCTTCCAAACAACCTTGGACGAAGAAATAGCTAAGGATATAAATACAGGGAAGGAAAGGCGGTGTAAACCAATTGCATCAGAAGTAAACACTTACTCGTAAAGTACTTTGAAATAAAATGTAAATAATTCACTAGATATAAATACGCATGTATAGAAGAGGACTACCAGTAGAGTCCTGAGGGATAATTTAGCGATGGAAGGGATTGATCAGCCGTGTGATTCTCTTAGGCTTGTTTCGTTAAACTTTTACTTCAAGTAACCAAATGTATCTGCGGTTTGTACAGACAAAAAAATAGGAACGGACGTAATTCAAAATATTTATTTTGTAAATTGGCCACATGAAGCCTCTTTACACGTCGGTAATCAAAATGAATTAAATAAGAACAATCAAAACAAATTGAAAAAAAATAATTTTAATTAGTACCTATTATTTTACACTACGAGTTAGTAACCTATAACTTATATGTGGCAGGACTGTAAATATAAGTTAGTTATTAAATAAATGAACAAATATGTAAATAAAATCACCGGCTTACGTTATTAGTAGTCCTGTCAGGTGAGGGCTGAAATTCTAGTCGTTAAAAACCATATCGCTCTTGACTTGTAATCGTATTATCAACATAATAGCTCTTTTTTACTGGACTGTAATGGCGACGATTTAGAAGCAATACCATAACAGGTCAATGACGACATGGTTTTTACCGCCTAGAATAGAGGCCCAGTGCATATAAATACTTGCCATATTATATTTACCATATCGCGAAACGGTATGGTAAATATAATGGTAAATACGGCATGGTCTGATGCCATGGGTGGATGCGATACACTATACCTACGTTATTCCGTCTTATGCTCGTCCTGTGTTCAGGACAAGTCAAGCTCGCTGGTTATTATTTCGCCAGCGAATTGCGAGCTCGCTAGCAAATTGCTTAATATAATAACGCTGAATTACAGGGAAAGTAAATGTGTAAGTATTTAATAAGAGCAACATAGTTATAACACTTTCCTTCATATAACACTCAGCAAGCGTCATGCGTCAAATGTTAGGTATACGAAGAAAACATTAAAATGACTTTATCATTTTTAATTGCGCCTAATATGTTTGCCATATGAACAAAGTTTACAATTAAAAGTCACTAGTGATGCAAAAAAAAGGACGCATACAAAATCAATTATTAACCGCAATAATGTCACTATTCACATATATTTTTTTGTAGTAAAGAGCCACTGTTGGATTTAACGTGTATGTACCAAATCTAGCCGTCTTTAAAAACCAATCAACAACAAACCTGCAAACTGGCACCCTGTTCAAATGGATGCGAAGCAGAAAATTTAAATAAGACACCTAAACCTCAGATGCATCCGTTTCTGGTAATACGCCGCGCGAGGGATTTCCTGAGACCCCTATATGCAACAAAGCAGCCACTTCCGTCTCGCCTCGCCCTCGCATAAAATGGGAAAATCTTCCAAGAATACGGGCACTAGGATGTTTGTGGAGCCATTTTCTTGCTCTAAATACGCGGAGCTTCATGTGGGGTTGAGTTTTTCAAAACCTTTATTCGTTCTTTATGGATATACTGGACTATGTTTGACATTTTGTCGTTAAGGATAATAAATATAGAATAAAACAATACAGCCCTTAAAACCAAATGCCTCTTTTTTTTGGGATATTTACTTAACTTGATGAAAGGCGTCAAAAATAATAACATGTAGGTGGATGTAGGCTTTGATCTACCATTTTTAGGAAACCTACGCTTAATTATTAGTATGCATATGTTTCTACGTATTTATTGGCTATTTTTATCTTTATGTTCGGTATATTTAATGGTTGTACGTTTAGCCGTCCGTTGTATATATTTATCTCTTAATCGATCAGTTCGCCTTTGTACATACATTTTGTTTTTCTGTTTCTTGTTATTTTCTGTTCCTGCAATAAAGAGTTTACATACTTTGTAAGTATTTTACGATGGTTCAAAATATTTAAAAAAATCTATATTCTCATAACTTACTTTAAACACATTGCAGGTTTCTGCAACTACTATTCTACATCGGTTTACTTTATAATAACTGGCGCAGTCCTTATAAACACGAAGGATGCACGGGTTTTGAAGAAATCCCACGTGTGCGCATTACTTTCCTTGATAAGGGTCGGGTTGCCTACACGTGTGATACATATACCAACCTAATAAACTGATACGAAAGAAAAACAAACAGATTCTGATTAATTAAAAAGATAACAGCGCGGCGCCACCGACGTGCTCGGTAAACGTGGGAAATCTTACAACATAGAAACCGATCGGTCACAATATTGTGAAGAAAAGGTCTAATAGACGTCCTGTAGTATTACAAGTATTATCTTATACAGCATTGACACGTAGTCATATTGGTTAACTAAAGGCAGTACGATTGGGCATAGTTACATTCAATCTAAGAGAACATCATACTTTGCAGTTTGGTATTTGCATGTATTGCTAAAGGTATTCTTACACGGACACGATCACAAACTGTATCACACTGTATCTATTCCTTGTGTACGGAATACATACTCAAGGAGTAAGTCTCAATTTGTATGTAAACACTTTATTGTACAAAACAAAAACAAACCAACAAACTATATGGATGTTGGTCCCATAATAAAAGTTGATCAGTATGAGCTTCAGAGTTAGTAGTTTTCAGGTTTTGCGTTATTTTTGTTACACGTAGTATATCTATGTCTGTGTGGTATTGTAGCCTTATTTTTTCTCCACATTTTTGAAAAAGCATGCTCGTGGTTTGGGATTGTCATTAAGAATAACTTTATTCTATCACTATTTGTAATATACTCGTATAGTCTATGACACTCACAAATAACGTGACTATCTATTGGAAAAAAAATTCAAAATCGGTTCAGTAGATCCAGAGATTACCCCCTACAACGTCACAAACTTTACCTCTTTATAATATTAGTTGTATCATATGCAAGAAAGATTAGAGCTATTATAGCTAATATATAAATATATATTATAGTAGGTATCTATCAGATAATGTAATCTGGAGATGGATAAATCAGCCGGGTGATGTTTGCATATTGCATATGCATTATTGTGAGTATGGCTGCAGCCCTTGGAAGAAGTAAATACAAACGTTTTAAAACTGCAATCGCTACCATATAATAATTATGTATGTTTGTACTTGTTTGTGTATTGTTTTTGTTAACTGTATCGAGCAAAAAGTATAACGGTTTTTCCGAGTAGAATAGAGCCCTATTATAGAGAAGTAAAAATACGTTCCATTATACACAAGATTCATATTATCATCAAATCAATTTGCATACCGTTGGAACGTTGCATAAGTATCAACGGATTTACATTTTAATGCCTCCGCTAAAACAATTTGTGTTGCAAATAACCGCTATGTCACTAATCTCGTTGGGACCACGGAAAATTCAACGACAACATTCATACATTGTTGGAATTTCAAATTTTGCGTGGAGATGTGAAAATACTTGCCAATTTTGAAACATATACATAAGTAAATAATTTAAATGTAAACAAAATTTCGTAGAAATCTCGTACGTTATAATACCACTATTTATCCTCATACAGAGAATTGCTTGTATAGCGTTCTCAAAAACTGCTCTAGGAACTGAAATTAAATATCAGAAGAAGCAAGGCTTTTTCTTATAGTTCATTACACCTCTACAATTTTGCAGAATTCATTTTAGTAATTACAAAACTTAATCACGTTAAGTAAATATTGTTTTTACCATGCTATGGACGTATCATCAATTGCCTATTAAATACGGTTTAGCCTTGAAATATCGAATGAAAATTCGGCGAAGTGAAACGTTCTATGCTCACTTCATAGAACGTGTCACTTCATCGACAGGCATTTCCACGTGCAGGAGCTATTTTTGTGGTCACAAGTCTAAACTAACCTAACCTACGTAACGAATGCTCAAGATAACCTGAAAACTATAAAGTTTCAGCAGAAATTAGCTTTCGATGAAACGTTTGTCGATATTCCAAGGGGCTGGCTTAACATTTTAATAGAAACTACACTATTATGGTCACGTAAACCACTGAGGATAAAGGATCTGCCACTCTCGCAATACATAGAAAACGGTAACTACTGTCACTACTGTGTACTGTCACAAGTGTAAAGAAACGGAACAGAGACAAAGCTTGATACAACCGCGCTGCGATAAGTACACTACTACAAGCGCGACGCGCGTGTGTGCGTGAGCACCTATGTCACGTACGCAGAGAAACCGGTTTCAACTGGCTCACTAGGAGTTCAAACGCAGGGGTGTAGAGCGGGTTGCGCATCGCGGACGATTTCGTCTATACATTTGAGTGGTTATATTGGAAAAATAGTGTAAATATGGTTTACTGTACTGTGTGTATGAAGAATAATAGAAAAAAAAGACATCATAATTTACTGTTTATCGTTTTGTCTGTCTGCGCCAACCCTACCAAATTAGGTATTAATATTGCATGTTCTTTAGAACCTTAGTCTCTGTTCCGTTTCGTTACTCATGTTTCATTGTGTACTGTCATAAAGTGACGGATGTTTTATCTATATTTAGGCCCAACGTTAAACGAGTATAATACTGCACGGGTAGCACAAGTTTCTTTGTTTGTCGCTCGGATCTCCTTTTCTATCTTGCCAGTAACGATAGAGACGCACTAAGCGACGTATTTTGCTGAATTCACATCAGTTTTAGTCCATACCCAAATCGGCGGTCTGTTGGATTTCCAGACTCTAATCCTAAATTAAGCTGCTACTTAGCTACTTTACTAAACTCTTGTTGCTTTCTTGAATACAGGGTATACTAGACTTGAACCCTTTTCACTTGATCTGGAGAAGACTTACATTAGAACTTTTTCAATAAAATGTAATGAAAAAATTGGATCCAGTAGAAGCCTAAAAAAAGTGTCTGTGGAATTTGAATGGTGACGATCAACAAGATGGATAAGTCTACCTGCAAGAATCTTAGTCCTTTTTACAAAAAGAATGGAATACGTTTTGCTTTGCTTACACTGGGTCCTGTAACACAGGGATTCCTAGCTCAGGCTCCAGGACTAAAAATAATTTTGTACTTAAGTTAATTGCCAATAAAAAAAATATTTACATCATCATCATGTCAGCCGAAAGACGTCCACTGCTGGACATAGGCCTCCCCCAAGGCTTTCCACTCAGACCGGTCTTGTGCTTTTCGCATCCACCGCGGTCCCGCGATCCTGACGAGGTTGTCACTCCATCTTGTTGGAGGCCTACCTACAGCTCGTCTTGCGGTCCGCGGACGCCACTCCAAAACCTTCTGACCCCATCGGGCATCAGTCCTGCGAGCAATGTGCCCCGCCCACTGCCACTCCAGTTTAGCTATTCTTATGCTATGTCGGTAACCTTAGTTCTACTGCGGATATCATAATTTCTGATTCTATCACGCAGAGAAACCCCGAGCATAGCCCTCTCCATATCCCTCTGAGTGACTTTGAGCATACACAAAAAGAAAACATACGTAAATAAAAATAAGTTAATAACACACGCTATTGAAATTTCCACGATTTTACTACATGATATTTTCTACTACCTTTTAAATGGCTTAGTTAGTTTAAGTAGGTAAATAAGTCTCTTTGTTTTACTGAGTCTTGCGAGCAACAAACGGCGTAAATAATAAAAGTGAATACGATTTTTTTTATTTTATGTCATTATTCCTTTACACCCAATTTAAGCACGTAATTAAAACGGTATTTAGTGGAGTCATCCTCAAATATATCAAAACAGATAAGATGCTCTGAAATACAATCTACCTGTACATACTCAAAATAATGTTCAATTCAGATATTTTTAAGCACTACGTCTGTGTAGAAACAATATGTATAATGATGGCAACTGTACTGGTACACCTCTTTATGCTGTTTTTCGCATGCGTTTAAATAAAAAAAAACTATACTTACATGCTTATTTTTCAACACCAAAACCAAATGAACAATATTGAGGTACCTACTTCCATTTTAAAGCTGTACACTTTATAGAATTAGAAATTCTAATCACGATATGTTTTTAAAATCCATTACAAATGTAAATGACATTTTTGTAGCTTACGAATGTATTTACATAATGTTACACAGCATGGGGTGGTGTAGTTTTTAGGGTAGCACGAAATATATTTTATCTACATCCACATCATCACTTTCCTACATCATGTTCAGAAACGATAAGCAAATGACCTATATTAACCTGTATCAGTTGTTGTATTTTAATGTTAACATTAAAGTATTGCATGTAATTTAAGTATCGGTTATCAATAAGGATGTCTATGTGGATCATAGTTTAATGTAAACATTAAGATACGAAGAATAGCTAAAATGAAGTGGCAGTGGGCGGGGCACATTGCTCGCAGGACTGATGGCCGATGGGGTCAGAAGGTTCTGGAGTGGCGTCCGCGGACCGGAAGACGAGCTGTAGGTAGGCCTCCAACAAGATGGAGTGACGACCTCGTCAGGATCGCGGGACCGAGAGGTGGATGCGAAAAGCACACGACCAGTCTGAGTGGAAAGCCTTGGGAGAGGCCTATGTCCAGCAGTGGACGTCTTTCGGCTGACATGATGATGATGATGATTAAGATACAGGGCAACCACAGATACAGGTTTCTCTCATATTGTAGAAAACTTATAATATGCAGGTAGATAAAATTATGTATGCAAATGTACACATAATTGGGCATTAAAACACTCGTGCATTATTACCTCTCTTTGTGCACCAGTTATATAAACGACTACTTTTATTATTACAAGGATACATTGTTACAAATACTAACATTTACACAGAATTGGTTCATTATGGAGCCTAAAAGGTTTCGTTAACAACTGACGACGAAGAGGCTACGAGGCAATTCGGCAAATAACCGAAACGATACGCAATAGAACCTTGTTTTTTTTCATAATAGATGAAACACAACGCGCTCTTTGTAAACCTTATATGTCAAGTGTATTAGCTTTATCAGAAAGAACGTGCTCAATCGTTGTATTTCTTAGAATTCTACTTTTTAGGTAAATAAATGACGGAATTTGAATATTTGGTTTCTCTGTAATATCACTGTGCTTGGAGCGAAAAAACCTTTATTCCTAGAATTTCATGGATTCCTTTATTATTCTCAACACCTTGAGCACTTTATGACTTTATTAGATTAAATAAACATCAGGGTTATGCTTAGTTTGCTTATATATTGACTTAGAAATGTATACTGCCAAAACATCGTAAAATATTCATTTTCTGGAATTCATAAAGCGCCGAATAAAGGGTATAGAAAGTAGGTTTTTTTTTTTGCCTCGGTTTAAACGCTATGTAATATGTCTTTTACTGTTTAATGTTAATGAGGCAGTTTAATAGACAAGGTACTAAAGTGTACACATATTTATGAACTCGTCTGTACAAACCCGACACACCTTCTAAGCGGTATCGTACTGTATCTCAGTTCCTTCGAGCTACTTGAGGTGATGAGTTGCAAACGAATGAATACATAATATGTAGCTGCACACCTTTGTATCTTGTCGCTTTAATGCATCTGACAAATTAGTACAGCAGTTCAAACATGACGTTAAAGTCACAAAGTATTAAAATGTGCAGTTACTTATATTATATGGCCCATCATACTATTCTGTGCTCTATTAAATTCAAGCTCGTTATGGCAGTCTTGCCCGCGAAAAGTCAGCAAAAGTGTCATTCTCAAAGTCATAACCACAGAACCATTATATTATAACCCTTAGCGTTATAGAAACTCTGAAAAAAATTATATCAAACTACCGTGGTACACAGATTGTCTATACTTGATACCTAAGCTATTGTGAATTTTAACACCATAAACGGAATTTATTTAAGGAAGTAGAATCTTTTTGAGCGATCGATGTAATATCAAAGTAGGCATAAAAAGCAGCTCTGGAAAACCAACTATCTCTGTAGCATAAGGACGAGTTGAAACTTTGGAATAATGTGAAAATTTGATAGTCTTTACTTTATGTATTCAACCCACAATTAAAATGAACGAGCCCTATATCAGTAAATTAGGATCAAACACTATAAGTTTCTGTCAAAAAAATATTTTTTGCGCAGATCTTTCTCTTCCGCCTATACTTCTCTCCGCTCAAAAATCATCTGATTATCAAGACGAAACTAACGGGCTCGGCGATTACATATTAAGTACAGCAAAGATCCCATCGCCAACTTTCGACTCCATCATCAGATCAGCTCGATGGTACCGTAATTTTGCTTTTTCATCGGGTTTACACATGTATTCCAAATTCAGCCCATTCCATTGACGGGAACTGGTTCAAAATTGACTTGGAAAATTCCAGAACATAAAAGTGGAGTTAAATAAAAGGTAGTAAAAATGTTGTATATATGACTCACCGTCATGGGAAATAGGCCAATAGGTACTACGATACCTTTAGTGGTCGTAGGACCCTGTGCAGGGTCTGTCCGGATCGCTAAATCCATCTTCCTTTTACCTACCAACAAGCTGCAGCGTTCGCATTGTTGTGTTCTGATGTAGGGATAAAACCGGAGAAAATACTAGTATAGTAGCATTTCATCTTGGTCATCAAGGTTAGCAACGCATTTGGAGTCTTAGGATTGCAGTCTGTCTCGGACTTAGCTTCAGGTAGCCTTGTCCTTTGCCATAAAAAACACCTCACGTTTCTAAATTTTGATCAAACTGTTTTGTTTACAAATAATCAGACATGGATGAATACTCACATACACTATATAGGTACCTGAAAAAAATATTAGCTTCCACGAAGCACTTCTTATCTTTCACTCGTCATTCGAAAACCTAATCGAGAAAAAGAGATGGTACGTAGAAAAGTTCAAATTTCTATTGGAAGGTTTTTCGTTTTTCATTGGTCAAAAACCACGCTGAAATGGTCATGTTGCGATGAGAATAAGTACTATTCTTTCCTTCACAGTGTAGGGCCTGCGGCGTGATTAAATTCGCCATTTCTCTTCGTTAACCTATTATACGCCTCTCCTTAAACAACGGTTAATAGTAGTTATTTATCAAGGGACTAAAATTGGCTATAATGTCATGAGGTGGTTCGCCACACAAACACAGCAAGGCATAGATCGAATGTCATTTTGGCGTTTTAGGTTAGAGTTAAACAATTAACTGTTTTCCCTTCGTTTAAAGTTTTTTAAAGTTAGTGATTTTGTTTTTGAGATTTATTTATCCTTCAATGTTTAACCAAAAAACAACGAAAACAACTTCGTCAAATATGCAATGATGCAAAAAAAGGCTATTGCAATCCAAAATATGTAGAGCAATTGAAAAATATGTAAAGTCTTGTTTTCAAGGCAAATTCTACAGTTTAGAACCGCTAAATAGTTGTATAGTAAATTTACCTTAAAATATTAAAATGTGAAATAAAAATAACATCCAAATAAAGTAACATACCCATTGCCATCCCCGTTTTATTCGAAACATCCATTGATCGTAAACCTTTATCGAAAGGGATTTAAACGTATCCGAGAATATGGTACAGGACGCAGCTCCGGTATAGTCGGACGAATTTGCCTAATGCAATTCCTGCGAGCTGCAGCGCCGTTGGAAATAAATTGCCGTAAAATAAAGCGCAGGTTGCGCGCTCCTGATATTTGTGATGCGAGACTAACCACAGTTTTGTATTTTGCATATTAGTATTTTATTGACACTTTGCGGCTTAAATAATAATATAATATTTATTTATAAAACCAATTTACATGCAACGGAATAAAAAAGGGCATTGTTTATCTTCACTAGCGGGACAAGATCAGAGTATAATGGGATATTGCAATCCCTTATCTTTAACTAACTTTTGCCGCAACACCGTCCGCTTGCAAATAATTTATCGTATTTGTAAATCAACAGGTAGACTTAAATTTCTTAAATTTTCCTGTCACAAGTTCAAAGACCCGTAGTTACTATGTACCAATGATTTTTTCTAACTTAATTACGTTACCCGATGCGCTTACAGTTAAGGACTAACATCGTGAGGAAACCTGCACTTTCTAACAGGTGAGTGTGTAAGAGGGAGATTGAACTAAAGAAATTATCCCATCTGTAAGATATTATACGATGAGATAATGTAAACTTGCATAACATTTTGAAAAAAACAATATTTACTTAGCCCCATAAATTCCGTTTGTTTATTAGTTTAAATGTTGTCATAGCGTGCCGGGCGCGGCAGGCGCTGGCTCGGCGTTCATCCCAGTTTGTTGGCAGAGATTATTATCTAAATATTCAGTATTATTATATCTTAAACGCAACCACAGTTTAATACTTTATCGCTATTTGAAGACGCAGTTAGCATAGTTGGTTGTGAGTTAGTAACCCGTCTACTACGCTAGCAAACCTGCGTCGCCATTGCCTAACGCACTAACAGTCACAATAGGGGTGGGTCCTATGTAAAAAAAAAAATTCTAATTAGTCCGTCAGCAAGATTATCAAAATATATTCAACACGTATTTTTTCTTTTTAAATCAATCAAAATTGACAAATGTAACGCGCATCAAAGTTCGGGAGTGGGGGCTCGTGACGTCACAACGTGGTATAAAGTGTGCCACGGCGTGACGTCACGCGAAACCTCAACGCACTTTATCTTCGTCATTTTGTGGTTAATTGACAAAAGAAAAAATTCGTGTTCTATTTTTTTTGATAATGTAAAAGACGGACAAATTCGATTTTTTTAGGCCAATAGCCTAACGCAGACAAGCCTTCGATTTTCAAAATTAAAACGATGGCGATTGCGAGTGCGTCAGGCAATAGACCCTCTGGAGCCATAGGCATAGCCAAGATGCACTATGCCCACTAGCGTTTCTATTCGTTTCGTTTTAAACCAATCGCGTCACGTGACCAGTACTGGTAGATCATGCGTGACTCTATGTATCACGCAATCTACAAGTGACGCGATTAGTTTACAAGTCTTAACAGAGTCGGACGATATATATACAAGTCAAACACATAACCCTCCTTTCGGCCGCCATTGTAGTCCAGTAAATAGGAGCTATCGTAACGTTGACAATACAACAACATTTCATAACCAATATTAAAAGAATAGAGACCCTCTTCTCTCTTAAGTTCTCGTGAGTC
Source organism: Acleris sparsana (assembly GCA_923062465.1). Taxonomy (NCBI): domain Eukaryota; kingdom Metazoa; phylum Arthropoda; class Insecta; order Lepidoptera; family Tortricidae; genus Acleris; species Acleris sparsana. Next base: position 7,854,056 of record OV281303.1, read on the forward strand.
ATGCTAACACTATATACAGGTTGCCCTTTATTTAGAGGGCCACAATCAACTGCAAAAAAATATATTCGCATTGTGTATCTGTTTTTGTGCCCTTTTATAACAAAAATGTTTGCTAAGAGAGTAAGACGTGTTAACAAACGTAACGCAATGTAGGCAATAATAATGATTGTGCGATTAACACAAAAATGGTTTCTGTTCCAGGTGTTGTATGTATTTATTTACACGTTTAATGATTTCTATCTAATATATTTGATAGGTCTGCAATAAAATAAATTAACATCATTAATAATCTCACGCAAATGAACTGAGTCTAAAACTAAGCGTGGTGAAATTGTGGAACCACTTGCGGTGTTTGTGTTTCCAACACATGAAAGCCTTCAGCAAAGAACATTTTATTGCCCTAAAAGGCCGGCAATAGACCGACCCTTCTTTAGTTGCCGGTGTTCATGGGCTGTGGTGCTTACCTCGTATCGGGTAACCCGCATGCTCGTTTGCAATTTTGGCGATCATAATTACACGAATATTTTCCCTACAGCCTGCCTGCGAAAACCAAGGGACACTGTGAATCAGAAATATATAGAGACCACATTAATGACAAAACCCACGCTCCCTCTAAGAGCGGTAAGTTTATATATTCCTTTTAAAATAATAGTATATTGTTTTTTTTTTAATACCTACCTACAATAAAGTATTAACACATATACAAGACAAGTACATGCTTATTTAAGCCTGCGTAAACCGTGCCCTATACTTCACAATCATCCCCTATAATGACATGTACATATAGACAAGCTTTTTCTCTATCTGGACAGCTTAATAAAAATCTAACGGTTTTTGGTATAATCGCCTCAGTAGTAATGGCTTTATAACTTGAATATATTTTCTCGTCAAGCCCAAATTTTTATTTTCCCTTTGAAGTAATCTCCTAAAGATTTTCAAATAGTGTGATCACATCTCTTACATCTTACACTGCTAAGCCTAAAGATAAAGATTTTTTTTATAAAAAGGGAAATAAAAACAAACATTAAGTTTCGATAGCCGATAGACAAACCTGTATATTATACAGCTTTATTCTAGACCTATAAATAAAGGACAACCTGTACTTAGTGATTGCATGACTCGCCAGAACTTAAGGAACAACGGGAGCTCTATTCTACTCGGTAAAAGCATATTGCTTTTGACATGTTATCGTATTGTAGTATTACTGCAGTCATGTACGCAGACGCAACAGTATAATATTGTTCAAGCAATTTCAAATTCAATATTGCATTAAAAAAGTAATAAATCGAAGAAGGTACAGTTTATTGTTCCGCGGGGTTCAAGATCGGCTCGATCCGAGAAATCCCGTGACAGATGTTCGCTCTCGGTTCACGGCATAAAAGTTACGTAATTCAGTATCACGAGTACAAAAAGTGTTAAGTGTTATTCAAAACAATTTTCAGAAATAACGTAAAATGAAACGTTTAAGTACCTGTGGTTAGTTACTTAGAATAGGCTGTGTGTGTTGTACGGTCCGAGACGAGTTATATTAAATTGTTCCCTAAGAGATCAAAATCAGTTCTACGAGCAACTAGAACTGATGGCCGTTGGAGCGGAAAGGTTCTAGAGTGGCGACCGCGAACCGGGAGACGAAGTGTTGGCAGACCTTCCACAAGGTGGACTGACGATCTGATAAAGGTCGCGGGAAACCGCTGGATGACAGCAGCAGAGGACCGATCGTTGTGGAAAACCTTGGGGAAGGCCTTTGTCCAGCAGTGGACGTCTTGCGGCTGATAATGATGATGATGAGATCAAAATGTATCATTATGACATTATATCTTTAAGGTTACTTAAAGCTTAGTTAATTAAATACGACCTTGTTCATGCAATCACGTGGCTTACGATAAGACGAAAATGATCGGAACAAGAGGTAAATGGACGGGGGTCTATTCTCCTCTTAACCTTCGAATCTCCTTTATTAAATTTCAGCTTTCTAGCCGCTGCTAATGCCGAGGTTATAAGCCAAAACGAAACTATCTGGATCTATTTTCCTCCCGTTTTAAAAACAGGCTTGTTAAGGTCTTCAGTTCACCGATCCAAGAATTAGCGTCCTAATCCGATCAGCTATTAAATTAACAAGAAATTATTTTCTTTTTTTTTCACAGATTCAGCGGTCCCAGGTTCAACGCCCGATATGAGCAAATTCAAATTTATGTGATGACCGCGAGTGTTTGATTTCGACACCTCCCTACCTACCTACTTATGCATATGAAGGATACACGCAAAAAATATGTAGAGTCTTAGAAGTTACATGAAACATAACTTTCAAATCACGATAACTCAAACGTTACTGAGGTGAACAGAGAGTAGACATTGTGTGCCTTTCGTATAGGGGGGGGGGGGTAATACCTATGAAATTATGTTTATCATACATGTCCATAGTACAAGCCAGAAAGTTAGGTTGAGACTAGGTAAAGTGTGAGGTTAATTTTTGTAATTTTAAAATAGATAATCATTTTTAAAGAAAATTTCACCTGCTAATGAAATAAAACGCCACTTTTTTGCGGTCACTACAAGTAAGTAATCTCAATTCGAGGTGAGTCTGGTTTGATTTCGACTATCCAAACAGTCATAACAGTCTTTGTGATAGTAAGCCCTGCTGTGCATTACCCATGTTACTCTGACAACAGACCCTCTTCACGATCCAACTGGCGTGATCTCACAAAGGCGATGCAAATAAAATTTACAAATGCCTTTACGACTTTTTTTGTAAGTACCGTAAGCGTATTCAGCCGAAAAATGTATACAGGGGATTTTCACGAGTCGCTTGGATCGTGTTTTGGAAATATAAAAAAAGGCTTTCTGTACCGACTTTGCCAAGGTAAAGAGGGTGATGTTTAGTCAGTAAATAATGGTTTTCAGTGCCATCACGTACGTTGCTAACATTAAAAAAACAAAGATGAACTACATTCTTATGAATTCACTCCAAAATAGTACTTGTTGTACATCATTTTCATCAACTGGTCTGTCACTTCGTGACTTAGGAAAATCTGGACCACCGACTATTGTTTATTACTTATATTCAAACAGCGGATACAATAGGCTACTTGCAGTTGATTTTCGTCATTAGCCACGTACTAAAATTATTTATTTGAAGTAACCTACTATCCGTAGATTAAATCATGGTAGAATAATATAATAATATACTTCTCCTTTACTATGGTTTAAACTTTGAACATTGGGAACGACATTTTGATCGTGTTGCAGCGATCGTGGTCACGATCAGACTGAAGAAGTTACTTCACTAATTTTAAAGGTAGAAGGAAAATCCGTAGACTACAGTAGGATAAACGCCACACTAGTTAAAGTACTTAATTGGTTTACTACTAACAACTTGCTACTAAATGCTAAGAAAACTAAATGTGTTAGGTTCGCTTTGCCTAATGTTAAACCGGTAGATTCTAGTATTTTTCTAAATGACGAGTGTTTGCAAATGGTAGACGAGGCAGTTTTCCTAGGCATAACAATAGATAAAATTTTGCAATAGAGTCCCCGCATAGCTGTATTGGCAGGTAGGTAAACTAAGTTCGGCAGCTTACGCCGTTAGAAAAATTAGACAACTAACTAATTTTGAGACAGCTCGCTTAGTTTATTATAGTTATTTTCATAGTGTTATGTCTTACGGTATTCTGGTTTGGGGTAAGGCAACTGACATACAAATTATATTTGTGTTACAAAAAAGGGCCATTTCGTTCTATTTACAATTTAAATTCCCGTGACTCCTTAAAATAACTTTTTAAATAAATTAATATCTTAACTGTAGCGTCTCAATTCATTTACGAGAATATTATTTATGTTATTAAGAATTTAGATTCTTTCACCAAAAACTCTGATATACATAATATGCAAAAATAACAGACAAAAATGCATGGCCTAAACCCGAAACTTAGTCAATAATAATTTGTTTAAATGCAAAAGCTTTATCCTGCTTTGTCTTGTCTAGGGGACACCGTTGATGCAGGAAAACATATCGAAACTTTTAAGTATGTGGTCATCTTGCAGCATCTTATATGCACATAAGTAGTTGATTCTATTGTTTCTTTTTTCTTTTTGTTTCATCTCTCCCGTAAGATTTTTGGCATATTTTCCTGCTGAAATACACATGTTATTTGATATTATATTTAATTTAATATTTGTAGCTTTATATAATGCTAGACTAAGTAGTACCATTGTAATATGAAATATGTTTAAAAATGGCTGACTGATGAGTTTCTTGCGGCGTTTCTTCTCAACAGTGGTCTCCTCTTGTGAAGCGCTGGTAGATTCTTGACGTGTAAAAGTGCCCGTGCGGTCTCCTTACTGAATAAATCTCTTTTATCTTTTATCTTGAAGGCTCATTTATGTTGCGTGCGAGTTTTTCGAACTACCCGCACGTGGTCTTGTTTTTGTTTTATCGGCATACCCACCGACCGGCACACAACACTCACAATGTTGGATTGGTCCGACGTTTGTTGTTATTATGATAAAGTCCCGTTTTAGATATATAACAGTATGTGTGAACATCGCGAAAGTATAAAACAAACATATTGGGAACCGACTACCAACTGGTCATACAAACTTAGTAACATACGAGTATTCATAATCATAATTTTAACCGACATTATAAATATATCCAACAATTAAAACGACAGTGAATACGCTGCAGTTTTCTACGAAGTTCAGTACAAACGTTTACCTTCTATTAGAGTAAGTAAGTAACGTTAACGTTAACGTATCGTCATTGCAAAAATATGTATGGCTAATAGTTAAAGCGCCCCATATCTGTATTTAATACTAAAATTGTATAGCAAGTTGACATTGCCGTTGACTTTCGTATCTTCATCGAGTAATAAAGGTGAAGTATATAATTCAACAACCTTCCAGAGAAAAAGTATGCATAAACAAATGTATGAAAAGGTGAGTCTGTTTAACAGTTCATGCATCGGATACGTATGTAACACGTTTTTGAATAGCAAAGCCGATTCGGAAACTTGACGTATGATTAGAATGTCCGTGCTCAACTAGTAGCTTTAGAGTTCACCCGAGAGGATTGTGAAGCGTCGCTAAAATCGCGTAGTTGTAAAAAAACCATTCAAATTTAGCTCCGGGCTACAATGTTTCTCCCCACCTAAATCAAGTCCGATTTTCATGATTTTTGATTACCTATGTTGTAGGGTTGTACGTTATTTTACAGACTGAATTTGTTTAGAATTTCATTTCATATAATTTTTTTCTCGTATTATCATTTCATAGAATAATCAATATGTAGAATAATTACTTTGAAGACATTTAAATCATCGTTTTTTATTTCAAATAAAAATCAATGTTTCTTTTTTCATATCATAGAATAGCAAATTAAATATTCTTTGTTCTAATATTATTTATTTAAAATATAACTTTATAACAATAAAATCAACTTATAGAATTGGGTGCAGTTTGTGACGGTGTGTGAAATTAGCTTATTCAAGGGATATAAAAAATAACCTCGAAGACTAGGGCGGGAGCTTGCTTCGCTTCGCTCCCGCCATAGCCTTCTAACCTAACCTATTCAAGTCGGTTCTGCCCAGAGAGGTCTTGGTCGCTCGCTTCGCTCTCACGCTCACTCATATTTATATCATAATATAGTATTTATCATATAACCCTTATACTTAAAGATAATATTTTGTTTGATAAGTTTGTGTAATGAAAAAATAAAATTATAAAATTCATTGAATTGATTTTCTGTGGAATGTGTTTCTTTCAAGTAAATAGTTTAAAAAATAATAATATTCGAAGCAAAAATACAAGGACCAAATAGTATATGAAACATTTTCTGTGAAACAAAATTCTGTAATTTTTCTGTCTGTAAAACAAGGGGACACCATGTTGTAGTTATTATAAAAACCTAGGCCTGTACGTTTCCGTTTTTTGTTTTTTAAGTTTGTTTTGTACTGAGATATATTTTCTTGGAAAGGAAAACGTGCAGACATAGTTTCTCATGATATCTATCTAACATATTCAAAAATCCTAAAAATCGGACGACATTTAAGGGGAGAGAAACGTTTTCGCATTTTGTATGGAGGTTTTTACCTTCACAATCCTCTTGAAAAAAGAAGTCAAATTGACTGCGAACAAAATAGGTAGTTACAGCGTAATCGGATGCGGAGGGCATCTTGGGTGCGGCGAGAAAACGGTTAGGAATTTACGAAACATTCATTATTTATAAAAAAAATCTTTAAGTTACATTCTTTACGATATGACTGGTACTAATAGTAATACAACTTGATGATATGACTTGTCTATAAGGCTTTAGTGACACATGCAACTATCGAGTAAGCACTTAGAGCGTTCAAAGCCCCAAGAAGTTCCCTAGGCTAAAGGAGCTCTCTATTATGTGAGAGTTCGCGCTGCGACCTAAGTACTTGCATGAAGATACAACTTTAAGCTGCTGAAAGAGAATTGACAGGTCTTACTATTTAATTGCATTAATTGAAGTGGCCGGGGATGGAAACATCTGCATTAGGTGTTTTGATTCAATTGTTAGAAGTCATTTTACTCTTTACGTCACTTTCACATGGTTCCGTAGTGGCCTATGAATCAAGTTGGTTGACCGTAGTTATAGGTACTTAAGTCCGTGGAGCGTGATTTGGACTACAAACACTATGATGATAGAATGTATTGATGTAAACTCTTTATTGCACATAAACAATAACAACACATGTTTGCTTCAATATAACTAGATAATGTATAAACAAACATATCCCATATGGAATCTCTTTCTTTACCTTGGAGTCGAATAATCAAGTACAATGCAGGTGGATAGACAAATTACCAAAATAACAAAAATGTACACACATTAGAGAGACAGATAGATAATTAAATAAACTAATATACTTACGTAAACAGCAGATAAAACCTACAACAGCACTAAGGATCTTGTTAATTTAGCAACAACTTCTTTAACCTTTTCTTCAATGCATCGACAGATATATAACCCGTTTGTTTAGGTACTTAAAAATGTAAACCACCACGATTGTCAGCCAATAGTAGCAGGACGCTGATAAGTCAAAGTTCAATAAAACAGTTTTGATTGGCTGTTTTACAATGCCACGTGGTGTGGATTGTTTTCATTTTTTTAAGTAACTAATCAAACGGACTATAGTTTGCCTGAAGAACGATGGAAGCCTATACCACAATTGGACAAAGTGTATCGTGAAAGATTAAGTATAGGTACGAGTCTTGTTGGATAGAACGGTATAGCACTGGACCGAATAAAACCGATTTGCAAACCGTCCGAATAGTATTATATTTAATGAGTATTTTATATAATTACCATCTTGCCAATCGGAGCACGCAGGTGCAGTCGAACGCGGTAAGTAAATACACTCGCAATGAATCACCGTAACAGTTTTCCGATAAGAACGGGGCTCTCGGCCGATACAGTTGGCCCCAGTTTTATTGTGCCACTATTTTCACTGTATCGCAAGTGAGCGCAGCTCGGGCGGAAACTAAGATAAAGTCGCGACCCCGCGTAATATACAGCCTGTAGTTGTTTACTTGGGGTCCGGTATACGTTTAACTCTTTGATGGCCGGCTGAGGTGTGTTTGTGGAGGTTTTTTAATGAAATTCTGTCGCGTTGGAGATGATATTCAGCCGCTTATGTTGGTACATCGTTTACCTGATGTTGGTAAATACGGTTTTTAGTACTGTTGGCCGTATTTTCCAATTTCGTAAGGCTTTCCTTTATTACGTAAAAATAAAATGAATTTTGATAGACGTAATGTTAATAAATACCAAATACTATGGATACTAACTGTTGCGTACCGTAAAGTTAGGGAGGGCCCTAAAGAAGGTTTGTACGTGAATGTTAGTGAATAAATGAGTGTTTAATGTGTGAGAAAGAGCGTGTGTGAATGTGGGTTAATTGTTTTATACGAAATATATGATTTAACTATAAAAGTCCACTATTAGAATGTTGGTAAGTGTAATTGGTGTAAACCGTTCTTGTTCCATAAAATAAATAAATAAATAAAGGCTTCAACGGACCAACAGCTGGACTGAAAACCCAAGAGAGACGCAGCTATGTGTAAGAATGAGACAATGCGTCCCTCTCGACCTGTCAGTCTGTACAATTGCGTTATTAGTATATACCAAGGCTTCATCGTCATATAATATAAGTACAGAAAAATGTCGCATTAACAGATAAGTCAAAGCCTAACTATAAACATGTCAAAACGTGTTTTCAATCCATGTCTTCCTGCCCGAGCAACGTCAATTGCGAAGAAGATTATACTTACAGTACTGTAGCATTAAGAAAGGTTTCTAGATTTTTTTTCTAATATCTAACTGACGTTGCAATTTATCTTGAAATGCCTTTAAGTCACTTACGCCTTTGTTCCGGGACTTTAAACTATTGAAGATCATGACCTGCTTTGCATTCTGCCAAATTTTCAAACGAGTCACCTGCTGTATATCACTTTCTTACGTTAGCTCTCTCGATATCGCTTATGCGTTGCAAAACTAGTAGTTAAATTCTCTGAGTCCGATCCAGGTATGTCGTTTATTTCAATGTAACTGTCCCAAGCGCGCTGTTTCACTAGTTTGAGCCTCACATAGAGGTTGTTAACTGCAGATTGCAAGTTGTTGTTATTTTCTTGATAATGTTCGATTTGTCCTCCAAATCCTTTTTCTCCTCGTCGTTCTGTTGTCTGATAAATGACAAGGCTTCGACGGAACCACACATGTCTCCATGTTACCGGTAAGTTAGTTCGAGACTAGTGTCTTAATTGACAGATTAACTCCCTCCTGTATAATCCCTCAAAGTTTGTCGATTGAATTTGGTGTCTCACAGCTGTTAACGACGTCATGTGTCTTCTTAGTTTTTAACCCCTGTCACAAAAAGAGGGGTATGAAAAGTTTACCGCTACGTGTGTCTATGTGTCTGTCCGTGGCACCGTAGCTCTTAAACGGATGAACCGATTTGCACGCGGTTTTATTATTATTTGAAAACAGGTTTTCTAGCGATGGTTTTAGCTAGGTTTAAGCTTTAAGGCTCTGAAAGAAGAGGTCACCATTATATCGAGCTAAGAGTTATTCAGTTTTTGGAGTAAATATTTCTGTCTCCTTCTGTTTAGGAAATTTGTTGGCTGCACGTAGCGTGTGAATATTACACTGCTCAGTGAGTGAGAGCCTATTCAAGCTCCAAAACGGTAAGTTATCTATTTTCAAAAATCGCGAAATATATAAGATTGACGTAAGCCGCTGACAGATCGCATCGACCGCTTATGTCAACTCCATACATTCGAGTCGTTAGAAAATGTAAACGTCAGCGGCGTTTGCATTTTGATTATGTTGTGTACACAACATATTGACCTAAAAAAACACCTGCCCTTCATTCGTTCGGGAGCAACCTCTACAAAGCAACAGACAGACAGACCGAGAAATATAGTTAAAAAAATGTTAACTTGATTGAGATTAATAAAATATACCCTTGTTCAGATATTAGTAAAGTTTATACCAACCCTGGAAGCCTTTAATCTAGTAATGCAGTTTATAAAAAATCCGTATCACGACGAAATGAAGTCATATCCCGGGAGCCAGCAATTGTTGTGGTTGAATTATAATTTGGAAGCTTCAGATGGTTTTGATATCATGATTTCTTCTTTAACTGTTGAAAGGATCCGGCTCTATAAGGGTAATACAGTAGCTCATTTGACAATTGCAGGCGTCAAGTAAACTTAATAACAACGCGGTGCGGTTTTAGCATCTTTTTCATATAGGGGATTAAAAGACCGTAACCGGAATTTATGTAGGTGGCATGCGGAAAGTCATGTTGGTAGTAACCGCCTACGAAGTTAGGGGTTCCCGGTTCAATACCCGGTTATATATGTGTGATGAGGGCGAGTATTTGGTCCTGTATTCAATTTAGTATTTTTTTCTATATATGTTGAAACTATGAGTTGTCTTGTTAGTACCAATAGCACAAGACCTATGATGTTTTTTAAATGTTTTTATTCATTTAATAGTTATCATCTAGCGTATTAAATAGCCAAGTATTAAAGTAATTATTGATTTGCAAAAACTTGTGATCAAAACGAAAAATTGTCAATAAGGATGCCTTGTATGGGTGGGAACTGGGACGATGGCATGACAAATGACTGACGTTTTTGTGGCATTAGCTCCCGTGCCCCTGAGCTCGGACGCAATGACGCGCGTTCGTCTCGTCTAACGAACCCGCAACGAAATATTCCATCCGAAGTCCCCCGGCGAGCTCGCAGGGTTCCGTAGGCAGTGCTGAACAGTTTCCTTCGCCGATTTTTCCTTTACCAGAAATAAAATTATCTTAAAGAGGGTGAGTTTTACTATTTAGCGGGGGAGGAAACAGTTTTTATTATTTATAGTCTAGTCTAGATGAGTTTTATTGTTTTGTGCTTTGTTTTAACACAATGTTTGAGTGCTATATAAAGTTTATGAACCTCGGTTATTGTGATTATTAGAAAATATTTATATATAGTAAGTAAGCTAGACCCACCATGGGATATAGCTCGGAAGTTATTTTCATAGGTATATAATATTATTGAATTTCTTTACGTATGTGTGTGTTTTTGCGGGTGGTAGGACCTTGTACAGGGTCCATCCGGATCGCTACCACCATTTTATTCATTAACCTACCGCCAAACAGCAGTGTTCGCATTGTTGTGTTCTGGTTTAGGGTTAAGACGGCCGGTGTAATGACTAGCATAGAGGCATTCCAGCTTAGTAGCTCAGGATTGGCAACGCATTTGCAGTCTTAGGCTTGCAGTGTTGTGAATGCGAATGTCTAATGGTCACAGTTTCCACTTACCATCAGGTGGCCTGTGTGCTCGTTAACCTTCGCTAAGCCATAAAAAAGAAAAGTATGTTATATTTATCCTTTTATGTATATATGTACTTATATCATGTACATTTATTGGTTTATTTGGACTTTCTGCATATTGTTATTTTTTGTTGTACATACCTACGTTCTTTGCTTTGTTTTATGTTTTTCTTTTCCTGTGCAACTATATTTGTTAGTTTCTATATTATGACTATTTGGTATGCCATTAGGGAATGTCCGCCATTTATTCTTCATCTTCAAAATAAAAATGAAATAAATAAACATTTATAAGATTTGATGTATAGTGGGCCAAGAAAGTTTCGCATTTTCTTTCCTCGTTCAGATCTTATGTGGTGAATAATGAGTATTTATATTGTATATCCACAAACCTGTATGTACGATACCGTACACGCATAAATATTATTGCACATAAATAATGTGGGTAAACTTTCAATGTAAGAGTCAGTTGTACGTAAGCCGCCATTATAAAAGCACATACATTTGTACCAGACTAGGAACGTTGGAAATTACAGTCTATTTAAATTTATGTTCGGTGTTTTCCTACACAACCAAGACCTGCACCCTACATTGGTCCTTCGAGCAATTAATTAAAAGCTTTTATGGTGCTTCGTCGGTGGTTAATGCAATGCATTAAGTCGGGCTAGGTTAGCTTTATAAGTTAACGGCCGTCAAGTTGTCGGTGTCCGGACCGTACAACTCATAACAATATACAAGTTCGTGCAGTGCGCGAACATATTTTCTCCCCGAAGAGGATTGGAGCGAGTTTGATTGAACATCTCCAGTGCCCAAGATACGTCGTGACACGGTCGGTGTGCAGTGCGCCCGATTTTCGACAAGGACTACAGGGAGTACCTACCTACCTATTCTGTACGGTGTGCAGGGTATCTGTCCTTAAGTATTACTAAGGACGAATATTAAAAGTGGTTTATGCGTCGTGCGTGCAGTGCTCGCAACTATTTTGTGGAATCGACGAACGAACATTGGCCTTTTTATTTCGCCGGAACAAACCTCGGCAACGGAGCCATTGTGCATCCATGCAAGTGTGTTTTTAAGTGTTTTTTTAGTGTTTTTTTTCGTGTGTTACACGAAGCAATTGCGCCGAATCATTTGTACGGTGTAGAAGCAATTGCGCCGAATTATTTGTACGGTGTAGGAGCAAAGGCGCCAGTCACAGCGCAGGGAATCTCAACACAGCCAATCAGGACGCGCCACGGCGATTTCCGCATCACGCGCACGGCAGCTATTGGAGGACGGCTCGACGCGTGAGCGCCATCTTATTCCCTAGCGCCCCTAGCGTCCAGTCGCCATACTTGTTTGTTCATCTTCATCTTGCTTTTTCGGCTGCGTTTGCGTTGGTTTGCAATTGATTTGCTTCCTAAAATAACTAGTTCTGAGTGGTAAATAAGACGTCGTCATAGTTAAAGTTGATAGTTTTGATTGATACTCGTTTGTTTTCATTAAGTGTATACTTGAGATAGCACAAAGAAAGTTACTATTGTTTGCTATGGCCGAGGACGCTAGGCGACTCATCGCTGCCAGGGGGCAATGTAAAGCATTTATGACGCGACTTAAAGCAGGTTTACGCGATATGGACCCAGGTAACTACAATATAAGCTTATTAAAAGCAAAGAAGGAAAGGTTAGAAAAGACTTTTAATGAATATATGGACCTAAATTTGGAAATATCTTTGTTAGATACCGACGATAAAGAGACGGTCAGCGCCTTCGAAGACAGTTACTTTGAAATGGCGGCGTTTATCAACGACATTATTTCGCCTCCAATTGTTGCGGAAACTAACGCGGTACAGTCTCCGAAGCAGATGGGATTTCAGCGTTTACCGCGCATAGAAATTGCGAAGTTTAAAGGCGAGGTGGGTGAATACCATAATTTCATTTCTTTGTTTAATAGTGTCATTAATAAAGACCAGTCATTGTCACCGTGTGACAAATTTTATTATTTAAGGTCACTTCTAGAGGGTGAAGCCCTAGATATTGTTAAAAATCTGCCTTTGGACAGTGACAATTATGAAGCTGCTCTTCAGCTTCTGTCAGAACGGTTTGATAATAGGCAACAGGTGGTAAATTACCACGTAGCTTCTATCCTTGACCTTCCTTGTGTGCAGAAACCTTCGGCGGCTGTTATACGCAATATAGTTTCTAAAACAAAGCAACACATAAGTGCATTAAAAAATATGGATGTGCCTGTGCAACACTGGGACTTGGTGCTTATAACGGTTTTACAGCGAAAGCTGGATCAATACACGCTTAGGGCCTTTCATCTGGAAAATCAGAGCTTGCACTTGCCGCAATTGCATGATTTGTTTAAATTTCTAGAGCAAAGAGCTGCGGCTCTCGAGACACTCGCGCTGGGCCAATCTAGCCCGCGAAGGAGTAGCTTAGTCGCTGCTTCATGTAGTACCAGGAAAACCCCTGTCAAGTCCCCAAAATGTAAGTATTGCAGTTCTCCATTACACAAGATGCATCAGTGCCCAGGCTTTAAATTGATAGACGTGGCACAACGTCGAGAATTTGTCAATTCTAATACATTATGTAACATTTGCTTAAATGAACACTACGGTAAAAAATGCCTATTTGGTTTTAAATGTTCAGTTTGTAAAGAAAAACATAATTCTTTATTGCATGAGGATGCTATTCCCCTAAAAAGTTCAGGTCATGTTAGCCTGTTATCAAAAGTCAGTGACAATGTTCTGTTACCTACAGTTAAGGTGAAGTTAATAAATAAATTAGGAAACCCTATTTATGTGAGGGCCATCTTAGATACAGGTTCTCAAGTTTCATTTGTTCGCTCGGACTTAGTCAATGAGCTAGATTGTGCCTTGCAGCAATCTAATGCTATAATAAGCGGTGTGTGTGATGGTGCTACTCAGACTGCTCAACAGGCCACATTTAAAATACATTCAACTGCGAACAGCTTTAACATGTCAGTGACATGTCATGTGTTAGACACCATAACTTGTAAGATGCCACAGTTTGCCATAAATTGTAAGGAGCTTGCTCTGCCCTCATATATAAAATTGGCAGATAAGGATTTTTATGTCTGTGATAAGATAAGTATCCTTTTAGGGTGTGACATATTTTTTCAGGTTCTGCTTCGTGATCAGCTTCCGGTCGGGCCCGGGGGACTGTATCTCCACAACACACTCTTTGGCTACATTGTAGCAGGAAGATTACCTTGCATCACTCAGAATGCTACTAAACATCTTACTTCAGCTGTCTGCTGTGCAACAACTGTTAGTAAGAATTTAGATTTTATTAAGTTAGAAAAGTCAGTTTCCCAGTTCTGGCAAACTGAAAGTGTCCCAGAAGTTTACACTGAGGCCACCTCTGAGCAAGAGTTAGCGGAGACCATTTTCAAAGAGTCTGTAACCTTACAAGATTGCAAATTTCAAGTTGCCTTGCCTTTAAAACAAGATATTAAAACATTAAAATTAGGTGATTCACTTACTTGTGCTTTAAAAAGATTTAAAATTTTTGGAAAATCGTATCAATAAAGACCCAATACTATATAAAAAATACAAGGACTTTATTGATGAGTACATAGCTTTAGGCCATGCCATTTCCATACCTATTTCACAGTATGATTTAGATTCACAAGCAGTATTCTTTTTGCCCCATCATCCTGTTTTCAATGAAAATAGTGCTACAACAACTACAAGAATTGTTTTTGATGGAGGAATGCAAAGTTTAGCAAAGGTTTCTCTAAATGATGTGTTACTGAATGGGCCTGTTGTGCAAAATGATCTGTTTAGCATTTTAATTTTATTTAGACTATTTAAATACATTGTAAATTGCGACATACAAAAAATGTTCAGGCAAATATTAGTTGCACCATCACACCGCTGTTTGCAAAATATTCTTTGGAGAGAGTGCCCAAAGGATGAAATACAATGTCTGCAGCTGCAAACTGTTACCTATGGTCTAAAAAGTTCATCATTCCTAGCCACTCGGTGTTTGCACGAGCTAGTTAATAGGTATAAAGATGATTACCCCCTGGCTGCAGATGTGTTGCTTCACAACACCTATGTCGATGACGCAAACATAGCTTGTAATGATAGGAAAGTTGTATTAGATACTCGAAATGAGTTAATTAAGTTGTTAGGATTGGGAGGTTTTAGCCTGCACAAATGGTGCGCTAATGACAACTCGCTATTATGTGACATCCCATCTGAAGGTAAAAAGAAGGAAGAGGAAGTAAATTTCACAGATAAAAATGAATGTAGCTTTGTTAGAACATTAGGTATCAAATGTAACCTAGTTAAAGACACTCTTATAATAACTTCTCCGAAGCAAGAGATATTAGAATGTTATACAAAGCGAAAAGTATTAAGTTTTGTTAGCAGAATCTTTGACCCCCTTGGCTTAGCAGGGCCCATTGTGGTTGTGGCCAAGTTGTTAATGCAGCAAATATGGCTTGCAAATGTTAACTGGGATTCACCATTGCCTGCCGAACTCAACAATGGGGTCAAGGCCTTTGCAGCTAGCTTAGACAAAATGACAGAAATTGAAGTGAATCGGAATATGGATACACGTAATGCTCAGTCTATAGATATTTGTGGTTTCGCTGACGCATCAAACCTCGCTTACGGATGTTGTGTATATTTAAGAATAGTCAACGAAACTGGTGATGTTACCGTAGACTTGCTATGCTCAAAGTCACGTATTAACCCTGTCAAAAGGCTTACGACGCCGCGTTTGGAGCTCAATAGCTCGCTTTTACTAGCTATGTTAGCTAGAAAAGTTTATGACGTAATGAAATTAAAATTCATTACAAATGTGTATCTGTATGCCGATTCACAAGTAGTACTTGCGTGGTTAAAAACCGATCCCATAAAACTAACTGTTTATGTGGCTAATAGAGTAAGAAAAATTCATGATTTGACGGGCGATTTCTCTTGGCATTATATTAACACGTCAGCAAACCCGGCTGACTGCCTTTCACGTGGAGTAGAACCGCATCTCCTACAGCAGCATCCGTTGTGGTGGAAGGGCCCAGTTTGCCTAAGTACTCTAGAGTTTAAGCCGGAGCATGACGATAAAATAATGCCTAAGGAAATACCAGAATTAAAGTCTGTATTGGTTGCATCCGAACAACGTGAGGATCTAGCATTGTTTACTAGTTGTTCTAGTATTATTAGGATGAAACGAACCATAGCATGGTGCTTAAGGTTTGTTAATAATTGTAAGAAATGTATATCAGCCAAAAGGGTTGATAAGAATTGTATATCGGCCAAAAGGGTTGATGATAAAATTGAATGTTTAACTCCTCAGGAATTGAATTATTCACTATATGTCATTATTAGGCATGAACAAAAGTTGCATTTCAATGAAGAAATAAAGGCATTAATTTCAGGTAAGCCCATAAAATCAAGTCTAGAGGAGTTAAATCCATTTGTGTGTGGCTTGTCATTGCTAAGGGTAGGTGGAAGACTTCAGAATGCGAGAGTTCCGTTCTCACAGAAGCACCCAATTATTTTACCTAAGGGTTCAAAGGTCACGCACTACATTATTGAAAATGAGCACAGAACATTGTTGCATTCTGGTCCGAAACTTGTGTTAAATAGTTTAAGTCTTAGGTATCGTATAATAAATGGCATCAGAGAAGTCACACATGTACTTCATAAATGTATAATTTGTTTTAAGTTAAAAGCTAAGCATGCAAAACAGTTAATGGGTTCGCTTCCTAGTGATAGAGTTAAATCATGTCGTGCATTTGATAAAGTAGGCATAGACTATGGTGGCCCATTTACCATTAAAATGTACCGTGTTAGAAAGCCTGTATTATATAAGGCTTACATTGCATTGTTTGTGTGTTTCACTACGAAAGCAGTACATATCGAGTTGGTCTCAGACTTGACAACAGAGTCTTTCTTAAATTCATTTAAAAGATTTATCTCACGTAGAAATAAACCTTCTGTTGTGTACTGTGACAACGCCAGTACGTTCAAAGGAGCTCATAACCAATTAACTGAATTGTATAAACTGCAGTCTGCTGCAGACCACCAGCAAACTGTTGTGAATCATGCAGCAAGTATAGATATTAAATTTAAATTTATTCCAAGTTATAGCCCTGTGTTTGGCGGACTTTGGGAAGCAGGAATAAAAAGTGTGAAATATCATATGAAGCGAGTTGTTGGCACTGCTGTTTTGACGTATGAAGAGTTAAACACTGTTATTATACAAATCGAGGGAATTTTAAACTCTCGTCCTCTTACGGCATTGCCCACAACTGACTTCACCGAGATGTCATATTTAACACCAGGTCATTTTCTGACTGGTGCGCCATTGACCTCATATCCTGAGAACGATTGTACCAATGTACCAATTAGTCGCTTGAAGTTTTGGCAACAGTGTACGCAAATGGTTCAAAGCTTCTGGAAGCAGTGGCACAAACAGTATCTTGTGCAGCTGCAAAACCGACCTAAGTGGCGAACTGAATGCAAAAATATTAAAGTTGGTGCCTTGGTTATAGTCAGGGATGACAATGTTAGTCCATTAATGTGGCCAATGGCTAGGGTAGTAGAAGTTTTTCCTGGGGCGGATGGAAAAGTAAGGGCACTTTCCATAAGAACCAGTAAAGGCTCGATAATTAGATCTAGTATTTATAAGGTATGTGTACTGCCAATTGATAACGATTAGAACTTTGTTTACAGTCTAATTGGGGCTCAGTATCTGTTTAACAATAATAGTTTTTTTTTTTTATCTTAACCTTAAGGAAGCTTGTACTTATAGGATAAGCTCAAGCTTGAAAGCTTGAATGCTTGTGTAGTTGTAAGTAATAAACAACTTTTTGTCGTTCTGCGGAATATGTACGATACCGTACACGCATAAATATTATTGCACATAAATAATGTGGGTAAACTTTCAATGTAAGAGTCAGTTGTACGTAAGCCGCCATTATAAAAGCACATACATTTGTACCAGACTAGGAACGTTGGAAATTACAGTCTATTTAAATTTATGTTCGGTGTTTTCCTACACAACCAAGACCTGCACCCTACACTGTAAACTATCATTAAATAGAGTGAATACGCGCTAAAAATAAAACCTCTATCAATGTGGATATAAACTAGATCGTCAACTATCGCCATCTTTATTTATTTATAAAGCTAACAATGCCCCCGATCACGGTGTGAGGATCATCCGTCAATTTACCATCCGTCAATCTACCAACCGTCAATCTAGCACGAGTGACGGCACTCCGACAATGCCGTGCACCCGCCCGAAATGATAAAACCGTGTACAGCCGCGCTAAGGTTTTCCGCACACATATCAGCTCTTTGCTTTAACATGACAGCCTTGAGACAATGGCTGACAATCCTAACTGGCATCCAATCACACAACACCCCTAGTTCTAAAATCGAATTTGCAAGCTACGTAGCAAATAAAGGGATGTTAATAAAGGGGTTATCACATTCACTGCCAGCCACTGCTGCGAGTGCTACGCTGTAGCCTGTAGCAGCATTTTCCCGCTAGAACAGTGTGCTTGACGATCGGTTCGTTGGGGCTGAATGTTTTAACTTGTGTTTTGCCATCCTCATTCGTTGTCCGCAGCCAGTCATTCCAAGGCTAGCTGGAACAGATTCCTTAATGGGATCCGCCTTTGTAGGTACGTAAGTTATGTTCAGATATATGTTATTTTATGAAACGATTTCTTTTTGTGCAATAAAGAGTTTACTTACTTATAAGTTTGATATACCTATGACTCTATATATCGTTGCTAACAGGCCGATGATGGGTTGATAGGGATGGGGTTATGAAAAAAAAGCATGCGTTAATGACGCCGATCGGTGTCAATCTTTACCCTAAAACAATGCCGTAGATGCCAATATTGGCGTCATAATTTGATTAACTATTCCATGGAATATGTTTCGCAAACAAATATCGTGTTTTGTAGTTATTTACTTATTTAGCCTTTCAAACTACTGGTTCTATTTAGATTTACAAGAAAAAACAGTTTTTTATTTAAAGTCGATCCAGAATTTCGGTGACCCCGACTGGCGTCTAGTTTAACTTAATATGGATGCCGCGGACGCCGATCAGTGTCACATGCAGCTTTTACTGTGTGCCGGTGACGCCGCTCGGATTTAAAAGAACCTTCTCGGCTGCCGCGATTCTAGAGGAGGCGTCGGCGTCGCGGCATAGTGCAGTTGAGGAAGCTTGGCAACGAAAGGGTTAATCAGGGTGGGTCTTAGCTAAGTTTGGTGAAAGTTTGTTGAGCCGTTTAGGTAGGAGTAATTAACTTTGTGTAAAGTAGTAGTAGTAGTCGTAGTAGAGTAGGAGTATGGAGGGATTTGGTATATTTAATAGTTATACCGTCCTTAAGGCACTGGTCCTACCAAGGGCGAGGAAGCGATTAACTATCGGCGATTTCCTCGCCCAAGACACGAACGAAAGATAAAGATCCCCTGTCAGTAAAAGAGACACGTATATTAGTAGTTGATCGCGAGCTGTTCACACTGCCGGCGAGAACTCGCTCACATTAGTTGGTCGAAACAAAAAATATAGATCCCGGGTCAAGAAAAGAGACACAAATATTAATAGTTGATCGCTGGCTGTACTCGCTTCCCGCTCGTCGTCGGCGGTGGGACCTAAAACAGTAAATTGGCCACATCTTCTACACGTTAGTGATATGGAGTGAATGTACTAGCATTTTAGACAAGACCATCATTGCAGATTACAGAAGCGCCGCAAGAATTTTTTCCAGAAAAAAACATACGTTTAATCATAAAATACAATCGTAATTTGATCCATCTACGCGTGGGTAATAGTCAGCGTTACGTGTCTACGACCCTGGCAGAGCTGAAGCATCGTTTTAATTCCACATCCATTCAGCAAGTGTGGTTTTAGCATCTTATGCAGAGTCCGGGTGCTTTGCTAGCACATAGGCACTAACCAGCCGCGAAGCGGCAGTGTTTGCATTTCCTAAAAATGAATAGAAATGACTAGATATAGGGGTATTTCATCTTAATCGTTAGGGTCGGCAAGAACCCGCTAAGTGAAATAATAATAATAAGTGAAATGTTTTTTGTAGGTAAGAAAACCTATAAATGGTAAACATTCTACGGTTTTTACGGTAAGTACCTATATGCCGTGATTTATTTTTATTTAGAGATGTCGTCCCCTTACTTCGTTATATTCACTGGACTAATGAAAAAAAGTCATTACGACCAACATCTCATCCACAACTTATGATTTATTAATTTCACCATTTGCCTTAAGCCTAAGATTCACACCACTTGAAGTTGCACAAACCTTACTACTCGTATAGCAATCTTAATCGCCTGCATCATTTATATATCAAATATCGCTGTCTATGTATCACTGTCGCATGTCGGTTTGTTAATTGAATTGAAATTTAGTACAATTTAGGGGCATTGCGCATTAATATGGGCATTAAGCGTTAAACACCTGCGCGGCCGCGCCGCAGACCGCAATCGCAATGCTGATACTGTGTAGGGGCTTTATGCAGTACTGCTTATACCTCATTGCTCATCACATGCGAGTGGTCACCGCTAAACCCATCAGCGACATTGAGCACGGCCATTAGTTTACAATCAGTGAGATTTTTAATATATAAATATGAGGGACACAAAAATTTACGTATTTAGTCCCAAACTAAGCTGTAGGCTTGTAGGTACTATACGATTAGACGATTGACAACAAAAAGCTTTAATTTTTGAAAAGAAAAACGCGCGAAAATGTATAAAAGACCTTTGAGCCTTTTGAATCACACTATTTTTAGCTTCTACACGATTTTGATAAAGATCCACATATTTATTCTCCCACTCCCAGCCCCAACAAAGCTCAGTCGTCATATTTCACAAAAACCTTTGCAAATCGCACAACAAACGTATTTATTCTACTGTGAACAACCCTTTAACCCCTTGCGTATGCTTCACTGACTATCTTAAGGAGTCAATGAATTCCGACGGTTTCTATGCAGTGAGTAATTGCATTGGGCTGAAATACATTCCGAGTTATGTCCGACTGTACATAACGATTGCAGCAGGGGTTTAACCTGAAAGGCATGCACACTCCACATTTCAGGGAAGCTGGCAGGAAACCGTCGGCCTTTGAGTAATCAGTGGAACAAATAATTCGGACTGTGATTCCATAATTTATGCTAAAGACGCCATTGATCTTAAGTTTACAAGGCCTGTAAACGATCAAACAAAACCTATTCCAAATTAGGTAGGTACCTTGCTTTAGGGCCGTTGCTTCAACTTACTCTCCAGATAAAAATATCCGTCAGTTAAAGTTATCCCTTTCTTTTTTACAAGCTTTTATTGAACTATGTATTGTTTGTATGTATGTACGGGTCAAATTTTGCAAGTTTTTGACCCACTTCGCGGTGCCTGATAAAGCTGAAAATTTGCATACGTGTGTAGATTGGATGACAATGCAATACTTTTATGACATGGAGCTGATCTGATGATGGAGTCAGAAGGTGGAGACAGAATCCCCGCTATACTTTACGTAGACCCACCGTGTCGGGATTCATTTGTTTTGTCTTGATTAGCAGATAATGACAATGCAAAAAAGTGCAGTCGGCAACAAAAGTTTGTACCAAAAATTCACATTGTGAATTGAGTGAAGTTGATCGTAAATACAATTTTTCTGTATACTTTTTAAATAGCAGTCTATGAGCACTTATAGAAGGTGCTTCGGGTTTGTACTTCTCTCTCACTAGCTCTAAATAAGTAAAAGTAAATGAGAGCGAGTGAGAGACAAGTACAAACACGCAGCATCTTCTAAGAGCTATCACACTGTACCTCATTTTCGTTTGCGTTGTTTACGTCACGCTTCATTTAGAACAACAACCCAACACACTTTAAAGGCCCTTTTTACGATTTAGAGCTATTTTCTACTTCGTACAACCATTTTTATTTTGATAGTATATCTTCGTAGCCTTGATTGACAGTACCTAATGGTGGCCACCATTAGGTACTGTCAATCAAATCAGGGCTTTCGTAACATCGACAGACAATATAGTTTTACCGAGTAGAAAAGAGAGATAGGATAAATGCTAAAAATAATCTAACAAAAAAAATATCTCATCACTTTATTGACTTTAATGTGTAATGGCTCACATTTTTAAATTTGTATTTTGGCCAAAAACGGCTAGGACTTCATTAAACAGTAGAGAAATTTCAATACCGTTGCTTTTTAGAGTAGCAACTTCGTTCTGGAATTCGGGAGTCTCCCACAGAGCATGGAACACCTTGGTAAATTCATCAGAATACAGGTTTTCGAGAGCAACCCTAAACACTTCATCTTCGGCTATCTTTGTGTCGTAGAGGGCTGCTAGCTTGTCCTGAGGGAACAGGGCTATGCTGTCCTGGATGAAGGCTGCGAAGTTGGTGCCGCTGGGCTCCAGGCGACCGCGTCCTGTTCCAGGGCGGATGCCATCTGTCAATTAATAAATGGAAAATTAACTTATAGATTTAAAAAGTCTCAGTGGTAACCTTTTTTTTATGACATGAGAAGGCACGCGAGCACTCAGGCCACCTGATGGTAAGTGGGATCTGAAACCCATAGACATTTGGAATCTCAAGACTACAATCTCAAAACTGCAATCCTGAGACTTCAAATGCATTGCCAACCTTGAAGACTGAGATAAAATGCCTCTATGATAGTAATTTCACCGGTTTCACCTATGGAAATGGAGCCAAATTCAAGGGATTTTAATGATAAACTGTCAATAAATGATCGATTAGAACAGGTTCTTCAAGCCTTATTTTAAGAGAAATAATCCGCTGATTACCCAGAATGTTATATTATTTGTAGAGATCACATTTATAACCTATTTATAACCAAATATAATAAAAATAAATAACCGGGGGTTGGCCGTGGAAGCATACTTCTATAGTTTGAACTCAGGGATAATCGCTGGTTGGTGTCACAAAACTTTACTAAATTAAACTTGTCCAAAGGGCCTCTGCGTGTTGGCTTCGGCTCCATGTACGCCTTCCAGAGATCCGGGACTCCCATTGTCCCGTGATTGGTAAAGACATAGGTACAATTAATAATGTTGCACCCACGATCATCTGTCATGAGATTGTACATCCCGAGGAAGTGTGGAGGTCGAGGCATTTCAAATGCTAAGAATCTCCACAACCACGAGGTGTGCAATCTCAGGGATCTTTTTCTTGGTAATGAGGTTCGGATGCATCGTGATGTGGTTGCAGTAGACAGGAAACCCACGCCTCTCTCCTTGGCAAACGAGAACTGGCGCTGACCAACGGTGTATAGCACTGAAGACCGCAAGAATATATGGAAGAGCAAGGAGCTACACAGACGCTTCTACCGGGCCCTAACAAGGCCCGACGTAGACTCTTTAGCATCCGTGAACTGGCTACGGTTCGGTGACCTCTTTGGGGAAACCAAAGATTTTGTCTGTGCAATTGCTGACGAGGTCATAATGACGAACTATTACCGGAAATATATTCTGAGGGATGGCACAGTCGGCATTTGTTGGCCAACAGGATGGATGATCCTGACCACGAGGTTATGTCTGTGCAAGTAACATGCTCTTTAGTATGGTCTTGTTGAGTCTGAAGTGCCGTACTATAAGTACACACCGGCGCCAGTTCTCAAAATTGGTCCTGCTACGCTCTATTGGGATCGATCTGTCATCACGGACAGGAGTATTGTCGCCAATAAGCCTGATATCGTGTTGACAGATCGATCTCAACGCTGGGCAGTGCTCGTCGACGTCACCATCACGCATGACGACAACCTCGTGAAGGACAAGCTCAGCAAGTACCTTGACTTAACTCACGAGGTTACCGCCATGTGGGATGTTGACTCGACGATCATTGTCCCGATAGTTGTTTCGGGAAACGGTCTTATAGCGAAGAATCTCGACCAACACCTCAAGAGACTCTCGCTACATGGTTGGCTCTTGTGCCAGATACGGAAGGCAGTACTCAGTACAGTTAGTTTTAATAAATATTTAAAAAATCTTCCTCTCATTTTACTTCAATTTCCTCTCCATTAATTGGGGTTGGCAGTCAGCTCTTCATTCAACTTCCTATCTATCAACAAAACCAAAAACTCTTACTTACTTGTAATCATTTCGTTGAAACCGTCCAGGAAGAAAGAGATATCGATGTTGTCATTTTCCAGGAACGCAACGAACTAAAACAAATAAAACAAGTGATCAAGTTAAGTCGTAAACACTTTAGTTTATTTTAGTTTATTTATTCATCAATCTTTCGCTCTTGTTCGTTAGTTTTTTATTTTATCTTGCATGTAGACCGTACAAATATTAGTATACAGTATGCCTTTGAGATCGGGGCTTTAAATGTACAGTCGAGTTCATAAATATGTGTACACTTTAGTACCTTGTCACTTTAATCGCTGCGACAATTCATATATGGCAATCTTAACATGACATTACATAGACAAGGTACTAAAGCGTACACATACGCGATATTTATGAACTCGACTGTTTGTACTTGTCGATTCTTCATCCCAAATGGAACTCCTTTTTTCTACAACTTTAAAAAACTATGTATTTTTTTCAGTTGCATACAAAATAAATGGTATTTTGAATGCACGAATCGTACAGGCTCGTTACATCAAAACAAAACACACAGGTTCAAGGCCCCTGTGTACTAACAAACACTGTTGATAGTATCTCACCGTTTTAATACACTGATTTTACTAGAAACGTTTAACTCAGTGATTAATAAGTTGTTTTTAAAGTCGTTGATCAAAATAGTAGCATTTGAGGAGTGAAATCAAGGTCTTCATTTAAAGGCCCGAGCACATAGCCGCCCTGTACAATACCATAATTGACATGCGTTACTCAAGAGAAAACTACTACTGTTAAGAAACCATAGCCATAATTCAATATTTTTTTTGATGTAGACCTCGTGGCCAACCAACCGTCTCACGGATGTTGAAGTAGAACCCATTACAAACGCAAGCATCACTTTTTTTGGTACATAATTGGTTAAGTCTTGTTGCTAGAGACCCTGCCACGAAGTTTGCTACCCTGGGCTATTTACCAGTAAGGGCAAATATTAACGTGATGAGCACAAGAAAGGTAAAGAAAAAAAAACATTGAATGGATGTACCATCGAAAACATCCTAGATTCAAGAACCAATACTCATCCTCATCACGCACTACAAAAAGAGTAGAAAAATAAAGCCAATTTTATTTAAACTATGTTCAGTTCAAGTTATATAAGACTTTCTCATAATTACATTTTTAGATGTACAGGGCTTTACAAACAGTAAAAAAATATACTCACAGCTTGGAACTCAGGCAACGACTCCATCTCAAAAACAAGGTCCTTAAAGTTAGAGGTCGCCAAATATTCGATCACGCTCTGGAAGTCATCAAACTTCGAGTATGCCTCAAAGAGAGATTTAAGCCCGTCTCCCGCCTCATCTGCGATTACCGCCAGGAAGTCTCCGAAGTGTTCATGGAAGTCCTTCTTGGGCTGGGGAGCCGAAGACGCGACGGCGACCAGGGCGAGGAGAAGTGCGGCGACCTTCATGCTGGAATCGTTGCTTGTTGCGAACTTAGGCGTCGGTGAGCAGTCGCATGCATTTTTATAGAGATGTGAAGTAGATAAGATAGATATGGGATACTGGGTAAATCCAATATCATTCTTGATACGAGTGGTAACGAGAGTAAGTTATCTTTGACACTTTGATCGATTGCGGTCGCCAAGCACAGAGAAGAGTTTAGTAGGGCGTTAAAGTATAATATTGCATCTACATAAGATATTTTCCTATCTTGATAAGCCACAACTCTCGTAATATTTGCAATCATAATTGTAAAGCATCTCAAGATCAATAAGTTGAGAAGATACGATAATATCGCTTAAGCAAAGTGAAATAGAATCCCTGTCAGACGCTTTGAAGTTTAGTATTATACCTACATAGTTCCCGGGACGTACAAAAGCCGACTTGGATCCATGTTAATGTAATATTTTTAACTCCTTATAAACCCAGAAATGTCTTGATAAGATCCTTAAAGCACTACTCTTTATCCGGAATTTGCTTCAGACAGATATTAAGAAGAACCGCCACTGAATAACTCCTAAACTGATTAGGTAATACATTGACAAGTTAAAAATGTATTTTTTTCTTTCTGCTCTATTTTACGGCACAATAAATCCTTTATT
Organism: Acleris sparsana; assembly: GCA_923062465.1. Classification (NCBI taxonomy): domain Eukaryota; kingdom Metazoa; phylum Arthropoda; class Insecta; order Lepidoptera; family Tortricidae; genus Acleris; species Acleris sparsana. The sequence continues at coordinate 7,880,093 of OV281303.1, forward strand.
ATGTTGTAATATAAAAACAAATTCTGGGACACCTGTATGTCTTAAATTAAAATTAAATATCGGGGGCATCATGTCACACCAATTGACCTAGTCCCGAACTAAGCTCTACGTTTGTACTATGGGTACTAGACAAGTATATAAATACTTATAGAGAAATATATACTGAATTACATAGAAAACATCCTTGACTCAAGAACAAATATTCGCACTAATCAAACAAATATCTGTCCTTACCGGGTTTCGAACCCAGGATCACTAGCTTCGTAAGCAGGGTCACAACCAACTACGCCAGCGTGTCGTCATTGTGTGTAACAGCATGCGTTGTTAAATAGGTAAATAATACTAAGAAACCCTTATCTTTGTCTGGCAACAATAGTTATTTTATCTTTTCACATGTGATATCTAACAATGACTCATAATCAACATATTGAAATGAATTGAAATTTTGTATTTCGGTTATGTGTATTAGGTTCAAATACTGTTTTTTTTTTGTACTGGTTTTTCTTACACATTATTTCTGGACTAGAAAACGTCAATAAGCTCTGTAAATACTATTTGTTTTTCTAATTCCTGATTTAAAATTCTGTAATGTAGTTGCTAACATTTAAACGTTACAACTTCGTGACCCTATTTGTCTGATACTCATAAAAATCTTATGTAAAAAGTTGCCGTTTTATCTTTTTATGTGCACCAAATAGACATCTGTTCAGGACTTTGGTTAACCGTTCCATTGCTCCATTAAAAAATAAATAAACAAAGTTATCTGTATTTGACAGGGCTTTGGCAGCAGACGTCAACCTTAACTCCCAAACACAAGGAAGTATAACCCCCGGAAGCACCCAGCCGTACGTGCCGAAAATAAAACGTCATAAAAAGCCCGCCAACACTTGCGGATTACTAAAAATCTAAGTACAATGTTGTGTAAGGTCGCGTTGAAATTCCGCGGAGGTTTTGTTGCGGGATGTGCAATAAAATATTTCATTACTGAGAACATCGCGGGAAATTCCTTTTTGGGTCCGCAATCGCTGCAGCTGCGTCACTAATGTGGCGCAAGTTTGTTGCAAATGCTTTCTATTAGTTACTGAATTTTAGTTTATTAAATTTTAAACTCATAGCTATCAAATTTCCAAAGCAATCTTATAAGTTTTGTCTTTTTCCGGGGTGAACCCCGCTATCTAAAATCGGTTGAAAAAAACGTTTAAGAAAAAATAATAAAACGGCAAACTAAGTAACTTCATTAAAGTTAACACCAAAATGGTTGCCACTCAGCATTCTGTCAGACTTGCAAGCCTTGACGGTGTTTTTTACGGCCACCCACCGACTATGATGATGGATGAACTAGCAGCGCTCTCTTCTGTAAATAAATGTCTAATGTTTACTTCATTTTTGTGACTTTTGTGACTATGTGTGTGTGAAGGGTACCCATTATTTTATCGAAACACCTTTCAACAAAAATATCATCGCAGCATAAGTTAATTATCTTTTGTAGTCACAAGTGTAACCTAACCTAACGCAACATCATGGTTTCAGTAGAAATTAATGACGAAGCGAAATTCGACAAATTGATGAGTTACTGTTTGTGAGTTTATGTAATGATTTTTAATGTTTGTTCTCCTTAATGGACGTAACAGACCGACAGACTGTCTCACCTTGGCATTTACAATTGTGAGGTAAAAACAGAGATGGACTAAGTAGTTTTTCCAACAGGGCATACACAAAATGGAAAATATAACCTGTTTTACTGAAAGTGTCGCGTTATACTTCCTCAACAGCGCATTTCAGAGTGGTTTTCACTTAAAAAACTAGTCAGTACCAAGATGCAATAAGTGCTATCGTCAACCTTTTTATCCATAAACGGATATAGTGTTTTCAATCCACGAAGAAGAGCCGCTATTCAAATCCAGGTTGCACAGTTGCGTCAGAGTACGTTAAATAAACTATACAAGCTTTTCGCACTTTAAATACTGCATTTTTCCGGCACATTTTCCTGGTCAACTACGCGTGATGTTTTTATTTTATACTCATTGTTTTACGCTAGGTATATTTAAATGACTGTTGAGTTTCTTGCGGCAGTTTCTTCTCAGCAGTCTCCTCCTAGGAAACGCTGGTAGATCTTTGACGAGTAAAAGTGCCCGTGCGACCTATTAATGGAATAAACTTCTGTTAACTTTTTTGTTTTAAGTTTTTTTTTTGGATGAAATTGTCAAAATCTACCCTGCTCTATAAGGCGGTGAACAGCGGTCACAAAACGCATTGATTCTCGTCAGCCCCATCCAACCATATAATAATTATTCCCCTCAAAGGTCATTGCCAGGCATCTTAATCAGATCACAAGAGATATTACTCCCGACAACCTATATCAACATTATGTACCTTAAACTTAGACTACACTAAGCTAGTTTTCCAGGATAGCGCTTTTAAGTTAAGAAATTAGCAACTCTCGATCCGCGTAAACAAAATACGCTCGCTTTCTCTATTAAATTAAAAAGCTAGTCCGGATGCTTGTAAGTTACAATTTTAAGTTTCACGAGGTGAATTGATAGAATTTCCTAATTCGAATTTTTGCCTTTTCATCAGAATTGGTAAACTTTGTGTGTTAAGGTTCCTACAATAACACAGAGGCAGTTATCCTAAGCCTAGTAAAAAGGACTATGCCCTTATATTTTAATTAAAATTTAATTATTTTCGTTTTCTTGGTAAAGTTATATGTTTAATTTATTTAATGTATTGTTAAGTTTCGGTAAAAATTTAGTTTTTTCACATACTTAATCATACAATTTCAAACCTCGTGAGAACGTCACAAATAACGAAACACCTATAAGTCCTATCTTCATTTTATGTTTATATGAAGAATCAAGTAGTTTGGACCATTTTTTGGGAGTATGTGACCCGTTGCAATGATACGTCAATCGTACCTAAAAATAACTACTATTATACAAACGAACAAAAAATAGTAACTAATTCGTATTCTAATAAGTCCTAAATCGTATATATACGCAACCGAAGAACTATTTACTTGCTAGTAGGCTCTAGTAGCTTTACTCGCCTCGTGTAACCCGCGCCTTAATGTAGCACTAACCAACCTTTCCTTACATCCTGTCAGACCCTATTCATACATTTGCCACCAGGGCGCCCAGCATGAGCGGACTACAAAGGGAATTCCAACAAACGTACATCCTCGAGTACATGTCATTCGCAATCTGACTGTACATTGTTATCTTAGGACTGCGGGAACTAATTTTCGGTTCACGGAGTTACCGCGGACTGCGTGGCGCTCACTACAACACACCAGTAGGTAAACTTGCATGTTATCTCAACTTAGTTAAATCGTCTAGGAGTTGAAAGCGAGCACGATTTATATGTTTAATTTTACTTTGGGAAGTTTGTGAGGCGTTCATTAGATAATGTACGATTGTGACATGCTGTTCATGCCAAATTATTACAATTCTGATTTGGTATTGTTATTACTTTTTGTATATGCGAAAGGAATTTTATTTGATTTTGATTATCAGTAGGTTAGGAGGCCTGCTAAGCTAATATATAATATATATATGTATGTCAATCGTAAACACTGTCTGTTGATGATCAATCGTACTTGAGAATATTTTTTGAGGATTATGGTTGAGACTTTTTATGTTTATTAATTACATAATTAATTAATTAATAATACGGACAAGGTATTGGTGTATTTTGCGCACAGTCTACCTAAAGGACTTAAATGTAACTACTTACTATATATTCCATATTTTGTTTTATATTTGGATTATATTGTAAATAAACATTTAAATACATAGCACACATCCAAGGCTTAAAAACATCGGTGACTTTCTTTATTGGCAGGGTTTCTAGGTCACTACCAACTAAGCTAAACCTATGGATGGATTTAATTTCTCTGAAAATTAATTAATTTCTCTATCATGCCTGGAAAGAAGAGGTTTTTTTTTAAATGAAGGCGGAAAGAGCCTCGTATTCTATCCAGGGATTAATATAAAAGTATGAAAACCCATTTCGGTTCGCTGCGATATTTTGTTTAAAAATGTTCTCTACTTGAGTTACACTCTCGCAACTCGCCGAAATCTTGTCTACAGATACATGCAGCGCGATAGCTCTTAGAAGGTGCTTCGGGTTTGTACTTTTCTCTCACTCGCTCTAATACGATCTTATTAAGAGCGAGTGCGCCAGAAGTACAAAGCCGAAGCATCTTCTAAGAGCTATCGCGCTGTATGTATCTGTAGAGAGACTCAAACGTAGTGAAATATAAAATATCGGTCAAAAGCATGTTGGACCATGCTATACTGGTAGGGTTCCGAAGCCGTTACTACCAATACAAAAAACGATCACGAAAAACAACATATATGAACGAATTTACTTTTTAAAGTTGTTTTTTGCTGTCTTACATATTCTTAGATGATTTTTAGTTGGCATAAACTCTTTAGTCACGTGTATTTAGGAACTAATCAGGTATATTGTAGTTATTGTTTTCCTTTAAAATTCGTTGTGCTTTCATTTGAGATCTTTGTTCAGATTTTTGGTACATACTTGTAGTTTTAGATGTGTTTTAGGTATCTAATGATACCTCCACGTGATGTGGACGCGGCTCGCGAGCCTGTTCTACACAAGAAGCTCGGTAGTGTAACTGCTACGGGTACAGTTACAGGTGGCTAGTGAACCCGGCTTTTCAGGTCACGAAGAAACAAGCAAGGGCACGTATGACCCGAAAAACAAGCAGGGCAATTATGTTGTAGGTTGCTTTGCTTTTGTTATTTTAGTCATTGATGTATAATTGTGTGGTTGGTTTGTTAATTTAGCGTCGAGTCGAGAGCAGCGCTGTTTTAGCAGCGAATAACAGCACAAAAGTTCAAAGATACGTTTACTTAGAAAAGGTTCAATGTATTTTGTTGAAGCAATTAAATTTTGACAAATTCTTTCTTTACAATGAGATTTACGGTATTGTGTGGTTTCCAATGGCAGTTTGTGAGTTAAGTAATTAGACATTCTGTTATTGAAGGTAAAACAAAAATGACACAGCTGATTTTTGTTTTTTTTTTAATAGTTTTTTAAGAATAAAACGGAAAATGACACAATTAGAAAAAAAATAAGAAAAAAAAATCACACAATAACATATCAACGTTTATTTAAGAATATTTTACAAACACTTGTTTTTTCGTATAATCTCGTGTAAATAAATACGCGACAAGTAGGTTACCATGGCATGGCTAAGTAAATAAGAGAATGAGACTGTCCCTTACACTCATCCTAAACTGAATTACTTATTATTGCATGTCATGGTAACCCCCAGGTTGAGACAACACGTAAATTTGCCGTAACATTTCCCCGCGACACAACGGAGATGTATATCACCCCGATATGGTGATAAACTGCTAACTTTTTTTAATGACAAAGCTCCTTCAATTTAGTCACAGCGGTTTATAGGGCTCCGTACCAAAAGGTACTTCTATCGTGACCGTATTTACTCGTAATACTCCGCCTACGCGCCAGCGCCGTCATTCCGTCCGTATATCTCTCGCCTACCTATAGGTGATTCTTCTTCTTTTTATGCCTTGTCATTTACCAAAGGTCAGTGATCAGCTCTTTAAATCTGGTCCTGTCAAAGCGAGTCTCAATATAAGCTATACATACAAGATATATATATCTTAGCGCAGTTAAAATGGTTCAGTCCAAGTGAAACAAAAAGATGGAACACGGAACAGTGGCCGCGCGGTACAAGTAAGTGGGAGCTTTTCCAGCTGTGCCAAGCGAACCTCATTTATCGAGTTCAAATATCGAGGTGCGGCTTGACCCACGAACTGTGCAATCTTTGGCTGGTTGACGATTGTACAAGCCGCGCTTTTGACCCGCGATGAGCGTGAACTGCACATACTATTTTGAACGCTTAGCAGGCAAGACGTATCATGTCATGTAGCCGGGTCTTTAAAGATACAGTTTTATATCACAACATGAATTAGGGTATTTTCCCTAAAATATATCTTACGAAATATATCTTAACGCATTCACTGCCACCAACGCATGTAAGCGTTCTCCTGACTTCCACCCAGTGCCCTCAACGCATATGTGCGTTCCTACAGAAGGCAAGCTCCGTATAAAACAAAAGATGTGGTACCTTGCGAAAGTTCGAAAAACAAAACTGGCAGAGAATGAGTGAAAAAAAAACTTTAAAAAATGATAATTGAAATCTTTGGTCCCCCATACAAGGGTTTGTGATGAGTGGTACGAATTATCTTGTCGAATAAAAAGCTTTAAAAACCCGAGTGCATCTTTTAATACTCGTATTGTCCCCGATATATGTTAAAAACATTAAAACATCTTTTTTTACGAATTTGATACACCAAAATCTCGCCGTGGTCGCAATCAAGATTAATCTAATGACGTTTCATTTATCAATATCGATAACCCGTTGAGTAGTTACGAGGGGACATAGGAACCGTCCTTTTGGGATTCACCAAAAAATTATAAAAAAATATAAAATTATATTTCGTCTTTTTACGCCTTACTTTTACTTTTCAAGATTGTAACGATAAGCTAATGACAACAGAACTATGCTGGTTACCCCACTTATCAATCCTATTATTGTCGGGTATACGGAAGAAAAACAATACCACAACAACAAGTCAGCCAATATTTCCAGGTTTCGTCCGAAATTTCATCATTTAAAAACCCAGCTTTAAAAACATCACACTGTACAATTTTGAAAATCAAATGGATGAGCATGAGATACTCTAGTTGGTTTCAGAGGTTTCCACCCGGGCCGGGTTTCCAACAGGCCCACCATTTCAATAAAACCATCGATTCGTTCTGCTACGATGTCAGAGAAACAGAGCAGATATACGGGCCTAACTTATACCACCCCCATATTTCACGCAGGGGTTAAAATGAAGGTAAGCCGTGACGCGTCTAATTTTCCATTCCAACTTTTTTGGACAAGACAAATTCAACCTAATTGTGACTTACGACCGGTCCTGCCCGGGCCGATCCGACCGCGATAGCCCGGCGGCCGGTTTCATAAATGACACCTTTTTGTAACTATCAATCGCGAGAACGGGTTAATTCCTAGTTGTTGGTTTAGAACGACGTTGAATGAACGCGGGGTTTTGGCTCACCGATGTATGTAATCAATTCATAAGCCTTTACATAAAGTGAAACGTGGAAAACTAAATAACTATCGGTAGTTGTATTGATTCGAATTCGTATGGATTTTTTATTCCAGCCGGGGAAATTGTGTGTTCGTTCAATTCATATGAAAACTGTATTTCGATTTAACTTTTTTGTTTGTGCGATGAATAAAAAAGTAACGTAATAAAATTGTTTACACGATTTGTGTACGTCACCGCTGACCAATCTTCTAATTAATAACGAACCAGACGTCAAAGTAGATTAATTAACCTGGAATTTTAGGAGCTCCCTAACTTAATAATACTGTCTCTGCTCATTAAAGTACAAGATGAGCGCGATCATCCCGGTCTACATAATTAAATAGTCCCGGACTAAAACTCCTCGGGAGACGGCACAGAAATAAAATATGCACATCTGTCGTAGATTGAGAATGACGCCTCTCGAATCCAAGAGAAAGTTCCAAACTACGAACCTGTTGAAGACTTTGAAACTACTTTAACAGCTGAAATTGCCGTTTGTTCCTAACTTGTCAAGTGGAAATTTTATTCGATTGTGCCAAATACAAAAGAGGTTTCGTCAAAAGGGTAACATAGTGTACTTCACGATATTGTGAACGTTGGAAGAAGAAATCTGTGAATAAAATTAAAAAATAAAAGGAAACAGGAATTAGAAAGTAGAGTAATGCCAAAACTTTAAATGTAACTTAAATAAATTAAAATTAGATAAAGTAACAAACGATATACCTAATCTGTACTGAGTTCTTACTTAACGAGTCACACATCATTTTTTAGATTTACCAAAAACATATTTTGACAAAATTCACTTACGGATCTGCATAAGATAAATAAAAAATTAACAAAGTTTTTAGAAAAACATTTTTTAATTTTTATCTGTCCAGTAGTTTTCGAGGTATTCGTTACAAACATACAAAAAAAATCTTTGCTCATTATTATATTATTGCTGTTAGGCACTAGTTGCATGGCTCTCTATAGTGTCATTAAGAATATAATCCCTTGGGCATTCCAAATTGTTTAATATAACTTTTTTTTAACACTCTCTTCAAGGTACCCGTTGACTAAATTGTGACCGAAGGTTGACACATCTTTCTGGTCACGCTGGACATCGTGTTCTTTTTACCTTCTTACTTCAAAGTCTTGCGCAGCTGTTTCCACAAAATGTCCCATTTCTTTGACTAATGCGGAGTAACTCGTGATCCGTGATAACCCCACTTTCCTTGTTGTAACTTCAAGGCATTCATTGGTAAAAAACTTGATGTTTGTATTTTTTTACACAGATTGTAAGTGAAATGAATCAAATGAACCTTTTAGTATAATTTTAAGTATAAATAACTGAGCTATTGGAGCTATTTAATTGATCCCTTAACTTTACAAGAACAAACTTGATTGACGTAGGTAATCGTTTATTTATTTCGTTAGCCCTATTAACTTTGGTACCCACAACCCGATCCCGAATCCTCAATGATAAACAAAAGGCATCAACAGCATTAAAAATGTATTTAGTAAGAAATACAGTTATAAACAGACTTGTGCCAACAAACAACTTTCGAAACGGTCTCGAATGCACAAATATTTTTGAACAATGTGACCGGTCCGAGGAAGTCATCTTCTTCGACAAATAAACCAAAGTACGTAAAGGATATACAGAAACTAGCGAGAGCAATATATATATTTTAAATTCTTTCTTACTGGATGGCATATCGAAATTGTGCTTCTTTTTCTGTTTCAAGTCTAATACCTATAGGTATATTATCATCAAATGCCAGCTCAACGCATTTCTTTCGGACAATATCCCAATTTTTACCATTACGTATTTGTAATATTCCTATCTATTTAAATGCTCTGTCTTTAATAGTACATTTATGATACAAGTGTGCTAAGTTGACCATTGTATACAAGGCGCTATTGTGTGCCACAAGAAAGCCGCGTATATTATGGTGACAGGCACACGTGTTACATACGACGTTTTTCAACACACTTGCGAAAAAAGAACAAGACTCTTCATTTAGTCAAATTTTAATGTTATTTGCCGCATAAAAACTGTTTGTTGCTAAGAAAAAAAAAGGTATAACCCGACTAAATTATATCGCTTCTTCTTCGTACTTACAACTTGGTACTAGGCTACAAATGTAAATTGTTTGGGTTAATAAATTAAAGGCACTTGTGCGTAATATACTGAAAAAGCACGCGTGTTTAATATCTAGGTTTATGACCCAAAAATCGGTGGAATAAAAAGGTCGTTTTGAGCAAGTTTGTTGAAAAATACTATTATAATATAATTATAAACTAGAAAGTAACTTTGGCTTCAAAGCCGATACTTAGTTTGATGGTCGCAAAAACAACTTAAGATCTAGGTTATATTCGATTTGCCTGATTTGCTAACCAGTGCCAGGCGATTACTTCAGCACCGCTTCCAAACATTGACATTATCTTCATCTTGATGCTCCCTCCACGTCATCCACGACGCGCTGGCCTAGTTGGTAGTGACCCTGCCTACGAAGCTAGCGGTCCTGGGTTCAAATCCCGGTAAGGGCAGATATTTGTGTGATGAGCGCGAATATTTGTTCCTGAGTCATGGATGTTTTCTATGTATTTAAGTATATATTTCTCTATATAAGTATTTATATCGTTGTCTAGTACCCATAGCACAAGCCTAGAGCTTAGTTTGGGACTAGGTCAATTGGTGTGACATTGTCCCCTGATATTTATTTTATTTTTTATTTTATCCTAAGTAGAACCCGCCGGAACATCGCCGGGGCGCCGAAACTCGTAACAATGCATGGCTAAGTTTAATCCAAACTCGGAGTAAATAAGCCCTCCACATACAAACATTGTGCGCAAACGTACAGTAACATTGTGCTGAAAGTTATATTAATTAAAATTGAGGCTCTGGAATAATAATCATTTACATTCTATTAAAAAACCCATTTGAAGTTACGACGATTACTTGATGTGCAAATTATAGGTGGACGTCAAAGAAGAAGGTAAAAATATCTAAATAATCATTGACGTCATCCATACAAGGACAGTAGTCGTATGAACAGCACCATTTGTGAACCTTGTCACCTTACAATAAGTAAGCCTTATGAGTAGTGGTCAGTTACCAGTCATGCTGTTTATACTTATTATCGCTGAAGAATCAATAGATGTAGTCAGGTCGCATTCTACATAAGCTAACGACTGTATATATAGCACAATATTTTTAATTTGACTGTTGATAAGCAAGTTTATGCCTTATTAAGTGTGTACAATTTTATATAAATTGTTTTGGCACTGTAGCAATTTTTAAAGCTGGTTTTCTAGCTGTGGTTCTTAGCCAGTCTTCACAAACATCGGTTAGGCTGTTTAAAAGATATCAGCCCTGGAAGAAGGGGTCACCATTATATCGGGGGGTTTCTACTAGTTATACCTATTACTAAGGGTCATTTAAAGTTGGTACTCTCTATTTAAACGTGTCAGAAAGGGAAAGGGCTAAATTTATGTGACAAATATGCGTTACTTGTCGATTGTGAAACAGGCGCCTCTATTGCCTAACGCACTCGCAATGACAATCAAAGTGTAAATGTTGTTTTCATTTTGTATGATGACATGCATTCGATTTTCAAAATGAAAACAACCGTGATTGCGAGTGCGTTAGACAATAGCCCCTAGGGCTCTCCAGCCAAAACAATTGCGAACATGCGTTTTGTACTTATTCTGACATATTTCGTAATTGAAATGAATTACGTGACGTACCTACTTTCAAAGAACTGTACAAGTGCAATGTTATTCATAAATCACTTTTTAGTATCAATAAACTCTAACTATCTTCAAAATCGGAAAGTGAACTTTTAACTTGTTGAGCCGTTCAACATTGCGAAGTCAAGGGTTAAGTTTGTTACAACCGATGAAAATCACCCTCGTAGACTTTTACAATATTATGCTTATAATATTCACACCTAAGTGGCATTGAGTGTCAATTCAATATTTTAAACCAATAGGTCTAAACATTTTATTTAATTTACATAAGGTAAATACTGAGTTTTTAGGATTCAGTACCCGAAGGGAACCCGGGACCCTATTAATATACGTACGCCGTCTGTCCGTCCGTCCGTCGGTCCTAACTTTAAAGAGCTGTATCTTTCGAACCGTAATAGACATAGCGGGTCGGGAGGATTTACTATAAAAAAACAGTTAATGAAATTACAATAATAAAGGGGGACATGGAAAGTTATTTTCAACGTACTTTTAATTTTTGATCTATCGTAAAAACGGTATAGAAAATGGTTAAGTTTGAGTTTGTTTGAAGTGGACTCACTTTGTATCGATTAGAAGTCGAATTCAAATCGTAATATAATCATACCAATACGTTTTGATAGCTTTTATTTACTTGACAGTAATGGCGACTGAGTTAATTAATAACAATTCCAGGTCAAATACGATATTGTTTTTTTCGCCCTAGAATATCGGCCCTGCGCGAGGCCGACCTGCAGTTGACTTTTTTGTGACCTCGTATATTATCGTACAATTATTACGTTGAAAGGAATATATTGTTAATTGTATTCTATAATTATATTATAATTAACAACATTTTCTTATATTATTTATAATTTATGGTACCTATATCGCATTATACGCAACGACTTTAATCCCAAAAACACCTAAGTAGTCTCCAGAAAGCCGCTTCCGCGACTCTTATAGCCTTGTAGGTCCTATTGGCTATCTGCTATCTGGACATCTGTTGGCGTTCTCCAGTGTTTGTTTTTCATTTCTCGAAGCAACAAACGGTGGTAGTCAGAGGATGCGCGCGCACAGATCGCACCAGAGATAGCTTTGAAGCCCTATCGTGATCTTGCATCGCACACGGCGCTGCTGTAAGAAACTACTAGAATTATTTTATGATTTAAGACTTACGCAGTTATTGAGTTAAAAATATGACAGCCATTTTTAAAAGCAATAAAGTTCGAGAAAATTTTGAAATTAAATTTTCTTTCTTGTTATTTGTTATTTATAGACCATTGCAAACATCCAATCTTTATACAGGGTGTCTTGAAACTCTTGTGATTAATTTTAACAGTAGATAGGGTGGATTATTTGGATCATCCCTACATTGGTAATTTTTTTTTAAGTTAATATTTGACCGAGTTACAGACTGATTTATCATCGCCTTTCCTGACGATGCTCTTAGTGTGCCCCATCTTAACTAATTCATTCATAATTATGTGTCACAACGTATTGTAAATAAACAAACTGTTCCCTCTGAAAAATGATTGTGATCATGGCCAAAGCTTCCATGGGGTTCATAAAACTAAGACTTTATTCTGTAATATGAACGAAAACAGGGTCTCTATTAAGGATAAGGGCCTAATATGTAAATAATTTAAATATGAAACTTACGATTACGATTTTTAATCACACTCACACAGCTAAAATAGCAATTTTACTTTAAACTTCTTTTACGAGATCACGAATCATGGATTTATTTTATTCATTTGTACCACTATCAGGGATAATTACGAATAAAAAACAGAACAATTAAAACGAATCACTACGTTGAGACTGTGGTTTGACAATTTGACATAGTATTTTTTTAAATCTTGTACCATTAAAACTCTTTATGAAAAGAGGTTTAGGTTTCTTTTATTAAAATAAAATTGTCCCTACACGTAACGTTTTATCAGAATTACATTTAAAGCTGGTGTCATATACGTTGTTGAAAGATATTCGGATCCCAGAAGAAAGAGAAAACATAAAATTGCTTCGTAAGAAGAGGTCGACGTGGTGACACTACAGTATTCTTAAGAAGCAACCATCATTTAATGGTGGTCATTTAGTTGGGAGTAATAGTTTATTAGTCAGAAGGTTTTGGGTGATTGGATGATGTTACCAAAATTCCACTCCAACAAACACCCTCATTTTTTACAAACCTAAGTTACCGACTTGCTATACCTTTGCCACCAGTGCTTGATGATCTACATTGTCTGATGCTATTGCTGAAATGCAAGGCCCCTCTACTCAACTGGCATGTCTGGCATCAAGTTCAGCCCGTGTCTGACTAGCGCAGCTATTATGCTGCTGGGTTTTGTCCCTTTGTGAAAACATTTAAGCATATTGATGGCTTCCTCTACCTTGCTTATAACTGCATAACGTTGGGCCAAGTCTGTAGATTTACCTTGAGTGTTCGTGTGCGTTGGTGAATTGGTCATGCTACTCTCCCGTATAGGTTCCATTCGCATAGCATAGCGTGGCTGTAAATCCTAGTAATAGATTTAAGTACTGAACTTAAGAAAATGGACACACGCATGCACATGCGCTTTCTTATTTGAAAGAATATCCTTGTTTAAGGATCTATTTAAAGCATTTCATGATTAAAAGGATTATAGTTATTAAGAAAATAAAAAAATATACGGAGACATTTTTTTATTATGATATTATCTGTGATCGGATTTTAAAGTCATAATAGACGGACGTCATTCAAACAATGTAAACAAATATCACAATATAATACATTTATTATTATATTACAGAGTATTTTAAGCATTCGACCTTTTCCTTATTACCTAGACTTCAAGTAATACAGCAACTTCCTGCATGACCCTTGTTTCTAGAGTAGATTTGCTGAACACAATCACATTAAAATTATTGATAAGGGCTTCCACACTTCCAATAATGAGTTTCTACAATAAATGATTGTGCCTCCCCGTGATCAACCTCCTGGAAAATCTCACCACACATATATGTGTGATATTTATCACACATAACTCGAAAGTGAAATGGTCTCATTAATATTTTAATTTAATCATAAAAATATGGTCAATTTGTAAACAAATACATTTTACATGACCACAGCTGTCTTCGAACGTAGGTGTCAGCTAGATATCTAAAATCTATGTACTTATAACGTAAAATATTGAGGTTTTATATGTTGTATGTAAAGAGGTTGATATAGCTATAATTTCAAACATTGTTGAAAACAGGTAACGTGTATTGTCTCCCAATTGGTTCGAGTAAATATAAACACTGCAGTGTCGCTCAACTTTTTCTTCGAACTACGGTCCTACTACAAAAGTCATAGTGCAAAGTCACGCTAAAAACATACTTAAACAAATATATTAATGAAATAAGTTAGTACCTATACTAGTTTTTTACACCGAATATAATAAATAAAACCGGGTTAAATGACTTTTTAGTCAAGGTGTGAGTATTTTTCTTATTAACCTTTTTCGATCCATATTGACTGCCCTACAATTTGTAGTGACAGACATAAAAATAGTTGCTCTATGGTGAAAAATAAATGTCATAAAATCGTGGTTCGTTAAATAAAATTCTATGAAGTATTGAAATAATAAATGCAGTAAGTATGTTGCACTTTTTTGAACTGCCAAAAATGTATTCAAAGTACTTAACAATTATTGCTGTTATTGTTTTAGCATAAAGGCGGCATGCATGCCGTTGACGAAGGAAGGTGAATGAGATGTTGAGGAATATAATTTACAGCAGTACCCGAGGTATCTTACTTAATAATATTATCCTACTATAATATTGTGTGTGCGTGTGTTAGGCCCGTATTAATAAACTGATCTCAACTCTAATGCTCATCTCGAGGTGCGTCAAAAATGACAGTGTTCTATGGTTTGGCGTTTACTTTGACGTATCTTGTGACGGGCCCCACAGTCAAGATGAGTTTATTAATACGGGCCTTAGTTTGTTACTCCTTGACGCTACATCGGCTCGACAGATTGGGATGAAAATCAGTATGCACAAAGTTATACCTTGGATAAGTTAAACATTCCCGTGGGAATTTCGATAACCGAATTTGACGCGGACGAAGTCGCGGGCAGAAGCTAGTAAATTATTAAGTTGGTATGTTTGCATGTTTGGGTGTATGTATGTTATGTTACTCAATCAGGTTTCAACCACTGAACGGATCGGGGAGAAACTGGGCACACAAAGTATACTTCAATAAAGGTGGAGGTTCCATTGTATGTTCACCGGTTTCGCCTTCAATTAAGGACCGATTAAAAAAATAAATTGTTTTATACAGTAGGTATACTTACGAGGTGGTCCCATTGTCACGAAATCTGAATCTAATGAGGGGATCCCACAAGAATTGAGGGAAATGGTCAAATATTATAGGCTTACATATGGCGATTTTAGTATTTTTAGTTAGTAATGCAGCATTATTTGCATTCAGAAAGTGTCATTTAGTGAAGTGGAACTGATGATGAAGACCACAGATTCCTCAACGGTACCTATTTTAAGGCTGGCGATAAGATATCTCTATTAAGATAGTTGAGCGACTATAGCGAAGAACGTTTAATATGACTATGTTCCAGCGGCGTTGCTTGCGTGGAGCTCGAATGTCTTACAGTTTCATATTAACTAAGAAGTAGGACTACATAATATCTTATTATGATCACTAAAAAGTATAATAAGTGTTTAAAAAAAAACTGCCTTCAACCACAAAAAATAATTTTAAAAATTGTATGTATAGGTAAGTCCAACTGAAGTCGGCTTTTGGTTAATATTGTGAGTCGACTTCAGTTGGACTGACCTATACATACATACCATTTTAAAAGACGTAATTTTTTGTCTTTTGTAGGCGGTTTTTAGTACCTAGGTAATTGCGATAATTAATTCTACGCGTTCGGACTTGCAGAAGCTAATTCAGAACAGTCTGCATGCCAAAGCCTTTGCTTTACGAAATGTGGAGCATATTTAGGTAGTTAATTTTGATCCATGTTCATAAGCTATGGGGTCCTAATAAATCCAAACTTTCGACTGTTGAAGCGCGAGCCGTCATCTTGAGTTGATGGGCCTAAATTAGTTCGTTTTCTAATAATTCCTCAACAGTTGCTCCTACGAAAAAAATGTGTAAGTATATGAGAAGAATAAAGAAAAGGAAATCGTGCACAGTTTGTGAATATATGTTTTTTTATATTCAGATACTAGCGTCGGAAGAAAATTTTGTTTACAAAAGCGCAAAGGCAAGAGAAAACAAAACGGTAGCATGATGAATTTTATGCTGGGCTTTACGTTAATATAACAACATAGAATAGGCATGTTACTAACAATATGGATGTGTATATCTGAAATAAATGGTTTTTAATTTAATTTTAATATGTGTAGCTACAGTCGTTATAGTATTTTATAAGCTGCACGCAAAATAGGCGCATACCTAAGTCGTCAAGTTGCGGAAAAGAGCCCGCCACAAACTATTTTATAAGCTTTATTTTACTTTTTTTATTTGTTCATATGTATGATTGGGTCGCATCTAGCATGCCAATTTTAAACCAGTTACGGTTATTAAAAAAGCGCTAATAAGTGGTAAAAAATAAAATGTTTTTACTCTGTATCTGTAAGAAAACATAATGTGTAGCCGATAACATGCAACGTTTAACAGCTGGTCTGATGATGAAGTTGAATGGTGGCCAATATTACGTACGTTGTGGCATTTTATTATACAGATGCAGATAATAGTAATATTTTCTTTTTTTAGGTAAATTAAGGCGTGCAACACGACTTTTATATTTTAAAAAGGAAACAGAAGAACGAAAACAATTATTGAAGGAAACGGAAGCTAAATCTCAAAATTCAAGAGAAGAGAATAGTAACATTAAGTTCTTATTTCATACTAACATTATAAATACGTAGCTCAGAATCCGAAAGTTTGCTTTTTTTCAGCCTTTATTTTAACTTGCATTGTTGGTATGTATGTAAGTTGTCCGTTAAAATTTGCAAGTCAATTTTGAGCCAGTTCCCGTTAATGGAATGGGCTGAAACTTGGACCTCATATGTAAACCCGATGACAATGCAATATTATGGTATCTAAGAGCTGATCTGATGATGGAGTCGGAAATTGGCGAAAGGATTTCCGCTATATTTAACGTAGATCCACCGTGTTGGGACTTTTAGTATAATATGATGATGATGATGATGATGACGATGATGATGATGATGATGATGATGATGATGAGGATGATGGGTAGGAACGAGACGCCCGGCCGGAGAAGGCGGAGGGGGCGGAAAATGTCAGATTTAAATCGCTTAACCGCTCCCGTGTTTATTTATTACATGTTAACCAGTTGACAATGTAACAATTACCTAATAATAATTATTGAGGCTAATCTGATGACTGATGATGGAGTCAGAAGGTGGGTGCAGAATATACATGGTTCTTTATGGTAGGTAGCTCACTGAGTTTGAAGTAGCGTGAACTTCTTTTAATATGTTCGTTAGTTTCTTTAATCCACCATAATTTCAACAAGCAAGCAGAGATGTTTGCAAACTCGCTTTCTAGTTTGGTCCTTATTTATATTATGTTTCTGTTCCAGGCAGCTACGTCGGTGTATGTAACAAACGAACTCTACCATTGGAAATGTATACATATTTTACTTCCACAATGCTGAACTGACAGAGATATTTAGACATACTGTAGATAGCATCATGTAAAGCCCGTTTAACGCACAAAAGTTAGGTTAGGTTAGGTTTTACGTCGTACCACAGATTCAATAATAGTTACTACGTCGTACCAAGTGGTCGTCTGAACACGCAGGGAACGTAAAGCGGTCAGAGTTCGGCTGATGATAACGCTACGTGAGATTCTTCGGTATCCGTAGATGGATAGTTCCCGAGGGAATAGCGATACACGACTTGAATGCGGACGGAGTCGAAAAGCTAGTTGTTCATAAGTTTCTATCAACGTAGACAAACTATTCCATTCAGCGTCACGCCCTGTGATACGAGTCTGATTTGGTTTGGTTGGCAATATGTTTATGACTTTCTACAACCTCTGTTATCTATAAGTGTACTGTGTATTACTAAGCATACTATTCTTTATTTTATCTAAACGAGCGTCCCCATCCCCACTGAGAGCATTCGCATGCAATGAGCATTCGGCGCGAACTTTGAGTGGTGTGTAAGCTTTTTAACGGTCGGCTCAACGTCTATACCACTCGAATATTCACGCGAATGCTCTCAACGGGGATGCTCCTTTATAAATATTCTTATTCTTATATTTTTTTACTGGGGCTGCATACAACACTGTATAACAACATTTTTTTACATGTGTTATCGTAGGATGCCATCTATTTGGCATAATTTTTAATGTCCGAAACGTATTAGAAATAACCAGTTTTGCATAATTTATTTACGCCGCATCTCAAATTTGCTGAAATTTTATTTGGCATAAATCTATATTATTCGAATGATTGTTTACGCGGATGATATGTTCGCATAATATTGGTACGCAAGAATTTCATTATGCATAATGTTGTTTAGCATATCTGTAATTTAGCGAAACTTTGATAGCCCGAAATCTTGTCCGAATTTATGTCCGAAACAACACTATTTCTTGATTATTGTTAAAGTAAAATAACTGAATTTTGCGTTGTAACGTGTACGTTAAGTAGGTGTAGGTTAGGTCAATTTGAAAAGAAAATAGGTTAGAGTTGTCTTCAGACGCGAAGCGCCAAACTACGCGGAATAGGGTATCCGCTTCGCGGAGCCCCGTCGACACCGCCCCAGGCAGGCAGCGGGACATATGGTGAATCTTCTCGATTAGGTCATTATTAGGTTATGTTAATATTAAATAATATTAATAAGTAATAAGTAATCTATTATTTGTTATATTACACACCACTCAAAGTCGCTCCTTTAGATAAAATAAAGTATAGGATGCTTAGTAATAACATACACAATACGTATCCATTTTCTACATACTTACAAAGAAATGTAACAGTTTGGGGTTGCTGTTGACTCTCCCTAGCAACCCCAAAGATTAATTTAAGAATTTGTTATTTGTTAAAACATAAAAACCCTGCACACCGAATTTAGGTTAGGTACTATAACCAACATGGAAAAAGTCGAATTTATTCTGTCGACATGTTGAGCAAAAGCTTTATTCTCTTGATAAAGTACAGCATACGCTCGCAAAACAATAAAATGCACAAGTGTTTTAGTTCATTTGTGCTCTCGAGCTACGGAGGTACATTTAAAACGAAGTGTTTACTAATTCAGTACATGTTGGACACAACAACGTAATATTTTAATTAATCATAATTTCTTAAATTCAAGGTTGCTGGGGAGATTGTCCACGGAAACCCCAAATTCAGATCATTTGTACTCTCGATCTATGGAGGTACATTTAAATATAGTGCGTATTAATTCAGTAAATTGGGTACAACAGCGTGACGTATTAATAAATAACAAATTCTTAAATTAATATTTGTAGCTGCTGGGGACATGCTCCACAGCAATCCCAAACTCAAAAAATGTGTACTCTCGCATGATCTACTTGATCAAACTTCTGCTAATGAAAAGTAGCACTAGTTTGGTCAACCGGACTAACAACCGGACTACTGCAATTAGACCCGTTTTTATATCAGGCCCGAAGGTCTAAAAACACTCAAAAACAGGAGCTCCGTCGACGCTCGGGCTCGGGCTGTGTTCCCGTGAGTTTGATTTTGAAAGAGAATTATACGCAAAATGAGTCGTGGTGTGAATACGGGTGAATAAAATGAACCATAGTCACACCGGTGTGGTAAATTGGTGGGACTACGGATCAGACAAGGATCTATTGAGGTACATTTCTTTTTAATAGGTACAAGTTTCATTACATATTGTGTACATTAGCGTTATGCTTTAAAATAATTTATAACAGACGGTAGGGTGTCCAAGAAGCATGACATATCTATAGTTCCTTCGAAGGAACATTCAAAGGAACTACCGCGAATAATCTGACCCTTTTTAGTTTCCTGGCCGTACTAATGAGTTCAAGATATTGTGCTTAAGATGTTCTTAAGGCATTTATTTGTGATGATCAGTCCACAGATTAGAACACAAGGTGCCACAGAATAAGTGCTATTAAACTATTAAAAAAGACTTATGTTTGGCCTTTTTATTTATGAAATTCATAATAGAGATATATGGCGTAAGAATGAAAGAAAACCATAAGGGCATCTATGGTATTCTTTCATTCTTACGCCATACGTAGGACGTCATAAGGTTTGGATAGATTGTCTTTGGTCTGTGTCTGTAAAGACCAAAGACTTCCAACAGGTCCATTCTCGACCTTCAATTTGACGTTGTGACCGTGACATTTGAAGGAGAAAAAACAGCGTAGTTTCTGTTTCATTTCCTCTTCAGAATCCGTAATCTAAAACGCAGAGAAAGATAATTTTAACTTAGGGCCGGTACAGACGGACTGCAAACTGTCAGTTCGAGGGCAGTTCTGATGCAGATGACGTAACTGCATCAAAACGTACGTATGTCAACTGCACTTGAACTGCCATTTTGCAGCTAGGTTGCAGTTCAATGCTGTCCATCTGTACCGGTTCTTATAGTCCAGGTTCTATGTTAGTAGGTAGGTACTAATTCTATGGGGTAAGGTAGGTGCAGCTTTACTATAAATAAAATGTTTATTTAATATTTTGGTAGAGCTTATTTATTTAACTTTAAAAATTAACTATACTGGTCTAGCAGTGACCAGTCTAAGGACACGTGTGTCTTGTACCACGTTCAGGGAGCGAGTTTCTAGAAAACAAACGAGATAAACAGTCGCTGTTCAATCGAATTACTAAAATCGAATTCAAAATATTAAAACTAACAGCGACGTTTATACAAAAAGTACAGTGCAACAAGGTTACAAAAACCTTCTTGCACTACAGTACCTACCACGTTGATTTAAGTCTATCAGAAAAGCAGGGTTTACAATGGGAGTCTTTAATGACATAAGCACATCAAGTTCGCAAAAAAAAAGTTGGATTTTTGAACACACACGGCTGGCTATGGCTATAGCAAGACATTTTTTTCTTCTTGTCAGTTTATTTATTGATTTATGAGGATTTTATTTGTAAATGTGTAAGATAATTTAGTTTTGATCGTATACTTCGGCACAGGGGAAAGTTTATGTAAGGCTTCTTACAGACAAGCGGCATTTAGGCCGACAGGTGGTGACGGCTGCAGTAGCCTCTGCCGTTGGCAACATGCCGCTCGTCTGTAAGAAGCCTAAGGCGACTAACAAGCGACTAGGCGGCTGGTAACTGTTATTTATTGCTCTAAGCCTGGAACATGGATAGATTGAATATGTACTACTTACGCATATCGGTTCCATGGCCTGGGATCACATACAAATTATAATCAAATATGCGACGGCCTTTATATCCCGACTGTTACCTATGTACCGCCATAAATGACCATAGAGATCAACACGGACGGCGGACGGCAATAAACGGATCGTTTATTTCATGTCCATCCGAACTTTTTGAAGTATATGACAGTAGCTATTTATCAAAGAGTTGAACTTGAACTTGACCATGAAGTCTATGAATTTATGGTTGTCATTTCATCAGATGTCATGTTAAACTAAATTTCAGATTTTTAAGTCTGAATTATTTTTGCTTAAAAACAATTATGTGGTATATTTTAGAGTAGAAAGAAATGGTAAATGTTCAGATCTCAACATCCCTATGAAACGAATGCTACAATCAGGTCTCGGCAGTGCATATTCCAAGAGATCTAGTGATCATTTTATAACCCGCTAAAATGTTCAGTTGCAAAAACGAAAATACAGTTGGTAAGTTGCATTTAAATGAATCTTTTTTTAATGTTAACTTAATTTTAATTTACATGGACCGAACTGTTTACATACCATGTAAACAACGAATGGTCTCAGGTCATTGACCTCGAACTTGGAATTTTGACGTTAGTTACTACGAACGTTTGGAGTAGTATAGTATCAACGTCAAAATGTCAAGGTCAAGATATCGGCTGCGACACATCAAGAAACAAAACGAACATAATGAATTTTTTTTTTTTTTTTTTACTAACAGAAACAAAAATGAACCATACCCCCGTGATCAGAATCGTGCGAACTATTACCCCGCCAAATTTCTCACAAGAGTTTCAAGACACCCTGTATAATACGTATATAAAAAAAATATTGACCGACTGATCAATCAACGCACAGCCACTGGACCTAGGGACCTGAAATTTGGTAGGAGTGCCCTAGGGGTTAAGGATTCGTCGGAATAGACCCTCAACGGGAAGAAACAGGGGTGTTTGGTTGTCCACTGGTTCCTCTAACTGCAAGAACCAGGATGGCAGTATCTCAAGGTCTCGTGAAGAAAGGCAGCCAGGTCTGTTCAATAAATTGTGGTTTCCAAGCAAAATAAATGGCGTTTAATCGTATCTGTATACTACCAATTACAATTTAATAAAAATGGCAAATAATCTTAGTGTAATTTTTAGGACGACTAGTAATGCGCATGTCTTACAAGATGGGTACATCGTTTGCTTTTTAAAATGCGATAACATTTCTCTCTCCATAAATCTGATTCGATTCTTACAATTTTTGTACATATTGTAGATTGTGTGAATCTCTTTGATTATTTATATAAAAATATTTGAAAGTAAAATTGTACTGATTTTGACAAAACATGAACGAGGGCCCCTTATTCTGAACAGTTTCTCAATAGTTGAATTAACATAACGGAAAACTAAAAACATCAATCATCATTTTAGGGAACTTTTAGAAATAAAATGCAAGTAAACGATATTAGTCTTTATTTTTTATAAAAACATAAATCAGTTGTTTTTATTCCGATAATCATCAGCAAAAACACTTACCTATCTTTTGAAATTAAAACGAAGAATAAAAATTAAATTATTATTATTATTATTCATAGATATTTATTTAATTTTCTGCAAATTAGGTTTTTTATAATAAACATTCAAATATAAAAGTAAAATAACAATACTAATACAAAAAATATACATTATAAAAAACCTAACCTACGGGTGCCGCCGGCAGCGGGGCAGGGCTCAAGCTACCGGTGGTTAGGGCTGCAGAGAGAGGAACCTCCTCACAATGCGTGCCGTGTCAAGGAGTACTGCCTTCTGTATCTGGCCCTTGATCCAGCCATCTAGCGAGAGTCTCTTGAGGTGTTGGTCGAGACTCTTCGCTATAAGACCGTTGGCCGAAACAACTATCGGGACAATGATCGTCGAGTCAACATCCCACATGGCGGTCACCTCGTGAGCCAAGTCAAGGTACTTGCTGAGCTTGTCCTTCTCGGCCTTCACGAGGTTCTCGTCATGCGGGATGGTGACGTCGACGAGCACTGCCCGGCGTTGAGATCGATCTGCCAACACGATATCAGGCTTATTGGCGACAATAGTCCTGTCCGTGATGACAGATCGATCCCAATAGAGCGTAGCACGACCATTTTCGAGAACTGGCGCCGGTGCGTACTTATAGTACGGCACTTCAGAATCAACAAGATCATATTGAAGGGCAAGTTGTTGATGGATGATCCTGGCCACGAGGTTATGTCTGTGCAAGTACTCACCGTTGGCCAAATGCGAACAACCGGAAATTATATGTCTGAGGGACTCGCCGGGGCAACGGCACGCTCGACAAATGTCAACCGTGCCATCCCTCAGAATATACTTCCGGTAATTGTTCGTCATTATGACTTCGTCAGCAATTGCACAGACAAAACCTTCGGTTTCCCCAAAAAGGTCACCAAAACGTAGCCAGTTCACGGACGCTAAAAAGTCTACATCAGGCCTGGTTAGGGCCCGGTAGAAGCGTCCGTGTAACTCCTTGCTCTTCCATATGTTCTTGCGGTCCTCAGTGCTCAACACCGTTGGTCTGCGCCAGTTCCCGTTTGCCAAGGAGAGAGGCGTGAGGTTCCTGTCTACTGCAACCACATCGCGATGCATCCTACACTCATTGTTAAGGAAATAATCCCTGAGATTGCACACCTCGCGGTTGTGGAGATTCTTAGCATTTAAAATGCCTCGACCTCCACATTTCCTCGGGATGTACAATCTCATAACAGATGAGCGCGGGTGCAACATGCGATGTGATTTAAGCAGTAGACGGACCCTCCTATCCAGAGCATCCAGCTCAGTCTGAGTCCATCTTAGTATGCCAAAGGAGTATGTGAGCAGCGGCATCACCCAGCCATTGAAGGCGCGCACCTTATTGCCACCCGACAAAAGACTGTTAAGAACTTTTGTCAAGCGACAGAAGAAGCGCTCCTTCACTGACTGCTTGACATCGCCCACCACGATACCCAAAGACTGTGACATACCAAGATATTTGTAGGTTTCAACTTCGGAGAGAGATCTGAGAGTCATTGTCTCAGAAAGTTGCAAATTCGATGAATTTACTACTTTCCCTCGTTGAACATGCATAACCGCACACTTATCTACACCGAATTCCATCTTGATCGCACTACTGAACTCTTGTGTGATTTTCAATAGTGCGATAAGATCTTGGCGTTTCGATGCAAACAGTTTGAGGTCATCCATGAACAATAAGTGAGAAATGACTTCAGCTTCTCTACAAAGTCGATAGCCAAGCCCAGAATCCGACAGCAAAGAGCTAAGAGGATTCAAGGCTAGGCAAAACCACAAAGGACTCAGACTGTCACCCTGGAAGATGCCTCTTTCAATCCTTATCAAGTTAGGCAAATCAGAGGGGACATCTCGATCACCTGGTTGACGAAGGACTGTGACCCACTGCCTCATACACACACCTAAAAAGGACCTCAGGGTTGCATCAACTTTATACAACTCTAAGATCCTTTCGAGCCATGAATGAGGCACTGAGTCATAAGCCTTCTTGTAGTCAATCCAAGCAGCTGAGAGGGCCGCCTTGTTTCGTCTAACTTGCTGGCAAATGGTCATGTCTATGAGGAGGAGCTCCTTAGTACCGCGGGACCCAACCTTACACCCATTTTGAGCAGAGGCCATAACGTTGTTTGCAATCGGTAACGGTGATGGTCGGCTCTAGGGTCTGAAACAGAAGCAGCATCCGATCACGATACGCAGTGAGGTTAGTTTCTCCCTCTGTAGCCCCGTAATACGCTCGCATGCAATTTTCATTGTTAATTTCATTATTATTATTATTATTTTTAGCCCGGAATGTCCCACTGCTGGGCAAAGGCCTCCTTCCCACCTTTCCAATACCGTACATGGAGCCGAAGCCAACACGCAGAGGCCCTTTAGACAAGTTTAATTTAGTAAAGTTATGGGACACCAACCGGCGATTGTCCCTGAGTTCAAACTAAAGAAGTATGCTCCCACGGACAACCACCGGTCAGTGTAAAGACTATTTAAGAAGGATGGGAATACTAATAATAGGTTCTATGAATGAACTGATATGGATTGGTGAACTAGGCTATTGATGAAACTACGGTGCCTGCCTGGCCAATGCTAATTACTTTGGTTTAAATGGCAGGCGGTGACTCGCCAACTCAATGGAATGGACCTCCCGAAATAGCCACATATATATATAGCAGCAGGGAGGCAACAGTTCCAGAGGGGCTAAGGGTGGAGAGGTGCTTCTGGACTTTAAACGACCATAAGGTGCCAACTCCTTCTCACTTATTATTGATAAACCTAAATGTATTTACTTAATTCATTCAATTGTATAAAAATACTTTCACATAATATTAGTTCGTATAAATTTCCATACATTTCATATAAAAATAGTGTTAATTATTACAAAACTATGCCTAAAAGTTGAACGATTGAATTTACTTGGTTCCGCTTTGGGAAACTGAATTTATGAAATGAACGAACAAAATCCATTAAGAGTTCATTTATTGGAAAAGACCCCATCAGTTGAACAAGTAAATTTAATTCGTTCAAGTATTAGGTACATACTTTATCATTAAACAGTGATGTTTCCATAGTAATTAAAAATCCAAAATTGGGTTAGACGTCAAAAGTTAGGTTATGTTCATCTTTTGGTTACAAATACAAGGGCATTTAACGATCATTTTAGGTTGTAAAGTACTTTGGTACTTTACAAGTGGATCCATTTTGTTGTTACTTTAATAAACCGTATTCATTCAACAAAAGTTACATTGGGTAATTGGGTATATTCACAGCTTCTGATAAAGGATCATGGGCACTTTAGTATGGAAATTGGGTGTGGCGCCAACAGATTTGAAACCTATCTATTTAAAATGTACTTACAGTTAAAACATAATTTGTATGGACTGTATATCTTATTTTCAAGTGCCAATATTTTTGTTCTCCGGTAAGCTAGGTATTTACGGAAATGATGTTTTACTTAACTAATTCCTTTTTAATGCCTCCTAAAGCCCAACAAAAATTCAGCTTGGAATCATTACTGCGGACTGTCCGTAGTCCTACCAGTAGTACTATTGTTTTTACTCATTGAAACCCAAAGCAAAAAACCAAATGGCGGGTTTTCTATTATTGGTACATTATGACTATGCAACTGTCGAAGGAGCTGGGTCTGAATAATGGCCTTGGGCGGATAAAGGTTTCAATTCTGTTGGTGCCACACTCAATTTGCCCATGATCCATAAATAATCAAATCTTAAGATCGCTGCCTCCTTTTACCGCAAATATACATTGACGATTCAGGAATTTTATCACGAAATTTAGTATTTTGATCTGGTAACACTAGTCCCAAGAACAGACTTAACTAGGTACAACAAACAAAACAAACAACAATAAACTTCGGAAGAATCCTTCTCTTTCACACAGCGACGAATGTTGTAGTAGCCGTATTTATAATTGATCATATACAGGTGACTTTAAATTGGAAATACAAAGCACTTAATTGTGGCTGAGTTAATGACGAAAAGGGCATTAAATTATCTCAGAACATGTTAAAATATGCCTTCTTTAACTATATATATAGTTAATTTTCACATTAAACTAGTTTTTAAAATCCGTAAGTGTGGTTACCCTACATTTAATACCTTAAGGCTTGTTTACACTTTGTGAAGTAGCAAGTGCAGGTGAGAAGTACAAGTATAAAGTGATTAGTAAAATCAACGAGTAAACGGTCACGCTGTTAAGTGACAAGTGCGAGTGCGAAGTAAAGTAAATAGACGCTCGGTCTATTTTTGGCTGTTAAGTGTCTATTTGCCCCCGCTCACCCGCGTACTCCCCGCACTCGCAGTACGTCTTAACTAAACAATGTGTAAACAGTATCTCCTTGTTAACTGCATAATATGGATGCGAACGAATTCTGAATAAATTCTTCTGCTGATTCATTTTCTTTGCCCTTTAAGGTTTCTCGATTTCATCTAACACCTCATTCTCCATTTCTGAAGCAATGATCGCCACTATCCTTTTTTAAATATTTCGTAATTCTCATCGTTGTTCGTCCTCCATTTTGCTTCTCACATTGCACCTGCTTAAAGAACAACTAAGCAATGTGTAAACGATTTCTTAACATTTATCATCGTAAAAACTTGTCACTTACTCACCTGCACTTGCTACTTCACAAACTGTAAACAAGCCTTTACTCTCATATCTGTCACTCGATGATATCAATCTAATTTAAACATATGTCGTAATAATGAGGTATGGTAAAACCCCATCAAGCCGAAAAATATAGAATAATTTAAAACTTAGTTTTTTTAAAACTTATAATTAAATTAGCAGCATGAGACGTAGGAAAGGGGTTTAGTTTAGGGAAGACGTGTATGAAACATTGATTTTGTACAACAAATTTGAAGTCATACTGTATATACCTAGGGGTGGCTAGAATTACACTTCTAATTTAAAATTTAGTTGATGTGAGATTTTATTTAGGTGGTTTATTTTTTACTTTTGATCACATTATTTTCTACCATTTCTTTTAAGTCCTTCAAGATTTAAGACAAGGCTTCCTTCCTTATACACTATGTCCTCTCTTGATGTTTGATATTGATCTTTAGAAGTGGCGGCATCACAAATACAGCGCGTTTTTTTTGTATCCCGTTGTTTATTTTTATTTAAAATTGTCTTCCAATTAGGGCTATAACACGAAAGTCGTTTATAGCACCTCTTGGTCTTGTTTTCCGGATTTATTGTTCCCGTTTTTTTTTCACTTGTGTTACATCAATTCCCGCTATTCGTTCGTCTAAATCGAAAGCTGCATATGTTTGATTACTAATAATGTCACTTTCTGTGTCATTATGTGAAAACATATGTGTACTGTGAAATTTGGAATACATCCATAGTATTGGCATTCTGGCATTATTCCTGGTTGTGTCTTTCAAAGGTGGAGGCTGTGTTGGACGCGGTCTTGGAGCCAAGGGGTGGTAATGATAAGTTAAGGAGGGTGAATAATGTGGTTTTTGGGTTATCTCACTATCAATTATTGATTTGACCATATTAGTAATCGGAACAAGTCGTACTAATGGAAGTTTAGGGGACCACGAATCTTTTTCGTCAGGTTTGTTTTCCAGTTTTAGAGCTTGCACACGCTGCGTCGTAGATTGAATATGCTTCTTGGTGTTTCTAAGTTCTGGTTTATTTATATGTATGGAATCGCTTTCTTTCATGGTCAACTTGGAACCTAATAAATTTAAATCGTAGAATCCGTTGTTTACTAGTTGAGGTACCAGGCCATCAAAAAAATGAGACTTAGATTGTTGTTTGAGTGCAATGTATGATCTCTGATCGGTTTTTTTGCTAGCCTGTTCGGCTTCGAACAGTTCGGACTCATTTATTTTTGAGTTACTCAAGCGATGTTTTTTATCTGTTGCGTTGGCACAGCCCGTAATCTGGAAAACATTAAAAAAAATAAAGAAAGTAATAAAAATGAGGATGTTAGGATGTCAGTCAACTTCACCTGTCCGTGGTGCACCCTGCGGATGGACAAACGAGTCTTTGGTGACCGACCAATGGCGGAATAACCAATAAAGAGGGTAAATACTTAAATACCACAGACCAATGCCAGACAGCAGCTTGGCGATTAAAGCATACCCCTACATAGCTGCACGGCAGAAACGTCACGTCACGGTAACGGCAGTGCAGGGTGTGTGAAGAATCCTCGAGTAACGGATGGCCGCCAAAACCAGCGAACCTTAGAGACGTAAAATGGACGAACGTTACGACTTGACGAGCATTGGCACAACTCGACGAAGAACTTGGAAAGTGGCACATTTTTAGGCCATAATTATCTGAAGTCCGTATAGAGGGGGGGGATAGGTCGATCATTTAAGCAGCAGAACCGATAACCGTCTGAGTTATCGTGTTTTTGTGTGGAGGCCAGTGCAGTATGACCACAGGCTAGGTGAAGTCACGATTTTCCAAAGGTGGCTGGCAAGAACGGATGAGAACGGCCGCGGATCGTGCTCGGTGGCAATCAACGGCAAAGGCCCATGTCCAGCAAACAAGTAGGTATTGGCTGTTGATGATGATAATAAAAACTCTCACAACACCCTCACACGATTCAAAGCTCATAACTCTTGATTGGTTAAAGTAATTATGAATAAAAGGTTAGATGAAATAATTCATAAACCTAAAAAAAAAACGGAATACAAGCTTTTAGAAAAATCACGCAGCAAAATTGTTTCACCCAGCGAGCGTATTTGCCATAGCCAGTTCTGTGCCATCTAATGGAGAAACGCTCATTCGGCTATAAAACAGACTGACAGAAAACGACTTCCAACACATGACAATCTAACAAAACTATTAATATAAAGCTATACAAATAACTTGAACTTACTTTTACGGTGTTCTTTTTTACAGACTGTCCAGAAGCACAAAAAAGGTAATAACAGCATAGAACAGCTATCGCACGATTCATTTTAAATAGCCCTCAACCGGCAACTAATAACTCATGTCTAGTCTCGTACACAGCTATCATAAGAATGATGCGCAGACGATTAAGAAAGACACAATCCTATTATACTAGGTATTTGTTTACACTTGCGACAGTCGTAATGTTTAAAAAGTAACACGTCATCTACATGGAACTGAAACGTCGAAGGATGAGAACACTCCTCGGAAGATGACCGTTTGTTTGTTGATAATGACATAACGCTGCCTAAGATAGATAGTGATATAATTTTTAAAGTTCTTAAACGGCAACAGTTCTGTACAGTACACTTACTGAGTTGGCACAGAATTCAGCAACGTGGATTTTTATATACGCTGAAGAGGTGGCTTACCCGTACTAATTGTAAGTTAAAAAAGGCTCTTTTCTTGTGGAAACACCCAGTTACAGTTACAGGCTGATAGCCCAGTGACTCGGTTTATGGTTCTGAACTAGCTAGATCCACACGACAAAAGCCCGATCCATTAGGATCATCTATTAAGATGAGCAGTCAGCCATAGTACATAATTATAAAAATATGGACCTAACCGCCGATAGCCGAAGCGTTATTATAATTGCGAGAAGTATCTGATGTTCCATGTGACAAAAGAATGACGGTCAAACTCAAATGGATGTGTGGCGTCCAGGCTCTATAAAATCCGCAACGAGTACAAATTCAAATTCCAAACATTTATTCAATAAATTGGCCATATGAGGGATCTATTACATGTCGGTAATATGGAATTAATCTACCAGCACTTCGGATAAGACCATCATTGCAGAGAAGAAACTCCAGAAGGTTAATTCTTCAATCATTTATGATTAAATAATACTTAAAATTAAGTTACATTTCAAGGTAATAAAGTAATAATTAAACATTA
Organism: Acleris sparsana; assembly: GCA_923062465.1. Taxonomy (NCBI): domain Eukaryota; kingdom Metazoa; phylum Arthropoda; class Insecta; order Lepidoptera; family Tortricidae; genus Acleris; species Acleris sparsana. Next base: position 7,910,686 of record OV281303.1, read on the forward strand.
TTAAAACCGCCTAACAGTCAACGAATGTCGTGTTACAGATTACCAGAACTTAATTTATGATTCAGGTAATACAATGAATACAAAAAAAAATATTAAGTTCACTACTTTTTAAAGATAATAATACAAAAATAAATAAAAAAGTACAAAAATTATGTATATAAATCGGGTGTCGGCAAGACATAATAACAATAATAATAACTCACCGCGTACCGTGATCGAATGCTGCTCGTGTTTCAGACCCTTGAACCGGCCACCATCGTTACCGCCCAACGACTATCGGATCGAGTGCAGGCCTTTCAGCGGCTTCGGCGGCTGGATCAGTCTGTACGCCCAACACGTAATGATATCAGTGCAGGAAGATCACGCTATCGACGTTGAGGATTGTGCGAATATAAGCGTAACCAGCCAGGTAAATGAACAATTGAGGAGGACTTTGGAAGATGCGATCGTGCAGTATCGGTTCACACCCAATTCTAGGCCTCTTCTCCAACGCTTGCCTGCCTGTATACGAAATTTAGTCCCTTATACAAGGCAGCGAGGATATTATCGATAACCACTCCATTTTGTACTGCGGGGCCTTAGCTGCGTGCCACGTAGCTCGAGTCAAATTTCCGGACATTGACCGAGCTTCGCGTGCGAGTCTGTCTCCGCTAGGCAAGTGAGAATTGAGTGGCGTAGCAATAAGTTTAGGACTCTCATAGCAAAGCTAATCTGCTTCAGGGGGGGGCAATGAACGCCCCCGTGTCATGTGTTTTGTGAACCAAGCCTGGCTGGGGCCGGAATAAGGCCCCAGCATTATATGGCTTGTGTCACGGAACGTATCGACTTCCTGAAGCAGAAGGTTTACGGTGCATAGATACCAATAAAATCACCTCTTCCAAAGTGAAAGAGGAAGTGGAAGAGGAAGGTGTACCAAATGTGGGAAGGAACCGATCAAGGTGTGCGCGACGGGCACCTACCGGATCCTGCTGCTATGAATAATTTCTGGCGCAGCATGTGGTCGGTGCCGGTCGTGCATACAGAAGGACTCTCAGATCTCTCACCGAAGTTGAAACCTACAAATATCTTAGTATGTCACAGTCTTAGGGTATTATGGACGGTGATGTCAAGCAGTCAGTGAAGAAGCGCTTCTGCCGCTTGACAAGAGTTCTTAACTTTGGCATACTAAGGTGGACTCAGACTGAGCTGGATGCCCTGGATAGGAGGGTCCATCTACTGCTTAAATCACATCGCATGTTGCACCCACGCTCATCTGTCATGAGATTGTACATCCCGAGGAATTGTGGAGGTCGAGGCATTTTAAATGCTAAGAATCTCTGACGAGGTGTGCAATCTCAGGGATTTTTTCCTTGGCAATGAGTGTGGGATGCATCGTGATGTAGTTGCAGTGGACAGGAACTTCACGCCTCTGTCCTGGAGAACTGACGCAGACCAATGGTGTTGAGCACTGAAGACCGCAAGAACATATGGAAGAGCAAGAAGCTAAACGGACTCGTCTACCGGACCCTAACAAGTCCCGTCGTAGACTTTTTAGCGTCCGTGAACTAGCTGCGGTTCGGTGACCACTTTGGGGAAACCGAAGGTTTTGTCTGTGCAAATGTTAACGAGATCATAATGACGAACAATTACCGGAAATATATTCTGAGGGATGGCACGGTCGACATTTTTCGAGCGTGCCGTTGCCCCGGCGAGTCCGTCAGACATATAATTTCCGATTGTTCGCATTTAGCCAACTGCGAGTACTTGCACAGACATAAGGTCGTGGCCAGGATCATCCATCAGCAACTTGCTCTTCAATATGGTCTTGTTGAGCCTGAAGTGCCGTACTATAAGTACCTACACACCGGCGTGTTTAGGATCGATCTGTCATCACGGACAGGACTATTGTCGCCAATAAGCCTGATATCGTGTTGACAGATCGATCTCAACGCCGGGCAGTGCTCGCCGACGTCACCATCCCGTATGACAAGAACCTCGTGAAGGCCGAGAAGGACAAGGTCAGCAAGTACCTTGACTTGGCTCACAAGGTTACCGCCATGTGGGATGTTGACTCGAAAATAATTGTCTCGATAGTTGTTTCGGCAAACGTTCTTATAGCGAGGAGTCTCCACCCACACCTCAAGAGACTCTCGATAGCTGGTAGGGTCAAGGGCCGGATACAAAAGGCAGTACTAGTCGACACGGCACGCATTGTGAGGAGGTTCCTCTCTCTGCAGCCCTAACCACCGGTAGCTTGAGCCCTGCTCCGCTGCCGGCGGCTCTCGTAGGTTAGGTTTATTATAATGTTTATTATTTGTATTAGTATTGTTTTTTTGCTTTTATATTTCAATATTTATTTTAAAAAACCTAACTTTTTTTTGTAAATATCTGAATAATAATAATGATTTATTTGTTAACAATATACAATAGACATCTTACAAAATCAGTATACAAAAACTAATGGTACATGTTTATCCATACACTGATGATTCGAGGCGCTTATCAATCGTATTAACAAATAGCGAATATACGTAACATAATGATTGAATATAAATAAAATTAATATTAGTGCATGCAAAACGGCCGCGCCGCGCGCGAGAAGTGGTCAGACAACTTAACTACAGGGTGCGCCTATTCAAAATTTAATTTCAAATGTAAATAAATAATAAAAACTATAAATTATTCATCTATGTTATGTTTACATTTTTAGTAAAGTTGTTGTTGTTGTCTTGAAAATTAATGGGAATCTAAACTGGCCAAAAAGTATTGTTTTAATTTTTGTTTTTTTTTTCATTTAAACTCACCCGCACGTCACCTTTTGATCCAAACGCATTGACCCGTAGATATTACTGTACCGCGGAACGCAGAGCTCCTCCTTTTGCGCACGACGCGTATTGCTGTCATTTGTATAAACTTTTTAACGACCTTGTCATTAAAATAATTCTCAACCAATATTAAATATTTAATGTGTTCGCGTATTGGTAGGACCTTACAATAATTGAATAAATCTCTATAATTATTATTGTATTTTGCCCGATTTTTTATAGGGATAATGTTTTTAAGCATCCTCTATTGTAGCTCGTAGATCCTATTTAGGGGAGTCTTACATGTAAGTCCGTAACTACCTAATCAGTATGATAGGTACTATTGAGTCACCGACAGATCTATACAATGATAACAATATTTCGTATGGTCCTTACTCCTAATTATACAAAACTTTGACAATATCGCCCTAATCTTGTTACGACTTCTATATGCTCCGTGATACCAGGCATGTGTCGTCAGCGTTTTGGAAAATACTACATTTATCGACGATCGATAGTGTGCACTATTCACATAAGAGATATAGTGGAGCGGTCCAATTATCAAGCCTTGTGCCGTGGCCTCACCGACCAAAACCTGATCACTTAGATTAGGTAGGATAGGTAGTCATGACACCACTGTAACAAAAGTCCTATTCTCTCTCTCTTCGAGCCTCTCTATGAGTATGTCGTGTCGTCATGTGCCAAATGCTTTGCTATAATCGACAAATACAACCAGAATATGCTTTTTATCACTAAGATGAGTCATGATTTGGCCGGTGAAGGACGACAGCAGCTGGCTTGTACTTTCATGGGGTTGTAAACCATATTAAATGTTATTGATTATGTTATACTTGTCATAAAATTCGTAAATTTGGTTACTTATACACTTTTCTAGCAGTTTATCTACCGTGGGAAGTGTCATTATCGGTCGATAGTTTGCATACTCCTTTTTACAACCATTTTTAAATATAGGCCTGACTACTCCATAATATGCTACGATTGAATTAAATTATTTACATATTGTGCAGCACGAGATACACTCGTTTTAATTCTCTGCTTAGAAGCACCTTGTGATGTACGACATTTTTTGTTTTTTTATCAGGCGCAAGAACAAATAAAGCAGATGATTTGCCGACACGTGAACATGCCACGATTAGTAAAACATGGAGAACAGTCAAGGATTGGCCTTATGATTTGTGAATCGTCGTGGCGAAGGCAAGACGAATCGGGAATTGAATTCGTTTAAACTCAAAAGGATCCTTTGGGATCATTGTAATCTTCGGAATGAGAACTAAGTCATCTTTAAATTTGCCTTTGAGTATCGTCGCGTGAATCACATTAGTCATCAGTTTTCTTATTCCAATGCACATGTATTGGTTGGTTTAGATTTCGAAGCATGATGACTACCAACCCGCCTTCAGTTGTAAAAATCAAACCAGTTTAAAAATTCAGTTCGATAAGTAGTGACTTCATGCTGACTGCTGTGGAGTGCTATTTTTGGAACTACAGTGACCCCATCATTTATGAACCGTGGCACTGTAGTGGCAGGTGGCCAAGTCAGGCCAAAATAGTACAGAACCCTTATGTTCTCGGATGAAAGGCAGCAATCGGTTTTGTAAACACTCCTTCTTGTAAACTTGCAACATCTCGGATTTCTTATAAAATAATCAAATCAACAACCTTCCTAGCTTTTTTTTTATCCACGGGTCTTTATTTTCTACCGCTTCCTTATTTCCGCTCAACGGTCAGAGTCTTCTTGAATTTAGACCGCACTGTTTGAACCGTAGATTTATTAATTTGCAGAAGTTTAGCGATGTTATTCTGTGAAATACCTGGATTTTCTTTAAAGATGTTCACAATTTTTTTTCTTGTCTCCAGTTCTTTTGAGGTCATTTTTAATACTACTTATCTCAAAAAAAGATGTTGCACCGCGATAGAACAGAGTTTTGACAAGGTGATCTGATATATCGTCTTTTTTTTCAAAGTAATAAACAAAAAAGAGGCTCATTTCAAACCGACCAGATTTTTTCATTTCCACCCTTTATTAATGAAGATATTATAGATATAGATATTGATCTATAAACTACGAATATAATACACATAGAGGTACGTATATATTGATATGTACCTATGTGTATTATGTATAGTTAGAGCCTATGTTGCACCGCCACTAGAAACTTGCTTTGCCTAAAGGCTAACTGGTAGTGAATGCCTTAAGGCATTTAGTTCGCCTTTCGTATATTAAGTGTATATTCTTTTGTGTAATAAAGATGAAATAAATATTATTTCAGGGGTTGAAATAAATACAAATCTTGTTTTATTTTGTGATACGTCTGAATTATACGAAAAATCCGAATACCCGAATTTCGAACTCTCTATTCATATTTATTCAAATTTAAAATAAAAATCGATATTGCAAACCCTAGACGTGACAGTCCGATAGATCATACGATAACAGGTCATGCAAAGACGATATGATTTTTATCTACACACATATCATAAGTCCTCTATTATGCGTTCAATGTAATCTTGAAATGTCGTTACCGAATATTGTAAAGTAATGAGTTTCAAATTTGGAACATCTTCCAACATTAACACAATTTAAGTAGGATTCTAGTATCAATTGTGACGTCAACTTCGTATTATTTTTAGCACAATATTGTACATTTGTTTTGGATGACATGAGAATAGGGACTTTAGTAGATGTCTATGATTTAAAAAAAAAAAAAAAAAGCATTCATATTCGTGACACTGACACAGCACAAGTTTGTATTGCCCACGTATTGCCGCCATTTTGGTCGCAAGTTCGTCGGCTTCTGAACCCATCATAGAGTACTTAAAATATGTGTGTAGATAAAGTAATGTATGCAACTTAAACCTTTAAACCCACGAGTGTAAGGCGAGTTTCATAATAACATGACACAATTGTTTTAATGCCTAATTATGTACAGTTACATATACACTTCTTTATCTACCCACATATCATAAGCCTCCATGATGCATTCAGGAGCCGCATATTAAATTCAAATTCAAATTTGAATGAATTATATTATAATTATTTTAGTTTTTATTATTATGACCGGCATCGCGGCTTTTTCAGGGCACCTAACAGTAATTATTTTATGACGTTAGTGGCTTTGTCACGGATATCAGGAGGCCCGTCATTTTATACAACAAACAAATTTTAATGTAATTGCGGAAATGAAAAGATTGAAAAGTTTTCTGGCAAATGTAATAGTTATTTTTTAATTCGGAGACAAACTAGAGTCGGCTCCAACTATCATATCGTTCGATATCTTACTTACGTACGACATTTGTCAAATTTGTATGCAAATTGACAGTTCATTTCGAAACTAAACGTCATCTCGACTGATATTAGAATAGAGGTCAAATCAAATTTCTTTGTTTTTCAGAGATGTTTGAAATTTTAATGAAATATTACTATCGAAATCGATGTTATTATTTAGCAATAATAATATTTCTACAGATAAGAAACTTGTTCTAACAAAACAGTCTATTTTCACGGTGGTCATAATGTGCGGTTCTAATAATAAACTACTACTTATTACCGCCTATAATCTCGGCCTAGCGCCACGGCGTCGATTACTTTTCAAGAAGCCATTGCGGTTTACTCCATCCGTATTATTCTTAGCAATTCACTCGTCGGCACAGATATAAATCGTAGCAATATTAACAGTCCAGAGGCTGACAAGAAAAAGAAACAAGAAAGAAAATAATTGCTTAAAGCTATAAAAAAATATTTTAGAGAACTATCAGTCCACGACCATCTGATATCTTACGTCAGTTTGATACGTTTTCGGTAGCGATAGCGATCTCGCCACGCATCTTGTCCAGGGCTACTCACGTGGTTCAATCTTGATCAAACTTTCCACACAGAATAGTCGTAAGTACTTACCACTGTCCGATCAGTTTACACAACTGAACTTCATCAATATTCTTTGGATTGACGTCGGTTTCTGGGACACCTGTATGTAAGACCTGTGGTCTACAATATTCCTTGTAAGAGTGGAATATAATTAATTTTCTTCAATACAAATTTCAGTACTCCACTCGCTTTGTCTCGCTTCGCCTCGCCTATGAAAAACAACCTTAACCGAAGTCTTCATCTATGTTTTAAGTTTTTGATTCAAGTGTGGCCCTTAGTAACTTTAAACTCTATTTGGTGTAAGGGGGAAAAAAATATAAACCGCATTTGGAATAACGAATACCTTTATTGAAATAGGTTCAATTACATATGACAAACTCAATCAACCGCTAGGTAATTGTAGGAAACAGACCCTAATTTTTTATGATAAGGTGAAGGCTACTAGTCGGGGAGCCCACGACACTAAACCTAGTTCGATAAGACTACTAGATATTTAGTCTCGTCATTAATGGGGGAACACGAAGTGGCAATGGGAAAACCTTTTTCTTTTCTTTTAAGTTCGATGTCTAAATGCAGCAGTGGTTTTTCATACACAGAAATTGATGACCTTACAGATGAGTTTTGGTTTTTTGAGGAGATTGATCATTAAAGATACTTAAGTAAGATGCGTCGCTTATCATGCTGCTGCCTCTGGGGTCCGTTCATTTGACCGAAATACGTTTGGTCGAACTTATCGTTACGCAACTTTTTCATTTGGCAACCCACTTTTATTTCTGTAACTGTAAATATTTCAGGATTTATTTCTGTACCTTCGCAAAGAGAAGAGGTTAGGTAAGGTTAGTTTTTATAAAAATCCTGAAATATTTACAGTTACAGAAATAAACGTGGGTTGCCAAATGAAACGGTTGCGAAACGATACATTCGACCAAACGTTGTTCGGTGAAACATTAGTGAACCGCTGCCACTGATTAGGCCAATCGGGGGGGCTTGCAGCACTGTATAGTCGTATATTCTTACCTCTCTTAAAAATAAACGAAACTTGGGAGTCTTAATTTCATACATAGACATCGGAGTCACAACTAAGTTTTTTTTTTAAGTTAAACAGTTTTTTTGAATTCCTATCGTACTAGGTTTAGTGTCGGGGCTCTTAGAATATAACGAAGTTATAGGACGCCGAATGGTTTAGTAAGTAGTTCATAGCATTTAAGACCTATTTTTGGCTATTGGATTATCATCACTACTTTCTCAAAACTAAAATTACGTTGCCAACCCGAGTACTAAGGCCTAAATTATACATAAGCGGCGTAAGGTTGTGTTTAAACGCTTCGTGCCGTTCTAAAAAAAATTACTCATGCAACGTGTCGCGCCTTTGCCTTATGCCGCTTGTGTGTTATTAAGGCCAAAGAGGGAATCATTATCAAGTTTGCATTAATATCGTACAGAGCGGTGATCGTCTTCTGTGTGTTATAAAACTATCAAACCGTTGATAGATTACTTTATACTTCAAATTAAAATATGAAGTATATTGTACGTCAATTTTTAACTGATAGTAATCGTATCTGTCGGCGGTTTGAATATTAAGCACGGGCATTCGACAATTCAGTGACGAACTCGTCTACGAATTATTAACCCTCTGGTTAGCTAGCTAGCTTCTTATTCCATGTGATAGTAGGTATAGGAAATATTTTGGTACCAACTTTAATTACATACTATGTTTCGTTGTCGACACAGTTCGGCCAAAGTCTGGAGGAGACTTGTGGCTATGAGCACGCGGGACAACTTGAACTCGTTAGTTAATAACAAACAAGTATTTTGTATAATGTCTGTTACCGATATTTAAACTGTGATTAAATATGATATTTTGGATTACATTTTACACATTTTGTACGTCGCAAGGGCTTTTCAAATAAGCGTGTTTTTTCAACGAGTAAGTACAAGCCTGTTTTTGGAAACGCATATTGGCGCTGCTTTTGCCACACGCGCAATTCGTACGAGCATTGACGCGCTTATAAGCGGCGATTATTAAGTGAGTATAAGAGCAGTTTCAGACTAGCGTTTTTTCAGCGCGTATAGGCTTGTTTTTGTACACTCTTAAACGCGCGAATTTGCCACACGCGCATCGCGTACGAGCGTAGGCGCGCTTTTAAGGGCATTGACGGGCGAGCCACGACTATCTTACACACAAATTCAAGAGAACACGCTGGAATGAGCGCGTATTCGCGCGTCCGTCTTATTGTAGCGCGCATGTCAAAACTAGCGTAAAACGCACAGAAACAAAATTACTCTGAAACCGCTCTAAGTGCGAACCGCGAGACTACTCCGGCGCCCTACTGACCCAGCATTTCGGGTGAACACTAGAATAAAAAATATAAATAAAAATCGATAACTTAAAATTTGTACATTTGAGATGATATCTACTTCAAATCATGGTACGCTAACTTAGTGGTACACACGCGTTATTTGACTTGCGGAGAAAACAAACATAGGCCCCCAAACTAGTCGAAACCTGTATTCGGCTATCTCATTTTCATTTTAATTACTTATAAATAAGCTACTTTTGTTTTTGTTTTGTCAAATGCATGTGTTTTTTTGTTTTATTTAATAGCCGAATAAATGAATCTATCTACCTATCTATCTATCTTGGGAGACCGAGGTAGATTTAGAATACATATTAATTTTTGATTTATACTTTTATATTTTTATAAAAATGGAATGAAAAGTTACCTAATCTACCCACAGTTTGAATATTGGGAATAATATAAAAGAAACGACACCCTGCTCTTGGCCAGACACTGGACAGGCCTTTTTTTAGGATAACGTACATTCGATACAAATTTCTTAAAACTAATTTACTAATATACTATTGTTAAAATACTATTACGTCACTAAATACCTACAGATGAAAATAGAGTACATTTAAAAACTACCGTTTCCTGAATGAATAGTCATTCACTTGCATCTGACAGGATAGTTGGTCGCTCGTTTTTTATGGCTCTTAGAAGGTAATGGAGCACACAGGCCACCTTATATTAACTGAATTCTGAAGCCTACACACATTTAAATCTTGAAATTACAATCTTATGATGGCAATCTGAAGACTGCAAATGGAATGATGAACTCTGAGGAATGTTCCATGGAGATACGGTGAAAGCTAATGGTAGAACTGTACGCAATAGGCAGATAATTAATTATTACTTAAATTTACAATCAGAAATATTATTTACCTTGCTTTAAAAATTTACCTCGACATTTTCATGTGACCACGGCTGGTGTAACACAGTCGAAACGTCGAGGTTAATGTTGGTTTTTTTATGCGATTAAGTCCCGTTTTATAGCTTTAATATTAACTTACATAAAAAAAAATATGCTGAATAACAATCTCAATCTAAGGGCTTAAAGATAAAAGTCGAACAGTCGTGTTTACATATTCTTGAAAGTTTTACTGTGTCCATATTATTGGTCGTGACTGTACCGACCATCGGCTACGACAGGTATGATTTTGCAGTAAATGTTTCAACACTTTTCATATCGCCATCCATTATGTAGTTTGTTAAGTTGAAAATAAGATAAATTGGAACTTGCTCGCAATAATGTGTTGTGTCGCCCCTGCCCCATCTGGTGTCATCTGGTGCCCGGCTGGGAACAAATATGTTCCAATGCGATTTTTGTGCTCATTAACGTGTGGTGACTTTTTAATTTGCAATTTATACCGTTTTTAATATTATTTTGTTTATAATTCGAGATTTAAACGTTTTTACTTCGTTATTGTATCACTTAATTGGCATAATTTCTCAGTTTCTCTTATTACATTATCTAAATCGAAATTCTCCGTCGAGGTTTGTGTTGACATAGCCACATTGTCCTGTCTCATGAGTCTGCCCGGTAACCGGGGGTGCTGGTGCATGCGCCTGCCTTGAAGAGCGTTCTCCTGCAGTATAAGCATACCCTGAGAAGGGGCCTCTGGTAGCATAAGCCTGCCATGGGATGGGCCCTCCTTCCTTATATGCCTGCTCTGAGCACGTCCCTCGTTTCGCATGAGCCTGCCCTGAGCAGAAATCCCCTGTCTCATGGGCCTGACCGGAGTCGGGGCCTCCTGCTGTATGGGCCTACTACCCGCAGAAGACGCCTGATTACAGAGACAGCGCACTCCTTGCATTACGCCATTATACATACTATTTTGGTGCTTGTTTTGCTTGCCATCACAACTAGCATTGTAACAATTATAGTGCTTCTTGATGACTTCGTTGTCTATCAATTGTTGCCTTAAAGCGTCCGATAAATATTGGTTTAATTTAGCATCACTTTCTGAGCCTGTAGGAATAAAATTATCCATAATACTCTTAGGTTTGAGTGTACTGTATTGTAACATTTGTGGTCCCTTATAATTACAATCACCACCGGATTCTTGGTCGTTCTGCATAGCCAGATTTGGCATACCGGAGTCTTGATCATCATCAAAGAATGCAATTTCGTTCTTACGATCGTCGTTATCAATTCTAAATAAGTCTTGATTTGCATTGACGGTTCTTAAGGAGTTATCCATTTTATTCGGAGCAGGACGTATCAACGGTTTCTTAAGCAGTTCTAAATATTCTTTGCCACTAGCTTTTTTAATCGGTGCTTGATTATAAGACTCGTAGTAGGCTGACATCGGTTTATACCTATAAGCATTTTGACCCGTTTTGCGATCTTGACTAGTGTGGCCTTTTGGACCATTTTCTTTATTTTTTTTACTATACGAAGCACCCCTTGACTGCAGTTCAAAATGTTTTCTATTATCAGAGTCAAACAAGTTCTTTTGTGATCCCGGTCGCTTTGCGTCAAACCACTGTGATTTAAATTTCTGGTTTATTAATACAAATGATCTTTCATTGTTTTCTTTAATTGCATGTGCATTTTCATAGAGTTCAGACTCATTGATTTTATTATTTAAACTTTCAAGACTGTTGCCGTTACCGTAATTGGTTATATCTAATATATTTTCCGAGTTGAAAGTTGAAATATTTGGATTTATGTAGTTCTTGATGTCTTTCGATAATTCCTTTTCTTGCAAATAAGCTGCATTGTTGATCGGTACCTAAAAAAAATATATGAAAAATATAATTATCTATAAAAAATAATGAGCAAATTGAGAGTGTATGAAGTTGTATACGGCTACTTACTTTTGTAGTGTTCTCTGGTACAAATTTCCCGGTAGCACCAGAAATGTAACAACAGCATATTACAACGAGGGCACTTATCATTTTAACCTTTGGACTTTTAGCCTGCTGCCCAGCGCGGGTATCACGAGACTGAGGCAGAAGCACTGGCTTCTTAGATACAATGACATTGTTGACAAGTTCACAACAATTACAATGTTTAGATAATAAACCAAATTCAATAAACAATGCATTCCTTTCTTTATCATTGCAGTAGCCATATTAGATAGTATTGTTATATAGGACATTTCACAAGTTGCATGGTTAAAAGGAAACACTAGAAATAATTGATCTCCCACCGCGATCACATCATGGATTTAATAAACATCCAGTAACGTGAACCAGTAATGTCAAAGTACATCCATTACCCGCGACTTCATCCTGGATTTTTTAAAACATGTGCTGGCAGGTAAACTAAGCTTACGCCGTTAGGAAAATTAGACAGCTAGACAATGTTGATACAGCTCGCTTAGTTTATTATAGTTATTTCCATCGTGTACCTCGTATGTCGTACGATATTCTGGTTTGGGGTAAGGCAGCTGACATACAAACTTAACTTTTTTACGGGTGGTAAGCCACCTTGTGCAGGGTCCGTTGGGATCGCTAACACCACCTTATCCATTAATCTACCGCTAAACAGCAGTGTTCGCATTGTTGTGTTCCGGTTTGGGGCAAGACAGCCGGTGTAATGACTAGCATAGATAGAGGCATTCCATCTTAGTCCTCAGGATTGGCAACACATTTGCAGTCTTAGGATTGCAGTTTTGTGAATGCGGATGTCTATGGGTCACAGTTCCCATTTTACTATCTATGTCATAAAAAAAATCTATATTTTGTGTTACAAAAAAGGACCATTCGTTTTATTTACAACTTAAATTCCCGTGACTCCTTAAGATAACTTTTTAAATAAATCAATATCTTCACCGTGGCGTCTGAATTTATTTATGAGAATATTATTTATGTTATTCGATGCTATCTTATCGTAAGTACCTATTGGTTAAAGGATATACTACATGATCTAAAATACTGCAAATAAGCTGTAGGTAAGTACTGTACACTCCTCAAAAGAATGCGTCACATTACAAATCTTCCTCGCACATTGCACGTAGAAACGTGGGCCGTGTTAGGGCGAAAAGGTTCTAGATCTAGTTCTTTTTATTTAGTTTTTAATATTGCTACAGGGTCCATGTTAAGCACTATACTACGCTGTAAGACCACTGTAAATACCATGGATGCATTAATTTGAATATTGAATATTGAAATAGAATAGGAAACATGTCCTATATTTACAAATACCTTCCAGATTAACATACATAACAATATTTTTATAACTTAAAATTAATATGACAGACTACTAATACACTTTCGCGGTGTCAGCTAGCCGGCGGCCACGATATCGACCAAATATGACCCTCGGCCAGAATTCCTCCTTTAAAAAGGGAATAAGTTCTGAAGGGCCTTCTACAACATAAACTAACGATCTGAAAAGGTTGAGTATTCGCTTAACCGAAATTATAATAATTAGCGTAAATATGAAAAGTGTTATTGTTATATTAAACAATTTTATTGTAAGGTATATAATTTAGAAAGCTTACCTGCTTCTCGAGCGGCTAACCTTTCAGCAAAGCAGAGATTGTGGAGGCGGCTTAACATGTGGAGTAGGTATTATTAAGGAGTATTGGTGGTTTTTTTTTTCGATGTGTGTTTCACTTTTTTGCTTTTGCAAACGTAAATGCGCCAGTTACTAAAAACAAAAAGTCGCTAGGTTGTATGAGGCATGCCTAATTTTTTTAGGAGCTCTGTTGATTCCCCGTAGGTATATTACCTTAATCAGTGACCATCCCGAAGGATTATCGTTTTTACTGAAGGTAAATAAACACGTGAGTGATCAAGAACCCTCAGTTTTTGAAGTCGCCTATTAATCTTGGCAAAGTATAAAGTGGCAGCTGTTAAACTTAACTTTAAATAGCTGACTTTTTATTTAGCCACGTTAAAGTTTTTATCTTTCGTAAAAATAGTTGTTACAGTAAACTTCACATTTGAACACGAAATGTATTCATCACGTCCTGCACCGAACCTGGCCATTTCTGGTGCCAACTTGTAGGGTAGCCAAAGTCATGCAATATCTCACACAATCCCTTGCTTGTAGAGGTGTTGGCCCGGCACCTGCGAATGGGACAGTGAATTACCCGCTTAACACAACTTTCAAAAACATACGGGTAAAGAGGGTAGGTGCTCGATTAAAAATATAGCATGGGTAAATAGTGCAGTATTTATTTCAGCCAGAGTTTCTGTTATAATTCGTGCGACATGAATAAATACATATCATAAATCATAATGCATAATCTATATTCTAAATATATAAAAGAAGAAATGGACTCAAATGTCAACGCACAGTGAATGTTCCTTGGATATCCTGGGGGTGCACTAAGAAGTGATTTTAATAAAATCCTCCCCTAAAGGGTTAAAATAGAAGCAGTAGCGGGAAACTAAATCTACGCGTACGAAGTCGCGGGCGTCCTCTAGTCATGGAAAAAGAAGAAACTCGTGAAATTCTGGAAACCAGCGATAACGAATACATTGACGACTACTCGCATCTCCGATTCTCCTATTATCAGTGGCGAGATAAAGATAACTCTTTATCATTTAATCGCTCATCGGCTGAATCATCATCTCAAGATAGCCCTAGAGCCGATCATACTAACAACACACTTGTAACTTATATTTCTGAGTCACGCGATACTACTCAAGATAACGAGATGACTCAAGATACTGAAGACCCAGAACGCAAGAAGCTGCTTAAATATTTCGTATCTCAAATTCTGGATTTGCCGCATCCCTCGTTTACCGTGGCCTCAATAATAGCGTCTGCGTCGCAAAATATGGGGGGTAATTTTATTTATAATGACAGGATAGAAGATGGGAGGGGCGTGGGTGAACAAGACGAGGAGAGGTTCGATCCGCAACGTCGGTCCACTCTACTACCACACCCCGACCACAGTTTTGGAACCGCGGGAATTTGACTAACTATTATAAAAGTAAACAATGTCGCAGGTAACGTGAATCAGGTTTCAATAAAAACTCATAAAATCAAGACCGTCACTAACTAGAGACCTTCGAGCTTTCAATGGCAAGCGTGCTAGATGTTAGTTTTAGCTTTTTTTGTAATATTTTTATCGAAGGCATCTTACTTACGTACTTGTGCAGTGGTCAATTTTAATCAGTTAAAGGTAATTATTAGACTATTGCAGTTTGCTTATATTGTTTTGTGAAATTGTAAATTAATATACCCACTAAAATAAAATTTAATTTTAATATAGATATAGTATACTTACAGCCAATTAAACTTATTTAATTTAAATTATTTAGTATTTCTCATTTACAAACTAGTTGATTGTTGATGTGTTGTTGAACCTGATTTTTATTTTTTTGGTTTTACCTCAGAACACAGAAAAAATAAATTTAAGTTTAAGTCATTTAAAAATATTGTCAAATGAGTTTTACCTGTTTGGTTGTACGACAAAAGGGTCTTAGCTTTGAAAAAAAAACGCTTTCATGCACTAGAGCTTAAAAGTCAAATTTTGTCTACTCCTTGCATAAACAAGAACTTTACGAGCAAGTGAAAATTGGATAGTCCTAATAGCACAATCTATAAGTAAATTCTTCTTGCATGCTGCTTGCCGTTATGTACAAAGCTGGCAGTATATCCATTCCATTACATACTTAACGAAAATTAGTCATACAATTTAAATATCAACCAGTATTTTTCTCGTTCTAATTTATAACTGGCAGTAGAAGCGCAGTAGGACAGCCATAACGTCGCGTCATCAAGTTGCGGAAGACAAAAACGAGTAATTACTGAAACCAATGATTTCCCCCGACGCGCCGCCTCTACTGCCGGTCTTTATGCTGTGCTCGTGTAATCTTCTATATTTTTAAATTATAAAACTTTCAACCAGTTATTTTACATTTATTTGTTACAAGAAAAAAAACGTTTACAAGCCTACGTTTTTGTATAGCCTAGTAGTGATATCCTATCCTACTAATATTATAAATGCGAAAGTTTTGTGTGTGTTAGTTCTTTACTTCTTCTCGCTGCAACGGCTGAACGGATTTGGATGAAACTTGGAATGGATATAGCTTATACCGTGAATTAGCCCATAGGAAATTTAAAAGTTCCCGAGGGAAAAACGATAACCGAAATCTAGTCGCGCGCAAAATCATAATTAGTTGTACATAAATACTGTTAAATAGACAAAAACGTAACGCCTAATTCCAGACGTGTGATATATCTTGGACGGATCAACCGATTTTCATGAGATCTATTTAAGAACTATTTCGATTATTCTAGCTTTTTTTTTAACTGCGTCTGATCAGGTTCCCCTTGTGTGCTATGACGTCACAGACCGACACAAATATACCTACCAAGATACACAGATAAACAAATTCACAACTTACGGCGATATCACCACGACACGTGCAGCGTTCGGTTTCATTATGTTGACGATAAAATTAGATCAATGTTAGATTTCACGGACGATCTTATTTATTCCTAATAAGATCTTATGTTTCTTGAAAGTTTCTTCTTATTATTGATCCTTTCAATTACTGTAATAATACAGTAAAGTACCTTCTCAGGATGTTTTTAAAGCAAACTTTACTACTATATGCGACAAGAATTATCTCTTGTACACTGAATAAAGAGGAGTCGCGATCCAAAGAATTTCAGTATGAAATGACCCCGTTATTATGACACCCTGCTTGTGTGTATCATATCACCGATCATAAAAACTGCAAATAGCGTTCAAATTCAACAAAAGTTATAGAATCGTGTTTCCTGCTCAACTCACGCCTTGCTTATTTAAGTTTTACACAAACAACAAGTATAAAAATACACACCGAACAACTTTTTTCAGCTATTTTTTTATAGAAACTTGAGTAGACGGGGAAATGCCCGATAGTAAACATAGTTCCTGCATTAAATACCCTATCTTTACGCAGCGTTACAATTCCGTGTTTTTCTCCTACGGTTTAAGGTGCACAATAGAGCGACCCGACGCCCATTAAAGAAATAAAGCGTTATAAAAGTTTAGTGTCATTCAGAACTTCTGTCCCTCGGGTTACTTGTTTGACAGTTAGTTTTTAACTTTAACCTTATAAAAAGTGTTCCCGAGGGTTGTCATATCTGGACTCCGCTACTGAGTGTTTTTCGCAGAGTAAACGGCCGCCTGGGAGTCTACTCTAAATGACTTATGACCGTGAACTGGTAGACGTTGTTTTCTAGTTCATATTACTTGGGTTTGTATTTTAATTTGTATTTTACTGAGACTTTATTTTATTGTTCTATACAATCTAAGATTTCAAATGCTGGGTAATTTTTATTAAGGTCTCTAGTAAATCCATTATAAAAAGTCCTATTTTTTTCTTTTTGATGTATGATATGAAAACAGTCGTGTAGAACAGTTGACAAATATGTCAAATTAAATCGTAAGAACACTTATATAATTCAGTTTGATTATGTACGTCATTTTAACATGTAGTACAATCATGGATCCAGAAAATGTTTCCATCCTACGAAATATAAAAGATTATAAATAAGAATGTAAATTAAATGAAACTGCTGCAAAAACAAAAGGACTTGTAAGAAACTGACGCAAAAAACATGAAGAAAATATGAAACTTAATAAGTTATCCAGCGTAACTCGTAATTTTATCGCGTACCCATTTAGGTCAGGCATCCAGTTGCGATGTGATGTGAATAGGAATACCGTCGGACGAACAGTATCCTGCCCTTGGGAGTGGAAAAAAATCACAACAATCTCGCCAACGCCCGATCACGGATTAGGTAAATCGGTCTTACAGATTTACATAATAAGGATAAGGATGCAGCCTCTCAAAAAAGATCGGGAGCTACTGTATTAGCATTTAGATTGTGTGCGTGGAGGCAAGCAATCAATCAAGTGCCTAGCTCGCAGGTTTCGTAAATGCTAACAAGCTAATCTCCCGGAACAACTTCATTGTCTTTCAGCTATTGAAAGTTGGCCCATCGATCATTCGTCGATGTCTCAGACGCGATAAATTGTTTGATTTCGGTTTTGTGTTGTTGAGGTCATGAATATGGACATTGTACTGTATATGGACAATATTACAACACAGTGGTGGAATTTTTACTCGAAAATTAGGTAGCCTGCCTATTTATTTTTCTTTCCGACAATTTTGTTAATGTGGGTAAACAATTGTGAGCAAATATAGTTTGTTATTTTTATATTTTCCGTTTATTTCGTGGGAATGAAAATTATGATTGTATTGCCTAATCAAAACAATATTATGAACGAAAATCTGTTATTGGTAACACTTACATGTGCCTACTGTGCCTTGACACGGGCAACATCAAACGGCGATCTATAACCAGCGACAATAACTGTCTCACTCTAATTATCCGTCCGTACTGTTGTCGGGCAATTCTGCTCAAAAATTAGCCCGTGTGAGTGCACCTTAACGTTGATTCTATTTTGTAGATGCAAGTGTAAGTATATTACTTTACTGTCTTTAGCATTTACACTTATATGAAAGATGTAATGGAAAATGGTGACATAAATACCCTAAAAATGATTTTTTTTCGTGTTTTTAATCCACGAAAGCACGCCTTGCCACTTTGACGGTAGCCTAGTTGGTTGCCTACGAAGCTAGTGGTCCCGAGTACGATTCCTGGTACCTGTGGGCAAATATTTCTGTGATGAGAGCGAGTATTTATTCCTGAGCCTTGGGTGTTCTAGATACGTATTAAGTATGTATTTATCTACATATATAAGTAAGTTTATCGTTGCCTAGTACCCATAATACAAGCCTATAATTAATTTACGTCGCTGGTTGCGTCGGTGCACGTAAGGTTAATAAGTGGGGCGCGACTTGATGGATTGAAATCGATTTAAATCAGTTTGATTAGAAGAAAGTAAAGTATAAGGTTCTTGACGGTCGGAAGAGATCTAGAACCATCGTCTCCAACAAGGAGCTCCAACCGTGCCTAAAAATTACCAACAGAATTGAAGTAGGTATCATTTATTTATTTACGCTTATTTGCACTAAACACAACAAAGTACAAATGGAAGGCGTAATGCCCAATGGTATTCTCTATCAGTCAACCAAAAGGCGGAACCGAAAAAAATTAAGGTAGGTCCGAAGACAAATAGGATTGAACAATTTTTTCAATGAAATACACACAAGAAACCTATTAACCCGTGGAGTGTCCTGTAAACTACGTGAGTCTACAGAATCATTTGAATTTGAAGCTCAGTGGTTCGAACTAAGATCTTAATGCGTTCTATATAACGTTCCACCATGACCAGAACCTCACAAAATACTAAAACCCGAAATTCATTAAGCACATAACGCTACTGCGGTCTTTTCACTGTCGTTCAATTTAACCGCTGCTCAATATACCGCTTCACGCGACACGCTGTACGTGAAATTCACCACATTCCGGTAACGTACCGCATTTGAAATTTAATAAAGGATCACTCGAGCCGCATGCAGCGATTCGATATCGTCCGTCACAGGCTAATGCGGCTCTCCAGTGAAAAGATTACAGGAAGCAAGCTTCAGAAATGTACCAAGTACGCGAGATCAGAGGGGACTCGACCCCCGACCCACTCAAAATTTGCTTTTGATCACCTCCACACTTCACCTTTTTAAGTTAAAATAAGACCTCCCTGTTATGAACACTTAAGGGAGATTGTTTCACGGCTTGCTGCAACGAAATTGAATTAGTGCCGTGTTGCTTTATTATATTGACATTGACATTGTAAATTAAATAGGTTCTTGCCTTTTTAATCTTGTTTGCTTTTCTTATTTATGTAAATTTGAACTATTTAGGTACACCAAAATGTTTAAATATTTAGATGTCATCTGTCCAAATAAAAACCATGAGGTAGAGGTAAATATAATGTGGAAATGTTGCCTTTGTTTTGCCCGAAGTTGCTTATTTAAGGAGATAAAACTACTGTTTTAGCCCCAAGAGTTTAATTTTTAAACTAGATTGTTTATTACTTTTAATAGATCAGGATAAGCCAAGTGTAAATTATAAATTTGCATAGCTACTTTTTGTAGTTCTAAACATATATAGTTACGTATTTATGCAAATTCCCTAGTTAAATTAACAGCTTCAGAATTAAATCGAAATTTGCCAGTTCACAAGAGCAGTTAGTCTAAAATGTCGGAGCCTTTTAATGACACGTCCCCAAAACTTAAAACAACCGCTATCATTCCACTTCACACACAATTAAATTAGCATAAGTACGTGGAAAGCAATTGACGCAATCAACGCGACAGCCCAGAATCGAACTAGTTCCGCCTATACCGCCCTCTTTTGCAAAAGGGTGCAATTGTTCGAAAACTTCTTTTGAACGTGCAACCTTATTAATCCTTACAAAGAGTTAAATGTTCTATGACTTTAAAGTTGCTGATGAGCCTTTTTCAACTTAGGAAAGCAGTATACTAATTAGGTAGGCACATAAATTAAAATCACTCGGGGCTGCGTTAGCGCCACCACGGCGCTTTGTAGAGATAGCGCCAATTAGTTTCCACGTAGGTATCCTGCGTAGCCATTTTACAGTAAACGGGATGCCATTTTCGAGAATGGAAGCGTCAATGGCTTATGGATGGCGTGACGTTAGCGACACGACGCTTGGAGCTGGCGACTAATGATCGTCCCAATATTCAAACCGCGGGCATAATAATTAGGTTATCTAGGTACTTCAAGTTGAAATAAAACATTTTCCTGCATGCATGTTTTTATTTTTGATGAATTGATTAACAATACGGTAACACTAAAGGCTCAGTTTCATTGTAAGATTTGTAAGCTAGCGGTCTTGGGTTAACATCCCGGTAAGGGCAGACATTTGTGTGATGAATGAGCGCATTTGTTACCGAGTCTTGGATGTTCTCTACGTGTTTAAGTAGGTATATATCACTATAAATTTATCGTACTATCAGACCAATACAGTCAATTTGTATTTATATTTATTTAAGGTTACATTGATTCTAAGCACGTCGTACCATTCCCGTATCGATGTAAAACTCTGCTAATTGTCGGCTCGTCGTCGAATTTCGGCGATCATTAGAGGCGCGCCGTCGATGCAATTGTCTCACGTGCATCCGTGCCCGTTCGCACAATCTCTCCTGATGGGAATCTGTCCCGCTTATTAGATTTATAGGATTCCTAAATGGAAAACGGTAATTTGGTTCAATCATTTCCGTTTTTGTTTTTATGGCGTGGAGGCTAACGTGCACAAGCTGATGGTAAGTGGGCTCGAAGCTTGTAGACATTTTTAATCATAACATTGCAAATGTGTTGCCAGCTCTGAGGATACAGGTGGAGCCTGTAGGAATGCTATTTTACTAGACATTAAATTTGATCTCGAAAAATATAATCTTTTAAATCATTCCGGTTTCAACCGTAAAATGTGAAAGTTAACGACTGTAATAATCTGTGAAATAGAAATAGAAAAAAGGACGTAATATTTGCTAAGTTCTGCTTAAGTACGATATCTAGTACATACATGGCCGACGTCTTTTTAAAAATATGCATGAAATTTGTATAGGTATTAAAATAATGTAATTTCTCGTCTACCCCCCATGGTGTGGCTAACGTTGGATAATTAGATTATTCAAAAATATAGCGGGTTTGTGAACACAATTCGATTCGATTAAGGGATCCGTTTGTGATATTAAAATGTAAAGTGCATTTTTTGTTAGAGTCAAGTGTCCCAAACAGCCGAAACTACAAAAACTAAAAATCCGAAAAATATATTTTATAAAAACACATTATAACGAATTTAAAAAAGAAAACACGACTTGATTGCTTCGAGATATAGACAACTGAAGTATTTATACCACATTTTTATACCTACTTAAATCACCTAAGACAACATCAAAGAACTTTAAATAGATAATAATTTCATACTTGTTGTTCTTCGAGATAGTTTTCGTGTAGCAGCTTCGGAACCCTGCACTGAGCATGGTTAGATATGCTCTTGCCCGGTTTTGTTTTTCATCAATCTATTACATTTTCGGTGGATGTAGGTAGGCACCTATCCCAAATTGAAATACGAAACTTGCTATAAATTAGCCGTGTAAGTAATGACTGCGTTTTACGCCCGTCACTCAAGGGTGCAACAATGTGACTACTATCTTCGCGAACTGTAATTACTCTCGATTAACCAGGCGATAATTCGCGGGTGCCTTCTAACCACCGCGTTAATTAACTAACTATTACGTTTCGATGCGCGCATGCCAATTAAAGAGTGCGTTATATTCGAGGAAGCGAATTAGAGCCAAGGCAAATGTTAAGCGTTTAGTACACCATCGGTCATAATAGCCGACAATATCTTACCTTTTTATGGCAAGGAGATGGCACAAGAGCATACAGGCGAAGTGATAATGCCCACAGACAGGCCTTGATTATAAGTGAGATCTGAGACCCATAGATATTTGCATTCTCAATATTACCTACAATCACAAGACTGCAATCGTGAGACTGCAAATGCGAGGCCAACCCTAAGGACTAAGGAAGAATGCGTTTTTGGTTGTAATTTCACCGGTTGTCATATCACTCATATCCCCACCCTGGAACATAACAATGCTAGTATTGCCACTTGGCGGTAGGTTAAAGATAAAATGGTGGTAGGGATCCCCGTGGATGCTGCACAAGACCCTACTGCCATTTCCACTACACTACTTAATTCTATTTTGGAAATATTTCATTTTAAAATATGCCTGCACTTCTAAGTTCTAAAGACATTATTCGTTTTTTTTAATCTATAATGGGTTCGCTTTATTCGTTGAGACAATCTGCTATTTAAGTTAGTAGTGTATTTGTAAATTGGCAGCATTTCTTATTCCGACACGATACACATTTGCGTAGTATTTGGTTGTATACGGCGGTCGCGATTTTGATGTCTGATTTACGCATCTGAATTTCCTTACAAACCTGCAGGCGACGAAGCCTATCTATCATAGGGTGTCTTGTCGCAGTAGCGGCTCCGGCCCGACCCTTAAACTACTACTTAAAAACTGATTACCAGGTGACTTAAAATAATTAATTTCTAGAAATCTAGAGCCGCCGTGTTGTCGATGGTGTACATAGCCCTTTACTAGCTTGAACGTCGCCAGTATAAAACCCTTTGGTGTTAAGAAAGTAATGACTCCACTGAGAAGTTACAACGGAATAAGCCATGGAGCGCCTAATACTGTGGTTGCTATTAGCGTTTAATGTTCGGGCTGAGGTAAGATATTTTTTAACAATACCCACGATTTTAATGCCTGCATGTTGGGTTGGTACCTATAACAAGTCCGAATTTTCGTTCCGAACTGTCATTACAAATCCACTTTAGTTTGAACCCGCTTATTTTTTTAAGACTGTTTAAAATCACACCTAACCTAACCTCCATTCTTCTGGTTCAGGTTCTTTAGGTATTTAGAAGTTTTTGAAAAGTTAGTGAATTCAGAAATAAGACCATTTCTATTTTATGCATTTTCGGACAAATTATATGACTGTACGAGTATGTTAATAAACTTAGTAGTAAAATTAACTTAAAAAAATTATGCGCTTTTAGGTGTCCGTTTTGGTACACTGACCATCTCCTTACAGACTTCAAACGTTCTAAACATATTAATTATTTCCTCATTTCGTTTTTACAAGCTTTTTATTATTTTGCTCCATTCGTATGTCTGTGATTCTGGTTCTCTTCTGGTTCTGGTGATCTTGCAAGTCGATTAACAACTACTTCCTACCGTTATTGTAATGGGGTAAATTGGGAATTCAAAATCAAACCTGGATGAAAGCAAATTGTGGCAACAGTATCTCTGTACCCTCACTATGAGTTACAATTACCGTACTTGGTAGTGAGTCGAATGCTCCGTCCCTCACAGATCTCGCAGTATTCTTAATTTCTTACAGAGTGTCAGAGACAGCTATTATTGCATTTGACTCGCGAGTTCGGTAATTGCAACTCATGGTTAGGGTTGTAAGCTGTAAGTAGGTACTTAGTAGACCCGTCTAGTTTGGACCTGCTAGTTTGATGTCGTTAAGCATTTGATGACTGTCCAAAAAAAGTATAGTTTACAGCAAAAGCTGGTCTTAAAAAGGTCCTTAGAGTAATTATATTTTTTAATCTACATTGTGCATTCTTACCCAATGCTGGATGGACGGCTGCAATGGATATTGCGAAATATCGGACGTGCCTAAATAAAATAAACCTCAATTTATGTTATTTATGTATTGTTCTTATTGGACTATATTTCATTGTAGTTTCCGACGAAAGAATTCATTGAAGAAATAAAACCTGTCGTGGAAAAATGTGAAGAAAACACTGGTGTTGATAAAGGTGAGTATTTACAATGATTAGATCCCAGCAGCCTAAACAGTTTGGAATATATCGTCTATATAGAGGAAAACCTCAGCACTAAGGCGTGCTAAGCCTATTGCTATTTTTAAATTAAAGCTACTCGTAAATTAATCACTTTTTAAGGCTTCCGTAGTTTTTTTTATCATTTCATTTGGCAAAAGTATCGTATTAAGGAAACTGATTGCTTAGCAGTTTGATGTAACACGTAACTTAGCCGTGTTATACATATCCCATATTATTAAAATTAATCATTGTCATTTTTTTCATTTAATTTTGCATTTGCCTCTTCTAGGTACTTAACTTTAACTCTACACTTCTACCCCGAAGATTGCAAGCGTACCCCAAAAAATAAAAAAACCGGGCAAGAGCATGTCGGGCCATGCTCAGTGTAGGGTGCCGAAGCCGTTTGCCGTTTTGTACAAACAAATTAGACCTCGCGACAAACTTAACTATGGCGTTGGAAAATTGTTATCCCCATACTAAACCACTCTAACACGACGGAGGAACACTTAGCCTCAGCTGTAAATTCAAAACGTAGTCCACCTCATTCATTATTTTTAGAGCCAACAGATTCGCAGGAAGTTTGGAGCATTATAACCCAACTTAATGCTAATAGCGCACCGGGCCTTGATGGAATTAACGCAAATGTTGTACAGCTGGCTAAGGACATTTTATGTGGTCCTCTGACACATATTTTTAATTTGAGCCTTTCAACGGGTTGTTTTCCCAGTTCTTGGAAAGTAGCATCTGTTACTCCAGTTCACAAGAACGGGGATAAGTCACATCCAGGAAATTACAGGCCAATCTCTTTGCTCAGTATCTTGTCGAAGATACTTGAGAAAATTGTAAATATGCGAATATCAAAATTTTTAGAGGCTCACAACTTGCTATCGCACAGGCAGTTCGGCTTTCGGACCCGCAAATCTACTGAGGAGGCAGTAACGCTCCTGACTGACTTAATCGCTGAATCTTTGGATCAGAAGAAGAAAAGCATAGGAGTTTTCATTGATTTGGCCAAGGCTTTCGACACTGTTTCATCAAAAATCCTTATTAACAAACTTGAAAGTGTCGGTGTCAGAGGCATTGCATTAAAATGGTTCAGTAGCTATCTCTCTGGTAGAATGCAACTGATCAAAATAGGTTCCTTCAGGAGCGATCCTCTTCCAGTGCGTTGCGGGGTGCCGCAGGGGAGTTTATTGGGCCCAACCCTTTTTTTAATCTATATGAATGACATTCACAACTTAAAAATCCCAAATTCAGAAGTTATTTGCTACGCGGATGATACCGTGGTTTTATTTAAAGAAGACTCCTGGAAGGATGTGATGCGCATCACGGAGACAGGGATGTCTGTCATCAACAGCTGGATGAGGGATAATTTGCTTACTCTAAATTATAAGAAAACCAATTTTTTATGTTTTCACAAAACATCTGCATCAAACCCTACCAACATAGACCATCTTAAACTCCACTCATGCAATATGGACTCCCAGACACTCTGCAAATGTGACTCGATTCAGCGGTGCTGTACCACGAAATATCTTGGCGTGATGATAGATCAAAATCTGAACTTTAATTGCCACATTTCTTGTCTGTCTAAACGTATTCGGAAGACAATTGCCGTCATGAAGCGTCTCAGAGCCTCGGCCGACAGAAAAGTACTTAGAATGGTTTATCAAGGAATTTGTCAGTCATTGGCGTCCTACTGTGTCTCTGTCTGGGGCAGTGCTGCCAAAACTTCTCTTATAGTTGCCGAACGCGCCCAACGATCCGTAATCAAAGTCATGTTAAAAAGACCCTACAGATATCCAACATCTCAACTTTACAGTGAAGCTCAACTGTTATCTATACGTCAACTATTTGTTCTTCGTATCTTTCAGCTAACTCACACCAAACTTACTGGTTCTGTTACGCATAGAACGCTTCTAGGCAAAAGAGTATTTAAATTACAACTCCCTCGAGTTCAATCGGCGTTAGCCAGACGTTTCGGACCTTTTGTGAGAGCATCGGTTTATAACTCGGTTCTGAAGCAATGTGATATTAAGAACCGGTCTGTGGTGGAAGCTAAACAGATAGTAATTAGCTGGCTTTTAACTTTAGACTATCCGTCCACGGAACGTATTTTGTGGTGAATTTTCTCCCTGTCCTCTGGCGAGATAATTTAAGACCCCGGAAAATTATCTTTGAAACTGCGTTATGTAAGCCTTATTGATCTATTTCATTCGTTTTGTTATTAATATTAAGAGAATACTAAAAAATCTTAGTGCTATAATTTAAACTTTAGTTCTTTTGAAATTATCTGGTTGCCCAAGATACAGGCTGTGCCTCGTTTGGGAACCCCTGTTGAAACCTGTACCTTGTTATAAGTTTTCTTTTTACAAATAAAAATCTTATCTTATCTTATCTTATCTTATAATACATCGACATAGCTCGCGGTCAGTAGGTAATAAGTTAGTTTTCGGTAGGTATAAACATTTAAACTGTTGTAACTCAATAACCAATGAAGTCTACTTAGACTTGTAAGAAACCCAATAAACTCCTGCGCGCTGCTTGCTGTCTTTTAGAACCAAACGGGATATATGTAGGTACTATCAGCTCACCGGGACCCTGACCCACCGTAGAACTGTGTCACAGTGACGTTATGATTCAAGTCGTATAAAGTGCCAAACAAATTGTTTTATAATGTCACTGTGACAAAGTTGTATGGTGTGTCAGGGTTCCGATAGGCTGATAGGAAACAGAAGCCGTAAATTATACTTTGTGCTTTTAGGCCGACAGACTATTTTACCATCCGCAATACAAAGTTAGCCCAGTGACAATTTGTATCCGGTAACAGTGGACGACGACCGGCTGAAATGATGATGTAGATAATTGATAGGGCAAAGTATTTAAGTATTTTTATATCTCACTATAGATAGATAGCTTAAGCCGTTCCCTATAAAAAGGTCTTGACAGACCGACGGACTGTCAAAAGAGTCATCTCATAAGGTTTCAGTTTCTTAGTACGGTTCCAAACCAAATGCAAATTAAAACCACTGTCCCCTTTCTTTATCAAAACATTAATATACCTAAACTTTCTAATAAACTGATTTCTGGTTGCAGGTCTCGTCGACCAGTTCAGTAAAGGCACCATGGTCGACGATGAGAAATTAAAGGTAGGTATATTTTTTTATCTATACACCTACCGAAGTGTTAATACATATATGGCACAAGCAGTGGGGCTAGACAAGTTCCCATCGAATACAAACGTTAGCGTTCCGTCTGTCGCGTCGCGTAAGTCACGTGATATATCACTCGACATCCGTTGTCAAAAATGAAAAATGTCAGTTGTAACGAGTGATATATCACGTGTTTTACGTCAATTCCATACATTTTTCCATGACAACGCAAAGCGACAGTGATCGCCAAACGCTAGCGTTTGTATCCGACGGCAACTTGTCTCGCCGCGCAAAGTAGATGTAATTAGAGGTGATGTTATTGCTTACAAAGGCATCGCCTCCACTCCAATACATTTTGTAATTCGATTGAGAAAAGATTCGACTCGTAGCAATTTTTGTGAAACAAGGAAACACAAACCTCTTTGTCTGGAAGTGCAGAAGTCCCTTTCAACTTGCTTCAGCTTGGAAATTGTTTTCTTGAACAACAATGTAATGCGAGTATTACCTAAGTTACACTTAAAACTAGTCTAAATCCAAATTTGAAACAATATATGTATTAATACAAGTGACGCCCTCGCTTCACTTCGGTTTGTGTGAGTTTTCTGTAATAGGTACCCGTAGCCACAATTCATTATACGTGTAACATTATTTATTTGACGGTGAAAATCGGTTTTCATCAATAAGTACTTGAGGTTTTCATATGTCAATGCAGTTGTCAATGCAGCCGTCAATAGATAGTGAAGCAAGAGGAAGGTTTGTACCTATGTATAATAAATTCTGGATTATGGAGCCCTGACCCACCCGGTGTCACAGAGACAAAAATAATTTGTTTGACACTTCTTACGACTTGAATCATAGCGTCATTGTTACACAGTGCTATAATAAGTGTGTTGCAGAAAAAGAAAGAAGCGAAGGCGGGTCGCTAGTAAGTCGTAAATTGATTCTCAAGTACTGTGCAAAAAGAACGGCTTAGTACTTATCATAGGATCTGATTACTTTTACGTATCCTTTGGGTGCAATGACTAGCATAGAGGCATTCCATCTTAGTCCTCAGGGTTTGCAACGCTTCTGCAGTCTTAGGCTTGCAGTCTTATGAATGCGAATGTGCTATGGGTTACAGTTTCCACTTACCATCAAGTGGCCTGTGTGCTCGTTTGCCTTCTCTATGCCATAAAAAATAAGTTATGGTTGTTATTATGAGCACCTAATACGAATGGAATCTTTTACTTTCAGTGCTACATGAAATGCATTTTCTTGGAATTCAAAGTGGTAAGTTTATGTTTATACGATATACACGATTTTGATTATACGATACTTTGTTACCTTCTTACCATCACTTAGGTACTCTAATGACACGACTTTGCAAAGTCGGTAGCGACGGCGCATTCTGTATTCAAATCGAAAAAAAGGTTTTTATAGAATAGATCTTAGCTAAGCCTAGCCAATCAACATTTGTACCTAATAACAATTGTAGTTATCTTGTACATACACATAAATTGTACACTTTTGTACCTTGTCACTTTAATCGCTGTGACAATTAATATATGGCGGTTTAATCATGACAATAAATAGAAAAGGTTCTAAAGTGTACCTACACATTGTCATATTTATGTACAGGTGTAGTGCATAATTGTTTTCCTTCGTATTTTCACGGAAACGTACGAACGTGTCATGCTACTTCAGTCAACCTCGGTACTTTTTGTACTGTGACCGGCTGAAATAGCAAGACACGTTTCCGTGAAAATACGAAGGAAAACAATTATGCGCTACATCTGTACTCGACTGTACCTATGGAGACAAACACATTTATTTTGCACTCATCACACAAAAAAATGCCTACGGGGGATTTAACCTGGAACCGCTATCTCCGTATGCAGTGTCACAATCAACTAGACTAGCCAGTTGTAAAAAAAATGGCATTAAGTCCGCCATTATTTGTTATAGTGCCATAAAATCAAAAATATAAATCTGATTCTTCTTAATATAAAATAAGTATGTATACCCTGTTCAGACTTGTCTTATATGGCAAACAACTTTCTAACCTCAACATAAAAGTTGTTTTGGCTAAAACAGCTCTTTTATCGTAGGTATATAAACTAAACTGAGAAAATAATTTGGACATCACTTGGCCAATGTTTTGTCCGTGATTGCTTTATTTTATTTAAAATAGCTGTTTCATACAAAAAAGTTGCATTTTGAGTTAGAGAGTTGTTTACTACTTGACAAGTAAGTCTGAACAGGGTGTAAATACGCACATAAATATGTAACGATTCCAGTTAGACGAAACTACCGGTTTATTCCGCTACGAAAAGATGCTCAGCATGATTCCCCAGGCGATGAGAAACATTGCTTACGAGATGGGACGCAACTGCATCCACTTCAAGGGCGAAGGGGAAGCCGACCTGTGCCAGGTCTCCTACGACCTCCACCGATGTTGGCAGAAAGCTGATCCCGAGGTTGGTTTATAACTAGGGTTAGGACTTTTGCTGGCATTTCGCGGTTCTAGAATCCTTTGATTTTGGCCCTCAATATTGTCCTTTCCTTGTGCACTCCTAGGGTTAGGTACCCTAGGAGTGCACAAGAAATGTTTTCTCTAAATTTCATGTCCCTAGGTCTAGCATTTAGACAATGCGTTGTCTAACAGTCAGTCAGTCGCTGAAGAGATTTATAAGTATTCAACAAAAGACCTCACTGGCCCTTGACAGTCCAGGGACACCAGTGTCCAAAGTAATGTAAATGCAGTTGGTAAAATAACATAAAGGTTCAAACTTAAAATAATTACCTACAATACTGCTGCAATCCTTTGCTGTAATATATGTGCCCAGCACGGTCCGCCTTACAAGTAGTTGCACATTTTAGTAACTACTTTGTCACATTAACGTAATGTTCGAACATCTGTCAAAGGCGTTAAAGCGACAAGGGGCTTTATTGCGCAGCTAATTATCTACGGCCGACCGTACAAACTATCGCATAGTACCTTAGTAAGTAAGGTTAGCTTTCGTGATTCCATTTTGGTGACACTTCTATAATTTGTAAACCCAATACAATAATTTTATGATTGATATTATTTTCAAGTATATTGATATTATTTGGTGATTCAAATTGGGTGATAGATATACTTTTTTAGAAATAAATATTATTTATTAGGTCGTTGAAAATACATTTAATAGGTAAATGATAAAATGATACCCCTTTTGTTTCAGCATTATTTCCTGATGTAGAAGATTTTTCAGTCAAGTCGCCAGTGATTTTTGCGCATAGAAGTTATTACAAGCAGTATGATTTAACAAAATTAAACATTATAAATAATTTTATGTATATTATTTATTAAAAAACCTCATACAGTTATTTTTTTCAACTGCTGTATAGTCAAGGAATTAAATTTGTCACGCACCTTAGTTCCAAAGTCAATCTGACAATCTACAGCAATAAGGTTGAGTTACCTATCAATAACAAATGACTTGGCATCTCTAATCACAATATCTTCAAGCAGATTTTCTTTGAAATGGGTAGCAAATTAAGTTCCGTGACCGTACCCTCCAGTTGCAAGGAGAAACAGTTCTGGGTGAATATTTGGGCGTTTCAACCGCCGTCATTGTTGTCTTCAATATATTTAAGAAAACAATGATAATTACCAGCAACTTTTGATGTCAAGGTCAACGGACCCGGGGGTAGTATTAATTCCATTTAAAATCAAAAGACAATTAAAAAGTTTATCTTGAATAATATGCGAAGACAATAATGACGGCGGTTAAAACGCCGAATAATCACCCTTCTACAGTTCTGCCAAAGTAGATTTAAGACTGGTAGTTTTATATATTTTGACACATCTAAATGGTCTAGGTACATCAATATATTTCGTTTTGCTGCTAGTGGGCTGAGCTGGTATTATTTTCTGTTGATAACTCACCCGACTACACAAATGAAAATGTAACGCATTTCGTGTTGTTCAGATTTTACAGCTTGATGAAAAATTGTATTTTACCTAAATTTAAACTGAAATAATTACCAATTAAACACCATTACCTTAAATAAGGTTTAAATTTCTGGTGCAAGCTCGCCTTAGGACCATGCAAGGCTTTCTCTGCACGGTTTGTAATTCACCTATTTTAAATTAATTCTGAATGCAGACTATGTTCGCAGAGGACTAATATCAAGATCTCTAGGTGGCATTGTATGTATTATGTGGTCAGTAAGGGCAAATAGGTAAAAGATACATTTAACAGTAATTAAATCATAGTCCAACATTACTCACCACATGGAGCAATTTCATAATAATACCATATTAAGATCCAAATCCAGTCAATTACACCTTCCAGGTGTAGCTTGATAATTATGTACAATAACCCTTTTATTCAATAAATATGTTAGTTCTTAACCTATACTGTCTGTGTTAATTACTACCATACGCTTCCAACATCACAATCCATCAACTTGGCATGAAATCATTTTCCATGCGCATTTAACTAAACCATAAATAACAATAAAAATATAACAGCATTTATAAAATTATGTGGTAATAAATTAAGTAAATTCTGGATTCATAGACTTATTTAGCATGCAAATGGAGGTAAGCACAAATATATTTTAACTTACTTTGGCTAACTAGAAGCACGAAGTATACTAGTAAAGAAGTTACATTATTGTATTATTGGAACTTAACTCGAATTTTTTAAGTAACAAATAATAAATTTTACTCCACATTATACCAATAATAATGATACTTTAAATACTTATACCTACTTAAAACTCTTTGGTACAAACAACTTATCATTATTTTAGTCAGTAATAAAGATAGCTGGTTACATCTCGCCAATGTCCCCTGCACCAACTCCCTGTGATTCCCTCAAAAGTTCCTGCAATTCCGAGTAAATGCTCTCCAGCATCATCAACCGAGGCTTGGTGTACTGTAACAAAACATTGAATACTATATAAATTTTCTTGATTACTATAATGTTTTCATTTCTTACCACTATGGTATGGTAAAAATAAATATAAGATTCTAATATAGGTAACAAATAAAATTATAATAAACAATAGAGCTATATTTTATTTTATCTTTGATGAAATGGGTCCCGTCATAATATACTTTTAAGAAGTTTATAAAGGTCTCTTTATTGTGTGGAAGTAGCTACTTATCAAGAAATGCTTATTATACAAACCAAGAAGTACTAAAGTGGTTACCTTAAACAGTGGGATCAATTGAGTAGCTTCAGAATCTTGTCTAGTCACACCATCTTCCTTCACCAATAATGTAAGGAAGTACAGGACCCGATTCTGAAATTGATTACACAACAAAATGAATGAAATTAGTGTTAAGTATATATTATTTACAAAATGTCCAACAAAGATAAATTTGACAGTTGTTCAATAATTTACTACAAACAGGTAATTCAACAAACCAAGAAATTGAGAAGTTCCTTCTTAGAGGATGTAAGTAAAAAAATTTACATGATAATAATTTATATATTTATTTTATTATTTTATTTAATTTAGCCTGAGGATCTGACACGAATTGACCTATCGCTAAATTTTGGTCTAGCCTAACACAGTTTGAAAGCTATTAGAAGGTGCTTCAGGTTTGTAGGTGCCTCTCTTGCTCCCATAAACTCTTATTAAGAGCGAGTGAGAGAGATGTACAAATCCGAAGCACCTTCTAAGAGCTCACAGACTGTACTATGGGTACTAGACAACGATAATCATACTTACATAGATAAACAAATACTTAGATAGAATATCCAATACTCAGAAAACAATATTCACCCTCAGCATACAAGTACTTATCCATACCGAGGCTTGAATCCCAAGACTACTAGCTTCGCAGGTCACTACCAACTAGTCTAATCATGTCGTCATATAATTAACAAGGTTAGCCTTTATTCTTTAACAACGCATTTAGCCTAGTTAGCAGTGGCTCGGTCCTGGATTCAATTCTAGACAATCTGTATGATAAGCGCAAGTATTTGTTCTTGAGTCTTGGATGTTTTCAATGTATATAATTTTGTTCTTTATATTAATGTTTTTATAATTTCCAGTAAGGGCTATTTGTATGGGATTCTCATGGTCCCCTGACCCCTGAGGAAATTTATTTATTTAATTAAGAAAGCAATTACCATTTTAATGACTTCATTTATGATCACATCATCAATACTGGACCAAGGAATAAAATTATCTTCTTTACCAAATACAAATTTCACTGAGCTCTGTATGCCCATTGTGGGAATGACTTGAAGAGTTTCTGAAACATCAATTGGGTTAACGTTTTTATCCTGCAATCCATTTCTAAATTGCATTAGTACATTGCAGTAACATACCTGATTGTACACTGTGAGTTACCCAAAAAAATATGAGAAATGAGAAAATTATAATGGTCACTACAGAAACTGTTAAACTTATCCGCACATTGCCTAAGGCTAAATAAATATTGGCCAATACAGCTATACACAGTGAAATCACAGGCCATGTAGACTTATTTTCCTTAGTACTGAAGAATGATATTGTAAATTGTCTGTATTTCGGCGAACTGTGCCTACCATCTACTTTTAATGATAACATAACTCCGTTAACATTTTCGTGCTTTATAACGTCGCTCTCTGGCATAATTGTAGCACTAATATAAGAGCAAAAAGCAATTTATTTGTTTTTGTAAATATAGACTAGGAACGTTGAAATGGTATTAGTATGAATTCCGTTGATTCCTTTCTATTGTAACTAAAGAAGTTTCTAATAAACTTAACGAGCTTAATGTACATAAGCGAATTCTTATTTACCAAACAGCCTTAAAACAACTACAGTGTCGTTTTGAAAACAATAACCAGTGATTATCGAATATCGACCGGTCTAACATTGCATTGACTGAAGTGACAGTATTGACAGGACAGGATTCAGTGAAAGAGAACAGCTGTATTTTTGTAACTGGTTATGTCAAAAATTAGTAACAAGATTTTTCATAAATTATTAAAATAATGGATTAATAAATATCAAGATTTATGAATTCTATACTAAAAGAAGTTTGCATGTAAAAAGTAACCACAGAAATTAACACAACAGAAATGGAGCATTCTCGTCGACCTTTGTTTATTATTTCTTTTTATGTGGTTTACCTCTACAATCCAGAGAAGAGATTGTTGAATTTACGTTGACGAAATCAAAATATAACAAGTTTTAATATTGATACCAATGGTAACAAAAGATATATTTATATTCAAAGACTACTATTGTATACCTGCTAGGGTTTGATTAGGCTATACTTATATAGGGCAATTTATTATATTCTCTTTGATGGTAACCATAACAACTTGTAGTACAAATACTTCACAATTGAAAAAATATAACTCTTAAGTAATAAAGACAACACTAAGTGCAACTCAACAACAATAAGGAAAAGCTTACACTAATTCAATGGAAGGCTCGGATAGTAACGCATGGGTGTTCGACTCTTTGGTGGGTTTTCTTCACGGCCCCGTATGGAATATACCTCTGCAGACCTTCATAGAAGAGAAATCACTGCGTAAGTCCAGTAACAATATTTCTCTTTAAGACGTAAAAAATATACCAATATATAATTAATATTCCCTGCAGCTTTTGAACCATCCGACAACGGGGACGTACTCGACAGGCCAGAATACAAGCATATCCACGATGAGTATAGGAACTTGGTCAGTATAATTAACATTTTTTAGCTCTGATATCAACATTTTATATAGATGGTTCTTAGAATCGCGTTCCAGGTTCAAATAAATTAGTGTAATTTTCGCGCCAAAATGTTAAACGTTATTATATTTTGCTACGGTCACGTTACATCTGCTGGGTTCAGAGCCGTCTTTAGGCTTAGGTATAGGAGATACCCTTGGCACTTTAGGATATCTACTTAGGACCATGACTATGACAGAGGGTTATGTTTTATTTTTTGCTTGTTTATCTGACTGAACTAGCAAGCCCCATCGAGACACTTGCCTAGTGGTCAATGGAAAGATAGGCACATAGGCCTGGCTGGGTTGGGTTAGGTTAGGTGAAAATTCGTTTTAGTGGCTCTTAGAGAATTAAAGAGACGCCAACTCGAATATTTGTCGAATCATGGAGATGTGGCCCAAAATTAACAGCGAGATTGTGTTTACGGCAGGTTGACGTGATGCTAAGCTCATTCATGGATGACATCGGTATCTCTGCGGACCAGTTCGAAGGCGCGTGTCGTCTTTCGGCGCGGGACCTGGCGGGACTGCCAGCTCAGTTCCATCGCAGACTGTTCGAGCAGATCTGGGCTGCTAATGATTATGATATCTTTGTCAAGATGATGACCCATAAGAACGTTGAACTGCAACTGCAGGTAAGTAGGTACCCAAACCCATCACGTCCCCCCAAGCTTTACTTCTTGGTAATTATTGCACTGACCTTTTTGAAACTAATACCTAAAGTATAAGTACAGTATGTAGCCATCAAATATATCGGAGCGGACTAGGTGCTCCAAAATATCTAGGCACGGTGCAAACAATGCAGTTAAGGTCAGTTATTTTTTAGCACCTTGTCTGACCCATATACTTAATTGACGGCGTTTTACCATATAACATTCAATAAAAATAAGAATCTTCTCTCACACCGTCATCCGGGCTCCTATTAAAAGAAATGAGTGATTTAACTCATAGGATTTAAACTATATTATTTAAGAGGATTTTCACACATCAACACATCCAAGGCCTAGGTAACTAAAATTAAATATAATACAAAGGGCGCCAAATGAATGACTCGCCCGGAGCGCCTGAATGTTTAGGGGCGTCATTCGTTGTTCACATCTAGGGGCTTCGGCCATGATTCGTGTGTTGGCATAAAGAGAGAAAGAGACTTAATACGCCGAATCCCGCAAATCTGGCCGCACGCAGTTGGGCAGAAAGGAAAATGGCAGGATGGTTACTATGAAGCATCAAATTTGAAAATTAGGTTTCCCTGTCACTTTCACTTGTCATTCGAGACTAATTGGCAGAAAGGGATGGAGTTTCGAATTTCGATTTTCAAATTAGGGCTTTTGTTCTGTTGTGTAGGTATAGTCAAGATATTGGAAGCCGTACCCTTTTCGCTCTTGTCACAATGTGAATAAGACTAAAAAGGTAAGCCTTTCAGTTTCCATGACTGTAACTGTATGTTCCTAATACAATTAAACCAATCTCTCTGCACTGTACAGGCTTTAGAGTTGATTGAGAGGCGTTATGGAGCTTTGCCTAATATATTTGCCACTGTACCTGAAGACTTGGATATCTTGGACACTTCACGCAGTGATGAAAGTGATGTTTGGCCTGACGTCGACGATGTTATGACTGAGATCAAGAAGTAAGGTTTTCTTTCCATTCAAGGATTGTCAACTTCCTTTTTCTTTAATAATTATTTTTGGATGTTGGAATAATCTTTTAGGTTACAACTTGATGATTACAATGAAAAAGAAGGTGTTACTGTCCCACCGGAAGACGTGGTGGCTGAGAAGCAAACTCTTTTGTCCAAAGTCTCCAAACTGCACAGCTTCGAAAAGAAAGAAGAGCTAGCTAATGAAAAGTCTTTAACTCCAGAAGAGAAGGTTCTCCCAGCTGATCCTCCGATACCGCCACCAAAAAAAGTAGAGGTATACCTAGAGCACAATCACAACTCTCGGTTATGTTATTAGGTTAAGGGTAAATAATAATCTATTAATAGATACTCGTACCGCAAATATCAACCGCTTTATGCTAGTTCTCAATATTCCGAACGCGAATACATTTGGCTAGCTTATTCGAGTTTCAGGTGCGCCTCCTACAGATTTTATTATTTCGCATACGTCATGAACCATTAATTTTGCATTTTCCGAAAACTGAAAATCTTATAATAACCTTTTACTAGATGGAATTATGTAAGTATTCTAAACATATTCTAAATGGTTTTAGGTGAGCGATGAGGAAATACGTGTCCGGCAAGAATATCTGAAACAACAACGAGACAAACTCCTAGCGTTAAAGAAGCAGGTCCGCGAACGACGGCTGGGAGCTGTGGAGACTGAAGCTGAAGGCAAAGGTATGTCTCTTCCCCCAGCTGGTGGACATCAACCAGCTCCTGGCTTTTGGAAAAAACAACATTAAATTTGATTCGAAGAGTAAGTTTTGTTTTGGATCCAAAGTAGGATTTACTGTTCCTACTTTCAGTCGTTGGTAATAATTGTGTCTTCAACATTTCCTTACCGTACCTAACAGGACAATAATTGTCCAATCTGCTTAACGGTATGAATCATCACCAATGAATTATTTTGTGATTGTTTTTATCATTTGAGTTTGTACTAACTTTTTGTACGTCCAAAGTTGTTTTCAGATGATTTCATTTGTATTTACGACGCACGTGTGTGGGATTGCGTTAATGTTCATTATTATTTATAGAAGGAGCAGGATCCCAAAACATGGCGAGACCTAAATCTGCTAGAGCTGCCCAGGCGGTCCTTTCCGGGGCGCACCTGCCGCCCCCGCCAGACGCAATGCAACTGCGAAAGGCACTTGCCTCCAAGCTCAAGACTGAGGTCGTTGACGTGAACCACTAAACGCCCCACTCTTAGTTCAATCACCTTCTATACCTACGTTATAACTTATAACGTTCACCTTGAGTGTTCCATTTCATGACGGCAACGGAGGGCGACTTGCGTTTTTTTCATTACTTACACGCTGCGAACAAAACGTGCAAGGCCAGAAGTTATGATTTAGGGCCTTTTTCCTAACATACGAATGTACAGTCATCATCATAAATACATTAACAAGGTTTAATAGTACATTGTGCATCAAGGGTAGTATGAAGGGAATTACTAACGAGTGTTAGAAGCCCGACGCCGAAGGCGGAGGGCTTTTAATGACTCGAGTTAGTAATCCCCTTACTGCCTGTGATACACACAATGGTTTTCATCACATTTGCGAGGAAAAAAAACAAAGAGAAAACACTTTAACTCTGCAAAATATAAAGAAATAACTTTTGACGAACGGGAACGTAAATGGGAACGATATTTTTTTTGTGACCTCTACCACAGATAATAACTGCGTTTACTTTCGACCTGGATTCGAGCCAGATTTAGCCAATTTGATAAAAATGTATAATTACTAAAACTTATGATAAATGTTGATATAAACTTGAAATAGGTATAAAAATAATGAAGTTTAATGAAGCGTATAGGTTTTGTGTAATGTAAGTTAGTCTATAGCTAATTTTTAAAGATAAAATTAGAAACCGATTTAATTTTTACCTGAAAATTAAACCTCCTTAGTCAGAAATGATGTACGAAAGAGTCGCAAATTTTAAAAAGAAAGTCATTACTCCCTAGGGATGACAAACTCGCCATAATTCCCGCGGGAATAATTTAGGCCATTGTCCTTCTGTAAACAGGCATGGAATAACACCATTTACGAGCAAGTGTGATGAAAAAACTATTTATTCCCTTGCAGTAGAGTCGTGTTTACCTACATATTTTTGTAAGTTTAACTGTGTCCATATTATTAGACGTGACTGTGCTGTGTGCTGATCTATTCAACAATAAAAGCGCACTAACAAGAAATAAAAAAAAACAGACTAGTTTGACTCGCGGGATTGACCCGTATGCGTAGTAGGTACTCGGAATGAAAATCTTTGTTTGTTTTGTCGAACAAAGCGATCTTTTATCTCTACTAATCGGAAAGTAAGATTGTCCATATCTCCATAGCTGGATGAAAATGGCGTTTCCATCCCTAGAGAAAAACAAAAAAAAGGCACATCAAACGCTTAGCAATAGCTCTGTGATTTTTCAACTGTTTTATTGTCAAAAATAAAAGACAATTTACTTTCCTCTCAGTCGAAATGAAAAGTGGAGTGCTAAGCACGGGTGAAAGTATCAATAGCACTTGCTCAATTTAATCCTTCAGTTAATATTCAACTATCACGGAAAAAGGCCCTATCATGGAAAATAAATTGGGTATTACATAAAATAAAACGTTACATCGTATTTACCTTATATTTATATTGCTTACTTAACTAGTGACATCATAATAATAGCATTATGTATAGTAAGCTTATTTATTTTACACAACTTGCCAATAGGTAAATCTATTTTTCACTTTTATTTGTGTATAAATTAGTTTATGATGGTCGTCCATCTAAAGATAAAAAATAGTCATCGTTACAGTCTACTTTCACCTAGAACTTCGTAATTTATTCATTTAAGAAATGTTATTTCAAGGAATATAAGAAATGTGTGTATACATTTAATTGACGGCTCGATGCTATTACACATGGATGATGGCAGAGTTCAAATAAAATTATTACATAAAATGTTTTATATTTACAATATATTCTGACTAATTCATACCATGTACGTAATTCATATGAATTTCCCCTCTCGTTTACTGTGCACTTTTAAACGTTTTATGAATGCCTAGGTAAGTTTTAAATAAATAGTTGTTTCTTTTTAATAAGTGTGACCATGGTTAAATAAGGTTCATAATAAATTGGATGCCGAGATCAAATTCAAATGGTTCCTACCACTTGATTGCCAGTGGTCCTGATCAGGATCAGATTTCAAATACCTTTCGTTTCTTCTTTGGACTTAAGACTCTACGCAGGCTTAATTGATATGTATTCACGACAGAAGATTTGCAATAAATAAGTCTGTTATTTTCGATAAACTGTCTTTATACTGCAGAAAGTGTTTAATAGGTATTGTTTAAACACTTATAATTACCTATTATAATATGACACGGTAATATTTAAGGAATTACGTGCGTTTAAATATATTATGCATTTGACCACCAACTCCTCGCGGCTGCAGTATTGTTGGTGACCAAAATACTGTAACCGGTCACTTTACACACGTATGACAATTCACGATAAATTCAAAGTGGAACATGACGTTTTTGACTAAGAACTACACTAACTTGCATATTAATAATGATTATAAGAGACAATTAATAAGGTAGCATATGTCCCAAACATATCAAGAGCAAAAAATTTCGTGCTTTCTTCCTGAATTAACCAATTAAGTAAGTTTATACACAACTGCTCAAATAATTGGTTTTATTTTCACGCCTATTATCGAAGAAGATACTAGGCGTGAGGAAATATAAATATGCGTAAGGAAACTGATGTCAACATTTCAACATGCATTAGTTCGCTAGTTAAATACAAGTATAGACGCTACGCGACTCGACATTTTGCTTCAATAGTAATAATCTGGGTTTGAATTCGAACCAAAAAAACATTCGAATCATTAGCGTATTCCTGGAAATGGTATTTGAATGACCATAGGTAACTAAATTACCGTATATATCCCAATTGCGATCGTATGCAGTATAGTTGCATTTAGTTCTATTGTAGTCGTTCTTGTTGTATCTTTATATTTTTTTGGTTTGCCAACATACGACACCAACATCTCATAATTATAATTATAACTATTAAGGGGGAAATCGGAAGACGTGATCACGAGTAAAAAGTGGGATCGTAATAAAATAGTATTATTAGGTGTACCTATAGATGTAGTATTCAGACTTCAACACGCAATGCTCAAAATCAAATAATTTATTGTAAACCGCGGTGTGTTGGGGCAGCCTTCGTTATAGTCTCTGTATCTGTTTTTTTTTGGTTGGACAACATCTCATAATTATAACTATACAGGGTGAAATCGAAGACGTGATGACAAGTGAAAAGTGGGATCGTAATAAAATAATATAGGTATGTGGGTGTTTAGATGTAGTTAAGATGTTCAGACTTTCAGGCAATGATCAAAATTACATAATTTGTTTTAAACAGTGTGGTAAACAGTACTTGGCAGAAAGAGATTTTCAATTTTCCACCGAACAAAACAAAAAATTGACAAAGACTGATGTGAATTGTTACTGTAACTGAAGTGTCATTAGTAAAATAGTCTGAATAGGATCCATAGACGGTATGACTAAAAAATAGGGGAAAGTTAACAAAAAAGAAATAGCTTTTGTTTCTTATAACTAATATTGCTTGGAAATGATCAGACCTCCGTATATACGGGGAAAAATTAAATGACAGCTAGGGATCGCCTTTATCGATAAACTCGATTATCGATGCTTTTCCCATATACCAGTGATCGCTCCAAGTTATGTTTGTAAAAGTATGCAAATGAAACAAAAAACAACAATTCTAGTTATTCTTTATTTTAAAAGGATTTTTGAACCTTCACATCATCATCATATTTTTTTCCTCATTGTATATTTCAGAGTTACTGTCCCATTTCCTATTGTTAAAATAAATGATCAGAATTTAAACTTCTCTGTCTCGACTGATGAATCCATTGCAGGTGGCTTAAAGATCATTTAAAATAAGCTCTGTGTGAACTTTATAATTATCTCCAGAATAGAACATACAAAAAAATACACACAATGCTGGGGGCGATCACTAGTATACGGTAAAAGCATCGATAATTAAGTTTATCGATATAGGCGATCCCTTGCTGTCATTTAATTTTGCCCCCTATATTCCGAGGTCTGGAAAAACTGGTTTCTGATCACGTCTTCATTGACACCCTGTATATGTCTGGAAGAATGGAATAGGAAGTTATTTAGTTGCTGGATTAAAATGAAAAGTTGCCTTTCTTAGGTTACCCTTTAACTGTGATACGTAGCCTAACCTAAATTAACTATGATCCCAGTTGGTCGAAATAAATGTTTTTGAATTGAATTGTAGCGTACTGGCCAGGATGTTGTTTACTTCGTTGATGTTTTGTAAATGCAGTGGCAACAACCCTTATTCCACCCAGTCCTATTAATAGTTCAATCATGTAAAAATGTTTGGACAAAAATGTATACTGGCTAATAATCGATGAAGCTGCGCTCTTCTATTACTAGGTGCTTCGGCCGTTATGGCGAATGCTTATAAAGTAACCAACTTACCTCTTAGAAATTGATTAAAACCTGCTTTTCCAAAAGGTTGTCTAGCCAGTATAATGCATTGGAATATTTGTGTCCAAACAGTTAGATGATCAAAGTACTAGTTGGCAGTGGCGAAGCGTCACGTAAATAAATAGACAAGCCGGAGCAAAACAAGGTGTATGGCGTGTGTCGGTTTTAAGTTTTGTTTGTATACCTACTCTATGCATAGGAATTTTTGGTAAAGCCGTAAATAATCGGCTTGTACGAACGCCTCGCGACTGCTAGTTGGACTGGATGGAATATAAGCATTTATTTAAATGTGTGTACCTAGTTATGGAGAAAAATTAAGAAACGTCAACTTCTCCACTGAGTTACGAAAATTAGTTAAACTTTATAAAGTCAATTTAAATGGTGTTATCTGAGATAACTTATCTCAGACAAAACTCTTGTAGCAAGTGCAAGCATATTACTAACGGGTGAGGATTGAATCTACTTCATTTATTGAATTTGAGACACTGCTTATTGGCTTTGAGAGGGAGTATATAAATGTACGACACATTTTTGTAACTTAGCGGAAAAGTTAACTTTTCTTAATTTTAGTCCTTGACTAGGTACAAACTTTTAAATAAATGCCCATATACTGCAATCTGTTATCGCAGTATCCATATATCTGCATGCCAGAGAAGTGTGGCATTACGTAAATCTAAACCTTTAAATATTTACAGAAAATTAAAGTGAAGCACCATAATTTTACCTTTCCTGGGGACTTATTTCCCACCTACCAACTAGCATGCACGACTGACCAATGACATCTATATCAAAATCAAATTTATATAATCGACGGAGCTCCGCTCTAGCGTAGTGCCTGTTTCTGAGTGTTTTGGCCCTTTGGGCCGGCTGAAGATCTGACATAACCTAAACCTACCTCATATTTATAAGTTTTGATCAGTTGAGCAGTTTAGTTAAGCAGTGGGGAAGTCACTGTCCTGAGGGCTTAGGCAAGATGCATGACGCTAACGATAGCGATTTCAAAAAACGTAGGTAAGCTGACGTCAATCGCTAATGATGTCAACTCCATATATTTTATCAGTTTTCGGAAATTGCTGACGTTATCGTTGTGCGTCGCGTCGTATGTATAGACTGTGGTACAATGTCAGGTGTGGGTCTGGTGCTATAGGTAAATATAAGAATCTAATCGGACGTCTTTCGAACGCAGCTTGCAGGTGTCTGCTGATTTAGACTTAATAATATAAGAATCTAATCGGACGTCTTTCGAACGCAGCCTACAGGTGTGTGCTGATTTAGACGTAATAATATAAGAATCTAATCGGATGTCTTTCGACAGCAGCCTGCAGGTGTCTGCTGATTTAGACCTAATTCGACCAAAAAAGATAAAGACTTCGTGCGAGAATTAACAAAATAGTACGGATTAATCTCAGAGAAAACGTGATGCTGTTTGGAAGAATGTATGCTAAATGAATAGCTTCGAGGATTAATTATTAACTTCAGTAGGTGCCTGTAAAGGATTATATGATCCCTGTTGGTATAATATCAAGTGTGTGAGAAGTAAGAACAGCCATAAAAACGCCGCCACTAAGGAACAACGCTTTTAATTATTTAAGCCATGGCCATTCTAAAAACTCACACACTGTATCAAATATGTTTATAGAATCACAAACATGTCACTGGAATGGTTGGCTGTACTAGCTTGGAAATGTCCAAGTTAATGTTCATGTTGCCACTGATTCGCCACAATCTCGGGAATATGGGTTCACAACCAAATGCAATTTAGAAAAGGTCACAATGTCGAGAAAAATGTTCCACAACCAGAAAAGTAAGTTACAAATCGTATGTTTTGTTACCAATTGATATAAAAGCGAATTAAAACTAAGTTTCTAAGAAATGACCATAGTTCAGTATATATTTTAATAATTGTTAAATTAATTATGATGCAGTAGGTGGAGATAAACGATCTTATTCA
This sequence comes from Acleris sparsana, assembly GCA_923062465.1. Classification (NCBI taxonomy): domain Eukaryota; kingdom Metazoa; phylum Arthropoda; class Insecta; order Lepidoptera; family Tortricidae; genus Acleris; species Acleris sparsana. The sequence goes on from OV281303.1 coordinate 7,954,951, forward strand.
AGAACGCAATATTATGTTTTGTTCCTTTTTTGTTTAATAATTTTGGTAGAAAGGGAGAAATCATATTTAACTGAAGCGTTTTTGAATAAAGCCGTTAGTCCATAAATATACATAAATAAGCTAAGCCTAACTTAGTTTCCATCGCTGGTATTTACACAGATCCCACAGAAACATCATTTGAAAATAATCAAATTATTAGTGAATGTCAATTGAAACTCAATTGCTAGCACAAGAACGCAATATAATACCAACTAGGATAAATTCCTATTTTACCACAATATTTTACAACGAAATCAATGTTTCCTTTCGAAATGTGAACTGTAATCAAAGTTACGATTACACATATCTTACAAAAATTAATTTTATTTACAAAACACGAACCGTAAAACTAGAGGTTAACAGTAATAAAATTAAATGGACCTTAATCAGATACATTTATCACATACACATTACTTTTTTGCAGTATAAAAACCTACAAACAATCACCATAAGCAGAGACATGAAATTTATTCGTTGAGAGTACAGAAAATATCGTATACAATTTGAATACTTTACAATTTATGGTGTCAGACGGAGACCAATCATGTTAATCAAGTAGTATTAAGTTTTTACATCAAACCCTAGACTTTGCCCTATAGAATAACGATGACAAGAAACTCGTTCGGAATGGAGTTTTTTTAATTCGTGTGATTTTAATGCCTATTGTACATGGCCAGAACAACCAAAAACCTAACCGAGGTAAAGTTGTCTTCTCAACAGTCATCTTGATTTCATTAAATTTGGTTGTCCAACAGCGAGGTTACACGATAATTTTGTCCAACTCGATCAAGGACAATCTTAACCTTGGTCGGGTCGCGTGGTTGTTCCGACCGAGTAGAAGGGGTTTAACGCTTACGATTTGTCCCGAATTCATTATCTCTGTTTTTTTCATAATCCAACCAAAAGGAGGTGGACAATACATAAACCAGAAGATTTATAACGAGGAGTGTAGAACATGGTAGGGAAAATAAATCGATTTCAGCGCTAGTTTTCATTGACTGCAATTTTTTCTTGCGAAAGGTTTGTTCTCTTCAACTTCAGTCCAGTGGGACAATTCTGCCAGTGATAAGGTTGGAAGTTACACGTGATCGGTGAAAATGCTTTTCCAGAAACAGATGCTGATTCAATCAATGCAATTTAACAAGTGGGCTGTGCGTGCCTTATATTAGACAGACACGCTACGTGGAGGCACTACATACTAACACGATCTCAAACCATCCCGTATGTTCACTCACGACTGAAATACCTCTCGCAGTAAACGTGTCTTAAAATAAAGCGATTCATATTGGAATAGAAAAGTTTCCAAATGGATTGTGCAAAGGTAACAAAAAATGGGAATCTGTTGATAAAACATTAATCAAATTACATGCAACTAAGAATAAGAATGTAAAATTATACAGTTTTGAAGATAGTTTTTAATGCTTCTAAAATTCTTAATTGTACTAATTAAAGGTTTAATCTAAAAGCAGGTGTTTCCGTCATCATTATAAAGGAGACTTTTGGTTCTCTGCAACCTACATGCATGGTATAAGTCACTGTCTATACGTGTCAGAAAGTGACGGTTGTTTTATCTACATTTTTATCGCGCGATAAACGCAGCCATATTAGGCCCCCTGGTGTCATCATTTTTGCTTCCATATCCCGGAGTTTCCACAAGGTGAGGTCTATTAAATTCTTGTAGAGGTACCTATTAAACTGTCCTGTTCAGTAACTATAAACAAAACGTTAAGACAGAAATTACCGAAAAATTATGTTTCTGTACTCTCAACAAAGTAGAGCTACTAATATTAAATTTATAAAAATAAAAGTATTCTCAGAATAAATAATTCCTTGCATATTTACAAATTATATGTTCTCAATATGGAAGGCATAACACAATGATACATACGTATCACTTTGGCTCGTTTACAAATCTAATACTTGAAGCTGTCACCACTTATGAGACTATCATCTATGCTACCACGTATTTTATAATGGGTAATATAATTTGTTATTTGAGTAAAAGCAAACAATATTGCGAGATCGACACAGGCATGCCTGGCTGTAAGCCAAATGTTGCTAAAATAAATCATTTCAACATTTGGTTTTAGACGTAATGTGGCATTCACTCATACGAAAAAATATAATTTGTAAATAGAGTCACTACTAAACTATAATTCCTACTTACATTTTTACACTTGCATCTCGCATTTTTCCACTCAGATTTTCTTTGTACTTTTGTGATTATATTTCTCAGAAAAACGATCTAAACCAAAACAAACATTCATATTAAATAGGTTATTCTATAATTTAAATATACTTTTGTTCGCAACTTCAAAATGCGTCAGTGTGGAAGAATTGTGGAGTGTTTATTGTAGAACCTATTAAAACAGGAGTTTTACTTATACAATATGTTGAAAAGGTCATTTGTATTTTAATGCTGCATTAAACGATTAAACAAGTTGAATCTTGCGTTTAAGTGTGAAATATGAGCATTAAAATCAAATAAGCTTGGGCAACTGAGCGCTACTGGTATCCAAAAAAACTGATCAGACTAAACAGCATTATATGTACATTTCTTAATTACTCTTCAGCCAGTACCACTTTAAAACAACAAACATTGTTTTTCTGATATAGGTAAAATAAGTCTTGTCTGCATTTCATTTCGCCTGTGTCAGTCTTTACCTAGATACCAAAGCAAATTTCAGGTCTTATTGACATTCAAACTCATTATATGATTTAAATTTAACATTCATAACAAACATGCCCATTCTCGATTAAGGATTCCTTGAGATGCCATATGAAGTTAATCTTAACATGTATGAAAAATATCATACACTAATTAATCAAGAACATTTTTATCTATGTTACATGGGCACAGTAAAGCTACGGTGAATTTCTATCAAGTGGTTAAATTTTGGAAATATTTAATTCATGTTCCCGGAGTATTAACTACTTGGTAGATGGTAGTAGGGACCAATCCTACGAAAACCCAACAGGGACCTATTGTACAGTGTGGAACACGAGCTTAAAGTTGCTTATATTTCACATGCAATAGGAGTCAGATTGCGCTTCCGTGTGGTCTTATCCAATGCCAGATGGCATCTTGTGCCTAAACTTTAGGCTTTCCGTAGGAATGGAATATCCTTATACAGTTAAAACAGTTATAAAGCTTCTATATTCCAACAGATAACCTAATAAGGAAGGCCACACTGCAAACACTTGGGCCCATGTCGACAACGTCACACCGTCTCTAGAGCTAATACTACAGTATGTTTAATTCTTACGGCATTCCGTTTCACTGGTACGTGCACAGCGCGGAGACGGGGCGGCTCATTATATTCCTTGAAATATGTGGAGGGGCGCTCTACGCCAGGCGCGGCCGCTTCGCGTCCCGCTCCTCTGCGCCAGCGCCGCTCGCGCTGCTCGTGTCCTCCTCCTCGTCTGAATCGCCATCATAATCCACGAGTCCCTGTACATATGATAACTACACTTCAGTATACATAGTTAGATTACTTTTACCATAATTTGTATAAAAGCAGGACATCTAACAACAAATATTAGGCAGAGCCTCTATTCAACATAACCAGAGAAATATTGCAAAATTATTTTACCACGATATGGTACCACTTTTAAATTTGTCAATTTCAATCAAATCCTTAATAAAACAATTCGACATATAACTTCAAAAGGATTTACATTGGTCAATGTGTCACGTGACTGGTCGCTTACCAATACAATATTTATATGGCGATATCGTCTGTGACTGAGCATTTTACCGCGGCTTGTCATCACACGGCATATATGAAAACTTAGTCTATTTTCGCGTTTCAACTTCAGTCACCTGCTGTACGATCGATATTTATTTTTAGGGTTCCGTAACCTAAGGGTGTCGATCCCCTTTAATCGCCGACACTCATTTCATATAATGTTTTACATGGCCGAATTTCCACTTCATCGAAAGCTTATTTTTGGTGAAACCTTATCTTAAGCATGGGTTGCATGGGTTGCGTAGGTTAGGTCAGGTTAGATCTGTGACCACCTGAAAATTGTAACACCTGCACGTGTAAATGTTGCCTGTCGCTGAAATGAAAATTCGGCGAAACATTCTATGAAATGAATGCCAGCGCGACTGTAAACCGTGTCAAACGGGACCCTAGATGTCACTAACTAAGCCTATGCGGTCCGTCAGTCTGTCCTCACTTTAAAAAGCTGTATTCTTTCAAACCATAGTAGAGATAATTGTTTTTAGAACATGAATTACTCAGGCGGATTTCCTAACAAACAAAGAAAAAGTTTAGAAACTTTCTTAACGTATCTTTGTTATATCGGTAAAGCGGTGAAACATACAAGAGTCAATTTTTTTTATAAGTATAGGACAAACCACAAATAATAAAAAACTGTCTGGGCATTTTTTTATTTTGTAAGGTATAAAAATACAATTTTATTTTCAAGCCTGAGACTATAATAATACCTCTGTGTGGCGGTACGGAACCCTCGGTGCGCGAATCGTACTCACAATTGACAGGTATTTTTTGCCAATTTTCCCCGTGCTTGGACAGTTTAGTCGCAAAATACTTTTGTAAATTCCCCTTATGGAAATGTCGATTAACTAGACACACAGTAGCATACTCTTTTAATCAAGCTAAACATCTGTAATGCAGAAGTTATTACAACGCAAAAGCAGATTTAAAATTATAAGCATAGACCGGATTGACGGGGGCAAAAATGTACCAGTGCTAGTGATTCATTAAATATCGACTAAGTTTATTGACAATTTTTTATCTTCTATATCTGAATGATCAGCATTCCATGAAAATAAATTATCTATTTTCTTTCGAGGCATTGTTTCCCGACTTAAAAAACAAGAAGGTTCTCAATTCGTCGAAATTCTAATGAATGTTGTTGTACTGAATGAATTTTTTATCCAATGTAATTTCAATGATTGTAAAAGTGACTCGAGTCAATGTCAGATACAGGTTGTTTATAGTTGCGATAAGTACAAGGGGTAGAGGTAGAGGTAGTAGTAAAAGAGGTTTACACATAATTAAAAAAGCGGCCAAGTGCGAGTCGGACTCGCGCACGTAGGGTTCCGTACCACTATACATCTAAATAAATGCTTTTCTTTATTCTTTATTATATTGGAGTTGATTGAATGAAAGGTAAAATGCGGTTTACGATTTATAACGTATTAAAAAAAAACTAATTAATAGATCTCGTTCAAACCAATTTTCGGTGGAAGTTTGCATAGTAATATTTATCATTCCCTTATTTTAGAAGTTACGGGGGGGGGACACGTCGCGTCTCTCGCGCAAACGATTCAGTTTAGAATTTTTTTTTATTAGAAACCTCAATATCATTTTTGAAGATCTATACAAATTTAGTTTCAGTTCTAAGTATGGTAAGTATTTATTGTTTTTTTTCTATTTTTGTATGAAAATGTTAATGCGGTTCACCGAATACATCTACTTACAAAGTTTCCATACTATAGCTCTTATAGTTACGGAATAAAGTGGCTGTGACATACGGACGGACGGACAGACGGACGGACAGACATGACGAATCTATAAGGGTTCCGTTTTTTGCCATTTGGCTACGGAACCCTAAAAAGTATTCAAACTTGGCCATTACTTATAATAATGATGATTAAAAATTGCTTTTTATCGATGTCGTTAAACTTAGTCGACATTTAATGAATCACTACTAACACTAGTACTTTTTTGCCCCCGTCAATCTTGTGTTTCATTATAAATAAAGTAGAATATGGGGGATATTAAAAAATAATATGGAGGATATTGTCTAAAGGTTTTTTTTACCATGAACTAGTCAAGTCAGACATTATCAGTAGTTCAGCATGAATTGTTCCTTTGTTGACTCTGGGATGGGAACAGGGAATTCGTAAGCTTGTTTCATAAGTTAAATATCCTTGCCCAAAGGCATCAAATTACTAACGACATCTGTAGGTGACGCCGCAAAGTAATCATACATTATAAATAACTTGATCCTAAATCAATATGTAATCAAGTTTACATAGAAAGCTCTAGATGGCGCAGGCAGTAAACGACATGAATAAATAAACGCGCTCAGAGGGCTAATTGTTTACAGACGAGGTGGAAACTCGAAACGCATGCAATGGCTTCTCATAAACCAAAATAATTAAATAAAAATTGTTCTATTATTTACAAGTTTTAGCTCAAATACTAATGATCTCTAGTGGCACTTACAGGTAAATGAGTTTGTCCCTTAAAATGTAAATTACAGAAAGCATTATGTCCTTTACAAGTACGCTCCAGTAGGGCTTCAATCCCTGCTACTTAGGTTGGATTCGACCAAACACGTAATTACACTAGTCTAACTATTACGGGAATAATTTTACACTTGGATTTTACTCCTGATTAACTAGGATTACGTTTTTCCAACGAACTCGAGGAGTAAGCTAAACTCGGTATTATTGATTTGTGGAGTAAGAGTGAATGATGAACGAATGTATAAACCGACAAGGAATAGTGTCATATTGTTTCTTCTGGCCTTACTTTAAACGAAGTAACCATTTAATTTTGTAGGTAAATACAGTTGGAGAAATGTCGTATCATATTGACAATTTGTTTATCATTTGACAAGTGACTTTGACAACAATAGCTTACTCTCAGTTTGTTCCTTTACTCCACCAAAATCGGCCGTGTAAATATTTACTTGCGTGTAGTACCTTATTCTGAGATAGTGATTTGGTAAAATGCAAAATCAACTTACTCCAGATTAAACAATGGTTTACTCTCGAGTAAAAACTTACTCCAGTTTGGTCGAATCCGGCTTTAATGTTAATATTTATTTTAACACAATCATGCAATGTGAAGGTTATTGGTGAGTTTTTAAGACGAGTTAACATTAATTCAATCTGGTGATTAAATACATGCAAACAGTTTATATATTCATAAAAACATGCAATACATATTATAACCAAATGTTTAATTTAACACAGGTTTAACAATATATAGCTAACTTAACTTTTCATATAATAACTATTATTATTATGCATCAGTTACAGCATAATATATAGTATAGACGTAGATCCCAGCAAAGCGGTTTGCAGTGTCAAGGGGGAACTAAAAGTTTACCTTATCGAGTAATCTGGGCGAAGATACCTGAACGTCAGGGTGCGGCGGCTTGCTCGCGGTTGTCGTGCTGAGAAGGACTCTGCTCGGACCGTTTACACTCTCAGTACTTGTGCACACTTTCTTCTCTACTATTTTGCCTGGAATATAATTACAAAAAATAAATTGTATAGGTCCTTGCACAATAGCTGGTATTAACGTATCGAAAGGTATCCACGTGAATAAAATAAATCCGGGTCTTAGTTAAGAATTTGGCAGAGGCCACTGTCATCAGAAAACAATTAAAAAAAAATCTCATCATTGTCTTTCTTCAATTAACAAATTTTATATTGGCTTTCTTATAGAGTAGAATGTGTTGAAGTTGAAATACTCTTAACTGAACGAAACTAGTTCTAAACGCCAGCCACACAACAGTTCCAGCATTTAGCGGTAAAGAAACCATTCTTCGCCGATGACGATGACGTCGATGACACTAATGTCTATGCACCAAGACCAAGACCAAGTGCGGGTAGTTCGAAAAACTCGCACAACAAGATGCTGATGCCTGCCTCTTCAGTCCCCTCGAGACCGTGGGCGTAGCGTCACGTCCGAAACGTCGAGGTAATTATTAATTAATTCTAGTAATTAATTATATATCCTTTAACGCGATTAAGTCCCGTGTAGTAATAATAATGAATCAAAATCGTGTGAGTTTAAATCAGTATATTATGCACGTATAGTGCGATAGCTCTTAGAAGGTGCTTCGATTTGAACTTCTCTCTCACTCGCTCTTAATAAATATTTGTACAGTCAAGGGCACAAATATGTATTCACCCGTCTCAAAAAATACATATTTTTGCACCTTTGTGTGGATAAATATTCTTTCCCTTACTGTACATATCGTAACTTTCATGGAGCCATTTAAAAAACCATTGCTGACGCGCTCGTAATTTTAGCATGAACGCGTCGGTAGTATTCTTTTAAATACTTCCTCCGTGAAAACTACGATATCTACAAAAAAATATTATATACCATTTGGAACCTTATTTAATCAGCTAAAGAATTTAATAATAGCAAAACAAATTGGTAAGCTAATTTTTGATATTTTGTAAATTTTCAATAATATAATAATACAATAATAATTAATAATAATCATATGAGATGTGAGAACTTGCCGGTAGTGTATTATTGCACTTATAATAATACTTTTGAGAGTGTTTGCGGCTTTATTTTCGTCCTCGTCTTTAGCTGGTTCAGAGCACTCACCGATGGCGTCTAAAGCGTGGTGCGCATGGGGATGCGGGTGCTGCGGCGCGGGCTCGAGCGGGGCCTCGTCGTCGAGCTCGTCGTCGTCGTTGAACCACATCTCTTCCTCGTCGTCCGGCGCGCGCGCCTCACGCCGGTAGCGCGAGCGCAGTAGCGAGGGAACCACGGCTTCTGCTACACCGACGCTGCCACTCACTGCAATAGTATTTTTTTCACTTTCATAATTTACATATAATAGTATTTATTTTATCACAAGGCAGTTGGGCTAATTTGTGTGCTGAAAATGGCTTGCGGAGAAATCTTAACAAGTTTATCTGCTGATTTATTCACTTATGATTAAGCAAAGTCACTAGGTTCTATATACAATATGGTTGTGACATATGGCTCGTCAAAACTCCAGGGGTTCGATTACTAGCACATTCTGGGAATTTCATTGTCAAATACTATGTCAATTGCTAGAATGTTTGAGCTGGTTAGGCAGTAACATTTGAGTAATGAGATCTTGCTAAGAAAATGGCTTTGGATCGGTCAAGTGCTGCAGCACCCCGATAGCCTTCTCTCTAAACAAGGCTTGACATGGCATACTTAGGGGAACAAAGACCGGACACCTGGAGGCGCTCCACTGAAAATGAAGCTGCGTCCATTGGACATAGTTGGGATTGGCTGTCTGAAAATCAGTGAAATCCTTTCAAGGCATAATTTTTTTTAATCATTATCAATAAGGTAGACAATACAAATTAACAATTAAACTCAGTGCAGCCACATCCTTTGCCACTTGTGGTTGCCTACAGAGTTAAACCTAATTATCCATGTATGGTGTGTGTAAATAAATAATATAAAAAACAAAATTAACAAAAAATATATACCTCGGTCTCGATCTTTTACTTTATCCATATGCTGGTCATATCGCGTCTTCAAAGCTTTAAATGTCTGTACATAATCTACATCATCTAAGATCTTTCCGTAAGTTTCAACCACATGTGAACAGAGCGATTTGATGTCTTCCAGCTTGATGAATTCAAATAACTCTAATATGGCAGAATCCAGTAGATTATACCTGGAAATAGAATACAATGTTTTGTATATATTTCTAGCAATGTTCGTTTTGCATGACGCATGAAAATTGAAGAAAAATAACACAAACAACAGAAAACATACTTGGACAAAAATATAACAATATAATTAAAGGGCCCAGACAATTATAAGCCATCAATGCAGAATCGTGGTTACAAGTTTATTCAGACTGAATTTTGAGAGACTGCGACAACCCCCTTGAACTGATTTCCTAGATCCATCCTTGACCGAAAGTGACGCACTGCGCCAGCGACAAGCGAAACAACAACTTCTGCTAACTGCAAGTATTACATACCTTCCATTATTTCTGAGAAAAGCATCTACAACAGGTGCAACAAGATTTCCCTTGATAATGTATCTGTTGTAGTATTCATCTTTCAGAGCTATGATCTTTCTCATGAACCTTAGTGCACCAAGCACCAAGAATGTGTGTGTCGATCTCATTAGTATTAAAATGCGACGAAGAAGGTCCTAAAAAACACATCAGTTACTGTTTAACCATTTTTACATTTTATTTATTGTGTCCCTAAGTCATATCATTTAAGAGCTGACATGGTCTCTTTAAAATATCGCACGCGACATTTTTAATCAACTTACGTAATGTTGTAATGTTAAATAAATAAATACCTCAGAAAGTAAATTTAAACATTTTTATTGCAATATTAAAAGTTCAGACATGTATATTATCTATTAATGTTAATGCAATGCAATAATATTAGCAAGTGTACCTTGTTCAATATGCAAGTCTTGATATGGTAAGTGTGATGTTCCACGCAGAATGCTAGCAATTCTAGGACAAGGCCCAGGAGCTGCACAGTGTGATAATCTTCCTTTAAGGGCTTTTCTCCTGATGTGTTTTGTAGTAATGGTGCTGTAATAAACAATGATTTATTTGAAATAGTACATATAAAATTTATGTAAAACACTGAAATAAAAAAAACTTGAGGCATAATGCTCTATAGGTTGTAACAAAGCAAAATATTACTAATCTGAAACAGCTGTAATGGTCAATGTACTTTTAAGTGGTTATTGACCCAACAAATTAACCATGTAGTGGTGGTACTGATGACATAACTACCTTTTATCAATTACTTGACTTATGGTGAATCTAATATTTTAATATTTTAAATTGTACATAATTAACTGACTACACTACTGTTTCAAATATTTATTTGTAAAATGTGATTGTATTTTTACCAATAAATTCTGTATTCAGTATTTATCTATTTTCATGGGCACTAAATAAATTATTTTTATTTTTTAACTTGTTTATAAAGCGGGTCCCAATTGTGATGACACTTCCTAAATCCTAACTAGGATGTGACAACACACAATGATTAACAAGTAATTTATTGCAAAGTGCAATCTTAAAAATGTTATGAAAACATTATTCTACATACCTATAAGTGTCTGTACACTGTGTTTGTAAAAGAAGTTTAGGAAGTCAGATTTTTCACTCTTATTTACAGAAGCCAGCATACTCTCAGGATCAAGTAGGATACGTAGGACACCCATAAGCTGCACCGCACCACCCAGTTCAGGGTCGCGGTCCCGAAGCATCTGTTCTATCACTATATTCAACAGCATATGCTCCTGAAACGATGCATAATTAATCAGCTGTGCACGCAAAGTCAAGGTAGCATTAACAACAGGTCAATGTAAGTGAAGTTTAATCACTAATGGACAGGATTCTCACCTCTTCTGTGTTGTTAGCTTGTTGCAAAGTATAATCCCTTACTACTGAGGGCGAGAACTCCACAATATAAGTTAATATATCTATAGACGCAGTCTTGGTCTTCTGGTCATCTATACCTAAAGTAATTTCTAATGCTGGCAGGATCCCCAATGAAACTAACGTTTTGTAGAATGCATCTTTATCTTGCGGCTGAAGATTTTGTGAAAAATTACAAAACTCCTTTAAAAATAAAACTAAATCCCTCCTCTTTATGTTTGGTGTCTTATCATCCATCAGCAGTTTAAACAGATCAGTAAGAAATCTGTCATCTTCTTCTATAAGCTTCACTATTTCTACTTTATTAAAAAATATAAAACTAGACAATGTGCTTAGCAGATTATCTTCAAAGACTGTTGGAGTAGGTAAAACAATGTCCTGAATGTACTGAACTCTATACGTCTGATGAATTTTTGCCAGCAAATCTTGGTTCTTTATAGGAATGGCCTCTCGAAATTTTGCTAGTTCCCTAAGGTACTCTCTATGTTTTTTGGGTTGGGGAAGACCAGGATCATACTCCAGGCACCCTACAACATCAAATATAGTATCATCAGCAAACATTGTATCAAACAATGTGTTTTTGTTCAGAAGGAATATGCTCTTGAATATCTCATAGAGATGATGCAAGCCTTCAATGTTTTCTATGTCCTCACACATGTGGAAGAGGTTAAGTAACTTTTTTATATAGTTTTGGGTTTCTAGGGCTGCAGCTAGTTTGTCTTTACGTGCTGGTGATACCAGGCAGCTGTTGACCAGTTCACTGATGTCCTCGAGTCTACCCATTTCACATGCTGGTAACTCCACGGGCTGGACACTGTCTGACATCTCATCAAAACGCTCATCTTCTGATTCTTCAACAATATCTTGTGTAATTTCTACTGATGGATCCTTTCCTTGCACCTAAAAGACAAACTTCAATATAAATATTTTTCACTAATTAGTTCTATATTAATCACCAATCAATATCTATGAATAACTGAAGGTTAGTGTGTAAGGTAGGTATATTTTCTCATCAGTTTTTTTTTCCTTTTTCACCAAATTTAACTTTCTTTATTTATTCAGTACTTGTCTATCTATTAATCAGCTATATTTATATTTAAATGTAAACAAACAAGACAGCTTAAAGTTATAAATTGTACCATAATTTCCAACAACTGACTGAAAGTTAAAAGTATACTCTAGGACAATCCCTGTGACAACTGTATTTCGTAATTTGAATTACTTACTATTTACTCCCAAGGAAGATATTTAAAAATAGTGTATTCATTACTTAAATACCTGAACAGCGTTGCTAGGTCTTTACCAATGTAGTATTTATGTAAGGCTGAAGAAACATGTTAATATGACCTGTCAAAGGACTCACAGGCATCATCTTCCATTGAACATATAAAAAAGAGTATAGTAACTTATGTTTCTCACCTGACAGATCTTTTCCCAAATCTCATCACATCCAGCTTTTTCCTGAAAACTCAATGCCAAGTCAAAATTGTCTCCTTCGGACCAAACTATTAGCGTGTCTTGTTGCTTCTGATATGCTGTATCAGGTTGTATTTTACTTTCCAAGAGAAGGGATCCATCAGACTCTGCTCTCACAAGAAGTGAGGTCCCTTTCAGCCTGTCCACATAACATGACGAAACGTGTCCTGTTCCTCTATCATCCCATTGTCGGTCAGCGTTTAAAGCGTAGAGCTTCACTCTCCTTCTGGTATCCGTCATTATAGTCAACGCTCTTTCCACTATGTATTCGAATAGTGACTCAATTATTAGGCGCTAATATATTGCACCGTTGTATTCTTCTATTTAACTCCCATTTGTATGAAAACATGTGCACTGCTGTAACACAAATAAACCACTAAATCTTCTATGAAACACAAAATTTCCACTCATAATTACCGTAATTACATTCGGTTTTACTTTTGGGTCTTACAACCTAAGGAATCTAGTTGAAGGAAGCACAACTACACAGTATTACTCAATCACATGATAGCAAGCAAATTTACATTTTAAATCCAATTAAACATTTCGGTCTACAATGGATTGAACATAAAAATTATCGGGAATCACAAACAAAACAATACAAACTGTATGACTTTCACGATACCACAAGATCTTGATAAATCACTAAATCTAGACACTATTTACATTAATATTACGCAAACTGACAAAAAACAAGATATTTACCGGACGTAACATTTATAGAATCGTCAAATTGACGTACCTTTAAAATAGCACAACATCAAATATCGCCATATTGGATTCACAACAACGCTTCGAGGACGGGGTTCACAAAATGAGTGAAAATAGCGGCATTTTCAAAATACTACATTTAATTTGTGCTAATGCTAAATAATAAAGGGAAAGAATACGATTTTTGGAATTGTTTTCATGTTCCTTTTTAATTAATAATATTTCCGTTCCATCATTTCCATTGTAAATAATAAATTCAGTATTTTTGCTAAATTTAATCGCATAGGCAAACTCGATTTGGAACAAAAATAAAGTTAATGTACACTCTACGGATGCGTTCAATTCTAAGTAGAAGGTAGATTTTGTTATGATTTTATAATTTTAGTTTATGGTTAAAATTTATAAGAAGTCGCGGCCTAACCATATAAATAAGCACCCGTTCGCAGACGGTGCATTTTACAAAAACCCCCCTACGTGAAAGCGTGTCTAAAAATCATCTTTCCGAAAATTGTCGCGTTCGCAAAATGTCATATCACAAAATTACGTTCCTTTTACTGTCACTAAACAACAAGTACACGACAAGTGGTCAGATCAGGCTAGGAATAACATATAGGAAAATATATGTTGTATTTTTAGATACACAAGCTAGTTTGTACGATACTCTAGTGTAGAGTTATTTTTCAGCTTTACCCATTACATAACATTTACATAGGCGACTTGCACGTGTAGCTCGCAAATGACACCTTAAAACGATGCGATGCGCGCGATGCGACCCGGATGGGTTCTCTATTGGATGGCATAAAATTATTTGTAATAATAGTGTTACGCATAATTACTTTTAGCCGAAATAATGATGTGCATAATCATCTTTACGCATATATTATTACGCATAACATTAAAAAGCATAAATACAGTAAGCATAATTGTCATCAAGACTAACGTCAAATAGCATAATTGCAAAAAGTCATAATAATGAATTGGCATTATTACAAAATGCATAAAAGTATTGTCCTAAAAAAATATGTAGGAACTAAAACGAGGTCGACGGACGTCCGCTTCGCGGACCTCCTATTCTGCGTTGCTTGAGCGCTTCGCGCCTGGATATCATACTAACATAACCTAACCTAATGTACCTAACGTGACCTAATTTATAAAATCATTTTAAATGAAATCCAAATGCATGGTAACAAAAAAACTGTGTTTTATTCATTTAGAAACCTAATATTATGGTTAAAGATATGACAAATAATTATTAGCCCAAACAATAATAATGCATAATGTGTATTAGTCAAATACAAATTAGTCCAACTAAAATTATTCTAATAGCGTAATATGCTAAAAAAGGAGTATGCTAAAGTATTTTTATGCGTCAGTACTATTATGCCAATACAAATTATGCGAAAACAATTATGCGAAACAATATTAGTCTAAAACACATTATGCGATCCAAGGGGATCCCACCCGGATGGTATCTATGAACGGATTGTAAAATTTGTAAACTTTGATTGCCAAGCCCCTGTCACTCGTCACTCGAGTCTAAATTGAGAGAAGGGGATGGAGCTAACTTAACTTCATACTTCAATTTTCACACTAGGGCCTCCGTCATGCTTGATATCGTGTCTCGAACTTTGAAAACTAAAACCTATTGCTAAACCTTTGCATAGTGTATTAAACAGCGTCCTCACTGAGAGCATTCGGCGCGAACGTCGGGTGGTGTGTCGAAGCTTTGTAACGCTCGCCTCAAAATCCACCCCTCCACCAGTCCACCCAATACTAGTAATATAACAAGTACAGAAAGTTATCTCTCTGACAGCAAACATGCGAATTTAAACCTACTCAGAACGAATTAATGATAATAATACCTTTCACAGCACTGAAGTGAACTTGATAACATTTCTCCGATCGATAGTGGGAGTTCTCGTAACGAGGCAAAATGCACCTTAAATCTGCATCACGAGAGTCTGTACGAGTATTATTTCGCTCTTCATGAGCTTTACTGACTTCGCCCAGTTCGTAGGGCAAGCAGTTGTAAGTAGTTCGCTCTACCTAGTCTGAAACGAAAGAGACGCACTGAGCGACAAGCGACATAATACCACTTATCCTAGCCGAACAGACCATAAGTGTTTAGTTTAAGTAAGAGTAACGTAACTCGTAAGTAGGTAAGAAATTGTTTGACAGATTGTTCATGAAATAAATAATATAATACCTCTCTTTTTGCGTCTCGGGTTCGAAACTGTAATGTAATGTACTACCTTCTTAGGTCGAAGTTATAAATAATATTAATAATAATCTTACCTTTTGATATCCAAGTGCAATTCTTTCGTCATTAAGAATTGTCAAAGGATATGCACATGCAAATATTAGTCTTATTAAAATGACTCAAAACTCTGTTTCCAACGTAATAAAAAATCTGCTCTCCTCTCCGAGCCGGTCTGTGTGAACGGACCCTAAAGGAGGATGATCTAATGGCCTCATAGATCCGCGCCCTTCCCAGTCCACATCCACATTCCCTGCGACCTGAACACATTTTCCAACTTCACATCGCATTTTGTTATTGAATTTGAATGGGTATTTCGGCGATCTTTGGATTTGTTAAGGAAAATTATTAGTCATTATCATTAATCAATCAATTGTATTACTTTTAAATTAATTCGTATTGCTGGACTCACACAATCTTAATTAATAGGTCTACACGGTCTTCTTAAATCAAACGCTTATAAAATGTTATTTCTGAACGCAGCTATTTTTGGCTGCCATTTGCTGTAATCTGTCATTCATTTAATGTTATTGAATAGGTGTGTTTTTAATTTGTTTTGGTGAAAAGAAGCTTAATTTCCTAGAATTTTAAGTAATTGGTTATAGTGTAACGTTATTGAACTAGTTTTATTGCCTTCCTTGAGCAAAATGTGCTTGAATCAATCTTAATTGGAATGTAAGTCTTCAGTCATATAATCGGCATTTGTTAATGTTAAATTACAAAAGACAATGAACCGTTAAACTCTAAGCGGTCCTTTTTATTAGATTAGTCATGTGAAACTGGCTAATAGTATTATTGAAAGAAGCGAATAATCATCAATAAAAATATTATTTTTGACAGGTGTCACAGTAATTGTCAGTAGGTACTACACAAGAAATTCAATTCGTTAGAAAAGCACTGAAAATCCTGTTTTTAAATGAATACTACTTGTTATTCTTATCTAAATGTGTATACGTATTAATATAGTATTATATCTTATCCTTGCAGTATGAAGCAGTGGGACCAAGTTCATTTAATGGCATTTCCTGTTATCAAAAGCAAGAAGCATTATTTGTATTTTTAAGTTGTAAAATGAGCACAGCATGTCTTTTTTGAGTACTACCGAAAATGTGGGGTAAGTAAAACAACACTTTATCTTTGATTCAGTAGTGTGGACAAATCTACATTTCCTTTGTTAGTTTCAGTGGCATTCCACAAAATATATCAGAAACGAGCTGCGCTACTCAATACAAGTTATCAGTGGACGGTGTTTCTGGGAACTGTGGCGATGTTAACATGTTTATACAGGATAGCTCAGGGGATGAGCAGGGCTACATACCACATCTGAATGAAAACTTTTTCCAAACCAAATTCAAAATAGATCCTAATGAACTGTATACATTTCATGACTCAGATGTAATAGCGGGGGAAATAACAGTTAGTCACACTGAGGACTGTTTTATGTTTCCTGATAATGTTGAAGTAAAAGCCAAGTTCTTAGATAGTCCAAATGGTGAATTGGATCTAAGAGGCCCGCTTACAAATGGGGAGTCTAAGGATGAAATCAAACTGGAAACTGTTTCCAACGGGCACTACTCACCTGAGTCTAGATTGGTAACTCCACATTTTAAAGACATCAAGACTATTAATGCCAAAGTTCTGAAAGCAAAGAATCCAAGCCAGGGAAAGGAGACCAGCAGGAGTAACTCTGTTGGTGAAGCACGGCGTCTGAGTGTTCATAGTCCAAAAGGTCAAACTAATAATGTAGCTTCTTGTAAAAAAGTCAGTATTAATAGTGTTAATACTAATCATAATAAGTCCGCATCAAATCTCAAGCCGTCTGGGTCAGAAACATTTCTGGATGTTTTTAAAAGAGAACAGGGACTTGTTGAGAACCACCCTGCAGTTATAAAGACTGAGCCCCCAGCCTCAACTCCTAAAGTTACTTCATCAGCAAAAAAACCACCAGGTATGTCCTTAATATTATTAGTGCTCCCAGCATGATGCTATAGAGTCAATGTCAAACTTAAATCCATTTATGTGTCTTATATCTGAGATTGTTAATTTTTTGTCAATGCCTGTTTTTGGTTTTACAGTAAATGTTTTACATATTAACAAAGAAATTTGTAGTTGTAGTTGAGATAAAAATTTAAATTCTTTATTGGTTAACACTAATCAAATGTGTGATGTGTCATTATCATCATTATAGTTATTGTGATGGCAAAAACGATTTGACAGTAGACAAACCATTATGACAAGTAGGCAATAACAAAGGTGACGCTTGTATTGAGAAACGTTTGTACCTACGAGTTCAAAATGTATAAATTTTCATTCAAAGATCTTACCTCCGCAGTTCACTTGATCAGTAGTACATATTTACAAAGATTAGCTACGCAATCCCAACGTCAACCTCTTCACTCACTTTTCATGCATGTTACTTTAGACATTTGTCATTCTTGATTACAAAAAAAAGATATGTACAAAAAAAAGGAAAAATTCCTATATAGTTAGGTTTTTTACAATAAATATTCAAATATATATGTATAATAACAATACAAATACAAAAAATAAACATTATAAGAAACCTAACCTACGAGTGCCGCCGGCAGCTGGGCAGGGCTCAAGCAACCCGTGGTTAGGGCTGTAGAGAGAGGAACCTCCTCACAATGCCTGCTGTGCCGAGGAGTACTGCCTTCTGTATCTGGCCTTTGATCCAGCCATCTAGCAAGAGTCTTGAGGTGTTGGTCGAGACTCTTCCCTATAAGACCGTTTTCCGAAACAACTATCGGGATAATGACGTTGAGTTAACATCCCATATGGAGGTCACCTCGTGAGCCAAGTCAAGGTACTTGTTGAGCTTGCAGTCGCGAGGCGTTCGTACAAGCCGATTATTTACGGCTTTACCAAAAAATCCTATGCATAGAGTAGGTATACAAACAAAACGTAAAACCGACACACGCCATACACCTTTTTTTGCTCCGGCTTGCCTATTTATTTACGTGACGCTTCGCCACTATGAGCTTGTCCTTCTCGGCCTTCACGAGGGTCTGGTCATGCGGGATCGATTTGTCAACACGATATCAGGCTTATTGGCGACAATAGTGCTGTCCGTGATTTCAGATTGATCCCAATAGAGCGTATCACGACCATTTTCAAGAACTTGCGCCGGTGTGTACTTATACTTCGGCATTTAAGACTTAACAAGACCATATTGAAGAGCAAGTTGCTGATGGTTGATCCTGGCCACGAGGTTTATGTCTGTGCAAGTATCTATGGTGTGTATGGTAACCGGAAATTATGTGTCTGAGGGACTCGCCGGGGCAACGGCACGCTCGACAAATGTCAACCATGCCATCCCTCAGAATATATTTCCGCTGATTGCTCATCATTACGACCTCGTCAGCAATTGCACAGACAAAACCTTCAGGTTCCCCAAAGAGGTTACCAAACCAGTAGCCAGTTCACGAACGCTAAAAAGTCTACGTCGGGCCTTGTTAGGGCCCGGTAGAAGCGTCCGTGTAGCTCCTATGCTCCTACTCTGATACCTTCTTGCGGTCTTGGGTTGGATCCTGAAGGCCTTACTTGGATTTAGCCTTGGCGAGCAGAGCACCTTAGTTGTATCAGTTCACGAACGCTAAAAAGTCTACGTCGGGCCTTGTTAGGGCCCGGTAGAAGCGTCCGTGTAGCTCCTATGCTCCTACTCTGATACCTTCTTGCGGTCTTGGGTTGGATCCTGAAGGCCTTACTTGGATTTAGCCTTGGCGAGCAGAGCACCTTAGTTGTATTTTTGTCCGGTTAGGAAACTGTCTCGGTCTGTAAAACGCCCTCATTGCTATAAGACAGCAGACGAGATGACTAGGATGTAAAACGACTTAAGGTCATAATGTGACATATATTATTGTCGGATTTTGTTTTTTAATAGAAAGCGCCCACGCGACTCCTTACGCGTACAATAAGTTTCCTGCTGCTCGCACTATTTGGTTGTGAGAGTCAGAATGGCGGGTGTACCTTCACCAATATATAAAATGATTATACTAAAAAAATGTACTCAAAATGTACTATTTAGTACCTACTTTAAAATAAATTGTACCGCTCCACAAATAATGTTTTTACAATGTGAAGGTACACCCGCCGTTCTGACAGTCAGGACGGCGGGTGTATGCCAATTCACCATGAACTGATAGACTATTGTCAGTTTTGTGACGAAAATTAGCCATAATTGCGGCCGTCAATGTATAGCTAATTTTCGTCACAAAACTGACAAAGTTAAAGTTCCTTAATTTCACTCCTTAATTGGGTACACTTTTTAGTGATAACGCCTTTTACCTGCATATTAAAGTACAAATTTAGTACATTTTTTTGGAGTAATAACATTAGTCAATAGTCTATCAGTTCATGGTGAATTGGCATACACCCGCCGTCCTGACTGTCAGAACGGCGGGTGTACCTTCACATTGTAAAAACATTATTTGTGGAGCGGTACAATTTATTTTAAAGTAGGTACTAAATAGTACATTTTGAGTACATTTTTTTAGTATAATCATTTTATATATTTGTGAAGGTACACCCGCCATTCTGACTCTCACATTTGGTTCTGTTGAAAAGAAACAATTTGGTACACACACCTGCAAAAATATTTTACCTAACATTGGGCCAAACAATATCAAACCCTAGATAAAAAGTCGTGATGGATAAAAGATTTTGTAATGAAATGAAATAATTTTATCTCTGAAACATGTTTCATAAAAATACAATACATAATAGTTATTTATGTGACTGGTGCATAATGAGAGGCATTAATACACGAGTGTGGTTTTATGAAACGAGCCGATAGGTGAGTTTCATAATAAGATCACACGAGTGTTTTAATGCCTAATTATGCGTACAGTCGCATACATAACTTTATCTACATGCAAATCATAAGTTTTCTACAATATGTGAGAAAATTGTACCATGTTGCCTTGTATCTTAAAGAACCTGTATCTTAATGTTCACTTTAAAGTTTCGGTGACTGAAACTTTAAAGTGAACATTAAGATGCAACTACATCAATAACCGATACTTTAATGTCATGTAATACTTTAATGTTAACATTAAAGTGCAACCACAGATACAGGTTTTTTAATATAGGCTGTTTGCTTATCGTTTCTAAACATATAATAGGGAAGTTATGATATGGATGTAGATAAAAAATATTTGTCACCCCGATCCCGCGATGCCAGGCTTATGATAGCTCCTCCAGTGCTCGAGAAGCTGAATTAAATTAGAATTAAACTACTACCGAAAACTGATAATGTTTTAATAGTGTTTAATGTGAGCATAGCTCAAGTGATTGATGGTCTATTACAGCTAAGTCCTCGCAAAGCAAAGTCCGTCGTGGCCGCGGGCCCGCAGTTCATGAGGCGTTGCAACGGATACCGCCACAAAGAGCCTTGCCTGTTCTGAATCGGGGCTGGCACGCCCCAGGAGACAACCTGTTTGACTGCGGACCCCTGGACGGCAGGAAACTGAGCTTCAGACAAGTTGAAAGCAGCAGCGATGAAGACACTATCGAGTTTGGTATGGTTAAGAAATCAGGTTGAAATATTTACCAAGTTTATTATTGTACATGTATTTGTTGTACTTTATGCTTGTTCTAATGCATTGTAATATCTAATTAATTTTTAAAATTTGCAAAGAACCTAGTGTTGCTTTGTCAAGTTGAAATGAAATATTCTGTTTCAAGAATAACTTTTGAATTAACCATTAATTAGACTACTGTTACAAGTCATACCACAACATTTTACATGCATTAGAAAGGTTGCATGAAGAACCCCCATAAATAACCTAGTTATGTTCATCCAAAACACCACTTAGTACCCATTTATTACCATCTCTGTTAACTTTTATAAATTTTCGGACAATAGGACTGCTTACCCTTACCCTATTTAATTGTTTCATCATTTTCAACTAAAATTTTCAGTATCTTTACTTTCCTTCTTAGAGTCCTTCATAGGGCCCGTGAGCGTGGAGGACAGCGCGGAGTCCCGGGGGGCGAGGCTGGCGCTCCGCAGGGCTGCCTTAAGGAGGCACGTGGTCCGGGCTGACACTTCGCTTCGGCTAGCGAGGGACTTCCGGGAGCATAGGTCACTTGCAGCAATTATAAAGGTTTGTGGTGGTATTAGCTATAGCTCAATAGCTTTAGGGATGCATTTACTTATGTGTGTTTAACCAAGTTAACCAACCAATAAAGGGTGACGGAACCAGTAATGGACAAGGACCAATGATGGACACTTGATTCTTATTTTACAGAAGATAGGGGTTAATCATTTGCTTTGCAACAATCCATTTAGGACCGTATGAAATTTGAATTAAGATTGAAGTGTCCATTCCTGGTGCCTGTCAGCTAAAAGTGTAAATCATTGGTGCCGTCACCCTATGACTCTTTGAAAGGACATTCTACCTTCGACAAGTGCTGAATGTGTGTGCCAGTTAAAGAGAAGCAATTCGGACAGATGCACACGTTTTACCGCTTCTAACTACAGTTCTCAGAGCATTTGGTGTGCAAAATAGTCAGAAAACAAATCAAAAAATTAAATATTCATAATTCAATATTTTAACGTCATTATCTGACTCCGAGCGGCATCTTTTAAAATAAAATGTACACCTGAATTCTCATTGTTAATGTTGCGAGGCTGATTTGAGATAAGGCAACCATTGACGGAAGCACAATTAGACTTGGTCCACGTGACGCTGCTATTCGACTAAACAGCTGAATCTTAAGGTTTAATGGAAACTATACTTGAGCCCATGACACCACGGTCCTTCGTGAATCCATACAAAATAACAAGAATGGGAGTGTAATATGTAAACGTGCTCGGTGCCACCAAACGAGCTAATATATGAAATCTGTACACGCTAGGAGTGTCAGCGGCGTTGAAATGTGTTAAGATTGTTCTGTTATCTCTAATCACGTACACAGTGTTTATAAATATTGCATTGAGAGTATAATGTAAGGTTAAACCAGGGTAATACCTAGTATTGACTTGCAAATTTCCAAGAGCGATATTGCGTTTTAAATTCGTTCCGAGTTTGTTTACTTCTTTCATATCACATAAATTTACATTATAATCAGTGTCGCTTGGTTCAGTTATAGTTTATTATACAATAACATTGCTGTGTTTGTACATTAACTAATCTACAAAGAGCAAGCTTTGAAACCCTGACTGTCTATATAGAATACTATGTTGACTCTTGCAGCATTTGGACTTGAAACTTGACTTGAAAATTCATAAACCCTTATACCCCGAGCATTGATTTAATATACACTAGATACACAATCTCGAACAAAATGTCGTAACAATCGGTGCCAAAATGACATTTACAGATATTATAAGAATTCCGATACGAAGCTAACATCGCTAATTTTTAACCCTGTAATACGAAAAAAAAACATGCTGAAATGAACTCAATGTTCTAGCTGTCAAGTGTCAAATTTACAAACTAAGGTTTCAAAATATTGAAATCTTTATCGTAATATTAACGTCAAAATTGAACAACGGAGAATGGAGTCGCATTTCTCAATTTTATATTAATAAATTAATAATTATGTTTGGACAATTACACAGTAATTGACCTAACCCCAAATTAAGCTCGAAACTTGTGCTATGGGTGCTAGACAACGATATACATACTTATTTAGGAACAAAAATACTAATACATGGTGTTTGCCAGTAGAGTGTAGTGGTTTTAAGGGATGATAGGTAGAGTCATTCTGAACATTTTTGACCACATTTATTATTATGCGAAGTTTCACGGATTTTGAGATAATGCCATTTTTTTAATTAAAAAAAAACGCTATGTTCGCCAGAGTTTTTTTATAAAACACCTTGTATAGCCTGTATCAAAGCCTGTATTTTTTTTGTGCTTTACCTTTGCAATATCTTGGTTCTTTAAAATAAATTCAAATAAACGCATTAATACTAGACTGATAAAAAATAACTTTTATAGGTAAAAAATCTAACCTAGGTGTAACTTTGCGTGTCTACGAAAAAAAAGTAACAGCGATTTACCCGTACAAATAACTTAATAAACTTCTTTGATCTACGGGCTTACTCAACATTTCATTTGCTATTATTTTCCGCCATTTTTCTCGCTCAATTTCGTTTTTTTGGAAATCTCGAATAATAATACAGTTTTATTTAATTTACAATATAAAGAGCATTTAAGTACGAGGTATTTTTTATTCTTAGATCTATGTATTTATAGTAATTTATAAGAAGTTTAATTAATATTATAGACCGCAAAAATAAGTAGGCGTAAAACATTGTAAAATAAAAATCAATAAGCGACTCTATTCATTCAATTTTTAACTATGTTCCACTTTTTACATACATCATCTTTCTTAATTAGACGGCGAATTTGGCCACAAATACATTAAATTATAAAACTATTAACGGGTACTCAGCGAAAATAAGATATGCCATCCTTTTTCGACTTTCTTACAAAGCTTTTTCTACACTTCTTCACAGAGCATTTAGGCATGTTGACCTGTCAACGCATCGCGTGCGACTGACAGCCCAACTGATCTCGGAAGGAATTATCCAGTCAATATGTATGATTGCTATAGAAGCTTATTAGAATAACGCTGGCAGCTAAACGCTAATGAGCGTCAGCGCTAACGCGGACGCGCCCGTGCGTCATCGCCACTGAGCCACACGCCAACCTTACGGCGCCGACGATCAGTGCGACACTAAAATCACACTTGTAGATCGGCCCATTCGGATACAATTAAACTCTGTAGGACATTTTGTACAAATACCCACCTACACACTCGGTTGTCCGAAGGGTTTCCTCACGATATTTCCTTCACTGAAAGAACATCGGAATGAACATAAGTTTTGAAAACTTATTAGTAGGTACCTGGTGACCGCGGGGGTTTGAAGTCGGTACCTTATGATCAAGTCAACACTCTAGGCCACCTACGCTCTTTACGTCCCCGCATAATATAATACAAAACACTTTATTGTACACATACAGAAACATAAACAACAGATATACAGAACAATTAAAAGTTATATAGTGAAGAAAAGGCGGTCTTATAGCTTGTTAGTGATCTCTTCCAGACAGCCTGAGAAGAAAAACTAAGACTAATAAAAATATTTTACACAGTAGGCTGTTTGTGGGGCAGACATGTCGCGGACAATAACGAGCAAGTACCCTTACTTTGGCACGGTCGAGAATACTGTACAGTCAAGGAATTTAAATCCTATACCACTTTGAACTATGTCATAGTGACGTAATCAATCAAAACGTAAGAGTTCTTATGATTTTATTTACATTATAACTTAGACATAGTCCAAAGTGGTATAGGAATTAAATTCCTTGACTGTACATACCATAATGAGCACTTTTCTGGATAGTTTTGTCATTTTTTATCTAATTCAAATCAAGAACGGTTCCTCACTTTTTTTATTTTGCCATCTACAAAAACACATACGCACAACTGCAATCACTACCCGCTTTCTTTTGCAGTCAGTTTAAAAATACAACCGTCTTTAAAACCCAAATACAACGCACAAAACCGAAGTGCTGCTTTTCTAGGATGTGAAATATCGACGTTTATGGATCCCAGTTAACCATTAATTTAGCGGGCGCGGTAGATGACAGGTTTATGTTTGATGGATACACAGAAACAACTGAACGGGCAGGGGCCGTCGTGCCGGCTGCCACCGCAGATGGTCAACCATTTGCTGGCAATGCGCGGCATGCCCGAAGTTCTGTCGTCGCGAGAGCGCAGGAGACTCCGGTAATTGTTTAATTAAGATATTTTTAAGTGGTTGTTATTTTTTATTTTTGAATTCGTTAATCCTAACAGACTGCATTGAATGTAACAGCTGTACAGTCGAATACAAAGACATCGTCCCCTTTTGAACCTTGTGTAGTCGTAGTCGGCCAAAAATGTGGTCTACCACCCTACGGTTGAAGTTCATTTGCGCGTCATAACATAATACAAGAAGTTCGATTTTCCCTTGCAATAATATTATGAAAGTGACAAGTGTAAAAAAGAAAGTTCCACCATTTAACTCAGTGTCACTTCTTAGCTGTCGAGACGGCGTTTTAAATGTCTCGAGGACGGCATTGTCAGTGGCGTCATATAGGGGAGGTAGGGGACCATTGGGCAGTCGGGAGTAAGGTAGTGCCCGAACCTCCCGACTGCCCAGTGGTCCCCTACGTCCCCTAGGTTGTACCGCGTGTAGGTGTCTGGTACGCGGGGCAGTGCCGGTGATGTGCCGAGGAATATGGTGAAGCGCTGCAATTTTCTCGGCATCTACCGACCTGAACACGCAGTCTGTTGAGCCTTAAACGTGCCATCGTTATAAATTAAATAAGTTCCATCATGAACCAAAAAAAAATAACGAATGGATGTATAGGGCGTTAAATCCACAAGGATCATATCGCTGGTAAAATCTTATTTACGTACAGATTGTATAATCAAACGTAAACTGTGCGTCATGGTCTATTTTCAGTGAGGAGTGTTTCGCGTGTAGGGTCGTAATATCGTTTGCGTACAAGGTTGGATTTTACATAATTGTGAGTTCGATATATGATATACACTTGTCGAGTGACACTTTGTTTTCATTAGTGACAGTACCGTTTTGCTCCGGTAACTGTCTCAAAATATTGATGTGAATTCGCAGCGGGACACTAAAGTCTCATTCTTGTTACTGTCATTGGCAGTCTGAATAGTAGTAATAGAAAAGTCTGAAAGAAACGTGAAAGAGGTAGTAGCCCAACTCTTAAACTCTATCGACGCCGAACTGCAACCGTCGGACATCCGGAACTGCTACCGCCAAGGAAAACACAACACCAGCAAACCGATCGTACTGGAGTTTAATAATCCGGCCCAAAAAAATCACGTTTCTTAAAGCGCTGAAGACGCACAACCTGAAACATAAAGATAATAAATTAAACTCAAACCAGCTAGGTTTTACAGATAAGCAGAACATTTACGCTTCGGAACTTCTGTCAGAACGTGCTAATAAGCTGTTTTTTATAGCTCGATCCCTGGTAAAGTCAGATAAATATAAATACGCCTGGACTAAGGGCGGACGAGTATACATGTGCAAACACGACGGCGAGCCGCAAATCCTAATAACAAGTGAAGAACAACTGAACCACTTATCATCTACCTAAAATTCAGGAACCCACCGAAAACATATCATTAAGTTATACCTACCTTCATACATAACTTAGCTATTAAATATCTTGCATGCTTTTTTTGTTATTTCTGTCTAATAAAAACCTAGAATAATTTAAGTTACGAATAATTAAGATACACTCACACACATTTTTGTCACTATATTATTATTACATGTCAATATACGAATGCCTACACTAACACAATGAATAACGCCACAGTTGCTAATCTGATATCAGACATGGACTCTGTCAGTGTTTCGACTGCGTTCACGTGTGCACCAGAAGACTGCTCTAACCTTATCCCTGATATAGACAAATCCTTGACCATAATGACACAAAATATACGTAGCATCTCACGCAACTTTGATAGTCTGAACCTATTGCTTACCAGAATTAATTTTCGAGTTGATATCCTCATTCTAACCGAATGTTGGCTGAACTCTAACCCACATCTTCCAACTCTTTCAAACTATAACGCCATATCCACCCAACGTAATCAAAACCAAAACAGTGGAGTTGTAGTATATGTGCGAGATGGGATCCGCATTACGTTTGAGGAACCCGACTTTGAGGACGCTAACAGTCTTGTCCTCAAAATAGGGAAGACCACCGCCATTGTTGCTATTTACCGCTCCCCCTCAATAAGGCAATGTAACAACTTTAACGAAGCTCTTGATAAAATACTAAAATCCTTGAGTCATATTCCAAATGTTATCGTGGCAGGAGACATTAATATAGACATTAAGGCCGACAGTTGCGATACCCACTATGACGATTACCTAAACACATTAGTAGCAAATAATTTACTGCCAGCACATTATATTCCAACTCGAGAAAACAACTGTCTAGACCATATAATTCTGAAAACCCGAGTATCAACTTCTACTGCCGTTCTTGATACACTCGTAACAGACCACAAAGCCGTCCTCACTAGTCTGTTGACAAACATACGAGTATCTACTACCAAATCCCCACCAACAAGTATTACACGGCTAGACTATAACGCAGTGCGAACCGAGCTGCAGAATTATGATTGGACCCCCATTCTAGAATGCACAAACGTCGACAAAGCCACTGATCTTTTTATGAACTCTCTGAAAAAAACGATTTTGAATAATACTAAGAAATACACTATCCCAAGATCACAAGTAAAATTCCGAAACTGGATAACACCGGGACTTATTCGCTGCATAATAAAAAGGGATAAGTTACACATGAAAGCACGCAAAAATCCTAACAACGTTGACATGCAAAATAAATATAAAAATTACAGAAATACTTGCAACAATACCCTAAAACAACTAAAAATACTGTACGACACAGACGACCTATCTAAAAACAGACACAATCCCAAAGAGACCTGGAAAACCGTTAAAAGAATATGTTTTCTAGATAGAGAAACGAAGACACCTGATGAACTTTTACATTCCCATAATACCCCAAAAGAATCTATCAACTATGTAAACGAGTTCTTTGCACGAGTTGGGTCAAATTTGGCTCAAAACACGTTGGCCAAACTTGACACTACAGAGATGGAATTAGCGAAAAACCAATACGACCGATCCCAAATTGTTGGTTCTATGGTAATGTTTCCTACAAATTTACACGAGGTGTCCACAATCATAGACAAGCTAAAATCACAATGTGCCATTGGATGGGATGGTATTTCTGCACTATTCATAAAAAAAACTAAAGAACAGACAATTATTCCCTTGACCCATATTATGAATCTTTGCTTAACGGCGGGTTTTTTCCCAAGCGCCTTCAAAATATCTTTAATATCGCCTATTCATAAAAGCGGATCAAGGGATGAGGTAAACAATTATAGGCCAATATCAATTCTAACAACACTATCAAAAATTCTAGAAAGGCTAATGAATTCTCGTCTGGTGAGTTACTTGGAAGGTAATAAACTCCTCTCAAGTAATCAATATGGCTTCCGGGCCGGCAGGTCTACGGAAGAAGCAATCAACTCAATTACAACTAAAGTCGCATCAAACCTGGACAGTAAAAAAAAAAGCACAGCTATCTTCCTAGATCTCGCCAAAGCCTTCGACACGGTTTCTGTTCCTATTCTTCTGTCCAAGATGGAACGACTTGGTGTGAGAGGCCTTCCACACCAACTTTTCGCAAGTTATCTTAAAAACCGCTACCAGTGTGTCAGAATAGGAGAATTAAAAAGTGACTACACTGAAATGAGCTTTGGCGTCCCGCAGGGAAGCATACTGGGTCCTACACTCTTTTTGATTTATATAGACAAGCTATGCCAACTGAATATACCAAACGCCCAAATAGCAACATTTGCAGATGATACCGCTGTTTTGTTCTCTGGAGATAACTGGGGCGAGGTTGAAACGCTAGCCCAACAGGGACTCAATAAAATCAAGGACTGGCTGGACAATAATCTACTTACCCTTAATACCACTAAAACAAAATACATCAACTTTAGCATTACAAGACAACCTCAACCAAACGTCGAATTTAAATTAACAGCCCACATCTGTAACCCAGACCACAACCAGACTAACACATGCAATTGCTTACCAATAGAAAAAGTACCCTGTATTCGATATCTTGGCGTCATTGTGGACCAACACCTTTCCTGGAAAGATCATATTAGATACTTGTCTAACCGAGTTCGAAAGCTGGTATTTGTATTTAAAAGACTCAGGCGGGTATCAGACGTAGAACTTATCAAAACCATTTACTTTGCACTGGCAGAGTCAGTGCTGACGTACTGCATTATCATATGGGGTGGTGCTGCAAAAACACATATTCTTCAACTTGAAAGAGTGCAAAGATCAACGCTTAAAGTTTCATTTTTTAAGCCCATCCGATTTCCCACAAAAACTTTATTTAAAATAGTTGGTGTATTATCGGTCCGGCAACTGTATATTTCGCGGGTTTGCCTCTGGCAACACAGAGTGGCCGTGCCTGACGTGGAACTCCCAAGTACATTTGCTCATCGCAGACTAGGAAGCAGAAGGCCCTATAAAATATTTACTGGACCACAACACAAAACGGCTTTCTTTCGCAGACAACTTAATTTTTTAGGTCCTTTCTTATACAACAAAGTGAATGAACGTCTGCACATACACAACTGCAACAAATTTACGTTTAAAAATAGTGCAACTAAATGGCTTCAAACATTAGACTATGACGAAACTGAAAATCTTTTTCACATAATTAAATAGAAAGATCCAACAATCAAGGTAATGACAACCAAATGCACACGCATACGTATACACACCCACCCACACCCAACACACACACACATACACACACATGATTATTCTTAAGTTTAGTCCTAATTTAACTAGCTACATATGCATGATTTTATACAATATTGTTACGCAATAACATTTAAACCTTTAATCACTGTTGAACTGCATACAAGTATATATGATTTTGTGTTAGCACTGGTACACAAAGGCTATAATTTGTTATTACGTTAAGGGTCGGAGGGACCCTGTTCCTTATAAGACAGGTTTACCTAGTTTAGGGAACAGGAACCCTACTCCAAGCCTAGCCAAATTTTTGTCTAGTACTAGAAAATTATACTACAAAAATGTATTACTTACTTATGTACCTACTATTCTGTCTATACCTACATCTAAGTGATACTACAGTAATGTACACTAGGCTACTCATGTAAACTGCTGAAATAAATGATTGATTGATTGATTGATTGATTGAATAGGAACACCTATTCAGACTGCCAATGACAGTAACAAGTATACCTGACTGTAATTGTCTTTAGATAGAGAATGAAATAGTGATGAGAATAATTTTACCTCTAATTAGTTTATGATGATGTATCATCATCATTATCGTATTATTATGCTAGGTGCGACGGAGACAAAAACCTCTCTTATTCATCAAAACTACATTTACAATCACTAAATTTTCATGTCAAATATATTTCTGAAAAACAAAATGTATATGTCAAGTATCAGTCAGTGCCATTTGTATTTTCACCGAAAGTGCTTTTCATCAAAAAATACAACATAGAGATTACTAACGCAAAATAAACATAAAGACAATTATTAAGTGATTAAATAAATAACATGACTATGCTCAACCTTCAAAAGTACGCGAATACGGAGTAACAATGGTAAATTGATTTGTTTATATGAGTGACGGAAACTTACTTGAGTTTTGTGCATTCGTGTGGAATTGGCAACATGATCCAATTTTTACTCAAAAAGTGATGCTTCACGTGGTTGTCGTTTTTTCCCCTCTGCTGTTTCTCTGTTGGAGGGAAAACGCACTCTCAAAGTGCACGGCGAAGGCAAACTAGCACACAAGACTACATGCGGCGTACACTGCTTTTTGTGCACTCTTTGCACAGATACAGTACTATCAGGTTCTGATTAGCGTTCGGCTGTCTTGTTTTGCACTGACAGTGTATTTGTCACTGTTTCATTAAAAAAAACGAAGAAACAGGGTAGTACTTTACCTGTTTACGGCAATGAAAGAATCTCATTACTTTCACTATTTCTTATCAGGGAAATCGGCTGGTCAGGCGGCGAGAGTGGTTTCCTCAAACCATGTCTCGGTATTAAATGTTCGGAGGACGGCTGCGACGCCCCCCGGCTGCCATGCGGGCGCTACTGCCTGTCCCACGTGACCCTGGCGCCGGAGCAGCGTTTGTACGCGTCGTGCGCTGCCGTGTTCGCCGGGGGGGCGCGCTGCAAACAGCCTATACTGCCGCTGCAGGAACAGACCCCGCTGTGCGCCGAACATGCGTGGAAGAGAGTAAGTACTTTCTAAAACCAGGTAGAGTTTGATAGGCGACAATATGGAGTACACTGCGTAGCTTTTATGAAGCCTGGTGACTAAAAAAATACTGTTATCAATGACGTAAACGTTATGAAAGTGGAAGCTATGTACTTGTAAATTATGTCCACATTTGGTGACATTTCATCGCAATGTGGTTCAGTGACCGTACCTGATATGTGGACGGTATTTCTCATGTTACGACGTACTATCAAGATGTGACCCACCCCAAGCGTGTGATTTCCATTGTTCACATTTAGCATACCAAGTCTTGTAGATTTGCCATGCAGTCCGATCCGGTGGAGCCCTGGCATAGTACATCTCTTTCAGATACAAAAAAGCTAACTTAACTGATCTAAACTAGAGCAATTTTGCCAAACGTAGGACGTCTCGCTGTGCTCGTGTGAGCCGTAAGACTACGTTTACTGCATAGTCGGACAAAAGACGAGCGAGAGTGAGTGAGGGGAATCACCGTCATCTGTTTATCCGGCAGTAATATCACGTCCAAGTAACGTAAAACACCCAATAATTGTTATCCAAAATACCGGTTATTGGCTCCGAGTGAATATCGAATTATCGCCTCAGTTCACGGTGTAAATAATGGTTCACTAATGTTTTACCAAATCATCATTTGGCAAACTATATGATTTCACAAACATTAATTAGAATTTTATGTGGTCAAAACTCTTATGTAATATGTAATGGGCTAAGCACGAACACGTTTTTGCAAAGTGAAATCAGTTGGTCAAACGTACTAAATAATCGCTGGGTGTCAACAATAGGACTGTGTACCCTATGTCTGAGTTGGAACCGTTTGTTCCAGGACAACTACGACAAGTTGAGCCGCGACTGCAAGCCGAAGAAGTTGTCGCGCAAGCGCGCCGGGCCCGCCACCCCGCGCCGCGCCAAGCGCCGCCGCCGCCCCGCGCGCCCCCGCCCCGCGCCCGCGCCCGACCAGTCGCTTTCAGGTAATACCACGAACGTTCACTTCTGACCAGTTTTTTTTAAGTAATTGAGTTTTTTCCACATTTTTCAGTTTTAATTAATCTTTTTCATTACTTTTCGATTCTCCTCCATGAGAGTGTTTTAATGTTTATATGTGGAATGGGCTGTTTATTAGCTTTCAATTGAAATCTATATTGTTAATAGTAGAAGTAAAGAAAGAGATGGAAGATACTCGTGATGTATAAAGGTCAATTTTCTTGTTTCAAATGGATGTTCGACGTTCAACCTCCAGTGTTATATATAAGCTTCTTGGTCGTGACCGTGTATTTTCTAGATGGCCATGCCGAAACTTGAAAAAAAATTGTCATGCTATGCTATCATGGCATTATGGCGGGCACCGAATAGAAAAATAATTGTAAATGATGATATTCTGAAATAGCGAAAAAAATTGACCAGTCGTAAAATGATTTAAATATGAACCTTATGATCGTAATAAATACGTCGTTTAACGTATAGTCGAGTTTAGATATGTATGTAAAAAGCTTTCATTTTAATAATTTGACGTAGCTCAATTATCTTATACTCCGTGGCCAATCGAAACTATTAAACATATCTTACTTTCTAACCTAGATGTGAAAACGCAATTTTCCACCCGGCTATCTACCCATTCTAATTGAACTTTCCGAACAGGAAAGATGAAAAATATATTTGGTCATTCCCCCTCCATTTTTTTTGGACGCCATATTGACTTTTATATACCCTATGTCACTTAAAGAAATTAAGACAAATCGAATGACACTTCATAATAATATGTTACACATACATACAAATATACGCTCGAAAAACATAATCCTCCTTCGGGCAGTCAGGTAAAAAGGCCGCTGAGAGACAATGGAGGGGATGTGTTTGCGCATATGGATACAGCGGCAACCTATAGCGCGCGCGCACAAGCTTAAGGGCAGAGTGTTCCCCGGCCCCCTTAACAACCATTTCTTTCGATAAATGCACGACTACGCAGGTATATTGCCAGCGGCTCTTTTACGCGACGGGAACTACCTGGTTTTTGTAATTATGTCTACACGTCGTCAGTTTTTTTCTATTATTTTCCTCAATCACCCAAAGGTTAGCTACAAGAGATACCTTAAATTTTTATACCCCGGGTAAATTTCTATTCGGGATAAGTTCACATTGGTACATTTCTATTTTGTAAATTTTGTATTAGGATTTTGTGTTTTGTGCAATAAAGTGTTTACATACGTATGTACATAACATACTTACACTTGTACAATAACCTCCCCTTCACACGGCATTGCACGTCAAAAGTTTCAGTTTTCTACGACTCGTTTACTTTGATGACGTTATCTTATCTCGAAACTGGAATCTCTCCTAATATTAATTAATACACTCCTTTACAAAATATCCGCTTAAAACTTAGAGAAACGGGACTAATGTTCACACTTTTTTAGACGCGAAGAATCAACTGACAAAGTCGACAATGCTTACCCATGTTAGTTTGCCTACAAAATTTTGCTGCGACTAGCGCCATCTAGCGGCGTTGAACAACATGTGCAGTTAAAGTATGCTTAGCAAAAATCATAAATGTAATAACGTAATAAAGGGATCAAGTTCGATACTAGTACGTGGAAGTTCTTTAAAGCATTGCTACAAGAATTTATAGTCTCCATTATAAATTGCTGCCTTTTTTTTTTGAGTATGCACAGTGGATAATTTGCGGTTTCAGAAGAATTAATAAAAATTGATTGACATTTATGGGTGGCATCACCCTGTGGCCCCTGTAATATTATTAAATACGATAATAAAAAGTTAGCCTACAGTAGCTATCCACATAATTTAAAACCATGAATAGTTCAAAATATAGATACTGTCTTAAACTATAAAAACATTGTCAACAAAATAAAAATAAATCGACTGTGACAGACGGACAAACAATGAGTAGGCATTTATAAGCTCACCCTTATGGGTTCCAATTTTTCTGTTGAGGTTCGTTACCCTAAAATTAACAGCCCGTTTCTACTCCACTGCTAGAACTGGTGTGTCAACGGCAATGTATAGACTGAGCAAGTCGAAGCATAATAGGGTGAAATAAGATGCAGTGCCATGTTTGGACATTTTTGTTGTATGACGTGGTTTGTCCATGTGTATAGAAGGTCATTGCTTACTAAAGTTAGTTTGCCTGCAAATTTTGCTACAACTAGCGCCATCTATCGGCCACATATGAATAACATAAGTTTACTGTTACATACTCCATCGGTTAGAGTTGCTGTCCGATGCCAATATTTAACCTACGGGTTAAATATTAGTATCATCTATCTATGGGTAGATTTGGTACTTCGTATAAAAATATTACACGTATTGAAATTACCCAATTTTCACTCAATTAGAAAGTGGTTGGATAGTTACAACAGCGACCTCAGTCCAATTTGTGTTTATGTATGTATGTAAACTCTTTATTGCATATAAACAATTACAAAACACTTTGCATCACTATACATAATGTACACAGGCGAACTTATTCCATGTGGGATCTCTTCCGGTTAACCGTGGAGTAGAATAAGCCAGGACAATGCAAGAGGAAAGAGGAAGCTTGAGGAGGCTGTCTTAAGTCTTGATTTAATATTTTGGTTTTTCCATCCCATTTTATATTCCACCACCAAAATTGATACCATTGTCTTCAAATCAAATAAAATTAAATCGTTTGTTACAATTTTTGCTGCAACTAGCGCCATCTAGCGTCATTGAACAAAAATATTAGATCTCTTTCCCACGGCGACACATTAAAGTAATATTATATTATATCCTACCGAAAACATTATAAAGAATTAAAATCGAAATGGACGGGTCGTCAATTTTAATAAAATAATCGAGAATCAAATGGGTGGCAGGTTATAATGAGGTCCTTTAAATCAAATCTGCATTAATGTACAACGATCTTAATTAATCAAAAAAAGTTTATTGACTTTGTAACTAAGCATGTTTTTACAGCTTAACGTTTAGCACCTATACAAATCATTTTATATGAAAACTGCCGATATGGTTTAATGCTAAACTTATGGTCATTTTACTCATGATAGCGAATGTTCTCCTGGTACTCAATTGGATAGTTATCGACACGGAGCCGTCAAATGTCCGATCCCCATATTCAAACCGCCGATAGATGTCAAATTTCGGTTTTAATATTTATTTGTAACGGGCACAACTCATAATTTAACCTTATCTATCCGCGGTTAGAATATTGGGAAAAGTTATTAGTCTTTACTTCTTTACAAAGCTACATCGGTACAATTGCCACCCATTTTAAATCCCACCACTGAAATTCAGTTCTATATTCTTTCCCACGTCCATGTTACATTATAAAATTGGCGACAACTAGCGCCATCTAGCAGCATTGAACGACATTATTAGTACCTCGCTATTCCGCTAGATGTCTCTTTTGCTTCAGCTTTCTGCATCGCGCTGTTAAGATTTCCCCAGAGTTATAGACCTCCCCCGTACAACAATGTGAAATCATACTTACCTGGCGTAGGGGACACCGTGATCAAATAGGCGGTTCCCCCAGGGCGAGACTCTCCCATTGCACTGCGGTTGGGTTGACCCTTGCGATTATCCCTAATGTGGATAACTCGGACGCGTTATTTTTGGTAGTGGGGACTGCGTACGCGCCGTCCCCTTGTAAAACTCTGACAATAATATTATCCGATTATCCTTGGATCTCGTCGATCACGATCTCGATCCTTCGGCTCTCAAGGGCTCAAGGCTCTTTCCAACTGTCCTGGTTGGATATCTTTGGATTATAAATAGTATTATCAATATTAACTCTTACTTGCTAGTCTGGCTACCTATTTTGACGGGAGTCTCCGTCTGTTTGGTTTAGTGTTACACAGGGTAAGAGTTTTGTTGGGATTTAGGATAGGATTATACCATCTCAACTACAGATCACAGAAACAAGGGAGATATGTCATGAGCGCAAATTCGTATACCACATCCTCATAATTGGTTACAGAATACAAATTAAAAACGCCGTAACACAGTTTTCATAGTAGCACAAAATTAATCTTCATGCTAAGTTTTTAAGGTTGAAAGATCTTTTTCCATCATAGTTCAGTTACTAAATGTAAGGTAGCGCTTAAGAGACTAGCCCTTAACTGCCATCTAGATTAATTAAATAATTACTCAGGGCTAGATGGCGCTAAGATAATAGTCCTTATGTGCAGCAGATTAAGGATTACTCTGACAGCGACATGTAGTGATCATTTTTTCAAGAGGTGTGCGTCCCTTGACTGCACTCCACTTAGGAATGCCACCAGACAAGTTTAAAATTATATTGAAAACCATATAAAACATAATTATATTCAAAAATATATTATTGAATTTTCAGGCAATAGGTGCTATTTATTTATTTGACTACTAGGTTAATGCAATTACATCATTTAAACTTAATACTAGAATTAATATTAGAATATGATAATATTTTATTAGCAAGAAGACTGTATAAAGAAAGTTGATCAATAAAAAAATTGCTATTGGGAATCACGTACAGTCACTTGGTACGAGTACCTAAAATGGCTGCATTTCTGTGGTATGTTAGCTGGTGTTGTTAAATATATTTTATTTGATTTTACTTGATTACTTAGTACATAAAAAATCAAACTGTAAAGCTAGGATATTACGAT
Organism: Acleris sparsana; assembly: GCA_923062465.1. NCBI lineage: Eukaryota > Metazoa > Arthropoda > Insecta > Lepidoptera > Tortricidae > Acleris > Acleris sparsana. The sequence goes on from OV281303.1 coordinate 7,992,150, forward strand.
GGTGATACAAATACACTTAGAAAATGGGTTTGGTTGAGTATCCCGTCACGTGATCTCGGTTTGGGACGAACCAGTAGTAGTTCGTCGTACTTGTTTGTACAAACTATATTCTATAAATGGTACAAATAACTTAGACAGATTGGGGCATTCTCTACCAGTCAACCTTTAGCCTTGAACCTTTTAAAAAATGATCTCTTTCCCTGTGAGTCGGCGCGGGCTGACAATCAGCGCCTTGTGCAAGCACAGCTCACTCTCGAGCCCTTTGCCTTTATCGCTGGTTAATTTATTTTTATCTTATTTGTATTTTTATCTAAAATCCAATCGATCGATTAAATCTGCAATACGGTTGAACCGAATCCAGATTTTAGTAAGGTTTTACGTACGTCATTCAGAATACGATCTTACAGTGTAAACTTTATATATCGTTCGTTATATCATAGGTATAACAGAAATTTAATTTTATATATTCTGAAAGTTATATTCCTTGTGTTTAAAGCGTGTGATAGTGATGATAAATAACTTGAACTATTAACACGTTTCATTCTGTTGATCGCTGTAGACCAAGCCATTCATCGATAGTCGATAGAAATCCACATCCTTACGCTCAGAAGTCCATACAAACCTTATACCTATATTAAAATAAAAATAGAAGTAATGCTTGAAAACGAAATATACCGGCGGTATGCTATGGCCCTTGACTTAAAATTAACGTTTGGACTTCGATTTTTGCACATTTTCACACAGGCATTTTACCATTTAAACGGAGCTCGTATATTGACAGCGATCAGCGGGTGACCAGAACAACGGTTGACGCGCCTTGTGCCGATATGGTAATTTTGACCATACCGAGGCCAACCACGCCCCAATAACATATCTCCCTTGTTTCTGTGATCTGTGATCTCAACCGACGATCCTCTCACCGTGATACAGTTTTAACTAATACGGGAGGCGGAGGACGCTGTACTCAAATGTTTAACTACCTGCTTGATATTTATTTACGTACATTGAAGTAGATTGCAACTACTTGGTAATAAATAAGAAATATAAACATATTGTGACGTGTGCATTTGGACTTGATCTGTAACCTGTTCTCATATTTAACCATTGCAATATTAAGAGGGTGAATATTCGGGCCTTCCAACCGCCGTCATTGTTCTCTTCAATATATTGACAAAAATAATAACTACCAGCAAGTTTTTATGTCAACATCAGCGACCCGCGGGATCTTTGATTAAGACACCAAAAGATGCTGGCAGTTATGATTACTGCGGTTGAAACGCCCGAATATTCACCCAAGAATGTTTACGTAGTTATAAGCCTAAATTGTGAAAGTTGTTTTATAAATAAAATATCGACTCCACTTCGGTTTATATGTGATTTTGCGGTTACACCCGTACATAATCCAGAATGTATCATATATCAAAACCTTCCTCTTGAATCACTCTATTGATTGAAATACGTTGCGTAATTCGAAAGATCTAAGCGTAGGCGAAAAGCCACTTTGTTTTATACTTTGTAAAGATATATGAATACAATAACGGTGCGTTCCCTGCAGAAATCAACGTGTGCTCCAATTCATCGGCGTACGACAGCTCGGAGGACACCGCCATGGGCGCTCTCAGCGATAACGAGTTCATCGTATCCGCCGGGAACTCGCACGAACTAGGTTCGTTATAATTGAAGCATAAGCTTAAGGAGCTCAAACTTTGTCACTTTCTGTTATATTCAAATCTAGCGTTAAGATGATGAAAAATTCCATACAAAATGCGATAACGTTTCTCTCCCGTTAAACCTAGTCGGATTTTTACGATGTTTGGAAAACAATAAATTTGCTTTCCGCGCTTAGATGTCACATTCTACCATAAGCTAGCGAAAGAAAATATCTTCTTTACAACCCGAGAAGGCGCGCCTCGCCACTTGTGAATTGAAAATACTACATACACTCAAAGATACTATACTACCCAATAATTTTAACGCAATTAAAAATGACAAATGTCGTGTTTGTTAACAGAAGTGGGGGAGGTGGGTCAGGTCCCCCCCGACGACATCTTGGACCCCGCCGTGCTCAGTCAGATGCCTGACGAGGCATTCACCGAGTTTTTCAATCAAGGTAAGCTGGTCTCGTGGAAAATTTCATAAATACCAAAACGTGTAGTTGATAGGGCCTTTCAGATTTTCAGTAATTGCGATTTTGTCCCTTGATTTTGATTCTTTGCTTTCGAGTTTAAAGTTTTTAAGTGCGTGTATACATACATACCTTCACGCCTGTTTCCCGAGCGGATAAGCTACTATGGAACGGCAGGTGCACCGGTCCTGACATACCTCTTTCACGTTCTCTACATGCATCAACACCTTCATCAATGTCGCCAATTTGATCGCTGAACGTGCGTTTAGGGCGGCCCCTACCGACATCTCATTTGTATGTATGTATGTTACATATAAAAATTAGGAAGCAGATGTTCAACTGTTTATTTTTTAAACTTGAAGACTGATTATAATAAATGGAGTCAAACATCAGCAGCAGGGTGTATTGTATTATTTCTATTCTATTCATACTAGTCGCCAGTCGGGTGTTAGCATGCCGGAACTGGCCACTAAGTTACTGTTTGAACGACGAAGTATTATGAATTGTGTTTTTGCAGGCGGGTCGGCGTTCGCGGAGAGCTCGGAGCTGGCGGCGGCGCTGGAGGCCGTGCTGGACGAGCGCGCGCTCGATAACATCGCCGACGTGTTCGCGCACTCGCCACACGCCAAGCCGAAGGTACAGTTCATAAGGCATTTGTTCCACCGCCGGCTAGGAGGCGATTAACTATCGACTATTGTCACCCACAAGAAATTAACTAATTTATTTATCCCGTGACGATATTAGAGACACATATTAATATTTGATCGCTGGCTGTTCATACTGCCGGCGAGAACTCACTCTCCAACAAAATGCCGGCAAGAACTCACTCTCCAACAAAATGCCGGCAAGAACTCACTCTCCAACAAAATATAGTTATCGCTTGCACGTGCTTTTATTATGACTAGCGACCCGCCCTGGGTCCGCTTCGGTTCGTGAGTTTTCTGTAACACCCAAACATAATCCAGAATTTATTAAACATAACCGCATTCAAATCCGTTGTGTAGTTTGAAGATGCGACTTTATTTTATACTGTGTAAAGATTATGGCACACCTTAAGGATCATCTAAGTCTCCCCATTCACTATACAGTGTGTGGCCCAAAGCCGGGGAAAATATTAAAAACAGGGGCTCTATAGATCACCGGTAATTACATTATAATGGTCTTACCTAATTAAAATCAAAACTTAACTTTCAGTTTTTTTCTAACAAACTTAATCGCAAATTCAATGTAATACAAACACCGCTAAATCTACCGCGTGTGGTCAATGGCACCCTGTACTCAAATATACCGCGTACCAAGTGACCAAGCGACGATATCGCGACGGGAAAATACATTACCTACGATTTTTAACTTTTTAGGCTGTTTTCTCCAAAATTATAGACTTTGTAATATTAGATTCTTGTGATAGTTAATTGAAATGTTCTAAAGAATCCCCATTTGCTTTTTTCGCCCCGGTTTTGGGCCACACACTGTATAGTTACAGTAATAAAAATTTATTTGCAGATGCAAGTCCCAGCGTCGGCGCCGATGGAGATGTCTTCCACCGCGCCGTCATAACACTCTAATCTTTTACGTTTTATCTTAAGCTAAAATAAACTCTATGTACTACAATAGGAACAAATTAATAGTCTCAAAGAGTTGAAATTAATTTCTTCATGCTTTAAGTTTTTGTATGTATGCATGTCGTAATGAATGGCGTGAGTCGTGTCGTGTACGTGATATTAGAGTGGGTTTAGGGTTTGGTGTAGTTGGATGTCTTTGGTAACTAGTTCGTCGGTTCGTATTGTGCAAGCGAGCTCTGTCACCAGTTTAGAAGGCCTCTATAGTATACGTAGACTGGTGCTTTAAACGTTGGAGATTTAGTTCAACCCAATAATAAAGCCAAGTGTTGGCGGGTCAATGGTATTGCAGATAGTTAATTGCAGAAGTATACTATTTTTGATCCAAGAAAAGGCACACTGACAAATTAATTGTAAATTAAGGCAACCAAGACCAAGAAACTTGGAACATAGGTACTTAGTTCCACATAGTTGTTGTAAGTTGCGTCTGTGGCAAGCATTTACGTATCTAATATACGTCGCCAAAAACAAAACACAACAAAAACAAAACAAATTTCAATGCACGGAGTCTGCTCGAATCGACTCGAAGACGCATCACACTATCCAATTTACAGAACACTAGTTTAGTGTCTAACTTAAAATACAGACAATGTATTGTACCTATTATTAGCCCAGTCCATGTATATTATAGGGTCAGTGATGTACCGCATTTAATTGGCTTTGGACAGTCGAGAAAACAGAACTTCCATGTAACTTGTGCTCATTATATAAGTGATCATCCCGGGACCTGTTTTAAAGTAATATGGCTTGTGTGGGTAGTTTCACAGGAGCTGACAATAATGAGCAAACCAAGTTACGCCGGTTTTATGGTATAAATACACAGCCAATCCATTCGACTCCGCTTTATAATGTTTCAACCATCTATAGTAAAAAAACTGCTCTTATAAACCAAATCGTTTTGACACAATTGGTTAAGGCCCGCTGGCCTATTCCCTAACGCACTCGCAATCGCAATCGCAATCGACTTCAATGTGAAACAAATGTTTTCATTTTGAAAGCAGACTCTTTCGGACTGTCAAAATGAAAACGATTGCGATTGCGAGTGCATTCGGCAATAATCCTGCAGGTATTGCAGTTACATTCGGGTATATCGCATTTGTTCCAAGGAACTACGAATTTTGTATTGAATATGACGTAATAGTTTAATACAAAATGCGAAGTTCCACGGAAAAAATGGGACATACCGTTACATTCAGATTTCAGTCAACCAGCTCTTGTGAAGATTATTCATACTATAGTTATTAGAAGATGACTTTGATCAAGTGATGTGTGTTAATTTATCTATCTTCCGCCGAAAACGCACGGAGTGCGTCATAAATTCATACAAATGAAAATCGAGGGTGTTGACAGTGTTACGCAGAACCATAACAATCAAAGTAATCATCTTATTAAATTTATCTTTGAACAGGCCCTGAATATCTGCTGAATAGCTCTTAATATTTGTAACCGCAGTGTCTTCATAACGTCGACTATTTCAATAGTATATAATGTACAAAAACAATACACTAATACATTAATGTTAAGGTATAGTTCCATTGTCTTGTAATTTAGATTAGGCGAATCGTTATTACGTAGGAAATGTGTCGTCTCGTTGAAAATTAATGTGGGTAGTTTCATAAAGATGTGGTCACACCCGATCGACCGCGATCAAAACTCAACGGTTTGAAGGGTCTCCCCAGACCTATCGACGCGCAATCTGCGAGCGAAAATGACGTCGCTCTGTTCGCAACGTCGAATCGAGCCGAAACGAACCGAACGATGCATTTTTCACTCTTACTGCACGGACATGAATTTTTTCTTACCGGCTCGAGCACATTGCGCAAGGATAGTTCTGAGAAGACCCTTAGACAAGAACTTTCTGTTAAAAGGGCAGTGTAGAGTCTTAAGGTGCACTTACACTGCCAATTTAATGAGCAATAATTGCCCGTCAACAGTACGTACGTCTCATTCTATTAGACTTGGAGAAACAAGTATCTCGTCTTGAGTCAAAATCCTGATGATGGAGTCTGTAGATGGTAATAAGACTTTCGCTATACTTACGTACGTTGAAGAAACCAATGTCAGTCGATTATCGATATACGGACGGTCGGGTAGTTATCGTAACATCCAAAGCAATTAGAAAGATTTTGGGCAAACGCAAGTCGAATAGATTAGACTGTTATATAGTGGAATAGTAATGGGCAGCCATTTGCTTTGCTTAGTGACAGCACAGTAAGTATTTCAGATGAATGCCGTCAAATAGAAATAAAACTAATTAGTCAATATTAATTCGGTCCAACTTGTTCTTAAGAATCTCTTGGCTATGAGATTCTATTGAAACCAAATGTGAATTGCTTGCTATTTACTTGTGCTTGGTACTTGCATACAAATCCTTTAGTATACACGGCGACACAGTGTCATCGAGTGTCGTACATCTTTGGTACAAAAATTGCTTAACGTGTGGGTAACTGAGAATGCTTACTTACTGTGAATGTAACTGCTATTAATAAACATAGATAGCTTATAGTTAAGTACTAAGGCTAAATATTCACTACATTCGGGTCTAGTTCCTCGGTAAACACATTCCCTTTCGCATTTTATATAACCGCTATATGTTGTAAACTGACAGTTAATGTATGTTTAATTTCAGTAACAACCGTTTTAATTGTGAAAACAAAATGGTATTTTGTGTAATAATTTATAGCAATTGTATGTACACCGGTTTACATACACTAGTTTAACATTTCCTGTTAATTTCCACCAAAAGAACAACTCGCGCTGTCAGTTTTCTTCATATAATAAAAGTAACTTTAAACATGAATGAATCACTTTTTCTTTGTTGAAAATATTAAATAAAAAAATATTATGCGATAAAAATCGTAAAAATGCGTTCTCTTTAATCATTGATGAGTAGCATTAAACAGTGAAAGTCCACTCAACCGACGCCACGTCATATGAGGAAAAATCATGTTTTAACCGATTATACGTTGCGTGTGGCTTGGGAGTGTTTCGATGTAAATTCTGTTACTAATTACTTTCTATTTTTTCCCTGATTTATAATACTAGTAGTTGCATCCGGCTGTTGGTTGGTCGCCCGCCTGGCATTTGCCGTTTCGTCATCAGCAATGTGTAGCCTGCAATTGCCAGGTATCGATTCCCCTTGCGGTAGTCATCGTGTCATGCTTGCCGTTTTCCAACAAATCTTTCTATTGCGAAAATATGATTGTGAAAATTCAAAAGTATTAGCAGTTTTAAGTCTTATGAGTATGACGTTAATATAAGATTTAAATGTCGATGTCTTCGATCAATTTGTATATTTGCTGGAGGAACGTTCGTCCCAGTGGACCCTGTTAAGCATTTATTATTAATGTCGCTTCAGACTTGTGTCGACTAGTAAATTTGTGTACGGGATGCGCCGCGAAATAGAACCAAAAAAATATTTTTGTATAACGTTTATGTTCCTGTGTAAATCTTATGTGATCGTTAATTACGTTGTGTATTGCGGAATTCGCTAGTATTTGAGTGGTAGTCTAAGGTAGTATTTATCGTTTGGTTAGCAGGAGTTAATACTTGGAAGTACACATGTGGAGTATATTAACAAACTCTCAATTGTACCGTAGGGAGGGACCGCTGTGAAATATCAAATGAAGCAATAATTTTCTTGTACTCTATAGTGAACACAATATTTTGTGGCCGTGTACTTTCTGTATGTCTACGGCAATAATAATAATAATAACAATAATCAGCCTTTAGTAAAGTGAATAAAGTAAAGTAGTTTTTTTACACATAGCAATAGTTTTGATTCGGTGGATGTTTTCGTGTAACATGCCAGTCTGAGCTATTATTACGAAGTAAGGTAAGATACTAACTTATTACAAGGACAATCGTCTGGCAACCTCGTCTACGCTTCTTTTTGCACAAAACATTAGAAAGTATCCGATCGTTGGTTAGGATTTACGGATTTCTTAAAGAAGACAGCAAGCCATTAAGCCTGATGTTTATAGTATAAAATTGTTGACTTCATCCTCATTGGTTTAGTGTCTATTATTTGAATCTTGTTTTACTCGATTTCATCGACTCTCTGAGTCTACTTAGAAATATAATTCTTACCCTTTTATTCATAAACGCACGAACGATAAAGCGTTGCTTAAAGTTTGTCTCCTCCTTATCCTTCTTCATTGTGGGATTTGAATTTGCAAAATAGAAAAATAATACTTTAATAAATAAATATAGGTTTACTGCGCGTTTCTGAACGGCGGTTAGTTTCTTGTGTCAGTGGTTTAGGCAGTAGCGAAACAGCTTTGTATTTATATATTTACTCTAACAGGCCTTTGTTTGACCAGATAGACGATGTTTTCACTGAAGAAGCTTGGATCATTTCGTGTTGACGGAAATTTTGTTCTCATGGCCGTGGCATATTTATTTTTACTAAAATTTTACAACGGGACGAAGACTTTAAGAAGATAAATTTAGTTTTTATCAGATGAATTGATTCAAAAGCTGGGCCGTAAGGATTTTATCATCTTACCAGACTTGGAAATAAAAAGTGAAAGACCTCTTGAATCTTAAATTTCGCCGGATAATATATTTTGCTGTGACCACCGGAGATATATTAAAAAACTGTAGGTACTCGCAATACAGCGGGTACATTAGGCGGAAACAGTTGCAAAGTAGAATACTATTCAACGTTGCAGAAAATTAAAACATTGTGTTTGCATTGTATCGTCACCTTTAACTATATGGTTTGGTTGCATTTAGTTAGAATTAAGTAGCTGGAGTTGTCAGACTGATTGTGCCGCAAGGTGAACATTATGTATTGTCAGATGTTCCCACACGAGTACTCGTGCAATAACTAAAACGCCAAGGCCGCCTTTCTCTTATGGCCGGTCCAGATATTTAAACCACAAATAGATTTCGTTACTTAAAAAATTAACGTTTGCCCCGGTACTATATGATATATCTAATTCCAATCTATGGTAACCAAACCTATCTGCAGTTGAAATATCGGGCTCGGGCATTATCAACGGTTAGTCTATATTGTAACATACGCTTAAGTCTCCATACGCGGTACCTGCAATTTGTTTTCTAAATATATACAACAATAGTAATAGTTTCGTGTAACATGTATCTATTTATACACTCTAGGTATTTATTCTTTATACTTGTAGATCAATTCGATTTGACTGCGCTTAGGGAGATTAATCTAATGTAAGTAGATATGTTGCACCTTAGCTTAAGGGATACAAGTAGCTTGTCGCCTGCTCGTCGCGGATGTACGAATCAATCGTCACGGAATAAATTACGTAATGCCTTTACCATTGTGATTAACCTCGATAAAAAAAAACATTGCCTATACATACCTATACAGTAGTTTACTAACTTACAGATACATTATAGATATATCAGTTTTTGTACGAGTAGATACTTACTACAGAATATAAAATAGGTTAATTTCAATTTGTTTAGTATCAGAATTGTGGCCAGTAGAAAAAAAACAAGGGCCACTGCAGCAGGAATGTTTTTCTATTTTTTGTTAATCGCTAGATGTATTAGACACTGCCCAAGTGTAGAGTACTTGTAGATTTGTACATATCAAATACAAGAACGATTTAAATTCAAGCAATAACCGTGCCTATTGCGGCCACAATGACAAACAATGACTAATCTTAAGTAATGTAAAGCGTAGGGCAACGGGCTAGGGTCTCCGCACCGGTCGGACGATGGTGACGATTGTACTAAATGTTCGCTTTTAAAACTTGTATACAGGAGCAGTAGATGTAATGTAAAGCTGTTCAAGATGTTTAGCGCGTTGGAATATCGAAAGTGTCGTAGGAAAATAGAAAATTGTAACTGTTAGTGTCGGTGTTCTAGCATTTCGAGACGTGCTCGCAAGGGAAGAGTAAACTAAAACTAGAAAATTGCTACCTCTGAATGCCTGTAAAAATGTTCAGTTTGTTGTCCAATACGTGTAACGTGATACATAATGTTAAAAGTGGAATAAACATGAAGAAATTTTGACTCTTATACACAGCTTTAATTATTTCTTATAATTTTAATTGTGGTAACCTGTAACATGACATAGTCGACGAGTTCTTTAGAAATGTGCTCGTGTCCATGTACCTTCCATACTATGTATTTGAAATGTTTAATCTCATCGTTTCTTATATATCTTAAGTTGTAGAAACCTTTATCTTTGCATAAATAAACATTAGCGAAGGCTTAGTACTGAGTCTTTCGATTTTGCTTCAAGTGGTATGAAACTATTTAAACAATAAAAGTATTGCCAACTCTAAATTTAGTGTCTTTCCCCATTTTAAGGGTGTTGCTAACTTTAGGTATATATTTATTGCATATTATCTATGTATGGTAACAGTTTTTATTTACGTAATTTATTAGAGATCATACCGACTACCAACTCCAGGGATCACGACGAACACTTCCTAAATAAAGGCGAAAACCCCTTATATATCCTCGACAAAGGCTAATTAAAAAACATTTTTTTCAGCCTATTAAACTAATTTGTAACAAAGTCAAGTAAGTGTTCTTACTAAAATTATCTTGTCTTTTGTTCGAGTACATATTAGGGTTAATATTAATATTTTAATGCCATCCTTCATGGCAAGGTGTAGTCAGGTAATAATACATAGGTACATACATACCTTCATGCCTGTACTCCTAGAGCTTCCTACAACTTCAAAAACTTGTTGATTAGTCACTAACCACATTTTGCACAAATACTTAATAATAATAAGGTAATAATATGAGATATCAAACTTCTTCAGTTCAATCGATTAAAATACATAAGCTACACTCGGGAGCAAAAATACCGGGTCAGAGTGCGTTTTTCATAAAAACGAGACTATTTCGAAGCCTTGGTTCCTCGCCAGGGGTTATTTTGAGTGAGTTTTAATGGTGGATACTGCGACTACTGCGAGGTTCAATAGAGGAGGTCAAAAGTTCTTAAGATACCTAACTGATCGCACAATCAGTTATCACCACAGCGGGAGAGTCTGGGTCAGCATTTGGATTTCCTTACATTTTATTGCCATTTTAGATGTTTTTCTGAACATGCACAATTCCGGCGTTAACCGCAGATTCATTCAGTTGGGTATCCTAGGCACTCTGGAAGTCCTGTATCGATGCTCGGGGTATTCATCATCAGATTTCTTTAAAATCATTATCTGGCGAGGAACCAAGGCTTCGAAATAGCCTCTTTAGTATGAAAAACGCACTCTGACCCGTTATTTTTGCTACTGAGTGTATTACAGGTAGTCAATAATCTAACGACATCCTAGTAGGGGAGCCCACGACACTAAACCTAGTACGATAAGACTACCGGATGATATGTATATATTTAGTCTCCTCGGGGAAAAACGAAACGGTGATGCTGCAATGCGAAAAACCTGGCACAACCTTCTTTTTTTGTTTTAAGTTCGATCTCTAAATGTAGCAGTGGTTTTTCTTACGCAGAAATTGATGATCTTTCAGTTGAGCTTTGGTTTTTTGAGGAGATCGATCATAAAAGATAATTGCCTATTTATGGCCATTATAGTTTTAAGCTTATTTCACGCAGCTATAGTTCGCGTCGCTTATCACGCTGCTGCCTCTGATTAGCCCAATCAGGGGCGCTTGCAGCACTGCATTGTCGTATATTCTTAACCCTCCCGTGTTTCGAAGAATAAAAGTAACTTAGGGATCTAATTATAATACTAGACATCGAATATAAATCATCCGGTGGTCTCATCGTCATCGTACTAGGTTTAGTGTCGTGGGCTCTTGGAATATCCTATTTTGTCGCATACGTTTTTAATTTCTTTTGCGTTTTTATTTAGCTTTGGTACCTATGGATAAGCTTATTGAATAAGCAAGATAAACGCAATTTTATCCGACAAAATATAATGTAAGTACTTTTATTATTCACTGCATCTGTTCACGTACGGATGACTATGAATAAGGAGAATTACTAGGATTAATATATTTCTTATGAGAACTAGACAATATTCCTTTGTAAAAATTCTCACAGAAAGAAATCAAAATCGACCAATTAAGTGCGAGACGGACCCGCATACGATGGGTTCCGTACCACAATATTAACCTTTGAACATATGTCAATTACAAAACGTGTCACTCACACGCCAAACATGTTTGCTACAACTCAATTCATACGAAACAAAGTCTATTTTATCTTTAACTTGTGTCGGCTGTGGCCGACGGTGACGTCAGTGGCACAACTATCACTGGGGTTCAAAAGGTTAAACGTGTTTCTTGTATCTGGTCCCCTAGCATTTGTCGCGTTATAGCGGTAATAGAATTGCATACTCTTTAAAAGTTTCAACTGTATACCTATTACGATTCATGAGCCCGCTGGCCTATTAGGTAATTCTCATATCGTTCCAACCGCCCTTCACAACCGTGGCTACAATTTTGACGATTTTCTGAGGAAAATCTAAATATTTTTTTCGAGAATTGTAAGCAGCAGTTGAGGCCTTCAGAATAGCCACAGATGACATTCGAGTCTACAGGGAAGCCGTCAATAATGCGACCACGGTCGTAACAGTGGCTGAAACGCTCGTGAGAAATACCCATTACCTAACGCACTCGCAATCGCAATCGACTTCAAAGTGGAACAATTGTTTTCATTTTGAATGCAGATTCATTCGAACTGTCAAAATGAAAAACGATTGTGATTGCGAGTCCGTTAGGCAATAGGCCTGAAGGACGGACAGCGGAGGCTTAGGGGCCGTTCACACAAACCGGCTCGGAGTGGAGAACAGATTTTTATCACGTTGGAAACAGTTTTGAGTCATTTTAATAAGTTTGATTTTTGCATGTGCACTTAATTTGTCGTTAAGAATGCTTGAACGCGCTTCGCGTGAAATAATAAGAGGAGCCGACCGATTGCTTGACGTGCTCTGGCTGACGTGATCGTGGCCAATTCTAAGCGTATACGGGCCGGTCTGTGTGAAAAGAGCGCGGGCCGATGCTCTCCGAGCCGGTCTGTGACCGGACCCTTAGTAACAGGGTCCTGCTGCCACCCTAGTTTTACTGTGATTAAGTCACAATATGAAAGGGACTGACCACGATTTGATTGGGCCACCTTCACCTAAACACTGGTCGGACTATGTGGACTATTACCAACTTACCCTACAGTGTTTTCAATCCACGGGGAACAGTTTGTCGTTGGTAGATATAAAGTAAGTTAAGGTAAGGACTTTTCGAAGTTAAATGACGCAGTGTTGCGCCTTAATTGTTTTATTAATTACGTGGTGCACTATCACATATACTATATATCACTATTTTAAGTTACGTTACTGTTTCATTACGTCTGAATTTCATATTGCGTTACGGGTATAACCCATAATTATAACATAATTATAACCCATAATTTTATAGAATTTAACTTCATCGATTTTCATTTTATCGAACGTTATTTTGTGCTAAAACCAGGATGTTTTCAAGATGTAGATATCCTGAAATCACCTATAACGTAGGCTAGGTTGGGTTATACTTATGACTACTTAAAAAAAAAACTCGTGCAGCAAAAAAAGCCATTCGATGAAATGATTTTTTTACAGAATGATAAGTTTGTTGAAAAGCGTTTCGATAAAATAATAGGCCATGGAAACGTTAGTCTTTAAGCTGAACTGTTGAACACTCTGCGTAACAAAAAAATCGAGCCGAGTGTATCCCACAATTTCTATTATGAATTACTATTGATAGAAATTCTGGGACAGATTCTCCTCACTATTTCTATTGCTGGCGGGGGCGACGAAAAAAATGCTGCATCACCTCTTATGAAGGCATCACCTCTTTCGGATAGCGCTTTTTAGCCGCAATAGAAATAATGGAATATAATTAGAAAAACACGCTTGTCCCACTTTTTCTATTTTATGTTTCCATGGACACCGTACACCCGTATTTTCAAATGGAAACAGCACCAGATTAGTAACCCTTGGTTCATGTTGCCAATTTATTTCTAAACAGCGCCCTCATTTTTTGGCTTGACTTTTTTGCCAGTGTATAAGTAGCCATACTCCCATGTCTAAATTTCAAAATGCCTCATCCTTATAAAAACACCCTAGGGGCTAGAACCTAAAAGATAAATCTAGTATCTCATAACGCCCAAAAGCCCGACGATCAGACTGGCAGACAAACAGCGGAGGCTTAATATAGGGTCCTCTTGGCACCCTTTTTTCTACGGAACCGTAAAGATCGACCCCAGGTCTTATTGGGAACAAATAGCCGCAGGGAAGCACTAGGAGCAAGAGTGGACTTATTTACTGTGATCATGCTAGAGTTACGTGTTCGCACTGCCTACAGACTTCCGCTTTCTGTATTCTGTATTATTCATTATTGATAGTAAGAGCTGTCGTGACAGTGTGATTACGATATTGAAACAAGAATAATAAAAGCCTATCCAATTTGCACTGTACGTAGCCATGAGCAGTCCCCTTTTGTCTTCCTGTGGCCTGTTTTATAAAGCTTAAAATTACAATTTACAGATTACATTTTCCCATTTGACACCACCTCGACCAATGACGCCCAGCCATTTGAGCAGTGTTGCCAGTTTAGACCTGTAAATAGAGCCATTTTTTGCGGTGTCTTCAAATTCGAAAGAAAACAATTTATATTTTTCAAAGAGTTTTTATTAATTACAATACCTACAGTCACATTTAAAATCACAAGAACACTTTAAATTAAAATTAAGCAACAAAATTGCGTTAGGAATCCTACAACAGAAATAAATAAATAATAAGTTTAATTAATGACGTGCACAAAACCTTAACCCTCTTATGCATAAACGCACAATAGCTAAAATATTCTTTGTCGGTATCTGAACATTGTTACATTTGCATCTTACAGAAAGGGACAAAGCGTAGGTATTTTAAAATGGGTTCATAGCGCGTTTGTAAATAAGGGAGAAACTTTTTACTTCTCCAAAAGTGGCTGAATAAACCTAGAACACAAACAAACAAAATAGTTGAGTTAATCTAGAATGATTCCTGTGACAGTTAACGTAACCCTTGTTTCTTTGACTTTTCATAAACCGTCACCTTGGATACTTGGGACAGTGTGGGTTTAGAAGTTACGCTGGCAATACAGGTCTTTGGTGTATGGTCCATCTGTCACCGGAATAGGTTGGGTCTAATTGGGGGTAATTTACATAAGTAACTCAGACTGTCCCAAGTGCCCAGGCTGTGCCGAGTATCCACGTTTGACGGAACTACCTAATTCTATCCTCGCGATGACGAACAGTCGTCATCATCATCATCATGTCAGCCGAAAGACGTCCACTGCTGGACATAGGCCTCCCCCAAGGCTTTCCACTCAGACCGGTCTTGTGCTTTTCGCATCCACCGCGGACCGGAAGACGAGCTGTAGGTAGGCCTCCAACAAGATGGAGTGACGACCTCGTCAGGACGAACAGTACCTAATTAAATTTAGTAATCTCTATTAATAATCTCTTCCTATTTGCCTTTCTTGCAAGTATACGTGTTACGTGTTCTTATTCTAATTTTAATTTAATGGTCTCCTTTGAAAATGTGTATTTCGCCAGTGTTGAGTTATTTATAGACACTCCCATCGACTTATTAGAGAAATAAGTCGATGATTATATCACGCGAAGACAATTGTTCTGTAAAAGAGTATTTTTCTCCAATGGGCTATACAGTGCAAATGGGGTTAGCTCCACGCGCTTCTGTCAAGTCTACCTAGTAGGGTAGGGGCACCAAAAGATGAACGACACCCAAAAGCTGAACACTCGATCGAAATAATCACATAACTAAATCGTGACAAATATTACATAGTTCGGAATTTATTTTTCTTAAACAGCATCTCTTTGCTTACACCTCCATTAAATCTTAACATAGTATTATATTCTTTTTGGCCGTGATCGGTCGTCGTTCTGGAGCTTCCCGCCGAAAACGTCGATAGTATGGGAAAATACATAATTACGTATAAAATTCAAAAAATTTCAGTCTTAGAAGGATTTGCTTGGTATGTATTCTTGATTAATCACTCTTTTATTGGATATACGATATTTCTTTTTTCTTGTTAGTTAACGAGAAATATGCCGTTCAAGTAATGGTTTCAAAAATGTATACCTAAGCCAATAATTGAACGGTGTTCAGCTACTAGGCAAGGCGTACTTTTTTTAAAGCTTCTTAATAAATCGTACTGAAATGACAGATGGAAAATTTAGAACTTAAAATGATCGTTAAATGCTCTTGTATCTTTAAACCAAAAGATGAAAATAGCTTTTGATGTCTAATCCAATGATTTAGGAGTTTTAAATACTATGAAAACTATCACTGTTCAATAAAAAAAATGTGCCTAATACTTGAACGAATTAAATTTACTAGTTCATGTTTTGGATTCTATTCCAATATGTGAACACCTAATTGATTTTGTTTGTTCATTTCATAAATTCTGTGTTTTAAAATTGAACTAAGTAAATTCAGTCGTTCAACTTTTAGGCATAGTTTTATAATATGAACACTAGTAGTAGTATACTAGTAGTATTTATGGAAATGTTTACTAATATTATAAATGTTAAAGTAACACTTTTTGTCGGTTTATCTGTTTAAAAAGATAAGTAACTAAGTAGTTTTGCTAACGATTATTGATAAAAAATACTAATTCGTTGTTTTTATGACACAAATAACCATAAAAAATAGGAACCTTATGTACGTAAGTAATATTAAATAAATGTAAACAATTAAAAAATAAAGAATATTTCGTTAACTCGCATTTTATTGCTAAAAGTGAATAGAATTAAAATGATATAGGTATTTTATTATGTTAGTTCAACTTTTGGGCCCAAACCGTTCAGAATTAGGGCACGCTGTTCATCTTTTGGGCAAATCGGTACATTTTTGGTTTCAATGATTTTTAGAAAAATACGGAGATATAATAACAGGCTTTATAATAGTCATTTTCAATCTAGACCATATACTGTACCATATAAAAAAATTAAAAAAATTAAATAGGGTGAAATTTGTTACTTTCACTGAATATAAACTGTCTAAAGTTGGTGTAGTCGCTTAATCGTTCATCTTTTGGTGCTCTTACCCTAAGTGTTTTTTTTTTCTTTGCTCCGCGGCGACTTGAACAGCTACTACCGCGGGAATACGGCGTTTCCACTATGAAGTGATTTCGCCAGTGTCAAGTTAATATAAGTATAAATCAATATAGTAATAAAACACAATCCAATCTTCTCTAGGAAGATTGGTGGCAACGTTGTACGGTGATATGTAGGACAGAGGCCAAGATAGTTTTAACCTCTGTACCACTGCGAGTCCACTTGAAACGAGAAGTAAGATGCCAGGATACACGAAATAAGTCCAAGTCTTCTATCACTGTGCAACACAAAGGCATTAAAAGTACAAATCACTAACAAAAAAGAACTTTGAACACCTAAATACACAAAAATAAAAACTAAAAAAAATTACACTTCCGCCATCTTTTGACGTTGCAAATGGCCTCCTAGTAAGTGTTTGAAATTACGAAACACAGCTGTCACAGGGATAGGCCTACATAGACCGAAATATAAACAAATATGTACCTCAATACGGCGCCCAACATATTTAGTAGTCACCGGCAATAATATATTATACAACTTTAGGGTAATATATAATATAATATATTGTTGTTATTGAGTATACGAAGACAACTTGATACCGATTACATTTAATATCACAATCGAGAAACCGGGCGCCTAATGCATTCACACGTGGCCATTGAAGTTGGCACGAAGATTGGCTCGCTTCCTATAAATGCAGTGCTCGTATTGCATATTTATTTTAGTCTCACAAAAGTGACAGCATTACAACGATCTAAGAAAATGGGTTAGTAGGTATCATTTGGTCTAAAACGCGACTGGTAACAAGTATTATCAAGTCGTCCAAATTGCAAATGGTCTAATTAGCAAGTGGACTAAAACGAAGCTGGTCTAAGAAGCATCAAGACTCAACTAAATGCAAGAGGCCCGATGAGCAGTTCCAAGCACACACACATAGTAATGTGTGGCATCGGGTCTCTACCTACCTACCAACCTACCTACTGATTAGGTTAGGTTAGTTAGGTAGCTTTAGATGCCCGAAGGGCAAACATCCCGAAAATAGGACCCCGCACCTGTCTTATTAATTAAAACAGGAATTTTGAAAATAGGAACATATGACAGTTGCGAACTTAGACCACAAGCTACGCAAGACCATCTTTGTTTAACACACTTTGCTACTTAGACCAAATGTACAGTATTGACGTAAGCGTTCTCACATCGGCCGCTTGTCAATTTTTTTCATTAATTCAGGTACGAATAATTATATACACGCTTTGCAACACTTCGCACTACTGCTTCGCCACATGTGGGTGCTTAATTAATATATAGTTTATCGCTATAATGTCTTTGCGCCCCACGCCGCTGCAGCGCTGCCTACTTCCGCAACGCTGCCGCTGGACTCCGAGTCGGCCAACATCAAGACTCGTCGAGGCACTGCGAAGCTTGACACCAGGGCTGCGCGTTTGTCGAGTAGTGATATGAGCAAGTTTCGAGACGACATAAAAAACATGCTGAATTCCTGGAAAATTTAACAAGAAAACAGTTTTAAACATGCTCTCTCGGAACATAACGCTCATATGTCCAAACTCCCTGCGGACCTAGCGGAGTTAAAGTCTCAAAACTGAACAATACAGAAGACGAATCAGGAAATTGAAAAATGCCTGGCCTTTGTAAACCAGCAATTTTGTAATTTTTCAGGTCACCTTGACTCTAAAGCCAGTTTGAATACGCCAATGTTTTACACGCGCACACACACACATACACACACACTCACATACACACACACGCACGCACGCACGCACGCACACACACACACACACACACACACACACACACACACGCACGCACGCACGCACGTAATAGTACCTATATCTTTCATTGTTTATGTCACAACCTCATAAGTATATATGAATAAATTATTATTATTATTATTAGCTTATTAATTAATAATTCCATATTATCTTCATGTTATCGTATTGTCAACGTTGATTGGTACTAAGGTTTTTATGTTTATTTGAAGGAGCCGCAATAAGGACACAGAAGAGGCCGTTGGTATCACCAAAAACCGGTGGTGACTCCAAAAGGACGAGGGTAGGGTCGTATGCGGAGGCACTCTCAAGTGTCAAGGTAGCGGTGATACCAACGACCTTCCCAGCCAAGAAAATCCTGGCGTGTCACATGGCGGCCATACAGGGGGTGGTGATCCAGCGCCTCCTGGTCATCCCTAAGCCGCTCCCCGACATCAATTTCGGGAACATTGTGGGAGGCGCCCTGCACATCAGTTGCGGTGACAAGGCGTCTTCCACGTGGCTCAGCTCCCTCATAGGCGAGGGAGACATTGCGGGGATGAGCCTCAAGGTCGTGGATGCCAAGGATCTTCCAAAACCGGTGAAAATGGCGTGGAAAACGAAGATCATTGGCATCCCCGACGCAAAGGTGGTGTTTCAGCTGCTCCAACGCTTCAATGAGCGGCTGAACACTGAACAGTGGAAGGTAGTCGACACCTCGGAGGCGGCGGCTGGCACCCGGCGCATCATACTGATGGACCGGGAGTCAGCGGACGTAATCCGGGAGGCCGGCTACGTCCTCAAATCGGGAATCGACGTGAGCACCTTTAAGCTTCTGGACGATGCTGAGAGGAGGGGTGCTGACGTCGATCCTGGTAAGGCTCCCCGCACTGACGTGGTTTCTGAGGTGTCAGCGGGCGAGGAGTCGAACGGGGTGGACGAGGTTGACGGGGTTGGAGTGGAAGAAGGGCCGCGTGGGGGTCGGGAGGCGTCACCAGTATCGGTGACGACATCCGAGAACCTGCGTGACCTAGAGGCCCTCTACCTCGGTAACCCCACATCACCCATGTCCGAGGACCGTGAGTCGCCGGCGGAGGCTGCTGACCTCAGCAAGCCTAAGCCTCCACAATAACGACGCAAGCCATGGGAGGCATAAGGTGCGTACAAATTAATTTGCAACACAATAAGGCAGCCACAGCCCTTTTGGCGAAGCAGCTAAAGAATGATAAATTCGATGTAGCCCTGATTCAAGAACCATATATATACAGGGGCGAGATCAGGGGACTAAACGGCACGGGAGGAGTTATTTATTACCTCTGCCCCGAGAATAATATGAGGACTTGTGTGTATGTCAGAAATGGCATAAATGCCATGCCTTATAATGCTTACTGTTCTAGGGATCTTACCACTATTAAGATCCAGGAGAAGAGGTTGGGCAAGACTCTCATCATCTCGTCTGCCTACCTCCCATACGAAGCGACCGACCCCATCACACCCCAACTCCGGAGTCTGGTCGCATCTGGCAGTCAAGTGAACACCGACTTGATCATCGGCTGCGACGCCAATGCACACCACGTCATCTGGGGTAGCTCGGACGTCAACAAGCGGGGAGAGAAGTTACTGGATTTTCTGGTGAGCTCTTCTTTACAATTACTGAATAAAGGGAACAGCCCAACTTTCGTCAATGCTAGGCGTGGAGAAGTAATTGACATAACGGTGGCGTCTAACGACATCTACGAAGATATTCACTCTTGGCATGTTTCCAATGAAATCTCTCTTTCAGATCATAGGTACATATGCTTTAGGTACAGGACCGAAATACCAATTGAAACTGTGCGCAAAAGAAATCCTAGGAATACCGACTGGTCATCCTTTAAACGTGATCTAAAGGTAGAACTAGGGGATCCGAAAGGTAAGCTTAATTCTATTATCGATATTGAATTTGAAGCGGACAACATGGTACGGGCGTTACACACCGCGTGGACCAATAACTGCCCGGAAAAAAGGGTGCTAGCCAAGAAGATACCATGGTGGAACCCTGAAATAACCAAAATCAGACGTGAAACTAGGGCGATCTTCAATGACGCGAAGGCGGCTAATGACTTTAGCAACTACGCTCACAAGCTCACGGAGTATAATAAAGCTGTAAGAAAAGCAAAACGGAGTGCGTGGCGGAACCACTGCAACCAAATAGGCTCGATACCAGAGGGTATGAGGCTCTCAAAAGCACTAGCCGTAGCAAAGTCAACTCCGTTAGCGTCAATAAAAGATGATAAGGGAAGGATGACTGAAACGGGTTTAGATACCCTGAAAGTTATGTGTAGTACACACTTTCCCGGTTCCATCTTACATGAGAGCAAAATAGACAGTGTACCAATTTGTATGTCAGAGCAGACAGCACGCACTACCAGATACAATTGGGACACTGCCAAAAAGGTAGTAGATGACAGCAAGATACGGTGGGCACTATCCACTTTCCAACCGTACAAAGCGCCGGGCCCGGATAACATTTACCCAATCCTACTACAAGAGGGCGCGAATGTAATAGTTCCGCATTTAAGCAGGCTGTACAGAGCGTGCTTAGCCTTCGGGCACGTCCCACGCGTATGGAGGCTTGTGAAGGTAATTTACCTGCCAAAACCAGGCAAGGCAGATTACAGTGATGCCAAAGCATACAGGCCGATAAGCCTATCATCATTCTTCCTAAAAACACTAGAGAAGCTGGTAGACAGGCACATAAGAGACGGACCTCTAAGGCGGTATCCACTGCATAAAATGCAATGCGCGTATCAACCGGGTAAATCCACGGATACTGCGATTCATTATGTAGTGGATAAAGCTGAAAATGCACTTGAGAACAAAGAGATCTGCCTCGCGGCATTTCTTGATGTGGAGGGAGCATTTGATAGGACCACGTTCGAAGCCATAAGCACATCAGCTGCTAGGCACGGCATTGAACCAACCATATGTAAATGGATAGGCAAGATGCTAAATAGTAGGCTAATAAAGTCAACTCTTTTGGGAGACGTACTATTTGCCACAACGACAAAAGGATGTCCTCAGGGGGGGGTTCTCTCACCTACTCTGTGGAGCCTGGTAGTAAACTCTCTCTTGGAGGAACTCAACACTGGCCCACTACACACTGTGGGGTATGCAGATGATCTCGTGATACTTATAAACGGGAAGTTTCCGGAAACGGTATCGGAAATCATGGGTAAAGCTTTGGAAAAGGTGGAAAGCTGGTGCTTTAGTCATCAACTATCCATCAATCCCAGCAAAACTGTAGTAATCCCATTTACTAAGAAACGGGACCTCAAACATATTAAACAGCTAAGGCTGTTTGGCGAGGTACTAAAATTGTCAGGTGAGGTAAAATATCTAGGTATCATACTAGATAAAGAACTCACTTGGAAAAAGCACGTAGACAACGCATTAACCAAAGCGCTGAGAGTGTTTGGAATGTGCAGATCAGCATATGGTAAGACATGGGGCCTTAACCCTAAAGTACTGAAGTGGATCTACACCATGATGGTAAGACCCATAATTATGTACGGCTGCTTGGCCTGGTGGCCAAGAACAACACTGAGGACATGCAAGGACTCTCTAACTAAAGTGCAGAGGGTGGCCTGCATGGCTATAACAGGGGCGTTCAGAACGACGCCGACGGTGGCAATGGAGGTCTTACTAAATCTCCCACCACTACATATCGCCATACAGTCTGAGGCGTGCAAGTCACTGCGAAGGCTGAAAGAGGCTGGCCTGTGGAACGACACAGCACCTAGAACCAGACACACTAAAATGGCACACAATGTTGCTCCAGACAGAATACTGACGATGGGCTGCGATAAAATGCAGCCCAAGTATGTATTCCGGAGGAACTTCAATGTCCACATTCCGACAAGGGATGAATGGAAGGATGGGTTGCACCTATCGGAGGAAGACAACGCGATATGGTACACGGATGGTTCAAAGATGAGCTCCGGTACGGGGGCTGGTATTCATGCCAAAGACTACAACAGTAGCATAAGTATGGGCAACTTCGCAACGGTCTTCCAGGCGGAGTTGTATGCGATAATTGCCTGCGCGCAGGAGAATATTGATAGGTCTCTACAGGAGAGAACTATCTATATCCTAAGCGACAGCCAAGCGGCACTCAAGGCGCTGACGGCGCCTAAAGTAGACTCGAAGCTAGTCTACAATGGAATCCAAGCCTTAAACAGACTTGGTAGACACAACAAAGTGAAACTGATGTGGATTCCAGGACACGAAGGCTATCCCGGAAATGAAGCCGCGGACGAGCTGGCAAGGGAAGGGTCCAAGGGCGCATACGTCGGACCTGAACCATTTGTGGCACCCTCACCGGGCACTATAAAAGCAGCCCTGAACAACAACGCCCTAGAAAACCACCAAAAAGAGTGGGAAACTACGGTAGGCTTAGGGCATGCAAAGCTCTTCATAGGAAGAGTTGACCAGAGCTGGACCAAGAAACTTTGGAAACTCAGCAGAAGACAACTTCGATACATTATCGGAGTGTTTACCGGGCACTTCGGGGTTAAATATCTCCTAGCAAAGATGGGCCTTTATGACAACACAGATTGTAGAATGCGCGGCGAAGAGGCTGAGACAATGAAACACCTATTGTGTGAATGTGATGCCCTCGCCGGAGTAAGAATGAAAATCCTCGGTTGTGGATACCCAGAACCGAACGATTTCAAGGCACTGCCATTGCACTCCACTATCCGCTTTTTGGAAGGGGTGGAGGCTGCATTGGATTAAGTGCTAAAAGAGGGGTAATTACACAAAAGATCCCATAGGGTCGAAGTGTATCCGTAAGGACCCCACCACAAAGATAAGATAAGATAAGATGTTTATTTGTCTGTAAGTTCAAACTATTTATCCAATATTTTATATACATGCTCTTGTGAGTTCAAAAGGTAACGTAAGTAAAGGTATGTAATAATTGGTGTTATTTTTTGTTCGTATAATAGCATTTGATACAATTTCAAAGGATATAATCACTCAATTTATATAATAAACGATTGGTATAATATCAAAATATCTATTTTTATTTAATATACTTATCATTTGGCATATCATTTATTTGTTATAAACTATTTTTCAGGTAGCTCTTTGTTTTGTGCTGGGGTTTTAGTTCTAACCTAACCTAACCTACATTTCTGATAGTACTTAGTTTTGTTTTTTTAAAGACTAAGTAAGTTATTTGGGGTAGGTAGTAAATTTATGATAGTATATCTTATATATTTTATCAAAAATGGCTATACCTACCAACTGTACTTTAGATGAAATTAACTTTAAATCAAAATTCAGTATAGTAAGTATGCATTATACTTAAAGTATGTTACTTATAATAAATAATCTTAGATCAAATGATCATTATATAAAATGATAATGATATCATATGTAAATATATTAAATGTTGTTATAAGATCCAATAATTGTATCAAATGAGCGTTATAGCGACTGATATTATGGGAAATATTTTTATATCGATCGTTACGCACCCGTACGAAAGAGGTAGGTACTAAGTTTTATTAATTCACTTGTTTGATTTAACGTGTATATTAATGGTCCACGCTCCATTGTGACCACTATAGAATGACGCACTGCGTTCATATTGGATATAGTTATCTTTGGGGAAAGTAAATTTATTGTTTATGAGACTTGTACCCATCGGGTGCATTCACGACCATTCACGCCATCCTGACGCACATGAATATAATCCGTGAATCGCAGACAGAGGTTAGGACTTAGGACATTCTTTCTTTCTTTCTCTTTTTTGATCCCGGCACTACCATAATAATGTTTTGTTTGTCTCTTCGTCTGTTTTTGCATGAATTAACACCACGCGAGCAACAAATGTGATGGAGTGGGAAAAATAACAACACGTGATCAAGATAATTTTAGGAAAATAAAAATAAAGAAACACATTTATATTTCATACAATTAAAAAAACTCAGAACACCTTACATAACATAACACGATCATAAGAATTAGGTATCACTGCATAGCCAACATCGTTTTTCATCGGAAGAGTGCGTATTTATCTTGCTTTTCCAATCAACGTTAGTAACCCATCGCTAAGATAATTGACAGAACGAAACAAGTCGAACTTGTCCGTCAAAATACGATGCATTACATCTGTATCTGTAGCACAATTCAAATAATAGGTAGGTACTCCAATCAATTCTAGATCTATTTTTATTTTTATTTAAACGAAAATTATTAGTTTTTAATGTCCATAAAATGGAAAAGTTTCTGATGAAGTGTTTTTTCACACCACATGAGCACAAAAGCTCAATTAATATTCAAACAAAAACCATTATTTAACGTTGCGTTGTATATTTAAAAAAATGTTAGCATATCAAAAATGGTAACGCTTATCGGCCAATTCCAAAATTTTAAGCAGAAAATAAAATCGTACATTTTTGTAACTGAGTCTATTCACGAAAATTCCATAAAAGTCAAAATATCTGAAAACCAGTGGCACCTTTCCATAGCTTAATTTTACTGTAGGTATCAGAACATTTTAGGTTTCCGATATCTGCAGTTTTAGGATTATCCATTAATTATCTCACACCCTGTATGCATTTATTTCGTTCAAAGTAGATGGTTTTTTTCATAGTTTCTTTCTTCCGATCGTCGATACGGGCAAAGACGCGGGGGCAGTGAAGCTGCTGGCTGTTATATGGTCACAACAACCAGCTAACCACACTGCCAGCGCGGCGTTACCAACTCTCGTCGCAGTCTTCTCTTCTCTTCATTAATCTGTCGTAGAGAGATGCAGAGTGATCCAAATAAAATACCCGATTAAAGAGTGACCGCAGTGTTGCCATTGCAAATTTATTTATATTTTTTTCACAAAGTTGTAAGTGTTAAAAATCACTACTCAGTAGGGATTAAGTCCGTTATTTGTTCTTGCTATTAAGCAGTTCAATTAGCATAAAATATTAATAATTTGATTAAGGACTTACGTCAGTAACGTTGTACGTAAGTTTTTAACCTAGTAAATAATACTTAAAAATAAATATGCAAGTACAAAATGGCGTACACCCCTTATCACGTATTTTAGCATGATTCACCCTACACACACATCGATGACGTCACGGTGGGTGCGTGGAATTACGAGGAACCCATCCCTCCTAAAGTGGAAGCAGCTTCGAATTTGATGGTAATTCTGCTTCCTGGTCGAGTAGGTTTCGTTTGCAGTCGACCATCTGAAAATAAAACTGAGTTATAGTTAAAGGTTCGAAACGAATCAGTTCATGGGTTATTGTTACTGGGTTTTTCTACATTTACCACATATTTTTCGATTAAGATTATTCTACTCCAAGGTTAACTGGAAGAGATCCCATATGGGATAAGTTCGCCTATGTACATTATCTAATGTGATGCAAAATGTTTTGTAATTGTTTATGTGCAATAAAGAGTTTACATACATACATACATTAAGGAAAGCAAGAGGAAAGTTCAACCCATCTGCAAAAATAATAATAATAACTGAGTTTTATATTCTACGAAACGTTTATCCAAACTTTAAACGTTTACGATTGACAACAGGGGGGTTATTATGATGTAACTATGCAGTTCATATGACGGCGATCGTAAAGGACCGCACTATAGTAGTTGCATAGCTCTGTCCTTTTCTCTAAGCGTAAACTGAACTGCAAAGCTATGTCATAATAACCACGCAGGATTTTTTTGAAAATGTGATCCGGTAGAAATTTACTAAAAAATAAAATAATTGAATGTTATCAGTGTTTGCTACGCCCGCTTTGGACGACCTAGTGGACGGTATGACGTAATATACTATGCCCTTCCCCAGGATATAATGTATCTTGTTGCCAAATTTTATTAAGATCCATTTGGCCGTTTTGATATAAAAAAGGTTACAAACAAAAGGAAGTACTTTTATATTTATAGTATTGTTTAAAGTAAAGTTTATAAGAATTTTAAGTATTCATATAGCTACTCATTGACGCCGAGCAGTTCGAGTAGGTATATGCAAAGCGATTAGCTAGTAAATGAAACTGCTGATATCCAAATCAATTTATTATGTGAACCTTAATTCATTATATTTGCGAAAAGATGCGTGACTGTATACCTCTTATTGGAACAAACAATCTGGTCAACCGTGAATCATTACAATCGAATGCAACGAGCCTAATAGCGTGATGAATTACTTATTTCTATGAATCAATCGCGGTGGTTGTGAGATTGAGCAACTAATTGGTTCAGGGTTCGATTCCCGATCCTCTCTGTGGATACTCACCCTTATGGTAAGCAAACCTTGATTCTCTCGGTGCTACATCAAGGGTAGCCTTGTTTCCAAAATTCTTAACGAAGCTACCGGTTTTTGCTCGCTAGCGTTTTATGATTTGGGATATCTCTTAACCCTCAAGTGTTATTCTTTTAACGGTTTTTAAACGGTGCATCGAGCGACCAAGCCCATACAAGCGAGAGTTTAGCTACGTAATTAAGAATGCACGCCCTAAAATATTGTTAGCACGCTATGACGGAATAACTTTACTTGCCAGTTAATAATTCGTCTCTCGAGTTGAAAAATGATACCTTAAGATAATAACATGTGAATATAGACCAGAACTCAACGTTTTCACCTAAGACTAAATATTGCCTTCCTATAGGAAGAAACTCTTTTTGTTGTGTGTTGCCAGAAACAGGATGTTTATCTTTTATTATCGTTGCCTCCGTCGATGAGTCAATGTTTTTTAAGTATATTTGTAATTAAGGTTATTACGAGTAGGTTAATTATTTGAGGACTGGCGTCAACAATTTAACTGTAATAGAGGAAAACCTTGACAACATAGAGTTAAACCTTTCAAATGTGGACAAGTAATCTTCGAATTATCTTCGCCGAAAACTTCAATTAAAACTCAGGCTCTATGATTTAGGACAAGGGGTCAGTCAGGTCACTCAAGGGGTCTTTCGACAGTTTCAATACTACAGTCAATTTAAAAATAATCCATTACTATGTTGCAAGTATAGACATGACTTTTGTTACGATTTTTCTAGTATTGCCGGCAATACAAATTAAACTCAAGTTTAATTTTAATAACTACAACTGTACGTCATAGAACAGCTCAAACTAAGTAGTATTGTCTAATGGCGTGCCTCGAGGAAAACATATCGTAACGAAACCCGTAGTCGTCTACATATAGTCAAGAGCATTGGAAATGGAACTTCGTGTTGAATTACGATACAACTCGGGATCAAGAATTGGATCATGATCTTTATCTCCAAGTAAAATTGACATTTTAAATCTTTATTTGGAAATCAGCTCATCTATGATTTAGAATACAATAGGATAGAATCGAAAACATTTGTATATTTAGCTCTAAAACTCTAGAACAATTATGTTGGTATTCAAAGTCCATGTTCTTCCAACTTTATAAATACATCTCATGCCCTAGTCAGTTCTCTCGGATTAAATCGCAGTTATTTCGCAACTAAATGCGTAACAGTCTAGAAGCTAACGTAGGCGGACAGGAGCTCAGAACTTGCAAGGTTCGAATTTAAATGTGCATACGATGTGCCCTTCTAATTTCATGTACATACCTAGGCATATGGTAGATACTCAACACCAACCGTAAAGTCGGGTCAAATAATAGAGAATACTCTTGACTTATTGTCTGCTTCAATAAACGCTGACTCATGTATCAAAAAGTTGAGGAAAATATTTTTTTCCAATAGCTATAAAGATCTATTTCTAGCAACACAGAATGTAACATGGAGTTTATATGGCCTACATGTTACATGACGTCACACGGCGTATCGGATTATCTCTAATCGTTGTCTAATTCTTACGATATTCATTATTAAGTGTTGAAGAACACCTTTAGATTCGGGTACAGTCAGACTCCAATCTCAACCGCATAAAAACAAGCTCATCCTTAAACACACCACCAAGTAAGAGTGTCCGTATTGTTGTTTTCCGGTGTGGTAATAAGACAACCGCGTAAAATTACTACCACAGACGCATTCTATTTTAGTCCTCAGGGTTGGCAACGCATTTGCAATCTTAGGGCCGTATTAAAAAACTCATCTTGACTGTGAGGCCCGTCACAAGATACGTCAAAGTAAACGCCAAACCATAGAACACTGTCATTTTTGACGCATCTCGAGACGAGCATTAGAGTTGAGATCAGTTTATTAATACGGGCCTTAAGGATTGCTATCTTGAGATTATAGTTCTGAAAATGCTACTGTCTATTGGCTTTAGAATTTTCTTACAATCAGTGAGGCAATTCTCGGTCTCTATCGAGATGAATTCCTATTCGAGATTCCATAGAAGTGACGCTGTCATCCCATGCAGACTCACGATAGAGATTCATCTAAACCGACCCCAATTTAACCTTAGGGCAGCAGATCAATCAGAGTCAGAATATCATTTATTTGCCTACTCTGTGTACTGCATAAAATGTCCCTATGGCCGGTGGGCCGTGTAGGGGTGAGTCAGCTAACTATGTCCTAGTGGATCTGTTTGCTGTATTCTATTTATTCGCAATAAATTTATACAAACAAATTACGGGTTTCATTGATTTTATGTGTTTACAGACTATGGTATAAGGGTACCTACCCTTATACCATAACATAAAATCAATCTGCTACCTAGCAGATCAAATATTTGGTTGATTGTACAATCAGTCAAGTAAGATCTAAGGCAGCAGAAATCCTGTAAGGAGACGAACATCGTGGC
Organism: Acleris sparsana; assembly: GCA_923062465.1. NCBI lineage: Eukaryota > Metazoa > Arthropoda > Insecta > Lepidoptera > Tortricidae > Acleris > Acleris sparsana. The sequence continues at coordinate 8,021,455 of OV281303.1, forward strand.
TTAAAAACCTGTGGGATTGGTTCAATTTAAGCTCCAGATCCTTGTTCCGAGCAGCAGTATCCAAAAGTATCAAAGATAGCCTTAACCCTGTATGCCCAAAACTACTTATTATTCTAAATGGTTTCTTATATGCTTTCTGATTCGAAAACGATCAACACCGTCTATGCTCAGAATTATTTTGGATGTGGTTCGTTTTTGATTCAGGGGGCCAATATGTGTTAATGATAGCCGACCTCCGGTAGGAGATGGCACTTTAAGAAGAGAAGACGGTCAGTTAATAAAAATGTTGAGTTATTTCTATTTCTTATAACTGTTTTTGTTTTGCAACGCTAGCGGTGAAATTCCAAAAAACTATAGAAAATTTTAGTTTCAGTAAACAATGTGCTGTAGAAGATATAAAACACAACGTTGCATTTTAATGACCCGCTTCGTAACAGCTCGTTAGTTTGCTCGAGGCAAATGACACGTGTAAGTGCATCATCGCTGCATTGGTGCAACCTCATGTAGAGTAGTATGAAGGTATAGATGTACTCCATCAGCAGCACACGCACAAAATGACGTCAGTGGCACGCCTAGAACGATTGATCCATGTGGTTTACCTATAACGAGTGGGTGCGTAGTGTACGCCGCAGTGAGTTTCCGGATTATAGTTCGTTCGTTAAAATAGTGTGCATTGCAACTCTTTGAAGTCGCCGACACCGCTTTGTGCGCGCCGCAGCGCCTTCTTTGTACCGATTGTGGCGATCAAGGCATGCAAACTATTTGAACGACCGAAATATGTATATGCTATTGTACTACAGTGCTTAAAATTGAGTAAGTATAGTTTGTGAGCACTTAGGTGCTCTAGTTTGTACTTCTCCCTCACTCGCTCATAATAAGAGCTCTGTAACAAGGATAGCACCTTCTAAGAGCTACGCACTGTGCCTAATATTTTATCGCAAAACCTTTCAACGAACGTATCATTACGCAGAATTTACATTTAATCGCATTTCTCGCTGCGTTATTTTTTTGATAGTCACAAACCCACCCGTTTAACCTACTTAATTAATGTTTTAGATATCCTGAAAACATCATGGTTTCAGCAGATATAATAGCGTTCGATAAAATGAAATTAGGACACCCTCAAAAACGTCTAGGTATTTTATTAGCAACTATAAAACCAACAACCATATATATGCCTTAATATTTGTGTTTTGCAACGTATTTGTCACCGATTTGTTCGGTCGATATGATCCGTTATTCGTTTTGAGTTATTATTTCGACACAATTATATTAGTCGTGTTCTGCGCCAAACACTCCAAGTACTGTACAGGAACACCTTTAAATCAAGTTTGTTGTGAGGTTAGGTTAAAACTATTAGCAATTCAAACGAAAAACTACTTTCGGAGTTATAACAAGTCTAACAAAGTAAGCTTTAAAAAACCTAATAGCTGTTTGGATAATGTCTTCCATATAATGTTAGTTATCATGTATATATTTTCATTTCGCCGTTTCATGTTTAAGTACCTAGTGACACCTCGCTTGTCGAAATCGGGCCATCCGTTCAGCCTTTACAAGTTAACTTAAAACCATACATACATAAATAAAGGTCAAAAACATTACCTTCCTCCTTCAGTAGTCGGGTAAAAATAGCTGGGATTTGCTCGATTAGGAATTATGACTGTTCGGAATTATGTAGTTTATTTACTGCAACTGTATTCATCGTTTGTCATTTAAATATTTGATTCTAATACAGCTGTATTTGCGTACCTACCCCTTACATATAAAGTACCTGTACAAAAGTTGCAGTTTACGTTTTTATACTTAGTATTAATTAGGTACGTTTTCAATGTCATTTTCTCTCACAAGGTACGGTAGGTACTAGGGTTTTTGTTTGAAACTGTAAATTTTCTTATCTTAATTTAGGTATATATCGTGTTGAGATCTAGAGATGATCCAAATACTTACGACTGACCGTAAATGCGGTATTGATAACGAAATAGTATTTTCATTTCAGGAAGACGCGCCTCACCACTTATTTTTTTAACTACATATGTACCTCTCTTTGCTTAAGTTCAGTAAACAACTTCCATTAACAACAGGATTTTTTTGAAAAGGTGTTCTGATAAAAATCGCGCTTACAGAGGTTTTCATCAGTTTTGGCTACACCCAATTTGGACTAGTGGTCGGAATGAAGTCATTTTGTTTGTAACCGCGTTTGGTTTTTCAAGTTCCACATTAGTCACATAGAAAAAACGATGTAGCGTTTAAGCTCATTAGCTATTAGCAGAAATTTGATTATTTCTTTTCTCAGTAAATTATGAACAAAATAATATAGAACACCGATTAAAAAAGTTCCTGTTATAACTGTTGAGCCACCATGATGATGATGATGATGATGAGTGGGGACGCCGCTAACAGCGTCAACCACGTGAAATAATTTACGTGATAATTAACCATTGGTTTCAGCGGCTCTAAATAACTAAAGTGGTTGACTGTACGTAAAATAAACGTCATTCTACAAAACCTAGAGAGTTTTAAAAACCGTCAGAATGTATGGAGTTGACAGAAGCGCCCAACACTTACGTCAATGCTATATATTATCTTCGATTTTGGTGATCGTTATCGTTTGCAGAATGCATCTTGTCTAAGCCTGCGGCATCGCTCTTATTCTTAAACTAGGAATTTTAGAAATATGTATAAATGTAAGAAAACCTACTAAATAAGAGTGAAAACACCACGCTACATTTGCCCCTCAAAAGGCAACCTTGAGAAATATTCTCCGGCAAAACCAATCTACATGTTTATTAAATTCAATTTACTGCTAAAATATATTGCTTCAGTCTCAAGCATTTTCAGGTAGCTTTAATATTTATGAGCACGAGAGCAGAAAGGTCACACGGAAGGCACAGGCTTTCTTTAAAAACTAGAGTAGGGTTTAAACGACGTAAGGTCTGTTTCTACATCGCAATGATTAGACCCTATGCCGGGTTTTGTACCAAAATGATAAAAAGAAACCTTTATGGTGAGACTTCGTTCTCTGCCTGTATATCACAGCAGTTTTTAGTCTGTATATGAATTATTGGCCAAAGACAATAAGGTTGTACTGGGTAGAATGTCAGCTCCGATTTGGATGTTACGCTGTAGAAAAACGGCTTAGGCTTTCACTTTGAATACATGCATAGTTGATTTCAAATTTCGAACTATAATTTTCTTTGCATGTGCTACACAGCAAGCGTAGAGGTTTCTGCGTAGCCGTTGCTACGCAGTGTAGCTTTACCTTTCCATCTTTATTATGATAAGATAAGAAAATAAAATAAAACAACAAGAAAACATATCATTTATTAACAAAAACGTATAAAAATCATAAATTGATCTTAATCAGTATCCGGTTTGGTTTGATAGCCTATTTTAATAAGTACAGTAAGTATTTGCTACGGGGTCCGTTCATTTGACCGAAATACGTTTGGTCGAACGTATCGTTTTGCAACTTTTTCATTTGGCAACCCACTTTTATTTCTGTAACTGTAAATATTTCAGGATTTATTTCTGTACCTTCGCGAAGACCCTTTAGGTTAAGTTAGGTTACTTTTTATAAAAATCCTGAAATATTCACAGTTACAGAAATAAACGTGGGTTGCCAAATGAAACGGTTGCGAAACGATACATTCGTCCAAACGTTGTTCGGTGAAACATTAGTGAACCATTTGCTACATTGCCTCATTTTGAACCTCAATTAAAGAGGCTCTGGATCAAAAAGAGTGTAAATGCACTGGAACCGTAAGGTACATACACCCCTTTGGATTACAAAGGAAGGACAACAGCGAAGTGTCGTGTAAGCATGAAATGAGATTATTACAGCAAGGCCATACGGCTTCTTCGCGTGGTCAGTGGTCACCCTACTGCCACACTTTAGTATTACTAGCAATATTAATAAGCTAAGGTCAGAGGGTAACCATTTCTGACACTTCGTTTAAACACTTCACTTGGCTGTTGTTGGAGTGCGCAAACGCAAATATAGAATTGCGATCACCAGGTCTCAATTGTTTAATTTGACCGAATTTTCACGAGTTATACATTTTTTAAGCAGTTTGTTTTTCAGGATTGTTATAAAACCGACCTCACCTCTGACAGGTTCTATAGAACTCGATAAGTATTTTTTTAAATTTAATTTATGGATCCATAAATCATTTAAGTAACGAAAATTCGGACAAATGAAACAGTTAAACAGCTACTTCGTACTTGCGATAGGTTACCAACTGCGATAATACGATAGCTTCTTCGGAAATTTCTATGAATTCTTCGTTTGCGTCATTTCAACTTAGGAGCTCTACTTAAGAGAATTGTGAAGCTACGCTTGAATCCAAAAGAAATGTATAAGTACTTTAGCTCCGGGAGATAACGATTCTCATCCCCTAAGTCATGTCCAATTTTTTTAAATCCAAGGTATATTTTTTACTTGATATTAAAAAATCGGACTAGATTTTAGGTGGAGAAACGCTTTTTGTAATGAAGTCTTCAGCTTCATCCTCTTAATTCTAGGATCATATTATATTGATGCGATTCACAATGACTAATTGCAATAAGATTACTCAATACATAGTTATGTGACTCGTCCATAGGGAGTTGGGCTGCCCGTGCGTCTACTCAGTCTATTGTTATTCACTGTCGATCATTATTCGATGCGTATCCGCATATCTTGTGCATAATATGCGTTCGTTGTGCAATGCAGTGTCTAGAATACATTATTATTTGCATTATATGCTTTTGAATAATAAAATGAGTTCAATAATAATATTAAGACTACCTGTTCTGTTATTTTATTATTTGCATAATCATTAACGTGCTGTAATATTTGTAATATATATTTTATATTGTAATATTGGTGCTTTTATAACATTCTTACAGGTACCTACTAACAAATTGTCATGCGTAGTAGCAAAAAGGACTTGCTACTTCTTCTCATTCTACTTCTTTTGGAGGTCTGTGGTTGGTGTCGCATATTCTTAATGATTGTGTGCTTAATTGCCCCTGACTATTCCATTTTGTTAACCATCATACAGGTCAGAACGGCAATGTTCTCTTCTACTTGTCTTATACCCTTCTTCAGTTTTCTCCTATCGTCCCTGCTATGATATCCTAACAAGAGCTAAAGTTATTTAATGTCTAGCACAAGCTGGTATCATTGTTTAATATTCAATCATACTCGTATTAAATTAAATAGGCATCTATCAAGCGCTCACACTAATAGTGTAATAATGGACTAATTGGGTGAATGAAAGTTGTAATGACATTATCTTCATTTGTACTTTCATTTGCCCAATCAAACGACATAGTATTTATTACAGTTGTAGTAAATTTTACTACACTGTACATGTCCAAGTATAATAAAACTAATGAGCACAGCAGGCCATAGACTTTATACTTAAAATGTCTGAATCGACCAAACTGACATAATCCCAGAGATGAAATTAGTTACGTTGGTTGCATATGCGACAAGTTCCGTGAATCTATGGTCTGCTGATTCTCCGTCAGACGATAAAGAACTTGCTGACTATTCGTGTATTGTATGACTCAAACGTTACTAATTTGCAAACGGAGCAAAATTCCAGACTAGCGTAATGACATCCTTCTCTAAATTCTATTACAGTGTCTTGAGCCAGTGAATCGGGTCGGACACAAGGCCGTCCGAGAATAGTGCACCGCGAGCGACAATACCCCACGGTTAAACTTTACACCTTACCCCCCACTGGTTAAGGTTTATGTTTCAGCAGTAGTTAACGGTGTGACTAGAGATAGATCCGTGCGGTTTAAAATTATCGCTAATTATTCTATACCTACTCTATTTGTAATGGCGGCTTCTAGAGGACACGTACTTACTTTTAGCTTGTGTTTTTCAGGGTTCTGCAGGCCGCAGCCAAAATGTTTTACCCGCCTTGGTCGGCAAAGTTTTTTACTCAAGGACTTAAAGATGTGAAGCGAGAACGATGATTGATAACTGTACGTTTGCTATAGGGGACTTCCTTTACTCGTATCTAACGCCGTCAATTAATAATAGTTAGGTAAATAATTAATAAGTGTCTCTGCGTTGATTATTTCCTTTTTTCCCAGAAAAGTCACGAAAATAATGGTCATACTAACTGTTTCAGTTAAAAGCTAATCCGTCCCTTATATCTGTTTTGTTTACAATTTAAAAACATCTTATACATTCTTTTAAATTAAATAGTCGATGAACATGATCAATGGCTACACTACAAGGTACCCGTTTCAAAGAAAATCTGCTTGAAGATGTTATTGTCATTAGAGATGCCAAGTCATTCGTAATTGATAGAAAACTCAACCTTATTGCTGTAGAATGTCAGATTGACTTTGGATCTAAGGTGGGTGGCAAATTTAATTTCTTGCAATACCTACATTTTTGGCGGAATGAAAATTGGACACCTAGTCATACTTAAAAGATACAAGTCGTTGTTAAAGTCATCTTCGAGTACGTTAAAGTCGTCGTTCAGTCGTACAGACTGTCAACGAAATGTTTAACTTCGTATCTCGTAGTTTGTGATAATAATGACCTAAGGAATATGTAGTTTTACTTGCAGAAGGTTTTTGCGTTACTACAAAAACTTTGTCAGTCCTTGAACACGTGTTTACACACACACAGATTGCTGTGTGATTAAGGGAATTTGTACAGAACCCTGCCTATTAAGTTTACTTCTGCATGTGACTAACACTTAGGTAGTTATTTCTTCAACTCACGCAACCTTTGGATCCTTGCCATTCTTGTTGATTGTGACTAATGATGACTTAAGTATGAATAAGTAAAGATTTATCTTCTCGGCAACCTATTACGAATAAAATGGTTTACCACATTATTTAATATGTGATTAATACTATAATCATATTTTAATTTGTTTTTTGTATTACTTTGTTTAGTAATGAAATGAAACTAGCCCACCAGTACCTAATATCTTTCTATGAATCAACTAATTTAATGATTTATTTCTCCTTCTATAAAGACATAATAAAAGATAAGATTACGTATCACGTTACAACAGCAACAGTTGCAGTTCTAGATAAATACCCTTGATAGGGATAGGGTTGTCAATGATACCTATAACTATCGATAAATAAATGCTAAAGCTGAGACTTTCAATATTTTCCCTAGAAAAGCCCCAAGACCCTCATCAAAGACAATTGAATACATTGTCAGTAAGAGAGTCGAACAGCCATAATTACCGCTGTCGAAAGTTAAGCGAGGGAACCTACAACACAATAGCTGCTTTGATTACAGACGTTTTTATTTACCAGAGCGAGGAAATTATTTGTGTCATAGCCGTGTTATTTGTATGCTGTCTTTGTACCTGTACGCCCTTAATGCATAACGTTCTCATTTAGATACCGCAGAGGATAAAAATATAATTAATCAAAATAAAACAAAAACTAAGTTATAAAGAAAGCTGTAATAAAAAAACACTTCGAAAGGGACAACCAAGTTACATAATCCAAATAATTGCAGTACAATAAGCATACATAAAACAAAGATGATATGGAGACTTTTCTATAAAATAAAAATAAGTCATAAAAACATACACAAAATAAAAGAGTCAAGAAATACGAAAATACAAAGTAGATAAACAAGTGATATTATATTAATAAGCAGACAGGAGAAAATAAGTTTACGTGACACATGATCAACAATAATAAGTGCTTATAATTAAACAAAACTTCGAATAATTGTAACATAAAATAAAACACATACGAGTAAACATAATAAAAATTAAAGACGGGAATGTATAAAGTAATATCACTTAAAGTTCATAATAATAATGGCGGTGATATTCCGTTTGGCAGGACAGAAGCGTCGCATCGCGCCCCGGGGTGTCGTACCAGATAGTGCATTTACAGGTTCAACTTTGCCAAAACGCAAACTTGTATTGTGCTGTGCAAACGCACTCCTGGCACGACCCCCGGGGCGTACAAAACGTCGATATCGATTCCCGGACGCAGCGGCGCATCACTAGACCGTCTATGCACTATGAGCGGAACGTCTTTGCCGTTTTCACTAATTCAATATAGTCCATAAGTTACCGTATTTGTGTGTGGGTTAGTAGAAGCGGTTGGGTCGTTAGCCGTTAGTAGTGTTAGTGCGGATGAGTGAGTTAGTATGACCGTCACATAGTCATGCATAGCTTGTGCAATAGCGCGCAATAGCGCACTCGTGTAGCTCATTTACGACGCTAATCGTGTTCCTAGGGGCAGCATCTGAGTGACACCAGTTAATGTTAGACAAGGCCAGCAAGATAACGTGAAATGTATTAGAATTGCATCCTTATCGCTCGGTTAGGTATATAGATTTGTCGTTTAGGGGTCACGGGTCAACTATTAATTAAGTTGTTTTATGCGTGCTTGATCTAAGTTATCATTATAGGCCAGCGAGTAATGCATTGGAAACTGCTGCAGTAAAGAAAATGATGATGTTAACAGCGATTCTATTAGCTTCGTAGCTATTAGCTATATAGTAACGTACGAAGCAGCGCTTAAAACAGATATGATTTTATAGTTTTATGGGTTCAGAGACACTGACAACTCCCACGCAATTTCTTATGTTCTCTTAGCTCTGTGTTAAGATATTCGACACGAAAGTGCGGTGAAAGTTTGGCATTTAAATAATGAGCGAACATAAAAACCTTTCTTTTTTTCATTGCGCGTTACACAGGTTTAGTAGCTTAAGAGCCAGTTGTGGGAAGATTTGCTAGAAACATTATACGTAGCATTTTTTTATTCAAAGCGTTGTTTACTATTTTTTCGTTCGATTTTCAAATATTAAACCTACAATTTCATTCGTTTTAAATTTGAATAAAATGCTCAGTTGTTTATCGGCTCACAGATCTAAAACAACTGGGAAATTACAAATGACCGTGGTCTTGATGAAGAGGTACAACTGCAACTATAAATAACTATAGTGAGTTAACTGTATATATATAATGATTGTGTATGTGTGAGTAGTCATTAAATGTCGCTACATCAACTAGTTACCTAGAGCAAGGTACAGCGGCTGCGTACAGATAAATTATTTAGCTTGGTTGATTGCTCGTCGACTCGACTTGGCATATCCGTGATAGATTCATTAATATTATTTAGTAATAGGCTCTTTTCATTAAATGGTTTGTATGCTGCAAACCGAAAATATATGGTTTAGTAATAACACTGACAACAGAGCTAAAGGTCGTGTCGTGTGAATTGTTTAACGATCGATCCATGATCAAACACTCTTTTTTTTTTGTTACTTTACCTTAGTTTTAAGTTCGGACGTTTGTGAGTGGAACGTATTTTTTTTTTAATGTTACTCTAAAAAAACATACAGCTTTGAGTATTATTATTTACTTTTTTTTTTTTTATTACTGTTCCTATTTATCTGTGCATATTATCATACAAACGAACGATTATGTGTCGGCACGTGTACGTCCTCTACTTTGTTGTATATACTTATGTATATGCATGTATGGTGTGCATATCTCTAATATATTGTATGTGTAGTATACTTGAGTTCAATGTAATGTTTAATGTTTCGTTTTATACCGTGAGCCATTACAATGGTTCAGCACTTAGTGCAGATTGGAAAGACAATAGCTTTTGTTATCATTTTTATTTGGTTTATAGGTACATAGGTAAAACAGTAATGCTGTATTACTATTTATTTAAATTAGTTTTTATTCTTTGGGCGTGTCGAGAAGTGGTTTATCTTTCTAAAGCTGTTTTATTTACCTTAAACGTTTATATTTTGGAAGTCAACGGGCAAGTCAAAAGGCAAGTCAATTTCAGCCAAAACGACTTTGTGTTTACATATTTTGATGACATGTGACTTTAAGAACCGTAAATCTAAAGCTAGCCAAACGTCAAACACTTTGTTGACGTTAAGACCAGAAGGTCACATGTAATTTAGTTCGAAATTAAGGGCAATCGGGACGTTAGTTACGATTATTAGAGTTAACAGGCGGCTTTATTCGTTTACTTTCAGTGCCACGTTCTCCGCGTGGAGCCCATTTCGTATTAAAAATGAATCCGAGATCACAGCGCGTTAAGCCTCGCGTATGTCAACATCGGAAATGATAGTTAAAATCATTTAAGATTGATGAGACTGATATCGTTAATGAAGAGCCCAAATCGGGCTGTTAACTTGGTACAAATTTAGATATTACTATGTTAAACTTGTCTTTACAGTCGGTTATCGTGTGGCAGTAATAGGAAACAAAGGTGCGCGCAACTAGGTCAATCATGCGGCCTTGCGCCGACGCAGACTGACATAGCCCTCCATCCCGGTATAACATTATCATGTTACTTTAACTGACATGAAATTTGCTGTGGGCATAAGGCGTTTTACTCTTATGATCAGTAATAAAGTTAAATGTACTTAACGACTTTATACTTATTTAAAGGATTATTTATTTTATCGTGATTAGTTGTGAATTAACGTAGTAGTGTTTTTATAATGTTAATGGATGTGCGGTTATGGAGGCGGGCCGATAAGAGCTATTGGCCGATACTGCACGCCTCCGCGATCCGTGCGCCCGCGCTCTGGCGCTGACGTAACGCTGCACTCGTTGCATCCTATACTTACATCATTATTACATACTGCATTCTTTACTCTAACATTATTTTTAGTACAGATCCGTTTGTTTTTTTCCGCACAGTTATAGTTAATTTGAAATGGCTCGCGGTATATAAGTGAATGTAAATATCATGTTTACGAAGTGGCGTTATGTCACGACCGGCTCGAAAGTGCAGAGATGTAATCGCACGATCGGAACGTTCGGTCCCCAAGAAAGTAGGACACATAATTGTTAGCTCTCGCGCTAGATAAGCTGCATTGTGCAAGCAGGGACTCGCACGCCGGTCCGCATTGTTCTCCTAGTTAATACGTCCTTGAACGCATGGGCCGACAGCCGCGCGGTTGTACTACCACTATAAGACAGTCCGTGTTTTAAATTTCAAATGCCGAATGAATAAAAGATTAGGTGTTAAACCTCGCCGTGTCGTTAGCGGCGCGGCGCGAGTTTCGTTAGGCCCGAGGAAGCCGCGCGCACTTTCCCTCTCACCGGCTAAAATTCATTACAATTACAAACTACCTCAATATAATTAAAACTGGAAAGTGACTCTTGGCCACGCAATGGAGACGTGGCAGAGCCCGGTTTTATTTCTAAAATGAAAGCACCTGTCGAGCGGTGCGTTGCGACACCGCGGAAAAATTATCTCGCGACTCCCGTATTGTCGGGCTCGCGGATTTTCTAGCCGTCGTGTGCTCTTATATGGATTCATGCTAAGCAGGTTTTGTTAGGTAGCTAGGAACTAGTAGATAATGTGTATGAAGATACACGAAATATAATTAAGATCGATTACAAGATAAGCATGCAGTGAAATGTAACAAGCGACATGATAGGGTGTGTTATGTAGGTTGCACACGTGACGGGCGCGACGTTGCACATGCTGCAGAATGCAGGGGTTGGGCCTCGCGAGGCCGAGGCCCGTGTAATTATCTAGTTTAAAATAATCCCACTGTGGGCGTAGGACTTGCGCAACACTCAATTCCAACGTTCTAGAAGCGACACTGACACGACATCACACTGAGGCACTTCACAGAGCGGCGCGTGTAGAAGCGGCGCGCGCGGCGGGACCACTGCGCGTTCCACTTTTCCTTCCGGCGGAGCGGCCGCGAGTTGGCACCGGCACGCCTTGCATAACCGGCGGTTTCGCAAAGCGCTCGGTGCAGCACAAGGCTCGAAATACGCGCCCGCTCTGGCATCGGGGCCGCGCACTGTTGACGCAACGCGCCCGCCGTCGCCGCTCGCATGCCCCACTCTGCGGCTGATTTCACGTATATCACTTTCGCCGGCCAGCTCGCTTTCATCCTTAGCGCATCCACGTTCCACTTTATCGACGTTACTGTGGATTCTAGTAGAGAGCGCGCGCGAATGCGCGGTCGCGGGAGATGCAACGCGGTGCACGCTTGGTTGTTGCGTTGTAGGACACCGACCGGGCCGCCCGATGCACTCTGCCTTGTTTACATTAACCTCGACTATTTTCCCTAAGATTTGTTTTAATCTACATACACTAGTCTTGGCTGTCTTGGCCCGAACCTCGCGAGCACGTGTTCCGCACGTGTTTGTGTTTGTCGAACGCGCATAAGCGGAAACTTGTGGTATATATTTGCATACGAATTGGCTACTTATCAGTACTATAAACAATCGACACGAGTTTGACATGCCTTGGATTTGCTTTCTCTCAACTACTAGAAGTACCGTCGGTTTTGAACGCGGTGTTACCGCCGCGGGCCTCGGGGATACAAATAGACGTTCCATTTCGCTGGCCAACTCGCACGACACGCGAATATCTCGGTGAGAAGTTTACTCTCAGGTTCAAACTCGACGAGTCGTAAATAAACCTATTAAAGATGAGCAACCTGGTTACTTTAGAAATGCAGACGGGGAAGTTTGAACCGTTAGAATCTGTAGTCATCTTAGCGTTACGAGTAACCTTTCATTTGAAATAGATAATGCGTGGCCTCGGGCAGCTGTCACCGTGCGACGGTGAACCAATAAATAATATTTAGCGTTTCTCGGCTTTACGCTCGTTCCGAGAGCGCAAGGCCGGGTGACTCACGCGCGGGTCTAATGCACGCTCAAAGCCGACTCCACGTCGCGTCACATCTAATGCGCTGACACGACGACGCGAGGAAAACGAGGAAAACGCAGGCAGTTTCCAACTACCAAACAATTAAAAACCAGCCTATCCTTACCTATTGCAGAATTATTCCTGAATGCCTTTTTCTATATCATCGTCATGTCAGCCGAAAGACTTTCACTGCTGGACATAAAGCCTCCCCCAGGGCAGGTATCTACACTAATTACTCTTACCTATACCCAGAATAGTTAAAGTATGATTCGTTCTTATCTCTCAAATAATGTTTTTTTTTTATTGCTCATAGTTGGCAACATAACCTCCGTAAATATTTTTTATTTACATTTCATATAAAATAGTTTCAGCGTCATACAACTTTCGGACAAATTAATGCTAATTTTATGGAAATAATATTCCGGCATTTCAAGATATTTATTTACCCAACGCTTCCTATAATCAATAGTTGCTGCCCTCAAACAGTTGATTCCCCACGTTTACAAGATTACGAAATCTTCAAATTTAAGGTACCTTTAGTTATTTTTACTAACAGGTAAAGTTTATTTGCGGTTCTTTAATCACGCGCTGCATTCTGTCAATCTCGCGCCAACAACCGCATAAATAACCAGAGGATTTGCCTGTTAACCGTTTGCTCGCTCTCGAAATAAACTAACAATTAATTAGGTACCGTAATGCACCGACCTACAAACCTTAGGTGTTATAATTTGCTCGGCTCACCGAGTATTTTCGGAGTCCGGGGCTCACGCATCGCCTCACGTGTCTACGAGTATCGAGCAAAACAACTCAAGGCTAGTCGTCATACGAGTTTAACTACACAAGTATACAACGTTAGTAGCAGTTTGAGGCTTTTAGATACCTTTGACACTGGCTTTTAAGAAAAGTGTTCAACACAAAAAAAAAATATGTGTAAAGTTTTTGAATTTCGAATAGGATTACAAGACAGCTCGATTATCGGATGTATTGGAAATATCGCGGTACCCGAGCGCCCGCGCCGCTGGCAGAGCGCCCAAGGACGTCTATGCGACCTAGGACATCCGGTCAGGGTCAGGCCGTAGCCTAAACTAGGCTAGATTTTGGTGCAATGCACTAAAGAAACAATGAGATACAAATGAGTCAGAATGTGTTTGTTTTTGGCACCGGTTCGTAAGTTTGCGGGGTATTTTGTCGTTGTGATTTAAAAATAGCGGCGTGTGTCTAACCTACATATTGTTCCAAAATTAGTTTTCATTTAGTTATAAGTAGCAAATTTTAGAACGAAATAATTTAAAATAATTTCTGTTGGGATTTAATTAAAGCTAAATTATGAGACATGATAACTACTTCAATGTACAGAATTTGTGATTCTATTATGTTGGTATTGTTAAAAAAGTAGGTGATTCCAGAATGTCTGTTAAAAAGTGATGAAAATATTATTTCTTTAATTATTTATTATAATGTGATTAGTTAGATTCACATTTGCCTTCATGTAATTTTGCTTTGTGGCTCCGCCTTATCTGGGTAGGCCTTGCGTATGCTTTAATTACAACCTATTGTTCCACCTTCGTGCATACAATTTTAAATAAAGAAATTAACAACTCTAACAAGCAAGGTTTAAAAACTTGACAGCACGTTTTGATAATGTCGTCTATATACGTATAATAGTTAAGTACTCATATCATAAGTATCTTTGTACTAACTAGGCTCGCAAAACACGACAAACCCTATAATTTAATGGCCAAAAACAAAAGCGTAATATTTATAAAGATATTATTAAAGACTCCGAGGACTGGTCATTATCCCCATTAACCCCCAGGATCCATCCTTGCATGTACCCACATCCCAAGTGGATTCACTCGCACCCAATTTAAGTAACTCGACAGTCAATTGTTTTAGCTATATTACAGCTTCATGTATATCTTCCTAGCCGCTACAAACAACTTTCAAATTTGCAAAAATGCTACAAAAAAGAAGGTAGTGGCATCGCGTGTTCCGCCGAGCCGTGTCGTGAATTACAATGGCCGATTGCGTTACATGCTTTAGAAAGTGCCACGGTCAACGGTCTCTCGGCGAAAGTTGGGACGTGTATGCATGGCGCAATCTGAGGCGACCAGCTGTTGGCGCGTCACTGGGCCGCTTAACTCGGCAGGGTTTGTTGGGAAAATGGCGTTGGTTTTGATGATTGTAAGTTTGGGCGATAAAACATTATTTCTGGATGTCAAATTATTTTTTGGAGGAGGTTTTTGTCCAGCGGTTAGACTTGTTGTTTAGGAGGCAATGACAATGAAGAAAAAAGCATGTTCTGTATACCTGTTACTTAATTGTAATGACGATGCTTCTAGCCTATCTCGTTTGGTAGTGACCTGCCTGTGAAGCGGAACGCCTGCATTATGTGATGGACGCGAGTTGTTCTCGTGTCTGATGTTTTTTAGTATTAATTCCTCTATAAAAGTACTATAAGTTTTTTTTATAGCTATAAAGAGTGACACATATACTATCCGTTGCGAGTGCGAGTGAGATGAAGCGGGGGGGTTGTATGCTTATCGTTGTCTGTCTAGTACCCAACCCACAGAATACAAGCATATTGATTAGTTTGGTAATATTAGATTCATTTGCGTGCGATCGTCCGCTCGTAATTTATTTATTAATACTAATGTTGGAAACTAGAAACTAAAGACTCGCGGTCTTAATAACTATTTAATATTTATATTTTCATTGAGTCAAACCAAATATAGTGTAGCAATACAAATGGTGTCGATCGTTACGATGATTCAGTAAATATTTAGAAACTCCAACATTTAACTGCAATTACCAGCACGTTATAATACCCGATAGTTAATTAACAATATTTAATAACAGGCGATTCAAGTTAGCGGTCTCTGTTTATTATCGGCGCGTGGGCATGTGTTCCTATTCAATCAGCCTAATTATTTGATTAGATACCAACCAATGCAAGCAGTCGACACTTCAAATAAAGTAATCAACTAAAAAATAATTTCTGTCCGTCTATCCTCACTGCGCTAGTCATTAATTAATACAAACGCACTATTTCACTGCTCGCGATAACACCGACAGTGTTCGATTGGTATGTCCGGACTGAGTGGACGAGGACATTACTGGCCGGGGCTCAGAGGTCCCGGATGCACCTGCGCTGTTGGCTCGTCAATTATTGCATCCCCCCTGTGACCCGACCCCCCCTCCCACCCTCTCCTCGCCCGCCGCGCGAGATGACCTTCAGCGCTGCATCCCTGGCCGATCGCCAGGAATAATGTATCACACCTCACCTCGTGAAAAGGTGATTATTAAAACAGATTCTTCAGGTGCGTTTGCTATTAATCATATATTTAAAACAAAGAAAGTTAAGGTGATTTAGTATTAAGATTCAACCATGGTGTAGCCCATGACAGCAATAAGTTTGCCTCTAAAGGTAATTGTTAAGGTGATTTGTGATCACTCAATCACACACAAGCAAAATACTAGGCACACAGTTATCAATTATGACTGCATCGATTGTCGACTAGTCCACGGGCGAGAGCGGGGGTGCGAGGGCGGCGGGCGGGCCCTAGGGCAGATCTAGGCCTCGCGTTGTCATGGAAATCTGAGCCCCGGGAATTTCAGCCTTCGTTACAGAGTACCTATAGCATTACATATGCTTTGTACAAGACTAGTTTTAAGTATTACCAGAGTTTTCCTCTCAACCGGCGCGACTAATCAACCACTAAGTTTTATACCAACTTTGACACGTAACAAACATTAAACAGCGAGAACTGGTTTAGCGCAATAGCGCCCCGTGGCAGCGGAATGTGAACGGTGAAAGTAGACGCGTCCGTTCACGAGAAAAAGAGTTTTCCACGCGGTTTCACCACGAGTAACAGGTGCTGAGCGTTCGAACCGCCGCATCGGCGTCGGCGAGCGCGCGGGCACTGATTAACGGAGGAACGGGGCGAGGCAGAGTGCACAGGGCGTGTGCAGTGCAAGTGCTGGCGGTACGTGCGCGCTATCGGAGGCGCGGCGGACGACTGCGGCCGTTCAGCTGCACCGAAATAACTGCTCGATGCAGCCGGGCCGCTCGATGCAAGCCCCCCTCGCCCCGCTCCAGGTCACGGCTGCAGGTTGCCATGGAGACGGGAGAGGGGCTCCTGCGATCGATCCAGCTGTTGCATTACAGGGCCAGCCGGCCTTGAAATCGTGCCCGTAGGATGTTCTACCGGGTTCCATCCCCTGCCCCGCACCCAGGCCGCCTCGCCCCTCTATCTTTGGGTGTGGCACGGCAAATGTAAGGCTTTTTCGGTATGATATGACTAACGAAATTAATTATTAAAAAAGGGGGCTAGAAAAGGGGTTTCGCCTTCTTTATTTGGGTTCTAGAAGTAGTAAGAGAAATTACTGTTATGTCCTAAAAAAAAATTAGGTACGAAATCGTAACGCCACTTGAGCTTATTGAATTTGAACTCATGTGAAAACTTGTACAAACTACCGCAAATTTGTTTAGTAGCGCTTCGGCATATTAGGCACAATCCATATATTGCTTAAAGCGTGAAAGTAAACAGAGGAACATGCACTTACAGAAAATTTCCGGTGTGTTGATTATTAAAATTCCGATGACTTCATGCAAAAGAATTAATGGCAGAAAGGCGTTTCCGCACATTTGAGGATTTCATTTAATATCGTGAATTTCTTTTAACAAATAACTTGCCGGTTACTTATTATAACTAGGGCTTGCAATTCGAATATTCGAATATTCAAATAATTCGAATATTCGGCTCTTTCTAGTATTCGAATAATGCGGTGAATAGTATTCGAATATTCGAGTATTTATGGTTATTTGGACAGACTGATGTAAATTCTACCTTAACTTAAGGTAGCAAAGAGAATTTCCAATCATTAAACTTACATTATATTGTATTGTAGGTATCACAAAATTCACAAATATCATTATTGTTTCGTGTTAATAACATTAATAATTTAACCATTATATTTTACCATTTTAATTATTTTCTTTTAGTTTTGTGGTTGAATCTTTAAGCAATTGATAATAAATCGTTGCTGTTCGTACCTTTAGTGGTTTTTTAAGGACTTATACCTTAAGGACGTATATTTATTTAAGAGGTTTATGTTGATTTTTTGAGCTTTCAGACTGATAATAAATGAAAATGGGCACCCAAACCTGTTTTACCTTAATTTTTAGGATTATTCGAATAATATACGAATTATTCGAATATGTCCAAATTAAAAGTCGAATATTCGAATATCTGAAAATATCGAATATGTGCTAGCCCTAATTATAACGGGCCACCCAGGAGAATACTAGAACTATTTGGTTTTATCTGTTTTTTGCTATGAAAGCTGCTTATGGCACCAAATTTACTTGATTTTATATGATTTCAGCCACATAGCAAAAGCCATACCTACTTAGTTACATATAAAATTGCATTCGGAGAAGTTCTAATATAACACTTTGATTTTTTGGATCAACATTCCCAAAAAGGCAATTCGTTTGCCAATTCAACTTATCCATATTCATATTCATATTTATTCATTGCTTTACACGGGTAGGTACAGAGAGTTGTTATTCTACATAGTATAAAGTTCAGCCATGTAACCCTGCAGGGCACCGCATATTGTTACTTACGTACTAATCCTATCCTAGGATATTTAATACTTATTTCTTAAACTAGGCCGAGGTATCTTTATCGATAGGTTAAACAATTGTGCCAATTTTATTCACACAAGATTACGCGTGACATATATAGTTAGTGTATTATATTCTATTCAGTTTGCAAAATTAAAGTGAGTCTTTTGTAAAAAAAGAGAAGACAAACTTAGGTCTTTTTCTTGCCTCAGTTTTTTTTAGTTATAAAATAACTATTAATTTTGTTTCGTTTCCAGAGTACCAAAATAATTATTTATTCCGTCGATTAGGTTATTTAAGGCATGTAACTAAAACAATACCTAAGCACTGCAATGGGAGTCGATTTTTGGCTAATTAACATATGGGAACAACATGCGAACAAACGTCAGCGCCGCAGCACGTGCCGCAACATGCTGAGTGGTGCATTTGTTGGCGTTAGGGCAGCACCACAAATGCCTGATTTCGTTATAAATAAAAGAAAATAAAATAAATATAACTCAACTTAGTTGTTTTAAAGAGTGCGAAAATCATATCCAGATACACTAAACTTATACCCTTCGTCCCGTGAACCCCAGATGACCTATACCCTTTTAACTAGGGCCACATAAATTGCTTTGTAGAGTACTCGATTGATTGGTGAATTGGGTCATGTGGCGTGGAATATTGACTAGCAGACAATAGATTACGACACTCGTTCGTGCCCTTGTCCGTTACCTACATATTTATGCCACGAAGGGATGCCAGCGACAGTTGGCATGCAAGTTGGCGGGGTGATGCCGGGTCTTCGCCAAAGATATTTAGACTTGAGGGCGCCGAGATAGCTTTATAGAAGCGAGGTGGTTTTAAAACTTGGGTTATTTCCGCTCGGGATCACAAAGATTATTGCGCAATTTCCAATTTTACCCGTGTGCATTAGTAAGAAACTGAATCGATATTAAATATTTTACAGTTAATTATAGTGATTTACCTAACCACTTCGTATTTCCTTGGATATGTTGGTATCTAGTTTTCTCAGTTAGTCTTTAGTTGACATCGATAAGCTAAATAAACAAGAACTTTTTTTTTTCTTTTGGTCCTTCTGCATAATTTCTAATCCTAAGTAATCTAGACTTAAAAAGGTATTTTAACCTAAATTACAGTTGTTATTTTCGTTTTAATTGATGACATTGTAAGTGAATTGTAAGTGGTCACGGTTAACCACAACTTTCAGAGAAGTTGAAAACTAAATGTTTTCTCTAAAAGTCTGATTCTGACAGATATTATCATCGGTATCTGTTTATAAGCAATAAAGTAAATAATGGTGTTTTTTAATGTAAAAATGTATATGTTGGTCTAGATAAGTCTAACAATAAGATAGGTCCAACAGTTTGACGGAAAAAACATAGTCAACCTAACGTTAGAATATTCTATAGGCTTCATACTTTCGATTGGTATGTAATTTGTCTAATAAACAAGCAATTTCTCAAAACAAAGTTAATTTTTAATTTTGTAATTAATTATAGACTGGACTGAATTTTTTCAGCTTACCTATTCGCCATACTTATAAATTTTGATATAAAATACTTTTTATTGAATAAACAGCCCGGAGCAAATTGTCTCCTATTCGGATCTCCTACTATATGTTTTATATACATTGAAGCATGGCGACCGACAAAACGAGTAGCTAAGTGAATGGGGCACTACTGGGTCTCCTAACACTTTTACTTTTCATGGTCCATTAGTTTTGCTCCGGGCGTTCTTAAAGTCACCATCAAGCTAAATTGTACCCCATTTTATCATATTAAAATTTTGCAGTTGTGTAATAAGGATAAAGAATTCCCAGATCGAATGACTAACAAAGAATCCCAATAGCAATAGTGTAGTTAAGTAATGATATTGAACCATTCTTAAATTAAAAGGAATTGAAGACGGAACTGACGTAACAGTTCGATAAAGACTACACGTAACGTATCCGTATAATCCTTCTAATATTATAATGTGAAAGTTTGCGTGTGTGTTAGTTTGTTACTCCTTCACGCTTGACGGCTAGACGGATTTTGGATGAATTTGGAATGCTGATAGTTAGAATGAAAGATAGTTTATACCTTGGATTAGTACATGTTCAAATTGTTGTAGTTAAAATGTTCCCGAGGGAATAACAGTAATGATAATTAAACTCTACGCGGGCGAAGTCGCGAGCAGAAGCTACCATTAAATATTGGATAAATATTGCTGAGGTCTTGACGTCATCGCGGAATTACCTTTCTGCGAGCCCGGCCGATGAGTCTACGTTCACGGCAGTGAAGTCGCGGTAAAAAATGAGGTAAAAACTTAAACATTGGTATATACAAATGTAGCCTATAAGTGTGTGTCTAAAAAACCGGCGATCTTTTTAGGGTTTCGTAGTCAATAAGGAACCCTTATAGTTTGCCGCTCCGCTGTACGCGGTTTTACTCAGACTCTTGACAGTACAAAGCTGTAATTAGGCATACGAGTAAATTTAAATTACGCCAAAAAAGTTGCAAAATGAAACAGGAAAAAATGCTTACATTATAATATCGAGTAAGGTAACGTTGCATACTTCTTAAAAACACATAATGTACATATTATTATGAATTTGTAGATTTGGGGGACCGTTTAGGAAACGTTTAGTACAAAAATGTTAGTTTCGCTATAGAGTAGCTTGTCCCTCCCTACAGCAAAAACTAGAAGTAATAAAGATCTGTTTTTATTTTTGAAGAGAGTTTGTAGTACGGCTTCGGAACCCTACACCGGGCATGGTCCGGCATGCTCTTGTCCGTTTTTTTTTTATATTAGCACGAAGAAGGTAAACGAATACACAATCTTAATGGTAAGCGGGCTCTGTCGCTCATGGAGTTGTACAATTTCAAGCTTATGTTTGTTAGAAGTTGCAAGCGTGCCTGTTGGATGTTTTGGATAACACTAAATTATATTGCGACTGTACCAACCAACATAATACAATTATGAGAATCAAAATGACGTTTTTTATGGATCTTAATTATACACCCGAGGTCAAGGATTGATTTCCCGTTAAAACCACACCCATGTCATACTCTGATACATAAACATGTGTACTGAATACGAGCAGAAATAAATATGTACAGTCGAGTTAATAAATATGTATACACTTACATGCCATTAAATAGACAAGGTACTAAAGTGTGCACATATTTATGGAGTCGACTGTACAATTCTATGATGTTATATGAGATTTATTTACGTTTTTATAAGATGTACCTTTTCGCTCTTGTTACAAGGTCTTTAAGTTTCCCTTATTGTGCATAAATCGAACGCTCCTTACAAATAATACACACTTCTATTTACCTATACCTACTTCCATTTACATAACTAATGTAATCACGCTAGTACATTTACCGCAACCTAGTGCCCAGAAATTAGGTCATGAGGGGATTCCCTAGTTTATGCCGGACGCCACCAGAAACTAGGTCATACTGGGACACTCCTAGATACTATTGATTGCATTTTGAGGTCGCAAATGGAAAGGGATGTATGTATACTGCTGCACAAATTCATGAGATGGCCAAACAGAAATTTTCTCATCTTTTATTTGTACCTTGCTTATCCATCCTATGTAATGAAGAAAGTTTCACACTGACAGTGATGATAGCGGACATATTGTAAGGGGACATGATGCCCTACACATTTAACTCCGCGTCTTAGTCGAGGTGTATAAAAAATCTACAAAATGACGGCGTGGATTGACGTTAACTGATGACAGATTGCGATGACAGCTTACTTTAGCCAAATACATTTCGAGTCGATAGAAAACAGAAGCTTCGTCATCGTTTTCATCTTGGCTAGGCGTACTAGTTCGGACCCAATACAGAAACTAATATTTTTAATCTATTCAGATTACCAGGAATACATAACCCCAAGAAGTTCAAAGATTAGTCGTGAGACCAACTATGCTACGCCTAGTTCATGCTACGCCCCGTTTGTGTGCTACGAATGCCCTGGAAGTGAACGCCGTAGAGGCTACCCTAGGAAAACAGGAGATGTTTGGATCACAGTTTATAAATGCTAATATTAGGGCTTGTCACTTCGAACTTTTTTAAATACTAAAAATTAAATATGTTTACTTTATTTACTTTATTCAATTTAAGTAAGGCGTACGGACATAACGTAAGGTTCAAAATCGTATACTCGTGTTGAAGACTTCGTGCTCTTCTTACTTTTTTTATTTTATCAACGCATCTCTGACATGATTGGGCAAGCACTAATGATTGAAAGTCTCCTAAACATGGGCATGGGCATTAAACGTATGGACATTCATTTATCCGTTTACGAAGTGAAAGCCATCTCGAAATCATCTGATAATGATAACGTCAGTTCCTATTTGATTTATCAGCTTAGAAAGTAGGTACTTGGATTTTATTTGCAGATCATGAACCAAAAAGTCATCGAACTAACATAGGTGAGTTCTGTTTATAATTCTCCTATTCTAGAACTTGACGTATTAGGAAATGAAGTTGTTTTTCTTAAAAACGGCCTGATTTGGGTCAAATTTTGTTTCCATCCCAAAATGCTCAGAGTTTAAATTACCTTCTTCTTCATCTTAAAGTGCCTCTCCAACTTAGTGAAGGTTGGCTATCAGATGCTGGAATCTATCCCTTTCGTTTGTGAGGTGGAGTAGCTTGGACGCGCTCGTAATTCCAGTATTGCCCATGGTCCTACTGCGTTGCGTTGTACTACTGAACAAAATTAGTATCATAAATATGAGGTAGGTTTAGGTTATGTTAGTTTTGCAGCAGTCCCGGAGGGCCAAACCACCCAGAAATAGGAGCTCCGCGCCAGCGCAGCTCCGTCAACTCTGTTAATTTGATATTCAAATAGAAATCATTGGTCAGTAGTACAACGTAGTAGTACCACGGGCAAGAAATGTTCCAGTCCACTCCCGGATGTTGCAAACTTTTAATATGAGAGTTATTCACTGAAAGGCAGACTTGCCAGTGACCCGGCCGTTGCTGATGTTTATAGGCGACGGTGACTGCTTACCATCAGGTGGTGCGGTCGTTTGCCTTTTAAGGCTAATAATAAACTAATTTCTGGATGGAGGCTAAAGAAGTATAATTCCTAATAATTAGATGAAAAGCAAGATTTAAATACCCGACCACTTTATTTATATTGTCGTCCATATATCTATCTATGTGAATAATTGTCATTTTGCCATTGTTTTTATTTCAGTTTTAACACTTTAGGTATCCTATGTCACATATAAACCGGCTCAGGCGTTTAGAAGTTATGGTGGAATAAAAAACCTTACATACTCGTACCTACATATATGGTCCTTGAAAACATTACACTCCTTTTTTGGGCGGTCGTGTTAAAATAGTAAAATTGATATTCAACCAGTTTTCTTTACTTTAATAAACAAGTCTATTGCTAATAAACATCTCGTTATTGGTAATACTAAACTAATATTAAATCAAAGAACTTAATTGTTAACACGAATTTGATTGTATACATTTTTGAACTCTGCCTTATGTTTTAAAATTGTCATGGCGGTTTCTTTTATAGGTGTAACAATAAAATTTCGTAAAGAAAAAGTACAGTCAGCCTTATTAGTAGCTATACACTTTTGCATATTAACGATCTAACGCATTTGACAGTTTAGTGTAGCAGTTTCAACCATGACGTTAAAGTGGCAAGGCATTAAAATGTGCAACTACTTATTAATCCGACCGTACGAAACGTCCTTCGGCCTTATGTACATATTTTAAGACATTACACAGTCATTGGAATAAAGACCCATTGCACATGAAATTAAGGGGAATTTCTTTTGTTTTATTTGACTTAAGGCTGTTAGAAAATAAGACTTTATATCATGCAGAATAGGTTCATATTCTTTTGACTAATTTGGATGGAAGGATAGTATTTTTTTGCGAGAAATGAGCAAAAACTGAGCTTGGGGTCTAGGCAAGCGGCAGTTTTACAAGCACAATAACACTGCCCTTCTAAATAAAAAGGACACATGCGCAATTTGATAGTGAAAGTAAATTGAACCCCTTATCTTAAGAAATAGGGTCCCTTATTCAAACGTAGTTCGATGAGACATGCGCCCTTTTTTCTAAGGAGGGCAGTAATACCGCAAGACATCAAAGTACTTAGAAATAGAAACTAGCGTTATATCCTAGAAAGAGCAACGTTTGCAGCTTGCCTAGGCCCAATTGCACTGTCCACGTCAAACTTAAGGTCCCACCTGTGATTTTTATGAAGGTAACACAAAGTTCGCAGGTCGAAACATAAGGCATCGATGGCAAATATTATAAACAAGTTTATTCTAAAGCAACCTTATTAAAATTAAATTCAAGAACACAGAGTAAAACCTACTCTTTAGTGGTGGTAACTACCACCATTTCATCCATTAACCCACCGCCAGTGAATCTTATCGTAGTGTTCCAGTGTGGGGATAAGACAACCGGTGAAATTAGCTTACAGGCATTCCAACTTAGCAACACATTTAAGTCGAAATATTGTATGTAGTATTGAGAATTCAAATGTTTATGAGTCTCATATCCAACCTACCATCAGGTGTCCTTCTTGCCATACAAAAGCGGTTTTTGTTGTAAAGTGTATTCAATAAACGATGTTTCATATCACTACTTACTTTTACGATTTACGTACATTGACACGCGCAACTGCGCAACATCAACCAGATTTGCGGCCTTGGCATAAGGGTGATGGGCAATTTTGTATGGACCCCGTCCCCACCCTCCAACAGTAACGGATACATGTCTATATGTTCATTAAGACCCAAAAAGACAAAATACCAATTTTAGTAGCAAAATCGATGGGTTTTTTTAAATGTAAAAAGAACCTTTCAAGAGCCAAGCAAGGCAAATCATCCATGTGTTCATTTTCAAACAAATTCCATACTTATACTCATGCTCATTTATTGATAATATTATAAAATATTACATGTCAAAATGGATTAAACAATTCAATAAAAGTGTACAAAATAAAATATTTATACGATACGATTATGATTTTCCAAGAAAACCCCATACTCACTATAGTCACTATACTAAAAATACACAATGTTGCCAAGATCTATAAACTGGCACAGGTTTCATCTCTGTTGGTGGGTGGGGACATTTTTGCCCATCGTCCTTTGGTAGACTTAAATTATAATCGAATATAGGACATATTTCCATTTACGCTTTGGAAAATGACTGTTGGATAGTTATCGCAACGGAACGTCGGCCGGAAGCGATATCCGTGATAGCCAATTGGAAGCGAGCTTATTGGAGGAAACGTCAATATACGCGATCTAATTGGTTCCCGTCAGTGCTGGACATTAACAGACTTATTTTATAATCTCGAAAGAAACCGTGGTCTCCTTTATACTTCGTTTTAAAGGTTTCGTAGTCAAACTAGGAACACTTCTATGTTCGCTGTTATGTCTGTTTGTTTGTCACAGACGCTTTTTCTCAGGAACTATTTATATTTAAATTGATAACCATCGTAATTAAGTACTTATAAATATTAGCATAAGATGCAGAACAATTCAAAATACTGGAATTTATTGTAATCGGTATTTTTTCGTGGTTTACGCTCGTTTCACCTTCCTTTATTAAGTTCGAAAATTAATATTTTCTTAGCTTTCCTTCACAATTATTCGTATTTTTGAAGTTACCTCGCAACAAAAAGGTGATTATTTATTCAATTGTTCGTTTCCTATTTCAATATTTACTAACAAATCAACTGTAAAAAATGGTTTGTAGGTACTTATACTTTATTGATGAATAAAAAGTCCATTAATTGACAATTTAAAATGATTTATTATCGCTGTCTATGTTGAACGTTTCCTCCTTTCCACTACTAATACGTAGAGTGCGTCACAATGATTTAGTTCAGTGATTTCTACGCATCCACACGCACATACAACGCAATTGTATCAACAACCAATGGGTTCTTACAGGTTGTAAAAAGCAAAACAAGTTGGTAAACAGACTGATATTAACACTTTCCCTCGGTCCGAATTGGACGCTGCCAATATAAGCTTAAACGTCGTATGCGCAATCATTATTTACATACACATACGCTGTTTTGCGTCTACTCTGGCTGGCAATGCAGCACGCAATGCATGCAACCGCATTGGGCGCGAGAGATCTGCGAACATATTACTTTGGATTTCAATTTCTCTTGCATTACGCGGATTCATGTCTTGAATGTTTATGAGTTTCATGACATCGTTTGTTTCAACTACGAATATAAATCTGTGCCTCTATTCTACTCGGTAATATAGAATGGCTTTCGACATGTTATCATAGCGTCAATGTTACGAAACTTCTTATTTACTCAACTACTTTTTGTACTTATTGTACTTATAGGAGAGGCAAACGAGCATGCGATGTTACCATAAGTCAACGACCGTTGTATAATGGCGGCCGACTGAAAAGTAATACGATATCATGTCAAAGGCAATATGACTTTACCCAGTAGAATAGATGCCTAGTTATCTTGTACAAAAAGTAAGAAATATGTATAGATAAGAACTACTTCATTGTTCACTGACTGGCGTAGGTATATTGAACAACAAATTACAATAGAACACACGAATTAAGTATTTTCCCAAAAGTAGGTATGTACCTAAGGAAAATGTTAAAAAACAAAGGCATGCCCAAAGGGAAAAATATAAAACATCAACAAGCAGTTTTTATTAACACAATTATCGTACAAAAGTGCTTTCTTCTTTCTTCAGGTCAATCTGGGGTCAATTTTCTTCTTGCTTCTTATTTTTGGAGCGTAGATTGTGGATGAGCTAGGGAACAACTGAGATACCACCAGCTGTGTTCACTCGCATCAGTTCCCGAGAGAGCACAGCGTGGCACCCGGTCGTTCGATAGCCCCTGACCTCCTTTTCAGCAGCATTTTCTTGTTTTCAACGATCCTCTTCCTTCTTCCAGGATTGTGTTCCTTCTTCTAACGCTATCTATTTTATTCGTTTACCAACAACGAGATGTTAACTTATATCAACGACAATGTTATAAATTTGTTGGGACCTAGTAAGAAAAACTATTTGAACCCGAAAATGAAGATTTATTACCTGCACGCGGTTATGAAAGGAGTTTGTAAAATGGGAGTTGCTGCCATCTGTGTGTCGTGACGAGAACTACATTGTTACTTGGCGGCGAGACGCTACAACACTATACATGTTACGCACAATCTTCAATAGATGGCGGTGTTACATATAAAAACGTTAAGTTTTACTTTTAGTAACAGATGGCACAGAACTCCATACGTACATTGAGCATATATTATTAAAACCTATTTTAATACAATTAGATAAACATAATTTATTGACGCAAATATACACTCAACTCTAACTTAAACTCGATGAAAATACTTAGTACCTATTACTTGTACAAATGTAGGATACCGATAGATTATATTATGAGAGACACGATCACATATTTCTAAAATAAAAATAATAATGAGGTAAGTTTACACTGACCGTGGGTGTGACATGATTAGTTACTTATATGGCCAATTAGATCACTATCTATAAATATATCACTATCTATCAATTAGATCACTATCTATCAGTCATATTACATACATATAATAACAATCGATAATTAAGGTGTGTATTTAAAGTGAATCAGAGTTAATTGTTAAATAACATATAATTGTATAAGTGCAATTACTGCAGTCTCCAGTCGATACGATATCTGGCTTAATAATACCTACCTACCTAATAATAAAAATCAGAAATCAGAAATCAGAAAATATTTATTTGCATAGACACAGTATAGGGATGTTACAGTACATTATGTTTCATGTGTCAAGCTTGCATGCAAGCGTGCAAATATAATTATAGTAGTAAATTAAAATGTCAAAATAATAATAATAAAAAATAAAAAACAAATATAAATGTCAAATTCAAACAATACAAAAGACACATAACAACATATGTCTTCACGTAGGTAATTCTGAGGTCTAATACAAACATATAAATAAATAAAGCGTCAAACTTTAAATATTAAATTATTAAAACAATTAATGTAGATTAATAATTAATTTTGCTTGTTTGTTTTGATTTCAGCGCGGGCAATATAGCGGACAAATTTTTATAAGATTTAAATATGTTATTGAAATATGGCAAAAGTAAACGCGATTCAGTAGATGCTAAAAAGTATTGCTTGAGTTAGTTGTCTTTGATCTGACCAAAACAGAGATTAAATGAAAAACAAACTTCACTTACAAAACAACCCTATCCCAACCATAGTATTAAACGAGCAATATTTGTGTTTACATATTTAGTAATCAATCATGCTCACGAAAACGGCTCTAACGATTTCGATGAAATTTACAATATAGGGGTTTACGGGGCGAAAAATCGATCTGTAAATTGATTATCTTCAGGATAATTCCGTTTGAACCCGAGTACCGACGCTCGGTCTTCCAGGTCCTTAGTAAAAGAGTAGTCTAGTAAGTGATTTGATTTTTAAATCGGCTTTTCAGTTTTCAAAAACACCTTCAAAATACCTAGTTCGAATTAAAGGATCATTTCAATGAAAAATATGTGTTGAGTACCAGCCTTGTACTGAAGAAACTGGGCAGTTCTAGGTTTTTTTATAAGTGTTAGCGCATGTCAATTTTACCAAACTAGTTTTATGTTGCTTGTATTTTTCCATATTTGACCAAAAAGATTTGCTCACTTAAATATAATTCCATAGCCTTGCCTTTTTCCTTCCGTCTCGACACGTCTGCTAAAGGGTTTATTAAGAATTGAAGACTATAAGCCACGGCTTTATTATAATGCTATTATTATAATACTGTAAGTAGGTAAATCACTTGAGGAATGCGTTCTTCGAGTGTACTGGTAACGCCATACAATATTAATTTATAACAAACGCGAACGTCACAGTACTTGTGAGCGAAGGAACGTCAGTTGCGATCGTTATATCATAATACATGTACCTAATTGTATATATAGTTATACACTCGTTTGCAGTCGCGAGGCGTTCGTACAAGCCGATTATTTACGGCTTTACCAAAAATTCCTATGCATAGAGTAGGTATACAAACAAAACGTAAAACCGACACACGCCGTACACCTTTTTTTGCTCCGGCTTGTCTATTTATTTACGTGACGCTTCGCCACTGCTCGTTTGCAAATCCGACGCCGAAGCGTTTTCTATACTTTTATATGCAACATGCGACAACATGACCAAAAAAAAAAGGTTGATCTAGCTGGATAAAGGCTATCATAATACGGGTCCTGTTGAATGAATGAGGATGCGTGGAGCAAGTCCAAGCCCACATATCTCGCACGTGCCGACTCCGGCCTTGGTGCATGGCGCGTGCAAGTATACTACTAGATATTGTATAGTATATGTATGAATAACTAAGACAACTACGTTTTGACAGCATCTTGTATTTTGTTCTTGGCTTGGGGTAATTATTTTATCGAAGTACCATCCAACAAATTTATTATTAGTAACAGTAGTACGCAATAAAATAAAAACATCGAAAGGCATTTCTCGCCGCATTCGTTCATATCTTTTGCTGGTGACCTAACCTAAGCTACGTAATTAATGTTAAAAATATCCTGAAAACATCATGGTCTAAGCAGAAAACGGAGTTCGGGGACATGAAATTTTATGAAATGGGTTGCTCTTGGCATGCCTATACCTACTTCATTTAATTTAGAATGAGAAACCACAGCAACATTATATTGCGGCTCGTGAACTGTAACCTCTTTACAATTTGTACTAGAGTAACAATTGACGACACGCAAATAAAGTGACATTAGAACAATTTTATTTTGCGGCTCCCAGACTATTGTACTGTACTATTTGCTAGGTAATAAATAGTTGACCAGACGCAATATAATGTTATTGTGGTTTCTCATTCTAAATTAAATGAAGTATACATAGAGACACGATAAATTAAATTATCAAGACAGTGGAAAACTGTAATCTCAGAGGGTCCTGCCAAGATGCACTACGCTAACTAGCGTTTCTATTCGTTTCTTTTTTAAACCAATCGCGTCACTGGTAGATGACGTGA
Organism: Acleris sparsana; assembly: GCA_923062465.1. Lineage (NCBI taxonomy): Eukaryota > Metazoa > Arthropoda > Insecta > Lepidoptera > Tortricidae > Acleris > Acleris sparsana. The sequence continues at coordinate 8,051,771 of OV281303.1, forward strand.
TACGAAAAGTCACGTGATCTATTAGTGACGTGATTGGTTAAAACGAAACGAATAGAAACGCTAGTTAGCGTAGTGCATCTTGCTTGCCAGGGCCCCCTGACACGCCATGAAACGGTAACGTTACCCAAAATAGATAATAGGTACGCCTATGTTTGCCTCTGTTTACGTATACGCTAACGCAAAGATCAAAGTTTTTATAGGGTACTGGAGTAGTGGCGATGTTTACCGATGCTTGCGAATAAGGACTCCTTAGCAAACAAATCAAACGAAGCTTGGTTAAATCACATCGGTCTTGAAATAAGAAGCTTATATCGGACAGTGTTTTTCAGGCTCTAATTATGAGATTAGAGCCTGATTTTCCGGTTTCTATTCGGTGTCATAGGTAAGACCTACCTACGTACAGCAACCAATTGTTTAATTAATACAAATCGTGATTTTGTTTGGTCAAATGGTGAATTATATGAAATTGTATACATAAATTTATTTTATAAAGTAATAGCCAATCTCACTTACCAAGTTATCAACTTCGACGACAGCTGTTCTTAGTTCGGCGTGTAATATCTGAAAAGAAGAGAAAAAAATAAGCTCTACATTTAAAATTTACGTATTTACGAAATGAGCAGACAAATGAAACGTCTTTTTACAAAAGACCGTTTTTTCCGATTTTCCGATCAAATTTATATCTTGTTAAGTTTAGTTAAGGTTCATTCTAGCCTTGTTGATTGTATCCTTCGTTCTCAATGGATGGTGGATATAATAGCTGCGTTGTTAGCTCGCGTGGACATCCTTGAGGTCTCCGGTGCGGAAAACAAGCCTGACTCAGTGCATGACGTACGTACACGTCCCTAGTTCTATTTACATACGCCATTAGGTACACAATATGCAGTGAAGTTGAATATTCAACTTGACGAGTTATTCATTAGACGTGTAAGATTTCTGGCTCTTAGGGCCGTATTAATAAACTCATCTTGACTCTGAGGCGCGTCACAAGAGACGTCAAAGTAAACGTCAAACCATAGAACACTGTCATTTTTGACGCATCTCGAGACGAGCGTTAGAGTTGAGATCAGTTTATTAATACGGGCCTTAATTTGTTTAATGCTCGGGTCTCCTATGTAATGCTCGAATCTGAAGCGTTACATTTTATGCGAATGTGAGGGACCACCTGCCCTAGCCTTTGTTATATTTTTCTGTTATTCAACCTTATTTTCCTATAAAAGACAAATTTTCAACTTTTCTAATTTATTGCATTCTGTTTAGCAGTTTTTTTTTCCTTTTAAATTCATTGTTACTTACACAACGGCACGAGACTCAAATGTCTCCTAGCGTACCCTTTATATTCTGTTATAGTTTCATAGTATTAAATTTAATATTTATAAAATAGAATAAAATTAATCTTATCGTCACGAAGGCACTATTTTTTTAGTTATTTTGTATATTTGCATTATTACAGGTGCCTACAATAATATATTCATATTTCTGCCCTCAACTAATCTTCTATTATTTCTTTATCATTGTCAACGCTCCGTGACAACCCTTATCTAAGTTCTTTTCAATATTCGGGATGTAACTAATCAACTGGTAGATAAACACTTCTTAATCTTTCACTTAACTTCCAATAATCTTTAGTTAACTGCGGTTTAGATGATACGAGTTGTTAAAAGTATCGAAGCGGTACGTCTTTAAAGGGATTCCCCATACTAATAAATTATCAGTTTTTACCATAGTTGTTTTCCTCCTTGGCCGACATTCTAGCCGGTAAAAACCATATCGCCTATGACCTGTTATCGTATTGTCAACGTTTTGAAGCTTTTATTTACTTAACGGTATCTAATGGCGGCCGCTTGAAAAACAATATCATAAACAACAAAACGTTAATATTGTTTTTACCGCCTAGAATAGGGCCCAATAATAAGTATTCACATCTAAACTACAATTATTAAAAAAATAACACGCCGTCTTTTACGTAGGGCTCTCGCTCGCATGCAAACTTATATAGCTAACTTTAACTTTAAAAATTGAATTGCGAAAAAGTGACCAAGAACTCCACAATCAAAAAAAAAATTTAGATTGAAAAATGGAGAGTTTTTTTATGGCTTAGAAAAGGCAAACAAGCACACAGTCCATGTGATGGTAAGTGGGATCCGAGACCCGCAAACATTTGACACGGCTCCAATATCAAGACTGCAAGTGCGTTGCCAATCCTAAGGACTGAGATGGAATGAATCTACGTCTAGTCATTTCACTGGTTGCGTTATGCCTGCACTGTAACAAAACAATGCGAATCTCCTCCTTAGGGAAAGATTGAAGGACAAGTTCCTACCACCACTAAGAGTAACTAATACTTTTAAAAACTTTATCATCTCAATATGGCCGACAAATATCTAAAAATAGATTCTGGTTGAGGTCGGTACAGGCTAGGGCTTGCGTCATCTGCCCACGCCGGGGCCCAAGGACGGGAGAAGGGGGAGGGGGGAGGAAAATTCGGTTAACTTCACGCATGCGCCAACTTCCGCCTACACAACACGAAATGTCAAAGGGCAATCCCGGGAAACCTGTACCTAGATCCTACCCAGCTAAAGTCCATGGAACGCATTTAGCTCGCTCGAATCTAGGTCAGCCCGCCGCTGGTGACCTATCAAATGGAGGAAATGCATCTGATCAATAATCAGAGTTATTTAAAGGTCAAAAGTTCACATGCCCAAATAAATACTGTTACTTCGTAGCCGACCTTTTCTCATTTGAATTTCGACTTGTGGGTGTTTTTGCAGATATGAAGTGGTCAGTATAAAGTTAAAGGTGTAACCAATACAAGTTAATAAAGGATTTAAAATCTGAAAGCCATACTTCAAACCTATCTATGAGATTCTGGAGCAGAAATGATTCAACATAATTTCCTTACCTTTTCTGCTTTTCACTTTTGGATTTCACTTTAAGATCTTGTCTATATTGGCAATAAAATCTGTCGCTATGACAAAGACCATTGAGGAAGATTTTTGAAAGATTCGTCACTCGTTCTAAAAACAGCCACCAATAAATCCTGAATGAATGAGTCCCGAATATGCGAATGATCAGGACTTCCAGTGAATCATCGGGGGGATAGTAGATAGTGACTAGCGTTCATCTCTATATCGTACTATGTGGTACGAAGGGTTGAAAATTCCGAAAATAACTTTCGTTATGACTAATGCGATGTCAGCAAGCAATCTTGTTAATATATAGATTAACATATTGAGCGGAGATTGGGTTTGCTGTCACCGCCGCAGGAATCATGTTGAAGCTGAGAGGTAAACGACGTCCCTTAATGAGATTTTTTTCCAGTAAATACTCTTGATTATTTATTACATTGATGTTTTAAAGAGAGAAATTTAACTTAAATACATGTGTATTATATGAAACATTACGACAATACGGTAAGCCATTCTTAAAATGTACAATTTGAATTACAGCAAGTTATTATTAAAAGCCTATCCCCCGAAATGATGTTTTCAAGGCCTCCATGGAAAAATATCATATATATATATATATATATATATATATATTTATATATATAGTATATATCTTGATCATTAAAACTAGCCACTTAACGATAGCTATTCAATTATATCAATCAAGGGTCAATTTCGTGTTTAAATAGTCTACATTTTAGTACTAAACACTATTCAACTGCAGTTCTACACTACAACACCCATCCGTCGTCGCAGGTATGTGCATGTTCTGTCGCTCCTATTCAATGTACTTTTCACTCCTTCTCCTTTTTATCTCTCTGAAAGGTTTAGTTTTGGCCGATGGTAGTGGACACCGCCTTCGGTCTAGTGCTAACCTTTCCCTTAATGTTCCATCCAACAAGACTCGTACTATCGAACCAACGGAACCCTGACCCACCATAGAACCTTGTCACAGTGATTGACGTTAGGACTGTCATACGAAGCTATACGACAATCGTACGTCAATCATTGTGACAAGGTTCCATGGTGGGTCAGGGTTCCGTTGGTTCGATACCTATGCTAAGTCTTTCACGGTACACTCTGTCCATGTATGGAATGGGCTTCCAACGTGCTTGACGCAATCTGGATCTGTCGGTTTATATAAGGTAAGGTTAAAGAAGCTGTGGTTAAAAGAACAAGATGAGCCGTGAGTGTTGTTCCTTTGCTCTGTTTTAGGGTTTAATTGCTGTTTACGTATCTGGTAGTATATGTACATGTATTAGTATATTTTATTACCTTTGTATGTATTTTATTAAAGCAATATTACTATTTTTTAATTTGTCTGTTTTCGGATGTATGTACTTTATTTTTTCTGTTATTTTGTAAATTTGTCAATCCTCTTGCATTGTCCTTGCTTATTCTACTCCAAGGTTAACTGGGAGAGATCCCATATGGGATAAGTTCGCTTATGTACAGTCAGCTGCAGAGATAAGCATACCCCCCTGCATAGGAAACTTGTATGCAGGAGGGTATACTTATCTCTGCAGCTGACTGTACATTATCTATAGAGATGCAAAGTGTTTTGTAATTGTTTATGTGCAATAAAGAGTTTATATAGATACATACAAACATACTAGTACCTACGGAAGTCTAGTGTATGTTAAATTTGACATTTCACATGTCCGCACTAAAGCTTCAAGTTCATAGGTCATCCAGGAAATTAGGTCACTGAATAATTTATGAACTTTATTCAGTCGAAATATGGCATGGTTGGGAGTGAATATAAATTTACGAAACGGTCTACAAAGTTGTAATAATTATGTAAATTACTTAATTTTCGACATCTATTTAAACCTTGGGACATTTCATGGTAACGGGAAATTTTGGTTAAAGTGTAACGGATCAAAAAATGTATGATAGATAGCGTTTTGAAATTTTGAGTAAGTGTCCAAATAAAGAAGAAGATTTTAATTGTTGAGATTTTTAAATAGTTTTTCATTGAAATAGGGGTTATTTTTTAAACTGTAACAATTGATGCTTTAATTGTGTCAGACAAATGGTTAAAATGCACATTTAGCTGAAAAGTCTAATAAACAAAAATATACTTAATTGTGTATTTTCAGAAATAATTAAAGCGTAATTAATATAGAGTGATCGATGATGTTGAATTTTCTTAATTAATGAATAATAAGCCTCGTATTCGTAAGTTCTCATTCAATTATTTAATAGAATTTATTTCAATCTCAGATATCTTACACTGTCAGATGGATTTTAACTCTGTTTTTTCTTTTATCTACGCAACAAATATTGGGCATTGGAAAAAGACGGATATATTTAGTGTTGCAAAAAGGTTGATATTCAATCGTATCATACAAGACTTACAGGTTATGCTAATCACTTCATTCACATGCACTCAACGACACTTAGCGACTGTAGATTTGGCATATTGTAAAATGTATGAAATGACAAGCTTGTTCCGCACAACAGGTAAGGTCTATACAAATGATTTGATTTATGCAAGCGTTAACGTCACGAAATATCAATAGGTATGTTATGTTCACTGAGCTGGCAGCTCAATAGCTCTCGCTCCTGACTGTACCCAGCCAATTGCTGGTAATTAAAACAGAACGCAGCGACCCTGAGACATCTGATACTCATTGGACATGCGGCCGCAGGCTCAATCAAGGGAGTATTTACGCGATCTATGTGTGCATTAGAACTAATGTTTCTTCGATGTATTGGAGACACTATAGTCCGGCCGTTATTAAAGGCTCGATTTGACAACTGCCAACTCTGTATCTAGGTATGTATGTACAAACGGGAAAATAACAAAAAACAAAATAGACAGAAACACAAAAGGTATGTTCAAAGGCGAAATTACCTTTATAACTGGAAACAAATGTACCAGTAGTTTTACTGTAAAATATATTTGTATTGCGTTGACACCTGTCAAATTCGGTTTTATATCGGCGCGGGTATAAATGTAGAGATTTCCCACCTAAAAAGCTTCAGATTGAGATCATCTTTCTTAAATTGTCCTTTGGCCGATATTGGCCTTTTTAGGTCACGTGATGTTTCTTTACATTTTTTCAGGCGGCCTGACACACTTGAGTCTGTGGTGCGCTTTAGTATACACTCATGTTAAAATATACAAGCCGCGTTACAACGAGGGTGAGCTCAATTGTATAACCTCGTCATCGTAACACCCTAAACAGCATGGTTACAACAAAGGACTCAATTCGAAACTTCGGATGCACTGTTTACTTTCACTCATCATTCAAGATCGAATCAAGCAAGAAAAACTCGATTTTCAAACGGCCTACAATGTCATACAGAGGGCTACTTTTTGACCAGAACTACATTACAAACTACATTTTCCTAGCCAAGCATAGCACAGCCCAGCTGCAGCCCTATTCGTGGATTTTTCCCACACCTCTTTGCTACTCCTTTGAAAACAAACCACCGTACTCAAACTCGGAGTAATTTTGGAGACAATTATTTATTTATTTTTCAGGGTTGTGTATTAAAAAATGTCACAAGAAACGACTTAATCGTTACTAACAGACTCTGAGTGAAGCCGTAAACGCCTCATTTTAAGTATTCTCACCTACACACATTTTTTATCCTCGTCTTCGCCGAAATGCACTTCTTCACATCAAGTCATAAAAAAACTGTCATTTTTGACGTGTCTTAGGCGGCCGTAGTATTAATACGGCTCTACGTATTTGTTTTAGGAAATTGTGGGGTATATACCCGTATGTGCGGGTGGGTGTGCAGGGGTAAGGGGTAAGTGAAAAGGATACGGAGTGCCAGTAATTCCCCTCGTTGTTCCTTGTTAAGTTGTATAGCTATAGCTACATGTATTGTATAAAACAGACGCAATAAAGGTTTTGTTTCAGGTGGGAATAGGTGATAGAGACAATTTAAATAATACGATATGACACGCATAACTATGCTAAAGGGCAATGCAGGTACGTTCATTTCTATACTGGCCCATTTTTATTGCTCTTCAGTGTAGTATGGCTAGTATTCTATCTTCTACATTTTATCAATCACCTACATTACCGTACTTCATCCCTCATCTAGTTATAAACCCAATCTTTAATTAATACACAATTTTAGAGTATAAAATAAACAGATAGACGGGATCTTAATATGTGTTCTCGTGTGAAAGCAAGACAGAAGTTAAAGTAAAATTATTCTACTTACACCATAAAATATTTTGTAATGAAGTAACGCCGAAGAAAAAAAAACCTCTTTGTATTATAGTTAGACCAAAAAAAATGCTTTAAAAAGGTATAATAAGGTGTATGAATACTTTACATAGATCCGTAACCACGCATGGGGCAAACCACAAACCACAGCACGACCACTCACAGTTCTAACGTATTCTTACTCACTCATTGGCAAAATCCAAGAAACAAACCTCAGTTTTAATGAATCGTTTATTACTTTATTAACATGAAAAATTACGTGCAAATCCAAAATATATATAGAGACTTATCTAGAAAAAAACTACAGCTGAATCACTTAAATGTTGCACTTTAACATGCGAAAAGATGACAATTGTATTTGACATTTAACCCAAGACAAGTATCACTATTAGGTTAGTTTGCAAGTTCATCTTAAATCATTCTTGTGTTGACTACCACTCCACGTAAAAAAGCGATTTAGGCATTCAGTTAAATGTTACTAACATGGTTTTACGGCTATAATGACGCACAATTCTGTTCAGAGACTATTTGCCATTGGGCTACAATGGCTCCAACAAGTTTATCTAATCATGCGATCGGGTTTTATTTCCATGTTGTTACTTAATTTTGAGCTCTAGTAGCTACATAACAGCAATGATGCTGGAGCTTTACACTCCTTTGATTCAGTATAATATATCATTAATTTCACTACCCACTTTACTGTACTAATTCTAATCATGTACAATTCTTTAAGTACCAATAACTCTTAACTTCCAACAATTTGCGGCGCCGGTAGTTTGTTAAATATAGTACGCAAATAATACATAGTTTCATGGTATATGTCCATTATGTATTTATTAGCCTCGTATGAGCTTTTTACAGCAAAATTTCAAACACTTGATTTAGTTACGAGCTACTAAATAACCAATTACAAAGTAGGTAACACTTTTATAACAGTCACGAAGTCATATGACTCTATGATTCAGTGACTCATCTCTACACCTCGTGTCTGTCTTCCTTCCGTTTCCATTGTGACTTATTACAATGTATAAAATATTTTACTCCCGCCTGCCCAAAAATAAAGAATAATTTTACCTTTTGATGTGGTAATAAATACATTTAAATGACAACACTTGACTCAATAACACCGATAGCCATGGCAACAACTACAAAAAAATCCTGCAGCTCATCGTCAGTATTTAACGAGCAAGATATCCATCTTCACTCGAGGCTGATTATTAAGGGAAACCTGTCGAAAGTAATAAAAATGACATGCATAGATCGCAAGATAAAGCTGAATCATCTATCGTAAAGATAACCGTCAACAATTCCAAGCATTCGTAACCAGGGCTAGACCGCGCAGGGCCCGCCCGTCTTAACGATGCCATAAAACGTGCTGCTAAATTGCAAGCAAGCGTGCGGACGACTAAAACGAAAATAAAAAAAGTGCGCGTTGGCATCGGTGTTGCTACGCGGCCCAAGGTCTCGTCGGCCATGGCCGTACCCCCACTACCGCGCATGTGCAACACAAGCTGCATCCACACACACGCGCGCATTATATATTCTACACGCGTACCATCTACGTTATCGACCATATGCAGCCGATTTAAAGTTCACAGGCGGTGAGGTAGTGTGCGTGACGAACACATGACGGCTGATTAACGATGGAGGATGATATAGACTGAGAAGTTTGTAGTTATGTAGCACTTCATTTGAACTAAATGTGGAAACTGCCGTACGGCGGCTCTATGTACGTACGATAGATAAACTTACATGTTTAAAGTTACGTTTAAGTGTGTGCGTCACCTTTGCAAAGGACATGCAACCGCCCCCGCCACACCGGGGTGGCTTGTGAATCAGGTGGAATTAATTCCACAAATACTAACTGTAGTCCATGGAAGTCCTTTATTGTTAGTGGGAGTAAAGTGGGAACTGTCTAGTTTTTCGGAATACAATCAAGTATAATGTCATTTACCGTAACTCCAACTATTTCTCTGAATAAAATTTTCTTGAAAGAAGAACAAACCGGTAAACAATACTTACGCATTGCATACTATAAACTAGGGATTTTGATACAAGTAGATTTGAGATTTTCTTTTATTTATAGTAATTAAAGGTGTATAAATTATTTATAGCAATTAATTAATTAACAATTATGTGATCAAATTACTCGTATTATTACTTATATGTATGAGACTGCGCTCCACGTGACGGATGGGCAATGAAATGGTTAACTGAAGGTTAAATTAATCAAACATTCCCGTTTGAAAATCCTACGATTCGGCTATCATAATTAAAATTACAATTACGATACTAATTATAAATTGTTATCTACCAGGAAAACTACGGGAACTTCCTTATTTAATACCTATAAAGCAATCACACCCAAAAAATCGAAATTACATAGTTAGGGTTCCGTAGCCAAATGGCAAAAAACGGAACCCTTATAGATTTGTCATGTCTGTCCGTCCGTCTGTCCGTCCGTATGTCACAGCCACTTTATTCCGTAACTATAAGAGCTATACTATGGAAACTTTGTAAGTAGATGTATTCGGTGAACCGCATTAAGATTTTCATACAAAAATAGAAAAAAAACAATAAATTTTTGGGGTTACTCAATATATTTTTTTTCATCAAACCCGAACGTGTGGTATCTATGGATAGGTCTTCAAAAATGATATTGAGGTTTCTAATATATATTTTTTCTAAACTGAATAGTTTGCGCGAGAGACGCTTCCAAAGTGGAAAAATGTGTGTCCCCCCCCCGTAACTTCTAAAATAAGGGAATGATAAATGTAAAAATAATATATGATGTACATTACCATGCAAACTTCCACCGAAAATTGGTTTGAACGAGATCTAATAATTAGTTTTTTTTTAATACGTTAGAAATCGTAAACCGCATTTTAAGTAAGAGGAGAATTATAACACAGTTAAAACCTTCAAACTACAGTGGAAACGCCTAAGTAAAACGTACATTACCCGATTCAGGCTCAATTTTAGAGTTCAGCAGTTAAACTAGGTACCCTTGTATTTTTGTCATCATTCTCTGTCTGCCACATTTTGTACATACGTACCTACTTAAATCGATTCCGCGCATACGGGCCACTGCAGCGTGACAAAAGTCGACATAGATTTCACCGAAAAAAACACTCAATCCTTTTTTTAGCTGAACCGTACCTAAACACTAATCTAATAGAAAATATTTGTGGACGTAAATGCTGAGATTAAATTCCTGGATTCGCAATAGTTACTACTAGTGCAATTCCAAAATGGCAACCCTCCAGACAGTAAAACCCAACGTTAATTAAACCATACGATACGCAGCTGCGATCGAAATACATAGAGCCATTTAGATAACTAATATGATTCTGTATATCATTGATTTCCGCACACAATGGCTAACTTTAAAAATGTTAATCGCTTCGTTTCTTTCAATAATTATTTAAAGGACGATGGGTAAAAATGTCCCCACCCACCAACCAACAGTGATGAAACATGTGCCAGTTTATAGATCTTGGCAATATAATGTATTTTTTCTATGGCGACGATCACCATATGTATGGGGTTTTCTTGAAAAATCATAATCTTATCGTATGGAACTATGGAATTTGTTTGAAAATGAACACGTATGTAGATGATTTGCCTTGCCTGGCCCTTTGTTTTCATTAAAAAAATCCCATTGATTTTGCTACGAAGATAAGTATTTTGTCTTTTATTGGGTCCTAATGAACATAATAGACCTGCAGCCCGTTACTGTTGGAGGGGGGGGACGGGGTCCATACAAAATTGCCCATCACCCTTTAACGGCGTTATCCAATTTGAATGCATTTAATCCGGTATATATGGTCATTAAAAAAAAAATAGAGTAGCAGAGACTACGTGACCTGCATGCATGCTGTTCCTTCGTATTCTAAAAGTACTAGCCCAATTTTGAAAAAGATCTTGAAAGGACCGTGTCAGGACAAGTACGTTCTTCCGGACTACCGCATCATGACAAGTACGTTCTTCCGGACTACCGCATAGACCAGACAGACCGGTCCTTAAGTACCGTAGGAGCGATTAAATCCAGAAAGACCTAAGAACCCGGTTTTGATGATTGGCGGAAGCTGTTTCAGAGCCAGGGAAAGTGGCGTAATCTGGTGCCAAAGGCAAAGACAAAGTAATAAATGGACATTTCTATTTTATCTAAAACGGAAGTTATATATTTTTGTTATGAATGGTGAGGTAGGAAGTAAGTAAGTAGTGTTATTGCTCAATATTTTTAATACACACGAGTATACGTATTTTACTATTGAACAATCTAAATTTGCACGTATGTTTTTATCCTTTCTTGTTTATATTTGTCACGAATAAATGATTTTCTTCTTCTTCTTCTTCTGTTCTATTATAAATTGTTTGTTTGTTACAAAATTAAATGAACTATGTAGTTTTACATTTTATTAATTAGTTAGTGTAGCCTACACACTAGTGTGATTATTAATCACGTCCTTTTTGAAACTCTTGCGTTTTGAAGAAAAATATCTGAGGTATGGCCCTGTTAAGTAAATTGTTCAATCCCTGAAAGTAACAAAATCAATTTATTGTTTCATGTCTGTGGAGTGGTAAATGGAAAATTGCGCAATGCTATGACGGAATTAAATAATTTCATGTAAATATTTTCGTTAAGAAAATGTGAGTTATAGCGAGTCAAAACTATATTACAATATAAATAGCAAAAAAAATATCCAATAATTAATATTCTCATTACAAATGATGTTAAGAGAGATCAAGTTAAATTGATTGATATTAATCCAGAAATAGAAAGTGAATCCTAGATTTTGGCAATGATTATGCAAATTATAACTATTTGTGATGTTTACCTGATGCTAATAACGAGGCCTAAATAACTTGTTCCTTGTGTATGACACCGACCACTGTGCAATGCAGAAATTAGTAAGTAAGTTAGTTATTATTTATCGTTACAGCGTCTATCCTAAAACTGCCGACTTTTCGGCGAAACGTGGTCCACAGTTTACAAATAATACTTATAGCAAAAAACCCTTTTGCAGATTCCTTCATTTATCACCGCACCCATATTTGGCCTTGGCTCTTAATTTCCAAGCCTCTTGCGTACTAAAGTCGTTAACTTTTTGGATACCACAGCGCCTTATTTGGAGCGCCACACGAAGTATCTCCGCATCTTCGCAAAGTGCTTGGAGTAACTCAATTCATTAAGGTTTTATGAAGGAAATTTATTTTGTAATATTCCGACGTTGAGTGCAGCTGATAGACGTCATTATAGATATTTACCTACGATGTCCGTATACGCAAGACATAGAGTTGGTAATGGCTTGTCTTTGTAAGCAAGTCCCATAGCTGTTCATTATCAGTATAATAAATAATGATAGTACACACGTGCGGTGACGTGGCCGGTTACATTAGCGGCATGCACACGTTTTGGCACGGCGCTTTGTTTATTTTTCGGTGCACTCTCTGAACATGTAGTGAAATAATGACAACATGCAATGTTTCGCAACACCTGACAGATTCTGACCTGAAAGTTAAACACTTAAAACACCACGCCACAATTTCAGCTCTTTTTATTTATGACTGTGCCTTTCAAAACCAGATTCAAGACATTCGTCATGGAATATTCGATAGTATTAAGAAAATAATGATAAATGTGGCTACAAGTACAATAAACAAAGATGTGCCTCGACTCCTGTCGTGCGCTATAGATTACTACAAGTTTAAATGATAAATCCAATTGAATTCATTTGTTGACTCTTTCTGCTGATTATAGATATCCGACAGAGAAAATGACGCACTCTCGTTAAGGTTTTATTCTATTCAATAAGAGAGATAATCAGAGCAACCAATTTCCGGTAGTCACCGTGGATACAAATCGTTCTGTTTACTCAACTAACTTGCGTAGGTGTATACCTTTGAGCTTCATTTTATGTAACAACATTTACCGGTTAAAGCAACCTTTCTTTTATTGTAAAAGACTGATCAGTTCGCGGACTCTCGGAGCCCACTCTTGCCCACAGGACAATGAAGCCCATCCCACTCTGTGATTGATAGATATAACAAGGGTTTCTCCTTCGACCAGGACGATTGTAACGTTAACAGGATCATGCAATTCAAGAATAATTTTGTAAAATTTTCGTATTATTATAAAATTCGAGTAGTTTGACGTTACTGTTAGAGGATCTAACTAAAGCAAAGCGATTACACATGGCACATTCTCAGTGAGTTTACCTACAGGGTCTAAAACGACAAAAGTAACTAATAATTCGGAGTATATTGGCAACATAATAATATCTGCCTTATACAGTATTGTTGCTATTTTAAGTGGTGTTTCCCACTTCAAATTATTACCACCAAAAGTCACTACGTCAATCTATTTTTTGACAAGTGTATACTAAGTAGACTGTTAAAAATTATGTACATTTATGCAGTTCAAGAGTATTTTTGCTTTTACTAAGTATTGAGTTAAAGACGTTTGATTTCAATAAATAAATGCTGCATTATTCAATATGATTTCAAGCAGCAAAGTTTGTGTAAGGAACAAAACTGTAAATGGTCACAAAACTCAGCTTCAGGTCGCATGTGAGTATGCATTACTTGACTTTTAAAACGAATCTCACCCTTTTTTATGAAGTAGTGCATTCACGGTTCAAAATTGAATTATCTTAACCTTCTTCTGTCGAAAATGTAGTCAGTTCTGGAAATAAGCAGTTTAAATTGAAGTCTTGTTTTTTTGACAGCCATTGGTGGTATCCTCAACAGCATATTATAAGTTTAAAAATTAGGAATAAGATTAAACAATATATAGATGACATCATTATGGTGTTGTGTACAAATAAAATACAATGTTAGTTCTGTTATTTGTGTTGGTGTCAGGCGTTGCCCGGGTGAATTTCTTCTTTCAAACAAACCTTGTCTTGACAATTAGGAACAAAACAAAAAATATGCCAAACCGGTTTATACGGCAATCGATTATTATTTATAAAGAAGATGAGTTTTTACAGGACTATTTTTATTCAAGAAACTCGAAAACTCATTCAAAATATAGGAAACTCATACATTGATTTAAAGTTGTAAACCGCGGTAAGGCCCGTTTATTATTAATTAATAAGACTTAGTGTTTTGTACCTATTGAATTTAAAACTACATCTCCGTGTAATAGCCAACGATGCTCATAATCCTTGTTGTCAAAATTTTGCTTTGATGCCAAAAAATAGCAATGGTCTAACGATGTTGATATTGGCTGATATGTATGTGATATCATTCGATTTTTTTGTAATTCTTGATAAAATTGCCTTCAGAAAACGAATGCATGGCTGATCCTCCATAATGGCTGCCATTGTTGTGGGTGCGAACGTCATATGACGCGACGAACGTCAGCTGACAGCGATGCGATTTTCTAATACCAATGTGATTGTCAATATACATTATTTTTGGCCAAGGTCGCGGTGAGAACGGCGGGCGTGTAAACACAGAGAACGGATGTCGATGTGAGAAAGACGAATAAATCTCAGCTTTATTTGTTCCTCGTGCAATTGTTGCACACCGATCCCGCCAGATTTAGATCGGAATCAGGGAAACATTATTAATTAGATCGACTTCGGCACGTTTGTTGTGAATTTCAATAGCGCGGTTTCAGCGTTTTCCTCGAATATAAAGTTTATTCGTTAGCGTGTTTCAATAGCCGTAATACAACACTCACGGTCGCTTTAGCGTCAATGAGAAACGCCATTGCCAAAAATATTAGAAGCTCGTTAATGAAAGGAAACTGTCGAGCAGCTTAAACAAAATGACCTCAAATCACCTGATCCAATAACGGCATCTATTCAAAATGGTCCTTCGGCATAATTTCAACGAAAACTATTTCGACTATCTTAATTTTCTCTCATTTATTTCTTTATAAACGCTTTAATAGGAATTTACCTCCAATTGTACATATACATGAAATTGTAAATTACCAATACTTCAAATTTCTTAATATTCAAATAAAAATGATCAAGGAAGAAAACCTATTTATCTCGTGAAAATACGGCCTATAGGCCTTCAGAATAACACTAGCTGATCTTTTGTAAGATATGAATGCATCTTTAGTTCCACGGGTGTTAAACAAATGAGGAATAATGTACTTGTTACCAACGAGACTTACGGTTTAAAATGTATGATAATGATCGCAGAGAAGACATGCATGTTTTTTATGTGTTTGGTTATTGTTATTCGGGCGGCGCGAACGCGGGTTCAAGGCAAACCCGCTATGTGGGAGGCCCATGTGTATTTTACTGTTCTCCGAGACTAGACTATAATGTTCTATTCTAGTCTCATTTACTAGTGATGTGTCTAATAACGACTCTAATGGTATCCAATAAGATAATTCAACCGGTAGTTACAGTTTCCGGCGCGCAGTTTTTACAGCACACCTTAGAAACCTATTTTGGGTCACTGGCTAATCAATTTGGAACAAGAATACTCCACAAGAGTCAATAAAGGATAAGTGACGGCACCTTTTTCTATAGTTGCAATTTGGAAACGGAACGGCGTCTTACTTATCTACGTATAAGTTTAATTTAATTGCTTTCTTTCTTCTCTGTAATGTTTCCATCCAATGTCTTCTTAATTCTCGCAAGATGTAGCTTTGGTAGAGGCGGCACACGAAAGCGTTGGTTGGGATCACCTGATTGCCTTGAACCGCGCGCTCGACATTTTTTGCGAGCCCGATACAACAGGATACAGAGTGGGCCCTTAGGAGTTGTTTTCTTGATGCCCTTGGCTTAGAAATTTGGGATGCCATCTAAAATACCTGCAGGTTGAAGCTTGAGCCTTGTAGCCTAACGCGCGTGTTGGGAAAGAACGGAAAAAATGTTTATGCGCAATTTTAGTGCAAGTGCCCGAGCGGCCTACTTACTGAATAAATTTCTTTTTTTATCTTTTTATCTTTTAAAAATGAATCGGTTGACAGAAGCACCTCATGAGCTAAATTGAGAATCGGCTTTTAACTGTACAAAAAATATAAAAAGAGGAAAAAAAAGTTATTTGATCATTACTGACAACATAACAACACATTTAGTTACCTATGGGTGACTTAAAATACTGACGGCACGACGACAGAAAATTAAGTGTACGTACGTACACATAATAAAGCAGACAATACAAAGCACAAGTTTTTTTACTATTCGTATTTTCCGAGTATGTGATCAAATGCCGACTGTGAATTGAATCTCGATGAGATGTTTACTCTTCCCTCAGAAAGGAGATTCTATTATTACTCCGCTTGAAGCAAACGTGCTCCTTCAAGTATGCGGCATTGCTTGTAGTTATAGATTTTAATTTGCTATTTGTTTCCTATCTATTAGCGTGATAAGACCGAAGCCTTGAGCTGAGTCACACAGAGGACGGACACATACATAATAATATTGACTGTCTAATGTCTCAAACAAATATGGCTGCTTCACGTATCTAACACATGATTGCTGGATGGTTTTCCTTGAGAATATCTATAAGATTAAATGGAAATTCAATCTAAGCTGAAAGGCGAAGGTCAGACTCACCGTAATTACTGAGCTAAAATTGTAAATCGATCGAGCACAATGAAGTGAGCTCAGTCGTTTTATGTATTCTAATTTATATGAGGTAGGGTACTTACCGAGACGGATGTTTGATATATTATGAGGAAATCGTTGCATAACAGGCGGCGTGGCGGCGTCCCGAGCGTCGCGGCGGCAACGCACATACTGTTCTCCGCGGACTCCCGACACGTCGCGGGACATGCACAACAACCTGCACACTGCAGTCCGAGTCACGTCGGGTCACCTGAAAAAACCAGAAGCGATCAAATCCAGCCCGAGAACCAAAGTTCGGACGATGATGATGGAACGGAACTCCGTCAAGTGACGGTGCGTTACTTTTGCTAGTCAGGTGACCCATTGGAACGTGCGGAAAATGGCGAATGCGGCGTATGGCGCGATCGTCAGCGAAGCACTGACGGCTCGGCGGTCGGCTGCCGCCGGCCGCTCCTGCATTGCGGCGCGCAGCCGCACTCGCGCGCGCATGACCTTGGCATTGAACTTGGCAATGGGCCGGAGCGGGGGCCGGGGCCGGCCGGGCGCGATGCACCGGCCCGGCAGCTGCACCGCCCCTCCCGCCGACCTTCCGTCATCAAGCGCCCAACCCGAACCTGATCCCTTCGAATTTAGAGCCCTCCGCGCGTCACCCAATGGAAATACATCTATGCTAGCTAGCGCCCTTGTGTAAATGCGGATTACCTCATCTCGTGTAATGATTTATGGATTGCGTAATATTGACATATGCTTGCATTTAAATACCAAATTGTTTTGTAATCAGATGAAGATTTTCGGCTTGTTCGCGTGGCATTCTGATGTAACGAGGAAGCACAAAAACTAGTCGCTGATTCTGTGTCGGCCATATTTGGTCGATTCGCTCTCAGCTAACTTTAATGAATGTAGTATTAGAGTGAAGAGTTTTGAGGAAGGCTTTGAGTATTGAAATTGGCGTAATCAAATTCAGAGCATCATCGTAACAAAATAAAATATAAATAAAGTGGCGCGTGCGCGTGGCTTTTAAGAGTAGTTCTAATTCAGGGTAGTTTTAAAACGTTAACATTGCAATTTTTTTCTAAACGGGCTTGCTTTCGCATCTCGGCGTCTAGCGCCTATTTGGATATCCTATTGATAATATCCTACCTTTTAAAAAGAAAAATTGTTTACTTTTATAAGCACATGTTATTTTGTTCAACGAAATCACGAAGTAAAGGAACGAAGCTGGGAAATCAATTCCACTCTCTCCCAATATTGATTATTTTCTAACAAAAGTAGTAGTTTGGTATATACATTAGGAGCAGAAGATTCGACAACCCTACACGTGTCAGGGAGAGCGAGGGATGGCGGGGGTGGGAGTGCGGGGTGCGGGGGATTATGTGCGACGCGCGGAGATCGATGGGCCCCGCGCACGCGTCGCCCCCGGCCCGCGTCGCCGCGCCAACTGATCCCGGAGGCGATTCCCAGAAACCTCGCTTCACCCTATCTATATCTATGTACCTATATAGGGAGTATTTATTCATACTCCAGCTCGTTGCCAGGCAAATACTGAGCAAATTTTGTAATCATGTGTAGCATTAACTGTGAATTTTCTTGCTTCAGCTACTTCGTGCCTACGTGTGAGTGAGCATGTACAAATACGTTATAGGTACCTACTGTGTGGTAAAGAGTCAACTTTGTTCTGAATAAATTATGTGTTGGCTTCACTACTACAGTCAAAGACCGTAACCCTCAAGTATTTTACCGAAAGGTACCTACAGTGTTGTCCAAATAAGTGATCTTTGAATTTTAACACTTGTCATGAAATAAAAATGTTTCTAAACTAGGTCGGTCTCAAGGTACCTAGGTTTTAATTGATCGACTCATTCATCATCATTCAACCATCATCATTTTTTGTCATTTTTTAACCTAGGTAATTGTTACGTGCTACAGGAATTCAACCTTAGGATGACGACCGTATATATGTTCAACTATCCAGGACTAGTAAAACAGGTAAAGAATATTAAAATATTAAATCAACTGTTAAAGCTGTAATATCATTTACCTATGTAGGTAATGAAGCAGAAATTGTTAGGAATGTTCCTCATTTATAGCTACGTCGGCGGATATCAAAGGTCAAAGGTCTGCTTCGGCTCAATTGGATTTGTAAGCTCAAGGCAAATCCTGAGTGTCGGCATAAGTCGCAGAATTTCATATACTCGTACTTAATTCTGCTTTGTTCAAAAACCAGCGAAAATCCCTTAATACCGACACAATTTTTCTTGCAATCTTTAACTGGATGGTGTGTAAGAATTTGGGGAGAATTCGTTCTTTTTAGGTATCGACCTATCTCAGTCGTTTTAATCTACGTTAATTTTATTCATGCCGGTTTGTATCGGTACCACTGTATGGTACGATTGAATTTTCATGAATGTATTCCCTATAGTGCGGTCGATTTTTCGATCAGGAAGTGACGATGATGGATGGATGTTTAGTTTTTAACAGAAAAAGTCTTTAAGTATCAAACAAACTTAAACATATTTAGATACTTTACAAGTAAGTACATATTTTCAGTGTCAAACTTGAGTAACTTTTGCATAGCATAGCCATTTATCGTGAAGGCCTGGTTATTTTACTGTGATTACTATTACAAAATATATATTTATCAGGGTTAGAGGACTTCTCGTAAGTACTGTAGATAGAGTATTAAATAGAATATAGAAGGGTTGTCATGAGCATTAGGTTTAAATGAATGTAGAGGAAGTGAAAGTTGTGTGTTTAGACCGGTGCACCTGGCGTTCCATAGTCTCCACCTAACCAATTGGGAGACAATCGTGAAAAATCGGTTTACCCTTGTTTCATTGAGACTCATAGAACGTATCACATAACAGAATTTTCGTTGTATAGAAAGCTATTTTCTGCTGAACCCGTGTTGATTTCAGGTTATCTTGTGATGGTTACAAGTCTAACCTAACCTAACCTACGGGAATCATATTGGAGTCAACCTGAAATGGACACAGGTTCATCAGGAAATAGCTCTCTTTGAAACGAAAATTCTGCGATGTGGTAAGTTCTATGAAATTAGTGTCGGTGAAACAAGCGGACACCATTAAAATCATCTGCAATATTGAAATTAAATGGTCCAGATAATATGGTGGGTTGGTGATACTACATCTAGATTATGTGGTTGCTAGCAGAAGAACGCTACAGATATATAGCAGTAAATAAACTTTGCGGATTGATATAAACTTGAATGTCGCATGTTCATGGTTCAGTTAACAAACATCTTACATAGATGTGTCTAACCGACCTAGCTGCGCAGTGACGTGCACTGGAGAAGATGTAGGTCACACTTGCCTATTCCTACTGATATTAGTGCCAAAGTGTATTTGTTCGTTTGTCCTTCTTTCATGCTACACTGGGACAACGACTCGACGTGATTTTTTCAGGGAAAAAACCACGTTGCTGGAAAGTTTAGTTTATTTTAGAGTGTGACAACACTTCACTTCATAAAAATGTCTTAACTCAATGTTTATGTATGTCACACCCAGGAAAGAAGCGAAATATATGAAAGTAGTGAATTGTGGGACTCCAAGTGTGTACTACCTTATTTTATGAAATGAGTTACTTATTCGAACTTGTTGTAACTCCATGTCCTGCCCAAACATAGGAGATCCAGAGTTATATTACCGGGCATTAATCCCAAAAAAAAATAGTTCAACCCCCCTCAGATAAAATACTTCTACGCCTACGCAGACAGAGTTGCGGGCAGCAAAAGAGAGTATCTTCATGGCACTTGCATCCTTTTAAATTGATTTTTAAACCTATTTTGTAAATAAAACAGAACAACAAAGTTAACAACTGTAGAAATGTGACATAATTAATCGAACTAACATTTAAGCTAACGCACGAAACTTAAATACGTCATCCCTTTACACGTATTTTCTACTGTAACTAACACTTGCAGAATGCAACGGGTGTAGCCCGCTAACGAACGAAAACACGAATCCTTACTTATCTTACTTTAAAAAATGACACGCGGTTGCAACTGAACACCTTACAAAACCAGAATAACGAGTAACTATTACGCCAACTCTTAAGTCACATTCAAATACAAAACAGCTGTAGGTCTGTACCATGGTGTTTCGCCGCAAATGTCAAATGGTGTGGTGTTTGTTTATAATCGCTTCACATTGTCTCTCTGTTTTGCGGCTATAGAGAGAGCTAGACGGGGATACAGTTTCCGAGGCTTCCAATGACGTGGGACGAGGCTGCGTGGCCTTGAGTCCTGTGGCAATCGATAGGCGCGCACAGCTCAGCTGGGCTGCCGAGTGTTGCGTAGTTACGGCGGGAATGGAATGGCGCGGCGCCTGGTTTGTTATGGACATTTACATTTCGTGTAACCACAGGGATCATTTGAACAAAATGTTTGTAAATAGTGATGGAGATCAAATATAACAATTTACATTCAAGTTAATGAAAAAAAAATGATTTGGCCAAGTGAGCAAAGAGCGCCACGTAGTTGTCAATGTTGTAATTTTAACTCCTGCGGGCATTGTGGTCGTGTTCTGACGAGTAAGCTAGTGTTAGAGTGATGATAAGGCCTACCGTACGCAGACGTGATAGGGAGAGGCAAACCAACGCTAACCTGAACCGAAACGTAAATACTTACGTAGGCAGGAACTTACTGAATGCGGTCCTAAATCTACACGATTTGCTTTCCCGTACTTGAAATTCGGTATTAGGTATATAACCGGTTACATATCGGATTATAGATCATATGAAATCTGTCTAAGAAAAAAACCATGCCATAAATACCCGACTGAATTTTTAGTTATTGTCGGCTACATAATGTAAAAAAGACGAGAGCCGAGGGATCTCATTACTTTAAAATCTCACTTATTACCTACTTTGAAATAGACATAACCCTCCTGTCGCAGTAAAAACTGAGGAAGTCTATTAAAATTAATCCAACTTGTACGTATGATCTGGTTGTACAAAATTGTCTTCCTCGCTGGGCAGGTTTTTTCTGAATCAGGTCGTTGTACAGAGACTAAACGAAACAGAGCGAAGTATAAAAAGTGGTTACGTACACAAAAACTGGATTCATTGGATGCTAATTGACGCACGCTATTGACAAACTGTGTAAATGATAAATATTAATAACTAGATGACCTACGTTCTCAAGCGACACAAAAATATGAAGAAGAAAATTACAGTGGGTAGGTATCGGGGTATGTTCTGAATATCATAACAGAAATTGGCAGCGAGCCTAGTAAATATAATTTGACAATATAACGAGGATTAATTATTGTGCCTCAGTGTTATTTTCACTAGCCAGCGTCGAATATGAAGTAAGTAAAATAAATGAATAAGGACGACTTTTCTTTATAAGTATCTTTCTAACAGAGAACGAAGCGGTAGGAAATGTTTAATTTTATTCCTTGTCACGATGATTTAACGTTGCTAGAACTTGTTTTAAAATAAGGCCTGTAAATTACTGTTCAAGGCTGATATTAGGTATTTTATCTCGGACAAAGTCACCTGAAATATCATCAGATGGTCTTGGGATCTATAACTTACGTATGTAGTATATGTGGCCTCACATTAATTATAAGTTTCATTTATTTAGACATCTACATAAAATATATAAAAGGCAAACCTGACATATATATCACTGCACAGCCGAAACGACTGTACCTAGAAACCTAATATTTGGTGCAGGGATTCCTTTCATGATGTAAGTGAGCACTAAGAAATTATTTTTGGAAATTCACCCACTAAGGGGTTAAAATAGGGGGAGTAGCGGGAAAGTAATTCTACGCGTACGAAGTCGCGGGCGTCCTCTAGTTGTTATATAAAAGTAATTATTTAGTTCGCCTTTGTGTATTTCCATTTTTTTATAATTTTATAATTTTATTCATTTTGTATATGAAGTAAAGTTTTTTCATACAAACAAAAATAAGTGTACCTATTTTCTTTGTTATATTAGTACTGACCTGCCTACTCAATAGTTTGACGGTAAAAAAATAGTCAAAATAACGTTTGCATATTCTATAGGCTTCATACTTTCGATTGGTATGTAATTTGTCTAATAAACAAGCAATTGCATTTCTTTTTAAACGAAGTTAATTTTTATTTTTCAATTAATTATACACTGGACTAAAATTTTTCAGCCTACCTATTTGCCTACATATTATTTAGCGTATTAAATTTGATATAAAATACTTTTCATCGAATAAACAGCCCGGTGCAAATCGTTTCCTATTCGGATGCTAGACCGGTGCTAAGGGCAGCAGAGTTAAAAACAACAACAATTCTTGAACAGGTTCCTTCTCATGTGCTCCATAAGAAAATTTTCAGCTCAAGCAGAAAAACGAATTAGGTAAAAATATTGACCTAGAAATATACGTGCGATTAAGTGACATAAAAGCTTGTAAAAATTTATGAAACTACGTAAACTGTGACGTGTTTCTCTGAATAGTCACGTAGTCGTGGTGGAACATGACGTCAGCCGGTGTTGCGTCAAGCTCATCGCCTACCTACTTGTCAATATTTTATAACCTTTCCTTCTTCCTACTTTCAGAAAGTATTTTTGTCGCGGTCCTACTTGAATAGTCTCAGTTCATTTCTCTCACTACTTTGTCTGTCGTCTGACTGTCGTTTTAAGTATTTTCCTATTGTCATCATCATCATCATCATCAGCCCGGGGGCGTCCACTGCTGGACAAAGGCCTCCCCCAAAGAGCGCCACAAGTCACGGTCTTGAGCCGCTTGCATCCAGCGGCTCCCCGCGATCCTAACCAGGTCGTCAGACCACCGGGTGGGAGGCCGTCCAACACCTTTCCTGTTGTATTGATATTTATTTGTAAGTATCTGTTTATTCATGCAAGTCATATACATAAAGTCGCCGTCAGTAGAACTTGCAAAAGATTTAAACAAAACCAAACGAACCAATAGGCTAGTGTAGTGTCCTAAAAAAATCGAATTAGTCCGTCATTTACATTACCAACAAATATTGTGAACGTATTTTTTCTTTTATCAATTGAACAAAAAATTACGAAAATAAAGTGCGTTGAAGTTTCGCGTTACGTCACGCCGTGGCACACTTTATACCACGTTGTGACGTCACGAGCGCCCACTCCGGAACTTTGATGCGCGTTATATTTATCAATTTTGATTGATTTGATATAGCCAAAAATTAGTTTTAATTATTTTTTGATAATTTTACTGACGGACTAATTATAATTTTTTTTTTTTTTAGGGCACACCCCTATTCACTATAATTACTAAAGGTCAAGTGGTGTTTGCAATGATTTATACACTAGATCATTATTTTCATATTAAGTTTAAGATTAAATAGCTATTAATTATACGTTATTTTTAATAAATACTACGCTTAGTGAATATTTGAGATTATGTGTAGGAACAGTAAGCAGTAGTAATTTGCCGGTGACTTCTATTGCCGGTGACTTTATATCTTTTATTTGGTATTATGTTCCGTACCAAAATGGTAAAAAAGGGAACCCTTATGGTGACTTTGGTGTCTGTCTGTCCGTAGGTATGTCGCAGCAGTTTTTCTCAAAAAATATAGAAGTTAACAACTTGAAATTTGATATAGTTCCTAGCTTGCTTGTCCATGCTTGCTTTACTAAGAAAGATTATGAAATTATTCTTCTAAATATTTGAAAAGGGGGTCTAGAGTGGGGGTTAAAATGAAAGTGATTTGATTATAGCCAATGGGGTGTCATATGAAAGGGCTCAGTCTGCACATTTCAAAACTATTTTTTATATATTTTCGACGCGACGTAATGTTTGATTTATATCCAAAAAAATCAAAAAATGACTGTCCCCCTTGTCACCGAAGTTTATAGACCAAAAAAACTGAAGAAAATCCTGTTTTAAAGATAATTGACAAACTTTACAGTTTTGGAAAAAATATCAAGAAACTTAAATCTGTATTAAAATGTAGGCTAGTCAAAATGGACATAATAAGGTCCATAGGTGCAATAGCATGGATGATGAAGTTCATAGCAAAATGAGTGCTTTCTTTAGCGTTTTCTAACCATATTATCTTAAATACAGAACCCTCCGTGCGCGAGTCCGACTCGCACTTGAGCGGTATTTTAATTGTACTTACTGTTTCTCTGGTTTTGTTTACAATAAAGTATTAGGTATATAAACAGTCAACTAAAGGCTTATGTTACATTTTGTTACATCATTTGCCATTTGCTCATGACATCGTGGTTTCTTTTTATAACCTTGGATGTTTATGCGGTGTAGCTCTTAAAAAAGTTGAGTTAAAGTTAAACTAAACGTAATTATTCACCCCTTTTAATAATTCTCAATGTTTTAAAAATAAATAATCGAGATGATGTTTTCATTATGTGGAAGTCCAAAGTCACATGTTCGGAAAGTAATGTCAGTTTTTCGTAACTCAAGAGTGGAAAGAAAATGACATTCTAGGGAGAAAAAATATTTTAATAAAGCAACTGGTCAAACACTGACTTGTGACAAGACCATGGATGAACTGCATACAGCCATTATGTTACAAATTAAAATGAAACTCATATTTCTGTATCACATTAATAAAGACCAAGTATACTCGTGACACTAACATCTAACATTTTTTGTTCACTTTCCTCTCAGTTGAAATGAAAGGGAGAGTGTTTAACTCGGGTGAAAGTCAATTCCACCCTCTAACTACAGACGCATTTTATTTAAATGTCAGTACCCGGAAGACCGAGCGTCGCTCGGGTTGAAAACGTGATTTCCCGAAAAATCAGAGAGACAACTTGACAGATCGATTTTTCGCCCCCTATATTTCAAATTACATTGAAATCGTTGGAACCGTTTCCGAGATTCAGATTATATATATTAATAAAAGTATTGCTAGGTGAAGGTATTCGATTAGATAGATAGATAGATATATATAAATCTAGTTTTTCCATGGAGTAGTTCTTATTTTTCCCCTATTTCAAAGAGCTTGAAAGAAACTTCAACGAAACAGTTTTTACGGTATTGGAGTATTGCCAACCAATGGCTTAAGTTCTTCTTATATCATTGTATCAAAACGTGGTAAATCTGTGTTCAATCACTCTTCCTATATAACATGTATAGCTGGTCTATTGCCACACAGGCCTCAAAGCCGTGGTATGTAAATAACATAAACAAGGTGTAAAAGGGCAAAAGCCAAAAGGTAACTTCAGTCACCGTTCAGTGTTTGCACAATAACGTTGCTAAATTAAAGACTGAATGAGACGATGATGCGCTTAAGAGGGGAACAGAGGCCGAGCTCTTAAAACCTGCCATGTTCTTCCAATGAAAAGGATAGGGCTACAGGAGCCATATATCTCCGTCCCTTTAACTGCCTGGAACTTGAAAACTTACGATCAGTGGGCGTGGATATGGACGTGTTTATCGATGTGGATAAACGTGGACAAAACGTCTTGTCACTTTCTGACCAGTATGTAAGTGCGACGGTGACGGATGCTTTATCCACCGCGATAAAGATGTTCATAATGCGAGCTTAGATATGCGCCAACTTAAGGCACGAATACAAAACGCGGACATGATGTAGCAAAATGTTTTTGCGTCTAAAATTATATCGATGTATGATAAAGCAACGCGTCTTATAACAGATATAAATATGTATGTCGATACATCTTTTTTTCGATTTGAAATCCGTAGAACGTGTCAACGTGCCCAGAGTTAGCACACGTCTGGTTATGATCGATCAAACATCAAATAGAAGTAAAATTATATCCTTCTCTTCTCCTTCTTCTTCTGCAGCATTTTATTTACATGCCCACTGTTGGGTATATGCCTCTCCAATCCTCTTCCAGGGGGCCAGCATTCTCTCTAATATCATCTAATACCATCGAGCCGGTGGTCTGCCAAAACTTCTCCTTCTACCCAGGGCCTCCAGACTGCAACGCACTTACTCCATCTCTTGTCATCCCTACGAAATAGATGATCTGCCCATGTCCATTAAAGCCTGGCGGCACGGTGCCCCACGTCAGTGACTTTACCAATGTCAGTGACAATTATACCTACTTATATTTCAGTCGTTACAATATATATTTTTGCAGACTTATACTCGTATATCCGATAGCAATGTGGGTGTCTGTGTGTACCAGCAGCAACCATGTCACTAATTTTGGGCAAATGCACCACAGCACCACGCTGTTCTGTCACGTCGGAGTCAGTTTCAAGTTTTATATTATTAGGTATATGTATGTTAGTATGTGAGGTATTTATAAATATGGGCCGTGTTGCCTGAATTAAACGCTTTCTTTACTATTCTTTAGAAAAAGGCCAGTTCTGTCCAGCCGTTCTCAAGTGATGCAATTGCTTACCAAGGAGCACAATTGCACTTTTATTTATATGTAAAGATAGATAGATAGCAGATTACCGGTCTTATTATCGTAGTGACGTCTCATGATGATGCAACGCACACGTTCCTTAGGTCACCCAGCTCGTAGGAATCAAGTTAGATCTAGTAACTAACAATAAGTGCATTGTTATCTCATGTTTACACGTACTCATGAGAATGCTCTTAGATAATGCTGTGTTTATTCTACCCACTGTTAACATAATGAGGGATTTTGCTAGGTTAGAAAGTTAACAGCGATGGAAACGGGTCACTTTGTATTGAATTACCATAGAAAGTGACCCCTGTTCATGCCTCCTGAGTGTATACGTTAATAGAAAAAGGTTTATAGTTCTAGAGGATATTCCACGGTTATTTTGTCGTCTGAGTATAATTTTAACTTATATTTTATATCCGTTATGAAGTAGTTTTATGGACGTGTCGGGCAGATACATCTATAGTAAAAATATTTTCATTCAAAACTCATAAAAAGTGGACTACGATTCAAAAAAACTCTTAAAACATGACAAAGGCGCACTTGGCGTAATACTGTTTTAACACCAAGTTGTTGTAATGAGGATACGCGATAGTGCTGAGAAAGAACAGTTCCGTTTTTGGTTTCAAAGTTAAAAAAGACCCCTAAAAACGGACTGTACTTGACTTAATGATCCGGTAATTTTGGTTTTGGTAATAGTGGTTCGATGATAAAATGGTGCAGTAGGAACTACTTAAGCTGAACCATTCTTCTCAGAACTTCCCATGAAATAGTCTATGCATATATGTATGGAACAAGCAGTAAGCTTAAAGATCCTTTGCAGCTCTAAACACTCCCAGTTTTCCACAAAATTGGGATCGTCGAAAATACGAATAAATACCTCAATTCGAGTCGAAAAAAGGCAATTGAAGGCTTGAACGTTTTTAAAAGGTATTCTGAAAAAATCCAAAGTTTTATTTGAAAAGCATACTATTTCGTTATTATTGTGACTTACTGACCAAAAATTGAATATTACCAGTGTTTGCTACGCCTTTGGACTAGTGGTCGGAATGACGTCATTTTGTTCGTACCCGCTTTACGCTTACGTAGCACGTACACTGTGACGTTTGGAATTAGAATGACTATGTGGCGTTCAGCTCTGTAGCTATTAGCTTATTTCAAAGAAATGAAAAAAAAACATGGTTTTGAGACCGGTTTAAAAAACACCGTTCAAAGATGTGAGCTGTAGTCCACTTGTAACCTCATCTGCGTCTTATAAAGTACCACTTTGAATTCAAAGTCAAAGTTCAATAAATATAATTTCGCCAACTGTTGTGATGTCACTGAAGGAAAAGTTGGCCAAAACATAATTCACTATGTGCTACACCTGTTTTCTCAGCACCAACTATGCGTGCTATCGACATGAAATTTGGCACACGGGGAGAACTTGCTTGCCCAAAATCTATACAAAAGTATAAAAATATAAAAATAACTTGTTCATCAACTAAAACAGAAGTCAAAACTCAAATGTGCAGCAACAGGTCCAGGGAGTACATAAGTAACATAATGTCTCAATAAACCATATTAACCACTATTTTACCTAAAATGTACCGATTTTTAAAAAAGTGATGAAAAAAAAACGTCTGTTTGACAAGGGCAAATATCAATAATTTCAGAACCCTGGTTTGCGAGTCCGGCTGTGATTTGACCTTAGTATTTCCCCTACAAAAAAACAAAAAAAAAACCTGTTTATAATATTTTAGTAAAAAAGGGACAACTTTCTTGAGGAGCATAAAAGGCATGTACAGATACAACACGAGAATGTTAAGCTACTTGCTACTCTCCCTAATTTAGCCGAGTAATACCTACATAATGGGCTATAATAGTGACTAAACCCGATTTTGCATTACACGGCCAACCAGTGGCAATTGGGTAAGTAAACTTTTTTGAAGAGGTGTTTTTAGTCTTTGGTCTATAAAACCAGAATCCACATTCTTGTTTTTTTACACAGAATTATTTATTTTTTACTTCTTAATATCTGCTAAAAAAACGTTTACGACTGGCATGAAAGTTCTCTCAGTTTTTTGGAAAAATGCAAGGAAACAATTGGGAATTAACAGGAGGTGAGCAAACGAAAGCGAAACCGTTTTTCGTTGGACAAGTTTGACAACAAAGAAAGAGCTGTCAATTCTGTCATATTGTTTTTTTTAAATTACTATTTAGGGCCAGTTTACAGTTTAGAGTAAAGTAACGCTTATAGTAAAGTTAAGCCCAGATAACTGAGAGAACTGTCATAACAGGCATATTTTTTATCTTTAGAAGTACCTAAAGTAAGAATTAACAAATTAATAACTATAGATTTTTGATCTATAGACCAAGGACAATAAAAAATATATAATATCCCTTCAGAAAACTTTACTTACCCGATTGGCTCAACAACCTGTATTGTAACTGTACATTTAGGTTGACACTTTTGTACCGTGTCACTTTAACGCTTTCGACAGATAAGCGCAGGAGTTCGAACATAACTTTAAAGTGACAAAAAACAACAGTTAAGGCCGACCCTACAAAACATGGTATAAAAACAATAATTTACAACATGGACAATCCGAACATAGTCCCAGTCCCAGGTAACATCTAGCAGCCCCTAATAAACAAATTCGACTAGTGGGAGGGCGGTCGATAGCGACGACTCCCCACCCACACCCCAACCGCTCCTGACCTACATAGGGGGTGGCACGCACACACACACACACACATACACACACACACACACACACCCTCGGTATTGTGTCAATCGATGTATCGTGTTGCGAGAGATAAAATGTTACTTTTAATATGGAACGTGATATTTGTATTAAGTACTGGGTACCTAGCAATAAACAAATTGGCGTGGTATGTCCATTGAATGAGCAGATTTATTTTAGATGACCTTTGTTTACATTTGACTTGCGTATATTCTATTCGTTTTCTAATCTTTAATCTATTACCGCTTAATAATCTGAGTTTGAGTTTAAGTCGTTGATTATTTGTATTCGCAATATTTTTAGGGTTCCGTACCTCAAAAGGAAAAAACTGAACCCTTACAGGATCACTTTGTTGTACGTCAGTCCGTCCGTCTGTCTGGCAAGACCCTTAATCGCGGGAAGGCGTGGAGATATCGAGTTGAATTGAAATTAAAACCATATTCTCAGGTCTACAGTCTCGCTGAGAAAGAAATCAGCTGTGAAAAAAATCATACTTCTCTAAGTTAGCCTAAATAAAAGTTACTCTCATGGGATTCAAAATTTATTTACAGAGTATTTTTCGTTGACCTAGAACTTTGGAATAAGCAAGTAGGTATAGGGGAAAATGTAAAACAATACATTTTTATGCAAGGAACGGCGGCCCAAATGTTGACTTGACAAATCATATTGTGTCGTGTGTGTATCGTATGAAAGGGCTTAATTTTTACGATGTATAGGAATTTGTACGGAACGGTGGGCGAGTCCGACTCGCACACGTCCGATTTTTTGTTTATGTTGACATGATGGTTTTCTAAGTTTGCCGCTCAAGAGATACCGTGTCAAAGAAAAAAAACTAGGCCAAATTATAGCTGTGTACCTACTACCTAGTACCAAAAGTATTTGAGTTAAACCGCGGGAAAACGGACAAACGGAAATGGAGAAACTATAGATAAGGGTTCCTTGTTGACTATGGACTATGACTTATTCTGTGACTATGACGGGTCACGGAAACCTATACAGGAACGAGTTAATCGTCTCACATCTATCTCTCAGCTAGGGTAAATCATTTAAAGCGATGAACTAATTAATTTCAATAAAAGTAAACCTCCTTCCTTTGTTAAACATGTCAATGACTAATTAAATACGGTCACATGCATGTCGGGCTCACGTATGTATTATCAGCGTAGT
Organism: Acleris sparsana; assembly: GCA_923062465.1. Classification (NCBI taxonomy): domain Eukaryota; kingdom Metazoa; phylum Arthropoda; class Insecta; order Lepidoptera; family Tortricidae; genus Acleris; species Acleris sparsana. Next base: position 8,082,689 of record OV281303.1, read on the forward strand.
GTATTTATTATCATGATTTATAAACTAGTGGATACATTTACCATATCGTGTTGTGGTTCCAGCCATTTTATACCAGAATATTTGTTAAATATGGCAGTTTAAATATAAAGGTTGGTATTAAATAAAGACGGTCAACAGAACTAAGTCCAGACAATGGTTTTGGTTAAAATATTTTAAGTTTCTAGAGTTTATCCTTAATTAATATAAATTTATAGCAACTGAATTGACGAAACATGGCTAAAAACTGTTTTCCGAATGACAATTTAAATAAAAATAAAATTTATTTAACTATTATTGCACAAAAAAAAAGTATAAGCGGCCTTTATGCTTTATGTCATTTTTTACCAGTCGGCCAAATAATCAGAAATTAACAAAAGTAAAATTAAGTTAAAATGTTGCTTGACATGTAGATACGAGTAGGTCGCGTTGATACTAAAACATCGACATTTCCTCACCAGTACAGTCGACGTCAAAATTCAGCGATCAAAATCAAAGTCAGCTTTTCAGATTCAGATGTAACAGATTATACCAAAGTGTATATACCAACTCAATATTTAATTAGTCAAAAAAAGATCATGAACGATGTCATAACTCTCTTATTTATTTATTAGAGTGCATACACGAGAAAACCTAGACACAACTCCTAGGATGGACGCCCCGCGCAGGCACATGACCCGCGGCACGCTCGCCGGAAAGCTGCCGCTCGTTCCACACAAACTGGCGAAATCCCGGAAGCTTATCCACGTCATGGGTCCTAAGGTGCACAACCACCTCCCGGGGAATATTACCGCTACGCAAAGCGCACCACTATTTAAACGTAGGCTCAAAAATTGGCTTGTCGAGCAGGCGTTCTACGACCATAATGAAATGTTTACGTAAACAATTTAATATATTTTATTTATTAGCAATTGTAAACTGACATGTAATGTATATATTACCAATAAACAATTTGAATTTTGAATTTGAATTTGTATTTATTTTTTCTTTGCCCCGCGGCGACTTGAACCGCTACTACCGCGGGAATATGGCGTTTCCACAATTAAGTGATTCCACCAGTGTCAAGAATGTATAAGTATAAATCAATATAGCAATAAAACACAATCCAATCTTCTCTAGGAAGATTGGTGGCAACGTTGTACGGTGATATGTCGGACAGAGGCCCAGATAATTTTAACCTCTGTGCCACTGCGACTCCACTTGAAACGAGAAGTAAGATGCCAGGATACATGAAATAAGTCCAAGTCTTGTATCACTGTACAACACAAAGGCATTAAATTACAAATCACTAAAAAAAGAACTTTGAACACCTAAATACACAAAAATAAAAACTAAAACAAATTACACATCCGCCATCTTTTGACGTTGCTAATGGCCTCCACCTGTCTCTTTACGAGAAATTTCAATACACAATGATGACATGATAGTTTTACCTAAGTGTCAAGTGTCAAACAATAGAAAGTCCGAATTTCAAAATCTCCAAATGAAAACTAGGGTAATCACGGCAGTCAAAAAGCATTTAAGTATAATGTTGCAAATGAAACAAAACGAAGTACGTAATAGGACCTTATTTCAACCCTTGACGGAGAAGAAAGTAAGTAGTTACCTGTAGTTGTTTCGCGTGTTTGTCTAACGACTACAACCGACATGAACCGAACGTCTGACTTGAATTCCGAGACGGTCTTGAGAGGTCATAAAGTCCCAAAAATTCATATGATCACTTATATAATTATGATAGTTTGGTAGTATTACTGACTATTGCTATTTTATAGAATCAGTTTAATTTGTAACACTTAGTATGGACTTCAACTGTTTGAATGGCATGTCACTTACTTATGATTATGACGCATTACGAGTTAATTAACCTATGCTAAACTACAATAATCAGAGACATTTTATTGTTTTATTTTTTTATTTAAAAATAATAATTATCTTCATTATTTGAGTAATCAGAATAAAACAGATTTCGAACCGTTTTGGCATGAATCAGTTATCGGGGAAAACGGTGCAAAACTTTAACAAAACTTGTAAAGCTGACATAAAGAACAAATTGCAACCAAGAAAAACAACAATATTATTAAAAAATAAGAATAATATTGGCAGATTAGTGGTCAATTTAACTCCCTATCAGAGTCTCTGATTTGGTATAAGGATTATTAATAGTTTCATGGCTGTAATGTAAGTTTTGTTAAAGTTTTGCATCGTTTTCCCCAATCACTGGTTATGATATTATGACGATGACGTTGCACCTATATGTCTGAACTTACTTAATGGGTACGTTAAGAATCTTAATTTATTGTATATATTTATTCCATCTTAGTCCTCAGGGTTGGCAACGCATTTGAAGTCTTAGGATTGCAGTTTTCATATTGCAGTCTTGAGATTTCCAATGTCTCAGATCCCATTTACCATCAGGTGGCCTGAGTGCTCGGTAGCTAAATACTATTTCGAGACCCTATTTCATCAGTATCTTTTGCTGTTGACTGTACGAAAAATTTCATACATATATGGCAACACTTTTTGTGTCAAATTCAGGGTTCTATTATTCGCACCTATAGTTATAGAGTGTTTCAATCTGTTTCCCAAACTCGAGTATTCCGGGTAACAGGTTTCCCACTCGATTTATTTCCCATTCTTCATTTTACACAATTGCATTTTCCCCCGTTCTTAATGTTTCCTGTTCGCATATTTTCTATTCGGGATTTTTTTCCAGTCACAATATCGAAATAGGTTTAGGTTATGTCACCCAGAAGTAGAGATACTATTTTTTAAATGGAAAGAACCAGAAAAAAAAGGAATTTTGAAAAATATAGTCATATTCTAAGTCATTGCTTTCTTAATACCTTAGGTAACTAAATGGTTTAGTTTTGGCTATATTCAATATATTTATTGATTTCATAACTGAAGTTTTTGTATATTTTGAGCCACATTTGTGATTTAACGTTAATGTTTTCGATTGTTTAAGAGGTTCCATTTTTATTTTCTTGGCAAGGACAAAGCAACAAGCAGACAGACCATGAGACCACCCAATAATAAGTCGGACCCACAGACATAATGTTTTCAAGAAAACAATCTCACGACTGCAATCCTAAGACTGCAAATGCTTTCTAACCCTGAGGACTAACATGGAATGCCGCTATGTACCTATGCTAGTAATTGCAAAATGGACTGCGCTCGGAGTTCCAACCGCTGCGCTAGAGTTCATGAACAATGATTGGAATGCATTTAATAGACTACCTCGGAATAGAGAATTGTCACTTGCTTCATTATTGCCTGGAAACAATCAAGTCCTATGTACAATAGGGAGGAAAAACGTTATTTCACCCACTACGTCACTCACTAGGTATGCCAATGCCGTAATGGTTAATTCAGGTAACACTTTCAAGCTGTTTAATAATTCTAGGGAAGTGAAAAAGGGTATAAGTACCCTTAAGTACGGGTCCACTTAACTCGTAATCAAAAAGCGTATATACATTAACGAAGTACCTATACTAGACTTATACCCCATTTTCACTTGATCTTCAGTTGAAATAGCTTTTTTCACCAGGATCCCATGCATGCATGATGTACGTAAACCGAAACGTATCAGAACGCCTAAAATTAATAAGCTAATGTATGATACATTAGCTTGTAGTACCTAAAAGTGTATATAATAAGTACCGACCTAAACATGTAACAAACGCGTCATTAACTCAAACAGTCTGTTTAACGATGGCTTTAAAGTGCATTCCATCTTATGGTCCGACTTTTAATTCAGTGCAGTAGAATGACAGCTTCAGTGTTGTCAGTTTTTGGTGTATAAAAAATAGTGATGTTGCCTAATGAATGAATGAAAAAATGAACAATGTATTGTAGTTCATTCGAGTTATTTGCACTACATTAATACTATTAATATTTAGGAGGGTTTCAAAATGACTTTATGAATAAATATTTGTACTTATAGCCAAAAAAAATGCCGCGGGAATAATTAGGCTAAGGCTAGAACTCCTAAACCAACTAATTACTATTGCATGAATATGTGATCTGACGTTTTTGGTTTATATTTATAATTATTACAGCTCACTTGATTTAAGTATGTCACTGTCTTTATGAATTGAGCAGGTTTGTTTTTTAATGTTACATAAATGCGATATTTTTTTGTTTAGTCTGTGGCTTACTCGTGTCTCATATTAATATTTTTTTTATTAATATTCTGTTGCAAGCAATTTGATCAGCTAAATGTAATAAAATAATATGCTAAGCTAAGTACCTATGTAATGCTCATAAAATATTTAGTTCGTTCTTTGATCAAATCATTCGTTAGCTGAACGTGTCAAGCACTATTTAAATAAATGTGGTATCATTATTTCTCAGAATGACATTTGGCTCTGTCAGTTTACTGCAGTGAATTAAAAGTCGGACCTTACGTGTCATATTTAGTAAACACTTATAATTATAACCTCAAAATGCATCTTTTTTGGCTAAAACGGCCGTTTTGCTCGTAAATAAAGCAACCAGAGACACATCAAATACCAGACTTTATATGATGGACTTTTTCATGAGGAAATTGTTATTTGAGAGTAAAACAGCATTTCGAGGTTATTAAAGTGGTCAGAAAATTAAGACACAATGCACTTTAGAAAGAGCCGAACTAAGTTTGTGTTAGAACTAAGTCTTCAAGAACTATGGAGCGTGCCATGCTCGACATTATCCTCCGAGATCACGTCCGAAAAAGGTCCCAATATTGGCATGAGAAGTCCAAAAGTCACAAAACATTTTGCGCATAATAATTTTATTCACCGGAAAATGGTAGTAAGCAAGTCGCGTTGTGAAAACAGGAGATGACAGGTTGAGCAGAAAGGTGTCTGGGTTCAGATTATAGACTGTAAAATCTTATTGCTTTTGACGTGCCTCAATGTTTTGTTAGTTCTTATTTACATGACCGTAAGGGCGGCCGAGTTAAAAAAAATACCATAATAGGTCAAAGTTAAAAGGTATAATTTTACCAACTTGATTGACGGCCGACAAAGGACGCGATGGGCGGATGACATCACCAATACTGCAGGGTTGATCCGACCAACAGCGCAGTGAGGAAAATCAATATGGAGAAGTAGGGTTGCACTTGGAAAATACACCGTATTTCTGTGTGCTACCCTAATTTTCCATATCGGTTTCATTCAGCTGTAGTTTTGTTCTTGGCTTCATACGAAAGTGCCAATAGTCCATTGAATCACTTAGGTACCTTAGGTATCTACGTATCGGCAATGGTCATCTATTTAATTCCTTAGATTTTACAGCTATGCAGATACATAAAGAACCTATGTATTGCCTGTGTATTATTTTATTATATAGTGCTTCCAGTTCGGTCTATTTCGGGGCGTCACTTTAACTAATTCGGAAACACGCGTGAGTACATAAAAAAAAACAATCTGTACTATTATTAATTAATAACTTTAGTTACCAACATAACGTTCCTAAAAATCAATGTATGCGATTTTTCAGTCATGTTTTTCCTCATTGCTTCCAGTCATCGTATTTACGGACTCAGTTTAGTTTGTATTGTTTATGTTTTGTCATGCTTTCATTTTATCAGCAAACGCGGTACTACCTACAGCGATAACGTAAGGAATTCACCAATAGCCTTATTTTACTACTACTTGTTACGATCTCCATTTACTAAATGAGATGTAATCTTTGAAACGTAACAACGCATCTAACGTTAATGATAAAAATATTCCATTTATAGCCTTGAACTGCGGATTCCTTACCACGTTAATTTTATCATTTGATGTTATACCTATAAGAACAAAAAAAAGCGTACCGTTACTTTTCAGTTTTGAAATAAGATCACTAAAAATAAGTTAACATTTAGCAGCGACATAACTTTTCGCATATTAACGCATAGTCGGGAGTTTTCAGGGATCTCTGATTAGCAAACAAACATCGGTGTTTTAGGAAAAGTAGTTAAGTGTTTAGGGTAGTAGGGCTCCTGCACTCACAAGTATGGAGCTCTAAGGAGCACAACTACTGTTTGTTCTGGAGATTAGCGCTCAATACGATGACGCGCGAGCGAGAGGCTAGCAAATTATACAAGGTGAGGCATCCATTTTGGTTACTAGGTAGTTAGGCCCGACTCAGTAACAAATCAGCTTAGCCCGACTATTAAATAAACGTCGCCACGTACCTACCTACTCGACGCTAAAAAAGTACAGCCAACGCTTTACTGCCAGCAAAACAGTCCACATCTGACACACGCGGATATGTAGCTACGCACCTAGGTAGGTACAGCGTAATTACAAACATACATCGATCCGAGTACACAAATCGCGTATGATGACAATAAAATTAGAAAATTACCTGTGTTCATGGCCATCTGTACACTCGCGGCTTTTAATTTTAATGCGTTTGCCGTATGTTGTATAGCGGTGGCCCTTTGGGAGTTGTTTAAGAGAGGGCGCGCGAGTCGCCGGCCGGCCGAGGCGGCGGCGCGCGGCGGAATCGCGCGGCCTCGACCTTGGCCGCCAAACCCGCGCATGCGCCCCGCGCCGCACCCCCCGCGTCTTCGCTTCCCCGCCAATTATGTCATTATGTTAGGATGCGGCAAGAGCGCAGGCGCGGGCGGAGCTCGACTCAGCTGGAGCAGTTTGGAGACTTCAAAACAAAACACGAATTTACGATGCTTCACTGCTTTTATAATTCCTTCCTCTCTCTCTACCTATCTACATATTGAGTCAGAAGTTGGAGCTAGCTCGCAGCTAACTGTCCTCGAAGTATTCCCTCAGACGGACTTTAAGCGACATCATCATTATCACATATCAACCAAAAAAAGTTTACTTACTGCAGGACATAGGCATTCACCGAAGGATCCCCATCATGGTCGGTTTCAATGCAAGTCGCATTGCATCCATCGGCTTATCGCGATCTTCACCAGATCATCTGTCCACCTTAAGCGTGATATTAGGTATTTTTACCAATTTAAAAAAATAAAAAAATAAATAGTTTAGTATCTGAATTATACTCCATTGTATATGTAGTGTCTATCTTTTTAGATACTTATTAGGATAAAGGACAGCACACGAGCGGTCGGTTAAGCGGGAACATTGAGGTATATTAATATTAATAGTTAATATAGGTACATACCCGTTAAGTAACCTTTTATAAAATATGATAAAAGGTTACATAACATGATAAAGGGTACACCTATATGGATGATACTTACAAAGTAAATTTGGGTACTGGAACCAACTTATTTCCCATAGGTACCTATTTTGTTCTAGTTGCGGTGCAGTATCAATTTCCCCTAAATTGAATTTTAGAGCCGTCACTGTGCGTACCTTCACCAATATTGTAAACCTTAAATTAGAGGTCTTCTGTCGACAAATTTTTGGTTTCATGGGGAGCCATGGCCCCCTTCCAACCCACTGGAGCCGCCACTTGCTGACACGCAAGAATATAATGAGGTGCATAAATAGGCAAAATTAATATAGTATGTTAACTCAATCTAACTGTTTAAAATTAGATATCGTAAGTTGATGTATCGTTGTCCCTAAATTGTGATTCGCATGAATACTTAGTTGGAAAGCTCCATAAGTCAACACTTAACATACAACCCAGCTAACATAATGTGAAGAAGGCATTTCATTGAAGAGGGTAGCAGTAACATCAATCAGTTGTGCCGAACCAAAAAAACACTCTGGTAAATCTAAACCTTTAGGCATCGAAATGTAGGATTATTTCGCGGGGTGTAGCAAAGGATGTAGTTAAATAGGTCTAATCAGTGATAGAAGTTTGTTGTTGAAGATATAGCAAGTAAGAGAGAAGTAAGTACCTAAGAACAACGTTAAACAATAATTGGTCGGTTCTAACAAGATCGTTATTGTTGTGAATAAGCGTCTTGATTCCATACGAGCCTGACAAAACGTTAGATATGTCAACATATCACTTGAATCACTAAAGAACTTGCTGGTTCAGTCCGACCTCGAGATTTGACGCGCTGACGCTCGGTCGGCTCATCCGTTGCAACCATTAGCGCAGCACAAATAACCCACCACCCACCGCCCGTTGAAGCTGTTACGGTGTCTTGACCGGTCAGCTTCAATGGGACGGTCATTCAAAAAATAATTTTAAAAAAAAACTTGCTGGTGTTAGTGTTACTATCGGCTTTGGTTGATATAACTAATATCTGAGTGACTATTGTATTTTTTTTGTTAACTAAGAGTAAATTATTCCTTGTTGGCTCTTTTTTTTTGCATGTACCCGAAGCTTTAAGAGCTCTGTATCTTTATACATGGGTATCGATCCGCTTCGCTCGTGGTTTAGCCCTCTCCCTTACCCGGTTGCTCGCTGTTGCCAAACACTGGTCGCGCTCCACTGGAAGTGGACTAGACCCGCATCTTGCGGCTATAGATTGGATACGGAACTGGGAATCCTCTTGTTACTATTCTGAGCTTAGCCAAAGTCTTTATTGGTTGTTTATATAAAGTTATCAACATTGATGATTGTATACAACATGTATCCGGTAAGGTTTCAACTAGTTCCATCATTAAGGTAACTATTAACTCAAAGATAAAAGTTAAAAAAAAGGGTAAAGGGAAAGGGGGTAGGGGAAAGGGTATAAAAGTTACCTATAAAAAGTTTGTAATGTCCCAATGGAAGATAAGATATAAGCATATTTTTAGGATAAGCAACTTACCAACTGGGATACACCAAATACACCTGAGGGAAATTACTAGCATAGAGGCATTCCATCTCAGTTTTCGTTCAACACACAACGCAACGCAACGCATTTGAAGTCTTAGGATTGCAGTTTTGAGATTGTAGTCTTAAGATTTCAAATGTCTATGGGTCTCAGATCCCACTTACCATCAGGTGGCCTGAGTGCTCGCATGCCTTCTCATTACCATAAAAAATAAAAAATAAATCTTCCTGAATAACTTTTTATCATTATATTTTTAAGATTTCATATTAATTCTACATATACTTTTTATCATAAGTTCGGTACGAAACTAAAAAAAAAAACTATAACTACCCAATCCCTATCGTACATATAAAAAAAGAAGGTTTGTTTTTAGGTCTAGAAGATAAGTACAATGCTGCTACCACAAATTCAAAATGACAAGAGCATGTAGGTACATTTCCTGGAAAAGCCATCCGCCTGTTGAAAACATGACCAAGGGCGTTGTTGCCACAAAATGAGTTAATTAGCAGTCTGCGAACAACAATGCGGTGTAGCTTTTGATGTCAATGACTGGATTGATTTTCTAGGAAGTACAAATCTAGGTGAACTTCAAGTCACATGGTTAATTGGCATTTGTAGGCTTGTCTGCGTGCTTCAGCTTAAAAAACTAGCCCTTCGAAAAATTAAAGCCAAACCACCTTATTCACTAAACGCGCAATAACTGCCCTATCCTTATCTGTTATTACGACTTATGAATTTGATAAAGGTGTGAAAACGCGTACGTGTTTAAACTAAAATAGCTTTATAGTGCGTTTATGAATAGTGGGTACAATTTCAGCCATCCATACTTCCATACATCAATACCCATCATTATAATTATTTCGGAATTTTTCTTGGGTTTTAACTAGTTCCAAATAATTTCAGTCTCTTAAGATTTGTATGAAAATTAACTTAGGCGTATACAGGGTGTTACAAAAATACCCGTAAAGCCGAAAGGGGGTTAAATGGTGCCTTATAACAAGTCCATTTACAATATTTGAGAGTCGTACTACCACTGTATGACTTACCGCCAAAAAAAAAACATTTTTTTTTTCATTCATGTGCTAACCCTATTTCAGTAAAATTAAAGAGTAAACTACGCAGAATGTTAAGTACAATTCGCGAAACGGTAAAGAGAAACAAAATGAACAGAATTCGATTAGATACATATTACAAGTCGAGTTTTGGAAGATTTTAAACGAAGAAACCTAAACCTAAACTAACACTTTTTCTTAATGAACGTCAAATTTACAGGAACGGCTCAAAGTGAGCTCCGCCTTGCTCAATGCACAACCTCGCTCGTCGGGATATGGCTTGTGTGGCATTTCGCACCATCGTTAGTGTTATTGACGCGAACACCGATCTTACACGCTGCTCCATCTTGAAAACCGTTGGGCAATCGGAGAAATAGACTCTGTCCTTCACATAACCCCATAAGAAGAAGTCCAAGGGTGTGATGTCCGGAGTACGAGCGGGCCATAGCACCGGTCCTCCACGTCCGATCCATCTTCGTGGAAAGCGAACGTTGAGATACTCTCGCACGTCGGGAGCAAAATGAGCCGGAGCTCCATCGTGTTGAAACACCATGTTCCTTTGGTTGTCAAAGTAATCCCTGTCGGCCACAGGAAAGTCGTCAATCGCCTCTTCGAATTCCGTTTGTAAAAACGTTAGGTAGTTGCCCCCGTTCAGACGTGATGGCAAAATGACGGGACCAACGACATGCCCGTCTTAAATGCCAGCGCCCACACATTCAGCCGCCACTGATGTTGGAATCTGCCCTGCCGTGATGCGTGTGGATTCTCGCGAGCCCAAACGTGATCGTTATGCACATTTGAAAGTCCTGACCTCGTGAAAGTTGCCTCATCCGTCCACATAACATAGTTTACGAAATTAGGGTTCTCCTCTAACTGCCTCAGATACCACTCGCAGAAGTTCCTCCTGGGAGCAAGATCAGAGGGAATCAGCTCCTGTGTACGGCGATAATGATAAGGGTGACGGTTGTCGTCACGAAGAATTCGCCAAACTGCAACATGGTTCATACCGAATCTTGCTCCGGCTCGTCTCGTACTCGTGGTTGGCTCTTCTTCAAAATGCTCTAACACTAACTCAGCCTGCCTGGCATCGACTGTGCTTGGACGTCCACTTCCAGAAGGCCGATGAAAGGAGCCTATGGAATGTAGGCGTCTTGACATGTTGAGAAAACACTGGTACGAAGGTAGCCGTCGCTGTTCAGCGGGTAGTCTTCCATCGATAAATCGTTGCCATCTTCATGGCCTACGCATAACATCATATCGTAATGTTCTGAGTTAGAAAACATCGTCATTTTGGAAAAAAATATGGAAAAACACGGAACAATTGTAGAATATCGATAAGAAGTTTTGAAATTGACATTATAAGTTTTATTCTGTCTTGACGTTTTTTAAAGCCAGTACTTTAAGCATAATAACATCGTAGTATTGAACCTTTGTGGATGAAAAACAGAAAAACCATTAAAGTTGACAATTATTAAAATTGGTAGGTAGGCCTCTCTGTTAAATAATCTATGCTAACTCCGGTTCCCTGGCATGACAGCTTACTAGGGTTGACAATATTTTTGGCTTTGATAATTTATTATATTTTTTACGGGGTATTTTGTAACACGTTGTATAAGAGTTGGTTAGTTTTGAAGTGTGCTAAATGCATTTTTATGATTATACGAACTTTATACATAAATATTATTAATAAATGTTCAGTTTCATATTTGCTGTTTGATTCTGGTCTACCCTGGGTATTTGGAGTCCAAAAAAGCTTATCATCATATATATCACTTGCTTGAGATAATCCTTCCCCATCAAGGATCTCCACAATGTTCGGTTGTGTGCCCCTTGCATCCATCGGCTTCCCTAACGCACTCGCAGTCGCAATCGTTTTCAATTTGACAGTCCGCCAGCGAGTCTGCATACAAAATGAAAACAATTGTTCCACTTTGAAGCCGATTCCAATTGCGAGTGCGTTAGGCAATAGCGACGCAGGTGGTCCACCTTGTTGGAGGCCTGCCGACACTTTTCTTTTCACTCTAAAAAAATTACGGCGAGCGTAAAGGACAGAGCTATAGCAGTTGTTAGCTCTGTCCTTTTCTGTCATCAATAATAACCTATTCTACGACGTCCATGTTGGAATCCCTAAATGTCATTTTGTCCTAATGTATCGTTAGTCAGATTTTCGTTTACCCTAAAGCCCTTTCCACATGAATTATAAAATGATGTGTAAGGACAAACATTATTAAGCAACTTTTTTGCTTGTTCGCGTAGATTTCTTTTATCATTCTTCCCTCGGGAACTTTTAATTTCTTCTATCTCATAATCATTCTCTGTGCCAAGTTTAGTCCAGATCAGCCGTTCTGGCGTGATTCAGTATCAAACATACAAACGTTCGTATTTATAATATTACTAGGATTAGAGGAATAAAATGACACCCATTCTTCAAGCAATTTGTCCGCCGCCCTCAGTGGGCGTTTTCAGAATCTTCATAATACAGATGTTGTTATTTACAGTCATAATCACGTATATTTCACTGCCTACTGAATCAATATAGTCAAGGGTTATATAGGGTAGGGGTAGGGTAGGGTAGGGTTAGGTTTGATCTGACAAGGGTTTCTGGAATCTCCTGGAAACGCTACCAACATGGAACTACCCTGATTTAGGGGTCCATATATAGAGTGACATGGGTGGTCTCGGTGGAAGGAAACATAAAGACTCGCCAGTATCAATAAAAGCAGATGAAAATTGATTCAATACTAATGTTAAAAAAAAGAAACCAAAGGTTAAAGAAATATATGCTCCCAGATATAAGACTTTTATAGAACATCTACGTCATGTATTTATGTTAACGAAAGGGGTGAACCAAACGAAGCAGTGGCCCAAGACAAGATCATTTGCGAGAGTGTTGTCGTTATCTAAAATGTACATTAGTATTGACGTTAGCCGTGACGTAAGCTGCAGGACGGTCGCGTCGTGCTCAATATGTCAGTTCGATACATTTTGTCAGTTTTCGACAATCGTTTACGTTAGCGTCAAGCATCTACTTTAAGGCTAAGAGGTCGTCAAAGTATCCTATGTATGCTCAGTATTACTGTACTAACTGTACTGTTATATAAGAATATAAGTTTTCAGTTGACTTCACCCGGGTTCAATTTGTTACCACCTAACGTCGCTACAATATAATCTAAAAAGTTAAGTTTACAGGTGTGATTTTTGACTTCTTTGTATTCCAGTATGTACCTACTGACATACTACTACTAGGTACTTACTTTGTTTTGCTGTGCCCAACAGGTTTCATAGTGAAACATTAATTATAAATATTTCCGTCTTTGTTCATACATTATGATTGCAATTAATTATTGAGTATTGAGTACCTACTTGAGTATCCAGTTAACGTTGAGTCCAAAAATACATTTTTTATTACTTAAGAGAATTAATTCACGAGCCATATCCGTGAATCCGATTTAATTCAAACATTCGGGGCCATTAGTCAATAAGGGTCACATATCAATACAAAACAATAAAGAGTATTTGAATTGTATTATATTGTTGCAATTTTTCATCAAATTATCACAAAAACTGCTTTAATTACTAATGCTAAGCTAAACCCTGCTACCCCCGCCGTCACCATGTACCGATGACTTATTCTAACTTAAGTGCTTTACCCGATACTCTAACGGTGATGGAAAAACATCGTGAGGAAACCTGCACATTCGAACAGCTGAGTGTATAACAGGGTAGGTAATTGCACAAAAGATCCTAAAGGGGTCGAAGGGGGGGGGGGGGGTATCCAATAGACCATTTGTAAGATAAGATATAAGATAATAAGTTATGCTAAAGTTTTTATAGTTGTTGGTAATTCTGTAGCTCTGGCTACCCCAATCTGGGAATGAAGGCGTGACGGTATGTATGTATGTATGTGATAAATAATGCTAAAGTCTTCTGTACAAACTTTGTTACATTCAGCTAAATAAGTTGTGTGAAGGTCATCTGCACTGGGCAAATTGCAACAAATGGCGTCTATATGCAACGCGTAGCTATCTGTTCAATTTAAACTTGACTTGGTGTATTTCGGAGCGGGAGCATAATTATACAAGCTTTAATATAGCCCTAATTATGTAGAGCTTGTAGCACGATTTACAAAGTACCTTGGAGATAACTTGCTATCTTGGCCTAATTATTTTTTCAGGACCAAGTGTCACAGTTGCTTTATATAAATCAGTTACATAATGATTAATTTTAAAATATTAATATTCTGCAGTGATTGTGTAATACAGTAAATTGAGAATTAGACTCTTAATTATTTAGGTTATTTAAAATCCTGATAACTCTTTCACTAACTAATACACTCAGGAGCAAAAATAATGGGTCAGAGTGCGTTTTTCATACAAACGAGACTATTTCGAAGCCTTGGTTCCTTGCCAGGGGTTGTTTCGAGTGAGGTTTAATGGTGGATACTCCGAGGTTCAATAGAGGAGATCAAAAGTTCTTAAGATACCTAACTGATCGCACCATCAGTTAACACCACAGCCGGACAGTTTGGGTCAGCATTTGGATTTCCTTACATTTTATTTAGTTGGGTATCCTAGGCACTCTGGAAGTCCTGTATCGATGCTCGCGGTATTCATCATCAGAATTCACTAAAAGCCTTCCCTGGCGAGGAACAAGGGCTTCGAAATAACCTCTTTAGTATGAAAAACGCACTCTGACCCGTTTTTTTTCCTCCAGAGTGTATATTATAATGTTAAAACTGGATCTAGAACACCCTGACTCGTCAAATCGAACGTTCTCTATCGACCCTTCATTTAATCCACCCCTCACGTATACCCTTTATTTAATTAGAAACGTTTCAGGCTGTATTATGAGATTAAAACTTGACACGTACAGTCAACGTCATATAGTTGGTAGCATCCACACGCCCTTTACACGCCCTTGTTACTACGGTAATAATGACGTGTAACGTACTATTTTGCTACTTTGGATGCTACAAACTATATGACGCTGACTGTACCATGCAATGCAGTAAGCACATCAGATATTTGACACGTGCATTAACAGCTCTTACAGTCTATCTACATAATGTAATCGTTGTTATCGGTATCCAATAATAAGGTATTTAGAAAACATTTTTCAACAAACGTATCGTTACAGAATTTACATTTCATAGATTTCATTTCATTTTGCATTTCTCGCCGCATGAATTTTTTTTGGTACCTAGTCACGTAATTCATGTTTGAGATATCCAGATCAACTAAAATTCCATGAAATAATACAAACGGTGAAATGAAATTCGATAGAATGATTATGATTGCGATTTTTTTTATTATGTGTATATTGAACCTCCGTGTCTTTTTGATATTTATATTGTTTAATACAAAGTACTTCTATATTGTATTCGAATATGACTGTCAGTGTTCTAAATAAAAGAAATGATCGGTTACCGTTTTTATATTTGTATATTTACACAAAACAGTAGCATTATGGTACCGCTAGCCTATAACGGGTGAAACACTTTAGAATGTAATGCACTCATGATTACAGCACTAGGACAGTTAACGCAAGCATGAATGAGTGTAGTGTAGTGATGCGGTCGATTAATACAAATACCATTTAAATGCGTATGCGCGCAGTGAGGTAAAGTGCATCCTTGGTATGTTACATCAAATACAACTTGTAAAATCCACACGCACACATACTTACTCGTACCCATGGCAACAAGAAATGACTAAACCCCAATTAGAATGAGTCTAAATAAATTCAGGTGTTTAAGGGCCTGTTTCACAATCGACAAGTAAATTTATGTGTCAGTTAAAGTTAGCCCTCTTCTTGTCTATGTTCAAGTGTAAGAAAAGGGAAGGGCTAAATTTATGTGTCAGATATGCTTTACTTGGCGATTGTGAAACAGGCCCTAAGTAAATTATTCGTCGAAAAAGTAACATTTAAAGTCAGAAGTTGTAGCGCCCTGACCTATGCATGCAGTCGAGAATCGATCGGGGGAAGATTAAATGACAGCATCGCCCTTGAAAGATCCAATGTCAAAGTCACCTTGTTCAGCTAGATGAGCCCTGTTAGTACAACTAGCGACATCTAGCAATTACTTTCAGCCTCTTGTAGTTACCGTGCGTACCTAATAGTTTCAAGTTACAAATCTCTTATTGGAGAAATAGCTCCAAAACAGAACCTTGTTTACAAATCGTTTGATTTTATAATTTTAAATTATTACTTTCATTTTTTTTTAATGTTTCCCATGAACTTAAAAAAACGTTTTCAGCGCCATCTTTCATTCTATTTCCGCACAAGTAGCTGCGCGGATGTGTCTCTCTAGGTTGGGTTCAACAGTTCCAACTTTCCTCCTAACGCATAGTAGTTTGATGTGCTAGAGATAGATGGCGGTGTTTTCACTAATCTAAAATTGGAGTCCCGTATTATTCAATTATAAATTATCTAGGTACCTATTTATTGAATTTATCAAAAAAGTGACTAAAAGGTATAAAATAGAATGGAATACCTGACGCTGGAATGACTGCTAAGCTTCAGTAAATGAAGAGGCACCATAAGATGAAGAAGAATAGAATTATTTATTTGGCAATGGTTGAACAATTACAGTTAAGTTTTACATTAACATAAAGTACTTACATCAGAAGACATGTCAAATTAACAGATAATATTTGTTAACATTTTGTATCTATCTCTATTATTATTTAATAGTGCCACTGATAAATAATAAAATAATTTTATCACTTCTATTAGCCACCACAGTGATTATGACTATTGTGTTGCTGGTGTTTATGGGCAGTGGTGGTTACTTCCCATCAGGTAACCGCATACTCGTTTGCCTTCCTCTCTTATAAAAAACCATGTGCTGTATAAGTATAAACTTTAGAATTAAAACGGAACCGAATCGTGCATGATCAATTAATGCATTTTCGAGGAGAACCAAATCGTGATCAATAATTAGATTATTACGATTACACTTTCATATAAAACCGAAGGGATCCCTTTGACTGCCATACATTTATAGTTTCTATTATTAAAAGTCAGACATTTGTACCCATATTGTTTATGTTCATAACTATCGGAAGTCATAACAATTTTTCGTCATAACGCTTTATAATTCGAACGTTAACTATCCACAATGTTAAAATTATATATACAAAAGCCATAACCTAAAACCCTATATCATTCAAAGGCATGTTAAAAATGAGACAGAAATATTTTAGGACATACTTTCATACTATCAATTATTTTAATTCATACGGTTTTTCTACCAAACGTTAATTACAACTTTTTTATATAACGAAAATATTAAACACTATAATTTAAAGTAAAAATAATTATTATTGTTTGACAAATACACTGCAACTCAACATACCTCTTGCTTTTAATATTCTTATATCTACAATTATGGAAATCATTAAAAGGCAACACTTAGTGGTAACGGAGGCGGTTACGGGGGGGCAGAGCCTCCTGCCTAACCAAAATACCCGTACTATAGACGATAAATCTAGATCAATAGGTTAGGTTAGGTTAGTATTGCGTCAAGGCTTAACTATCCAGAAATAGGAGCTCCGTCGACCCCGTCACATCATACATATCTATATTTTGTTTGAACATTGAGACAATCCCGCTTTATTTGTGTTATTATATTCGTACGCCGGCACAGTTTATGCTCTGTAATTTTAGCCTTTAAAAAAGTGAGTTACTTGAAATTGTATTTGTTGTACTGTTATGACCTACAACTTTTGACCTAAAACATTTATAACAAGTACAATTATTACCTTTGGCATTATGAACTTTAATTATTATGACATAAATTGGTATGACTATGAATTTTATGACTTCCAACAGAAAGACCCGCAATAATTGACATTCCGATGTATAATCATCAAAATTATGACTAAAAACATTATGACTATTAATACGTATAATGTAAAACGACTTGGCAAACAATAATCGAAACTTTAACTTTATGGCAGTCAATAGAGACCCAAAACCGAACAATACGCAATAAATTATTACACTTTCGAAGAGAACCGAACCGTGTGCGGTAGGTTGTCCTGCAGATGTCCTGAGCTGCCAGAGGGAACACTTTCCACACTCGTATGGCTACTGGGTATTTTCGCTTCTTCTTTATCTTCAGCTCTTTTAGATATTCCCCTGAAACAGTATTGGACTTATAGTACCTTAAACCCAACTATTCCTTTTAAATATCGTTAAAAACGAAATTAATCCATGATTTCAGCGTGCAATACAACAGTCTAACATACAGAATGCTTTATAAACCCAACTGCTGTTTGGATAAAGTCGTCAATGTAATGTTAGGTCCAAAAAGGTAATGCTGAGATAGTTAGGTCATTTAGAAACGATGTATGAAAGCAGAGTTACGAAAGAGATATGGCGAGCGAGAGTGAGTAGAGATGTTGGTAGGGGACGTTCTAGACGGACGGACGGTGATCAGATTCGCGATGTACTTACGAGACAGGCGTGAAGGTATATATGTAATATTAGTTATCATAAAACTTATATATATTTAAATTTTGCTAATTTCAAATGTAGATAAAAGGTATACCCAGTGACCCGCGAGTCTAAGACAAATCTAACGACATAGCTTGTCGAAATCGAGCCATCTGTTCATCCTGTGAGCGTGTTGTTTGGCAAAAATATGTTTGCCAAATGTATCGTTTCCCAACTTTTTCATTTGCCAACCCAATGTTTTTTTTTTCAGGATTTTCGTATTTCAGTACCATCTTGTAGAACCCTATAGGTAAGGTTAGGTTAGTTTTTATATAATTCTGAAATATTTACGGGTACAGAA
Source organism: Acleris sparsana (assembly GCA_923062465.1). Lineage (NCBI taxonomy): Eukaryota > Metazoa > Arthropoda > Insecta > Lepidoptera > Tortricidae > Acleris > Acleris sparsana. The sequence continues at coordinate 8,101,215 of OV281303.1, forward strand.
AACAAAGCGGGTTGGCAAATGAAATGGTTGGGAAAGGACACATTTGGCAAACATATTTCGCCGAAACAAAGGTAACCCGTTTACCTTTACAAGGGAAAAACAAGCTTTTTGCACTAGAATAGGGAGGGACATGATAAAATCTGTACAATCAAATGTTTTCATCACGTCCAATAATATGGACACAGTCAAACTTTCAAAAATACCTAAACTCGACTCTGCTGCAAGGAAATAAGTGTGTATATATATTTCTGAAACCTTGTTAATGTACTTAGGTATATATATTTATGACGCTGACTGTAGATCAACAAAGTAAAAAAAAAAGTAAGTCATGACATGTCCCATGGCTGCGTATAGCTCTCCCTGGAAAAGTTATCTATTTATTTTCCACTTAAGTACTTACCTTGGCTTTAACAGGATTGTGAAGAGGTTGTTGATCGGAGCTTCAGCAAAGAGCCACATGACGAGGGCTGCTACACATCCCCAGAAAATCACGCCGGCTGTTGAGTTCAGCTGAAAGTAAGACAACCCCTTTTAGGCCCATATTAATAAACTGATCTCAACTCTAATGCTCGTCTCGAGATGCGTCAAAAATGACAGTGTTCTATGGTTTGGTGTTTACTTTGACGTATTTTGTGACGGGCCTCACAGTCAAGATGAGTTTATTAATACGGCCCTTAAACTCGAGCAGTTCTGTTACGATGCTAACTGACTGTGAGTCACAGCGCACAGTTTGGCCTCTATTCTTCTCTGTAAATCCATGCTTTTGACATGTTATGGTGTTGTTGACGTTACGAATAGCTCTTATTTACTTGACAGTAATAGCGACCGAGTTAAAATATTACAATTATTTACATGTCAACGCACTCGCCAGGGGCCCGTTTCTCAAACCGTATTAGTCTAATAATATTAGTGTTTTGTCTCGTAAATAACACTACAAAATGAGACAAAACACTAATATTATTAGACTAATACTTTTTGAGAAACGGGCCCCAGGGCCTCTATTTAATAGGATAAAACCATATTGCCTTAGACGTGTTATCGTATTGTTTTTAACTCGCCCGCCAATTAGGTAAATGAGAAAGAAACGATTTTGAAAATAAGCTTGTGTAATCGGGAGAATAGCGGAATCCTAAGGTACAAAACACGGCCGTTATGTATCTAGTGAAGAGATAAATGTGTCAACCTTTCTCGATATTGAACGTACCAGTTCCGGGTAGTCGTTGTCCTGGGAGTTCCTGGTGGTGAAGACGTTCCGTGCGATAAGCAGCGAGTGCGTGAGGTACAGCCCGTAGGCCAGCCGGCTCAGCGGCACCCAGGGGTACCAGGACAGGAAGCCTTTTACCAGCGCTGCAAAGATATATAATATTACTAGCTTCTGCCCGCGAATTCACCCGCGAAGATTTTGATTATCATTATTCCCTCGAGAACTTTTTAACTTTTCGTGATGAAAGTAGCCTATGTGTTAATCCAGGGTATAAGCTATTTCCACTTAAAATTTCATCCACATCCGTCCAGCCGTTGCAGCGTGAAGGAGTTACACAGTAAAATACACATTCAAACTTTCCCATTAATAAGGTTAGTGAAATATAGTAGGATACGACAATCATTTATTCGATTTCGGATATACTTAATAGTAACCCCAGTTTTTCTCATGAGCGACAGTTTTCAAGTGGCTTGGGCTAGTGATCGTTATTGTAAGTGGTGGTGCTAGGTTTTTACCGTGAAGGATATTTTGTGAACATTTCAACGGGCTGGCAACAAACGGTTCCAAAGTCTTTAAGACTACGCCGAGCGTCCAGTGGCGCCCTCATGACGATTATTTTGTTTTCTAATAAACTAAAGTAATGTCTTGAAATCGAAGGATGTATTTATGTTGTACAAATGAAAACACAATGTATAGCATATAAGACAACGTTTAATAACCTTTAACCTTCACGTCGTCAACTTAACGGGAGAAGGTGGCCACTTTTTTCCGTTAAGTTACTCACTCATAGTCCAATAGTTATTAAGTTGAGTCATATACCCTATAAATTGTGTATTAATTTATACAACAAAAACACATCCATCGATTTCAAGACAATACTTTAGTTTATTAGAAAACACAATAATGGTGATGAGGGCGCCACTGGACGCTCGGCGTAGTCTTAAAGTAAGGATGGACGGTAAAAAGGTAGTTAGGCAGTTACAGGTATTACAGTTGCTTAATCTCACGAAAGCGGGTGGGCCATAGTTGCTGTAAGACGTATAGACACGCACACTACGGCGACTCTTAGCGTCGATAGCTATTCACTCAAAGACAACGTGCTCACACACAAGTCTGGTCCACCCGCGATCGAGAAATAAAACAATTGTAGTAATTTTACTAATACGTTCCAGGTACCCTTTGGGTACGAAACGCCGAAAGCCACAAAAATATACTCACGAACATGTCCCAAAGCGCAGCATAGTACCACCATAGACAAGCTACAAGTCCATATGGGGCGGTTGAGTGAGGCGTATATGGCGCCCTCCAGCGGGTGGTAGGAGCGCCAGAGGTAGGTCGTCCCCGTCAGTAGCACCACCAACATGATGGTCAAGCCCGTGATAACTCCAAGGATTGACCATCTCTGTAAAATAAAGAGGATAAAAAAACCAGGGCTGTGATACCAAAGAAACCAATAATAATTTTAAGAAACCAATAAATTTCGTTATTTGTTAACTTTTATTGCGGTTTTTTCTTTGTTTTTGTTTAATTTATGTTACTTTAGTACACACTAAAGTAACATAAATTAAACAAAAACTTTAACATAACCCTTACTTCTGAGATCCTCTGCTGATGCTCCCTGTAATGATGGACAAAGATGAACCCGCTAAAAAACCCTATGATGTAGGCAGCGGCGCGCGTGTGGGTCTTGATGTACGTCAGGTGGAACGACTCGCTGGCGCGGAGGTTCGACAAAAACCTGGATGGAAATAATAATATACATAAATAACTGTCATTATATAAATCTAAATAATTGTATGTTTACAAAAAAAAGAATATTTTTTACCGCGTAGAACAGAGGTCTGGGTACAAAGACCACAGGACCAATCATGGCGGAGATCCTAAGGGAAGGTTTTGTGCTGCATGTGTGCTGATGTAGGCATGTTTGGGTAATTAATGATGATGATTGCAGAAGAGGGCTGTTTTCCCGAAGGAATGAAGTTATGTCAAAGTGACGTACCTAATCAATCAAAACGTAAGAGACTTCTTATGATTTTATTTACAGTGTCACTTTGACATAGTCTAAAGTGGTACAGGAATTAAATTCCTTGACTGTACTATCAGAAGAAATTGTTTCCGTCGGTCCTATTGTCTGTTGCTACAACGATACATACTCGCGCGTAGCGTGCATTGACTGCTTATACGTTTGTGCCAATAACAAAGTTCAACAACCAGCCAAAAAAACTCAAAGGTACATTGTTATGAGTAAGAACTGCAATAACAGCTAAGTAACTTATAATCATAAACATCTTGTAGACTTTGTTATGATGAAATTATGACGAAACTGCCATTGGAACAGTTGAGACATCCTAGATTATCTCGATGCTGTAAACAATCATCTAATTAATACGAGGCAACATAATTGTGGCCGTTACGCAAATACCAGTGAACGGTTACAGACGCGACGCAACAGGTCGAGAATTTTCCATCGAACTGGCAAGGTCGGTCAAGGATGGAAAATAGCACGGAAGATGCGTGACTGGAGAAGATTAGGGTGATAAACAGGATTAGCATTTAAATGTTATTTTACAGTCAAAAGTTAGCAATGCCGTCATCATATTTCCGAGATATGCAAATGCGTAAATTTAAAAATGTCAGAAACTAAATTTTTAAACAAAGTTCAAAAATAACTTTGCTAAAATGCTAGAGCCTACTCACTAAATGATATTATTTAAGACAAAACGATGTTAACCTCTGTTTCTCTCCTACCTACTAACTAGTTTATAGGCAACTTATAGGCAAGATAAGCATAATTATGAAGATTAACTTGCCTATTTGTATAGAAATAGTTTGTAATGAATAAGTAATTTTAATGCAATAGTATATGTGAATATGAATCATCATTATCGTAGGCTTTTAGCTCGCAGCAGGTTCACTCCTGGATTTAAGGCCCAGTTCCATTGGTTGATAGCCCGCATGCTTGTAGAAATCCATTGAGGAGTTGATTTAACATGATTGCGCTGAAAGATATTGTAGCGGCGCCATGTACCTAGCACTAAAAGCATGCAAGCTATTGCCTGAAGAAACTGCGGGGCTAGACAAGTTGCCATCGAATACGAACGCTAGCGTATGGTGATCACCTGTCACTTACAAACAATTATGGAATTGACAGGTTGAATTCAATACGAGCACTATCACAATATAAACATCGGTATCTAAGGGCAACTTGGCTAGCTTTTTCATTTTTGACAACGCAATGCGATAGGTGACCACCAAACGCTAGCGTTTGTATTCTATGTCAACTTGTCTAGCCCCACTGAGCTTTAAGCATATCACTATTTAATTCGACGCAGCTCTTATTAATCGGCGAGTTTAAGTAGGGACTTGTAACTCTTCAGTGCGTACAAAAATCAATTTTAGCGCGTGCATTGTCAATTCTCGACAAAAGCCTCTTCCAAGGCGCGCCACAAAACCCTGTCCTCTGCTTTGCGCATCCAGTTGCTTCTTGCCCTCTCGAATAGACCGTCTCGCCATCTGGCCGGAGGGCTACCCGCATTACATTTACCAAGACATGGCCTCCACCCTATAATAACACACTGGCACTAGCGGCATCATAAACACGACTTCTCAGTGAGTTTAAACAGTAAAAAAATACTTACCTAAAGTATGTATGAAAAAGGAACTTTGTTTTATAAAAAAAAAAAAAAAAGTACGGCCATCATGTTTCAATATTATAAACCCTTCGTGACACCTAATATGTTAAAATCCGTCAAGCCGTATAGGCTGCAGAGTGTGCCACATATAAGTATAGACATACACCTTGTTTTTTTTAATTTACGATAACTTCGGCATATTTCTAGGTATATCCCTAGAAACTAATTGGTAGATTAGATTTTTAAATATTGCAAAAAAACTTTTTTCACTTCTCAGGCTCTAAAATGACTCACAATTGGCTTGTATAGCCGGACTAAAGTGATGTATTTAATCTCTAGGGAATAAAACTACACTTTACTCCCTAGGGACTAAAGTACTTTTTCTTTTTAATTTACTTTGGAAACCCTTAAACTGCCAATCATCGCCTTTTTCAGTGATTGTATATGGATCATTTTTCTTGCAAAAAATATAAATTAATCGATTTAATTTCACGATTAATGATTACAAATATGAATCTATTTAAATATATAAGGGATAAAATCTATTTTATTAGGCATGGTCCAAATAGTTTTCAAGTTTGTATCTGTTGGCTAAATATGCAAGCATTTAAACATCACGGTGTTAATGAATGGAGGATTATCGCCATTTTCAGAGATTGTGTATGGACCATTTTTAGGCCGTGGAAATAACCTCAAAATGCCAACTGTGCAAAATTATTAAAAAAAAGATTTAATTTCGTGAAACACGATTAATGATTACTAATATAAATATATTTAAATATATTAGGGATAGTTCTATTTTATTAGGCATGGTCCAAATAATTTTCATGTTTGTATCTGTTGGCTAAATATGCAAGCATTTAAACATCACGTTGTTAATGAATGGAGGATTATCGCCATTTTCAGAGATTGTGTATGGACCATTTTTAGGCCGTGGAAATAACCTCAAAATGCCAACGGTGCAAAATTATTACAAAAAGAGTTTTTTTTTTCTCGCATTCGAAGTGAAAAGTAGAGTGTTTAACTCGAGACTAAAACGCCATAATGACACTCGAACTTTATCCACCCTCGCTTTGCTCGGGTGGATAAATATCTCGTGTCATAATGGCTTACTTTAGTCCCTTGTTGAACAATCTACTATTTTTTTCAATTTGGTACAAAATAATGAAATCTTTTATCTTTGGTAATTCTAAAAGGTCCTTTAGAGTTAACTAATAATCAGTGTCAAATACGTCTATGTTGGCGTGACATACACACACAAGTAAAGATAACACTTGAGTCTTGACAGGTACAAGATTGTCACTTTAGATTGACGCGTATACAAACCTAACAATTGGAACCTCTTTACTCATAAGTATTAAAAGAAAATTGTTGTTATCAATTAAGAGCCTTTTACACTAGTTTAACGTGATTAACTGATTAAATTTAAAAATTAAATATCTTTAAAACCGTTAGACTTATCATTTGTCTGTCTTCGGGAAATTAACTTTGTTTGACCTAAAGAACGTTCCCTTAAAGTTATCGTAAATCAAAAAAAACACGGTGTATATGTATACGTACCTACGCTCGAAAAAATAACCCTCCTTCTGGCAGTACGGTAAACAACGTAACATCCTTGCTATATATTAAATTTTAATTATTTTTGGGATATAACACACGAACGCGTAACACTTGATTCGATAACACCTCCCCTGTAAGAAATACGTCATCGGCATTTATATGACGTCGTTCTCAGGTTAATTTGACGTCATTAGCGACAAATTACATAAGAGTTTTAAATACTGTTGCAGAAATAACTTCGTCCAACTTGAGAGCACCACGGGAGTATTTAATCTACAAACTGTACTGAACAAAACAGATTTTTAGGGTTTCGTACAAAATTATAATAAAACAGGAACCCTTATAAGATCACTTTGTTCTCCGTTCGTCCGTTTGTATGCCAACACCCTTTACTCTGAAATAAGCGGAGCTATTTTTAGGCTGAAATTTTGAATTGATGAAGTATTTATAGTCCGGTCAATCTAGGCATTGGAAGGTACATAAATTTACAACAAGCTGCAAATGCGTGTAATTGTTCAAAACATAATTAAAAATAACATTTTAAAATTCGGAATCATTGCGATGCCTGGAAAAAAATTTATTCGAGGTCAAAGGTCAAAAATCTCGAAAAAAATTGGTTTTTCGTGATTTTCAGCAAAACGGTAAGGTTTATCATAAAATTACCTCAGATAAAAATTGTAGATCATAAAATTTTCTACAAAAAATGTATCAATACTTTTTGTCTCGAGAGCCACCGTTTTTGAGATAGAACGAGTTAAAAAGTTGTAATCGTCATTATATGCACACGTTGGTTGGAAATGATAAAAGCGATTGAAACTAAAAAAAAATAGAAACTTATTCATCTGATTCATAATCTTCAAGTACTTCTTCTAGTTGTTCTTCTTCTTGATCTTCGTCTTGTTCGTTTTCTTCATCCTGGGTGTAAGTAAATTCCATCAATAGCGATGTATCGCATGTTTCCTCGTCGGTATCAAACGAATCCTCCACTATTGGTGATTCAGCATTAGAACATGACTGGCCTTGACAATGTGTACATGCCAGAGAACACAACAGTCCAACTTTTTTACAACCACATTTAGCGCTGCATCCCTTTTTACAGTTGCAAAAAATAGTGTTCAGCAGTTTTTCCGGCGCAGGTGGGAGTAAAGTCTGAATAGGTTCTAATGTATTGTCGACCAACTTCCAACCCCAGTCTTTTGGGTCTAGCTGATAACCAAGCCACACTTGAACTTGGTAATATACCCGGAAAAGATGTTGATGTGCAGCAACTGAGGTTGGAGGAAGACAAGATAATTGCACCTGTTTCTTATTTTTAGTGTTTTTAACGAAACATGCATATCGATACTTATCTAAGCAGGTGGTTTTTTTCGGAGCTCTGTACATAGAAAGGAGAAACCGAATCCCGTTCGTGATAATTTCTTGTTGAGTTGAATTACTTTTTTTGAAGACTTCAGCACATTGAACTAAATCTTAATTAATCTAAATTCTGTCATTTTTATTATAAAACTCAAAACAGCACGAAATAGGTTAGATTAAACACGTGTTTTCACTACGGCGTGGCGCTCAAGACTAACGGTATTTTATTTATTGGGCATATTAACACAAAGCAGGTATATAGCATATTTTGACGATTACAACTTTTACAACTCTTTGACTCGTTCTATCTCAAAAACGGTGGCTCTCAGAAAAAAAAGTATTGATACATTTTTTGTAGAGAATTTTATGATCTACAATTTTTATTTGAAGCGATTTTATGATAAACCTTACCGTTTTGCTGAAAATCGCGAAAAACCAATTTTTTTCAAGATTTTTGACCTTTGACCTCGAATAAAAATTTTTCCAGGCATCGCAATGATTCGGAATTCTAAAATGTTCTTTTTAATTATGTTTTAAACAATTACACGCATTTGCAGCTTGTTGTAAATTTATGTACCTTTACTATTATTTTTTAGTCTAATTTGACCGGACTATTAGTAGTTCGGACCGGATTAGAAATTCACACACACAAAAAATAACTTGTAGGTAACTCATAGAAAAATACTCCCAGGAGCCAAAAATAAATAACATTTACGGTTTCTGATAACTAACATGAGAACAAAAACCCAATAAATTTATTTCGTTAACTGGCTTCATGAGGGCTTTTTACATGTCGCGCCGGTTATATGGAATTTATCTGCTATAGTGGTTCAAACAAGACCATCGTCGCAGAGAATTAGCTGCGCTAAAAACTCTGGCAAATGGTAACTCTAATTTCATTTACACTTAGGTATACTGAATAGTACGAGTAACATCACAAGGTAGTTAGTTACTTAAACATAACAGGTATAATTAACTTACTCAAATGTAAAAAGCTGTACAGCAGGCAGTTCATACACGTAGTGGATGATTCCTGGCAGGATGACGGCCAGGATAGAGATTATAGCGGTGCACGTGCATGCGAAGCGAGGGTAGCGCTTGTACAGCCAGTATAACACTGTGGCCACGCAGAAGCATTGGAAGTCGCAGGGTATGTACCAGGTGACTACGATGCACTAGCAGAAAAACACACGAAAATTAATTTCAACTTGTACACTTTAAATTAAGGTCGGACACTTAGCTTAGCCTTCTACTTGGCTGAAGTGTTAAAAAATATTCTTGTATGTAAAACAGAAAGAGGTTTAGAGTTAGAGAAGCTTGTATTGTGTAGCGGAACGAAAAAAAAAAATGTTCCGGGCAATAACGTTTCTCACTCCCTATTTAAATCAAGTCCGATTTTCACAATTGTTGAATATGTAGCATTAGTTATAAAAAACTAAGTTTACCGATTTCTTTTTTTTTCTTTTACAGTACAAACCTAGCTTTCAACAACATATTTAAATATTGTAAAAAAATTACTTGATTTAGAGGGTAAGAAACATCCTATTTAGTGTGGAAATTTTCATCTTTACAATCTTCTTAAGAACAACAAAATTGAACTTAATAGCTGTATATTTTAAAAGCATGTACAATGATACATACAATGTTTTTACTGTCGACGTAGTTGTTCAGCATGAGCAGGCTCAGCCACCAGTTCTTGCGGCACTGGACGGTGTCTTCGGCGACGGCTTTGGGCCAGAGTGGCCCAGAGCCCGTGTGGGGAAATATTGCGCACACATAGAACACCGTCAGCGCGAATGCCACCCCCAACCTGGAAGGAATCCCCAGCTATAAGAAGAGGTACCCAGACCTTCAAATAGCGCTATTAAAAGTATACACTAAACGTTATTCTGGTTTTATAACGATGTTGACTTCGTTATGATGTAGCAAAACGATATAAAAAATATCGATATACTTATTTAGTATTTTTCTTTCAACTCTATCAAAACATAGCGTTATCAACGTCATCATTTCACAACGTTAAGAAGGTCAGGAAGGTCCTACAGATGATCGGATGAAATAGCTGTAATATGTGCAAAAGTTGATTAGTGCTATTCTTAGACCAATGTCCAGCAGGTATTGGACGTTGCTTGGCCATTGTTAAGTCTAAATTAACTTTGAATCTAGTTGTATGTTTTTCTGATTAAAACTCACCTCACATATCTTTTCATGATGATGAATATGGGGTTAGGGAAACTTTTCAAGTTGTGGAACGCCGTCGCGGTGAGGAACCCGGAGAGAAGAAAAAACGTGTCCACAAATAAGTCGTCATGTAGGACGAATAGACCTAAGAATGACACAGAGTCCTGGAAAAAAAATTGCATGTTTATTGAGTCGTGAATGTCTTAAGGCGCAAATAATAAGAGCTAAAAACATTTATTCAAGTTATGCTTTTCTTATCTAAGGCCTACCTGATCGACTCTTAATCCATCGCTTACAGCTCCAGCATTAAATATGCCCAGTTGGTGATCCAGCACAATAAAACTTATTGTAAGAAATCGAATACCATAAAATACTTCCACGCCTCCTTTCTTCATGCGGAGCAAGTTTCCGGCATTTTCTTTGAGACTGCATGCTTTGAATATTTCGCTCTCTACAACAAACGTAATCATTTTTATTTAATATTTAAGGGAAAAGAGGCTGAAGCATTAATATGGCTGATTTAACTGTGTTTCACTCAAAGCTTTGCTTGTCTAACTTGCGCAGTATATATTTTTTGTAAAGCCTGTGTCCTATCCTACTTTTGTACCATAAATGCGTAAGTTTGTACACTCCTTCACGCTGTATCTGAAGCTGGACGGATTGAAATGGTCATAGCTTAATGTCCTGAGTTAACACATAGGCTACTTATCATCCCAGAAAAATTAAAGGTTTCCGAGGGATTGACGATAATGGAAATTCGCGGACGAAGTCACGGGCAGGAACCAGTAATCAAATACAGCGTAGTATCGCGTCGCTTAAAATAGGTCAAAGCCAAATTATGGTACTTTGTTTAGAACGGGTTGATTTTTGAGAATTGAGTGCCGGGAGCGGGCGGCGTCCTGAATGACGGGTGAGGGGTAGAAAATAAATCTAGTGCGAAAGTACCAACACTCCAAAAATCTATTCATTGGGCACAATTGAATTCTGTCAAAGTGACGTTACAGTTCAACTCTTAAAAAGGTTTTTACGATTTGAATCATTACGTCAATTTGATTTCGGAGTAAGGTATAAGCTCTTATTATGGACAGTACTCCAGTTAAGAACAAGTTGATATGCTTTTAGTGTTACAATTAGATTATATGAAATTATTTGGGATTACCACTATTAGAATAAAATGTTCAGTATTGATAAGAATTCATTTAAAAAAATGTTAATGGTCATCACAGGAGCATTGTCCATGATAGGTGCTTTTACCTTATTGGTTGACTGTACGTCACAACTAACTCCTATTTGAAAAACAACAACTAACCGTTTCGTTTCAACTAATTACTTTCGAATAAATCTTTCGAACGCTCAATTCTCATTCGATTGTACCGCGGGGTTTTCGCACAGCCCCGTTTGATTTCTATGGCAACGGATACGCATAATGCTGATATAAATGAGAAGATATTGCCGCTGCAGTGCCGTGACACACAATCAACCTGCCTGCTAACCGTCTACTAACACCCCTGTCTGCATAACTAATTCACGTATTCCCACGCAAGAGTACACAAACATGTACACACACGCATACACGCACACACACGCACACACACACACACACACACACACACACACACACACACACACACACACACACACACACACACACACACACACACACACACACACACACACACACACACACACACACACACACACACACACACTAACTCGCACACTAACTCGCACACATGCTCAACTCATACCTCAAATATTTTAGTAATTTAGAATAATTATTGTTGTGCCATAGTCGGCCTTAAAATTAAAATTATTTGATTAGTTTATGTTAGCCTTTAAGTTTCCTTTTTCAGTATGTAGACAGTAAACTGTACTAACTTTTAAAATTTTAATCCGAATCCGGTTACCACGTGACAGGCATAGCCTAGTGTGGGACCAACGGATAATCTGTTCCATTTGTTACTCTTAACTTTTAATAAATGATTTTTTATTTTATTTTATTATTTTATTTACACCTTTACGAGTAGGTATTGTAATGAACTTGATCGCACTGGATGATTCATTTAAGTGCACATAACACAAGTCGTTATACATTTTTAATTACATCATCTGCTTTGTATTCAGTTACTGTTTAGATATACATTTGTTGTGATTCACAGTACCTACATAAATAAAAACTTGTGATTACCAGGGGACAATCTCACACAAATTCACCTACGAGTAGTCTCAAACAAAGCTCTAGACCTGTAGCTGTACGCCGATACGTTGGGTAAGTACTAGACGACGATAAGCATACTTATATAGGCAAATAGTAAATATTTACACAAAAAAACACCCAAGACTCAGGCACAAATACTCGCGCCAATTACACAAATATTTTCCCTGACCGTGATTCGAACCCGGGACCGCTAGATTCGTAGGCAGAGTCACTACCGACTAGGCAACTCCGTCGTCAATAGTTACTTACTTAGTGTTATTGGTTCCGATGGGTCTCGTTTGCTATGTAAGTGAGTACACACTGAAGCAACCACCACCAGGATGACAGCGAGAGATCTGCAAAGAGATATCCTTTTAAAGTTCTCCTTCCTTCCAGTATGAATTAAGACATTACGATACTTGTGCCCCAAAGGATTTTTGTTTATTCTGCACATAATCATTTCGGAAGACATTCTCTAAATGAACTTTAAAACAAAAATAATTTGTTGCGTTGGTATTTTATAAGAACTAAGCAAATGAACAGACTGGTAGACACAATAGCGAGTTTATTTTTTTCAAAGCACGATAATGAATACCAACAGTTAGTCTAGTATTGTGTATAGGACTAATACTTTCGATAATTCTTATTGGATTCATTGCTCAAATAAGAGTTATAAATGAAATAAGAATTAACGGTAACGGTAACGGACTTAAAAAAAACATGAAAGTCGCTCTAAAAACTTAGGATAAGAATATTACAGATTTTTATCTTCGTAATAAAACCCTTCTGTAGTCAAAAATAACGACGCGTATTAATTATCAATATCATCTTTAGTTTCAGAAAAACTTACATAAACCCCCAGAACAGCCCATCGTATTCCCTCGGCTCGTCCTGCTTCTGGCACTTCTCTGTCAGTGAGATGCTCGCACGCATGCCCGCGGAGCCGAGGTGGCTGCGCGCGAGCATGATGGCGAGAAGACGCTCCACGGAGCGAGGGCCGCAAGACGCGGGCACGCATGCGCCCCAGGACAGCTCGTTCAGAGGCCGCGAGTGGAGGGGGCGAGCCTGGAAGTGTTTAAAAGTTATCCACGTTTCCGTTGACTTTGATTCTTGTCTAAATCAACCACGTGTATCAATCAATCAATGTACTTACGCCAGTGTCTGGTTTTACCCAGTACAATAGAGGCACAGGTCAGATGATCAGTTAACCTCATCATCCAACAACTTTGTCGTTAAACCAACAGTTAATGGTGTCGTTATTTATTTGTCATTCGATGTTATGTCATTGTGACAGATTTCTATGTTAGCTTAGCGATTAAAGTCCCTATTGGTATATTACAATTGAAGTATTTAGTGTCGTACTTTTTTAGGCAAAGTAAAGTGACAGTTAAGTCCACTACCATAAGGTATCCCGTACTAGCTGATATCTCTCAAACGGCCCAGCCGATTTTCATGAAACCTAGCTAAGGACTACTGCTAGAAAACCAGCTTTCAAATAAAATAACCCGCATCCAAATCGGTTTCCTCGTTTAAAAGCTTCGGTGCCACAGGCAGACACACGCAAATCGGTCAAACTTATAACACCCCTTTTTTTGCGTCGGAAGTTTAAAATACGATCTTTGATACCCATTTACCTCAATAAAATCCAGTACTGATTCCTCAGGCCTAATACCCTCGTAGAACCTTTTCTTCACCGCACTGTCCGTTCTCTCCAGGATGATGTCAGCCAGGCAGTACTGGGTTCGCAGGACTGGGCGGGAGAGGTCCCACGGTGGTCGGAGACACTCGTCGAAGTTGCCCAGCTGGTACCGATTGCCGAAGAGCAGACCTTGAGGCTCTGATGCTATGGCATCCCAGTCTGAGGGTTATTCACAATATTGCACATTACAGCGGACAGTTTTCTGCCGTTGCTTGCCTATACACATTACAATTAAGGAGGCAGTTAAGACTCAAATTCTAAGATTGTCCATGCGGCAGGTGTGTGAGTAGGCAGCTTAACAGGATAGTTAAAGGTCAAGAAGACAATCTCACACAAATAGTGCTTGTCCCAATCTTATCTTATCTTATAAAGCTTTTATACATGTAGGTATGTACATACAACGATTAACATGAGAAATAAATATCCAAGAGTGAGAAAAAAATGCAATAAAATGGCTAAGAGGAATTTAAACTTACATAAAACCGGTCGTGTGTGAGACTTATGCACTCAAAATGGAGTCGAGATATTTTTCCTATTAATTTCGTTGTGAATGCTTTGTTTTAAGATATTATTCTTCGTATTTTGAATATTTCTATTTTTAGCTGAAGGTGGTGGGGAGTAGTGGATCGAGACGCGTAACTCTAGTGAGAATGTCATTAACAGATCTCAATATTTTCTCAAATCTAAATCTAATCAGTTTTTAAGAGCTACCAAGCGATACCCCACTCGATGTTGTCGGATAAAAAACTAAACACGTAAAAAATAGTTGTACTTATTTTATTATTGGTTCTAGTTCTAGTGAGCGGTATAAATATCTTATTTGGTGTTTTTTGAGAACTGATTGTGACACACAGACAGTCAGACATGACACAAAGATGGACATATCGAGACGGAACTCTAAGGGTTTCTAATTTGACTAAAACACCCATAAAAGGGAAACCCTATACAATAAAAGAAGATTTTTTGTGCTTATTTTGGTAACCGCTGAAGATATCGCACTGAATAGTTGTAAGAAGTGTTTAGTAAGCAAAAGGTGCTTTAGCATAATTAGAAAGATTTTCTTTTCTCAAGCCGTTTAGTAATATTTAAAAATCTTATATCGAAAATGCCTCATTTGAGTGATAAACAAAACCGCTGAATACAAATAAGGGCGTGCATTCTCAATTAGGGAACCTAAAACACGCTCGTATGACTTTGCTCTCTCGATCGACCCTTCGACAGGAAGCAGTTTTTACGAGAATATTAGGTAAAAATCAAGTACTTAAAGCAGGTGTTGCATGTAAAAAAATAGTTGTGTACAAATCTGATATGGAATTGACTTCAAAATTCAAATATAAGTAGAATATCAAACGATCTGTAAAGATGTGTTACAACAGCA
The DNA here is from genome assembly GCA_923062465.1 of Acleris sparsana. NCBI lineage: Eukaryota > Metazoa > Arthropoda > Insecta > Lepidoptera > Tortricidae > Acleris > Acleris sparsana. The sequence continues at coordinate 8,116,422 of OV281303.1, forward strand.
CGGAACAGGGGCTTCACCTTAAGATTTTACCCTATTACGGCTATATAGCTCAATAAAATTTCCAGTAGTCGGCGTGCGGTGATAAGATTAAAACAAATGTAAAAGATATATTAAAGTGTGAGACTTAATTTAGTTCTTAAGACATCGCATTAACTCGTAATACTACAATATTACCTGCAACATTATTTATATTACGAGTATATGGTTAAAGAACGTTATTTCCCAAAATGAAAATATTCGATTCACTTATTGAGAACATGCTCAATCTAGATAAATCTATCTGTGAGCACCTGAGACACAATTAACACGTTCACTGCGGGTTGAGGCAAAACCGCCTCAAGCTCGACGATACGTCGGTGCGGGGCAAAAAGTTGTGATATCTCTCTCGTGCGGGAGCTGTCGCCTTTTACTTACAAGGCGTATGATAAAGACAAATATACATTTCTGTATGTTTCTCAAACGCTGACTCTTTTATACAGAAAAAAGGTTGGAGGTCTAAATAAGCCTCGAACGCACTGGGTATTTTTTTTTTTCACACAGTGCGGGTTGAGGTTAATTTAGCCTCAAGAAAGTTGACCTCAAGGCCGCACGGAGCGGGGCGCGGGCGACGCGGGAGTCGACCGCTTGACGTCAGTGCGGTGATAGTTATCGATATTATATAATATAATGTTATAAATGAATGGGTTTTATTTACATAAACCAAAATTTATTTTCTTCCTATTAGAGCATTTATACAAACCTACCTCTAAACTAAGCAAAGCTATTGCTATTGTTTCTATTGCTACTTAACGGCAATTAACAAACGTATGTATAGATAAATAAATACTTAAATAGATAAGCAACCATGACCCAGGAACACATACGTATTTGCGATAACACACAATTAAACGCCTTTAAAGAGGCTCGATAAGATGATCATTCTTTCTTCGATAATTTAGCTATAAGTGCCATTCCCTGCTCTAGTCTCAGATAAAATTTAGTGCGTTTTGAGAGCTAAAAGACCTCAAAAATTCTTTAGGTATTTTTTCTTAAGGCAGAGGTCAGAACCAAGGGCGAAGCTAAGTGTATATTAAAACATTTACTGAGCAATGACTACAACACAAAAAAAACCCCTGGTCCTATTCTTGGCAAAGTTATGAAGTATTTAAGTAACTCCTGAAATTTGAGAGCGATTCGGCCTCACCCGCACTGTAAAAGAGTTCCGGTTTGGGCTGATTCGATCTCAACCGCACCAGCCAAAAGTCCTTCAAGTTGAGACCCGCAGCGAACGTGTTAAAAAAAGTATACAAAATATAAACTACAATGTTAATAACTATAGTATAAAACAATGAATCCTAGTTGAGTACTCAGAAAAAGAAAAAACAAGCAGCTATTATGAACAATGCTCAATTGATGAACTTTTTTTAAAAAATGAAACTTATCAATTCTGTACATTTTATTCTAATAGTGGTTATCCCGAATAATGTCATATACTCTAATTGTAACACTTAAAGCATATCAATCTCAGAAACTTATATTTATGGGATTGTTCATAACTGGAGCACTGTCCACAATAGGAGCTTTTACCTTATTATCAAATAAGATTGTTTACATCGACTACAAAATAATTAATTTTATGAATCATTATAATTTTATGGTCTATTATTTGTCTTTTTTTAATGATTCGAATAATTACAATAATTACACAGCTACACTTCTATACTTACATTACTTTAACACGGTAAAAAAATCTGCGAAGTGGAGATGACAACCTGGAAAAGTTGATCGCAGTTGGCAACACTGGGAGATATCTCCTATATCGTCTAAGTTTGTCGGGATTGTAAGGGACGCAATGGACTGAAACCTATTTATTTATTTATTTTAGGCACAGTAATAAATCAATAGCGGTAAAATAACAATGGAAACACTTAATACAAGATAGTCGTAAGCTTGCATCTCGATGACAACCGTGCACAGCATTCGACTAGTACATTACTTTACTTACTTAATAATAATGTTATACACCTGCGGGATATCATGGACATCCACTGGACGGACCGCATCAGAAACACTGAAGTTCTTCGACGCGCTAAGACCTGCGGCTTTGAAGCATATCTGATGCGGCGTCAGTTACGCTGGTGTGGTCATGTGTTCCGCATGCCAAATGGAAGGTTGCATCTTTTATAGCGAGCTTCAAGAAGGCAAGCGCAAGCACGGCGGACAGCTCTTGCGATACAAAGATGTGCTCAAAAGGCATATGGTTACTGGTTTTACTGGTTTTTTGGGTGACAATAAATACTTCTTATTCTTATTCTTATTCTTATATGAAAAGCTGCAGTATCGACCCCTTAACATGGGAGTCATCTGCTGCAAATCGCCCGGAATGGCTAAATGTGAATTAGACCATTTTGTTTTCATTCTAAACATTACGCACACCTTTTATGTATGGTTACAGCTTCACACTTTACTGTTATTGTACAATCGTCTGCAAAAACAATAATTGGGTATTCATATGCTATTTGGCAAAACATTGATAATTGTAGATGATAAACAACAACGGTCCCATTATTGTACCTTTTTTGCCATGTACGAAACCGGTTGTTTTGTTTTTGAATCTACCCGTACTATTTTCACAACTTGCTCTCAATTACTGACGCTGGTATTCCACTTGTCCAAGATCTTTGTCCAATGTGTATTTGCGTCTCATAGTTTGCTTAAATGCACATGCACATTGGACAAAGATCTTGGACAAGTGGAGTACCACCTAAAGATATAGCTGAATTATCGAGAACATGGAATTGCATTTGTAGTGGTTGTACCGTTTGCAACAAAAGGAGAATAATTTTCTCTTAATTTAATATAATTACATAGTACCCTTAAGAAATGGAATAAGTAGTAGTCCTCTGTTTTTTGCTTTTAGTCGCTATCATGTTCTTCATCTGAGCTGTCACAACTATTGATAATAAGATTGTCTGAAATTGGATCCATTTCCCCTTCCTGACATCGATATTTATTTTCTTCACTTTCGACATGGCGACAAATATTTTCCCAGTCCTCAGCAGTAATAGTATTCCTTCGTTCAGTTCCTAAACTCATAATGCCTTGCATGTTTAAAGAAACGTTTCTTTTCGCTACATATCCTTTTACCATGGACCAAATATTTTCGATCGGATTGAATGTCGGGTGATACGGTGGCAATCGTAAAACGGAGTGGCCATGTTCTTTTAAAATTGCATCTATGTGGTACTCACGAAACTGCTCTTTATTTTGTTTAATTAAATCATACAAACTGGTTTTGTACATCAACGGGCTAAATGAAATGTTGTGTTCCGTCAACCAATCTGACATTTCTTGTTTAAGAGAATTTGACGTTGGAGCACGATTCAAAAGTTGGTTGTGATAGGACACATTAAATATCTACGATAAGTACGCTATTCGGTTTAAGGTTCAGTATTATTTTTTCTTTTAACCATTTTTCGTAGTTGACAAAGTTCATCTGGTCATGGTAATCTCCCGTTTTTTTTGGTTTGCCTTAAACATTAATAAAACGTTGGGAATAAAACCATCTTTTCCTCCTGCGTGCACTATTATTAACCGCTGGCCTGTACTGATTTGTTTTTTTACACCAAATTCTGTTCCATCGGTCCAAGCCTCTCCGGACACATGTGAAGTGTGGATGTAGGTTTCATCAGTATAAACTAGTGGTCTATCTTTAGACCGCAATTTTGGTAAGGTAATTTATTCTTAGCAGTCGTATGTTGTGTTTTTCCATTAATATTTTTCGGTTGTCCTCGGTCTTTTTCCATTTAAATCCTAATTTTTGTATTTGTTTTCGTAAGGTGGAAATGCCAAATTTGTAATCTATATCGGATTTTAACACAGAGTGAGTGCCTTTAAGGTTGGAAATTGCTTATGGGACAGATGAAAATTGTATATAGTTCTCCGGATGACTTCCTGATCAAAATCGTCTACTGCTGATGACGGACAAGTACGTAAGTTTTTATTTCTCGGGGAGGTGAATTTCTTTGTTGATGCGAATTTCTCACTATTGCTCTCAGACACAATGTTATAAACAGTAGAGAGACAAACACCTGTAGCTTTTTCAACTAACTGGGCAGCGGTGTAAGGGGAATTTTAATTTTTCTTCAGTTCAAGTTCAAAATATTTATAACACTCAAAAATAATTTGCTTACTTTGACTCTCAATCGGATCAAAATTACTCACTGCCATATTTTTTGAAAATTATGTAACTTACACTTAGTCGTACGGGCTGACACAAAATTATTCTGATAATTGTGAGAATACAATATGGGTCAGGGCAGGAGCGACTCGGATAGGTTAGGTTAGAAGGCTAAGGCGGCCTTAGTCTTCGAGGTATTTTTTTTTGCATCCCTTAAAAAACATACTGGCCGAGTCATTGCTCATTTAATTACATAGGCGTTTACACGCATGATCCCTTGCAGATAAACTATTTTTAGATCTTATAACACATTATATCACTAATACTCTTACTTATATCATACGTTCATTATATTAGGTAATTATTATATTAAATATCTATTATACCTATTGAACATTATACACCATGAAAATATCTCCTGTGTATATCAAAAATTATTTATATCCCTTGAGTTATTCCATGAAAATATATCAAAAGTGGTTATATCTAGTGAAAGTATATCAAAAATACGTATATCGATCATTACACACCCGGTTTAATTACTTGTCATGCCATTTTTGTTTTACCGTCGCCGCATCGGTTGTTTGGATAGCTTTCGTATGATGTATGCGTTGTGTAGATTTTGTAGTCTTTTACGATAGTGGGTTTCAGTCGATAATGCCAAAGCAGTTTTCTTTTTACTTTGATCATTTTTTTACCTATATACTTGTCCAGGTTAACTTTTTAGATGATTATATAGTTATTTCATGGACTGGGAAACACAAATTATAGAACAATTTAAATTCGTCAAGAAAATTACTAAATGCATCAGCAGGACTGTCCATTAACAACTTCCTATACAATACCTAAAGTTAGTTAGTAGTTAAAAAAAGGGGGCGTTTTAATGTTTTAACGTCAATCATGCTAGATGTCACTTTTTGCACAGTCAAGGAATTAAATTTGTCACCTTTCTTAGTTCCAAAGTCAATGTGACATTCTACAGCAATTTCCTTACAATTACAAATGTCTTGGCATCTCTAATAACAATAACATCTTCAATCAGTTTTTTTTAAAGTGGGTGGCAAATTAACATCTTGTTCGTTTTAACAATCGAACGGCAGTGGACAATGCTAATTCGCCTACCTTTGTTTTACTTTTTTGAGACTTGTTTTTACAAATTCTTGACTTAAACTATTATGTCATAAATAACGCAGTCATGCCCAACATTTCGGTCCACTCTAATACCTCTCTGACTCTTTTAGGCTCCCCAATTTTCGACGAAGCCATTAATCCCATCATAAATTGTAAATTAAATAATTTTAAAAATACTTCAGATATTTTGTTTGAAATGAACCCCACATGGCATTGTTTATCATTCGGTTTTGTCTTTTTACTCCAAAATTTATTTATTTGCTACGAAGTTGCCCCATTTGGAAATTTCCCTCTATCATGGCTGCTATCGATAATTCTCTTCAGGAAACTCTCTCTAAATTATTAAATATCCAGTTTGACAAAAGGCCTTGGCCTCAAGCGGTTCTCCCAGTACATTTCGGTGGACTGGGTATTCGTTGCTTATATCAAGTGTAGCTCTTCTGGCGTTCCTGTCCTCTGCTTATGATTCGATGTCTCCCGTCAGTATTATATTAAATCTTCCACAGATACTTGAATGTTGTTGAGATAGCGAATCTGGTGGAGGCTAGGGATGCTTGGTGTGAATCATGCCCTGGAGTCGATATGCCAACGCATAAACATGTTCAAAGACCCTGGGACTCGTCTTATGGCAATTTATGCAGTTCTTTTAGCCAATGGTCCGGACGATTCAGATCGCGCCCGTTTTCTCGCTGTCACTGCTAGTGAGTCGGGCCATTGGCTCCACGCCCTTCCCTCTCACCACATAGGTACAGTCCTAGATTCAAGCTGCTTGCGAATATCAATCTGCTTGCGGCTTGGAGCCAAGATCTGTGTGCCCCATTCTTGCACCTGTGGCAAGGAGGTGGATGAGGTTGGTAGACATGGGTCTTTCTTGTTCAAGAAGTGCCGGCCGCTTGTTCCGCCACGGTGCCATCAATGATCTGATCCGTCGTTCGCTTGCCACCGCCTCTGTACCTGCTGTCTTAGAACCAACTGGTAGGATCAGAGACGATGGTAAACGCCCCGACGGAGCTACATTGGTGCCGTGGAAGCTTGGTAGGGCTCTGATGTGGGACGCAACTGTGTCGATACTTATGTCTATCACACATACTAGCAACCCGAAATCGGGCCGGCGCAGCAGCTGATCAGGCCCAGACCCTCAAGCGTCGCAAATATTCGTCATTAATTAATGATTACGAATTCGCGGCGCTTGCAGTGGAGACTCTAGGACCTTGGTCTGCTGACATGAAACTTTTTATAAAGACCCTTTCTGCCAAGCTTATCGACGCCTCCGGGGATCCCAGAGCTGGCGCTTATCTCTCCCAAAGGATAGGTTTAACTATCCAGAGAGGTAACGCAGCCAGCATCATGGGTACAATGCCGCGGACAGATTTATTAGAGGGGGTATTATTTTTGTAATTCTAGTTTTATGTAGATAATAGGTTACACTAGTTTTTATTTATTCTAATCATTATTACTGTACAGTGTATATACTGTATTTTTTTACCTATTAGATCAAAAATTATCTATGTTATTATTACTGCCAATAAATTATGTAATAAAATAGATAAATAAATGACAACATTTAACTCGGGTTTGTTTCCTACAACGTGCAAGACTTCATCAAGTTTTACAAAAAACAGACTCTTTTGGAACCCTATTTATATGCAAACAATTATACACTTAGGTACTTCATGATTTGTTATTTGATATTATATTTAATTTAATATTTGTAGCTTTATATAATGCTAGACTAAGTAGTACCATTGTAATATAAAATATGTTTAAAAAATGACTGACTGCTGAGTTTCTTGCGGCGTTTCTTCTCGTGGTCTCCTCTTGGGAAGCGCTGGTAGATTCTTGACGTGTACAAGTGCCCGAGCGGACTACTTACTGAATAAATTTCTTTTATCTTTTTTCTTTTTATCATAAACACTTTGAGGGTTTCAGGCATTTTTTTGATTTAGTAAATATTTTAGGAAATAATCGCTCAGAAAGTTGCATAAATTATGCATATCTTTTAAACCGTATAAAATGGTTGTCTAATGATTGGTATAACAATGTTTTATCTATTTGCCATTGGAATAATTTCAGTTTGTCTAAAATCACTTGTCATAAACATTCACTTCACCTCATAATCGTTTAATATAATGTTATTTTTCATAAACCCTCAAACTACATAATTTCGGTTTGTATAATTTTTCTAGTGCATAATATTAGTTTGTATAATACTCTTATTGCCTAAAGATGCATACGCATAACGAAATAATATATATCAACTGAGTCGACGGAGCTCCGCTACCGCGGAGCTCCTATTCTGGGTGGTTTGGCCCTCCGGGCCTGCTGCAAAACTAACATAACCTAAACCTACCTCATAAAAATCCCGTTCGACGGTAGTTTGTGTTATATAACCGGAAATGCATGTGAGTCATTTTGCGTTTGTGTCATTTTGCGTGTGTGTTAATTTGCGTGTATTTCATTTTGCGTGTGTGTCATAACGCGAATTAAAAATGTGTCATTATGCGTGTACTCACAAATTATGACCTGATGGGTAGCTAGAGGTAACGTTTATCTTATATGATCGCTAATGGTTTCACTACAAAAAAGTGAAACGTGTCTTGATATTAATTTTAAAAAATAACATGTACAGACAACAACTTAATTATTGTTGAGCGACTGTAGAATCCTGTTGTGGTAGAAAGCCTATGAGCGGGAGCACTCATATTTATCTGCATTTAATTAGACGACATGATCGTTAGATAATTACGAATATTAGACTAAACAATCATATCGCAAAACCTCAATTAGGCTAAACCAATTTCGATCAAATGATCTGTCTAGTCATTTAGATTAAATATTAGTTATACTAAACTACAGTTAGATAACTTAATCGTTAGGTAAAAGAATATTATATTATACAAAAATGGTGCATAACGTCTATTAGACTAAACGCGGTTCGATCAATAAATCATTATACTAAACAAAAAATATGAAAAGTGATGTTAGACAAATGGTTAAATATTCCAAACCATATTAGGCAAACCGAAAATAGCCGAAAAGTTGTTATATCAATCAAGGGAATACCGTATAAAATAGACGAAAAAATATTTTAAAGGTAACGCTTCATAAGTACCTATATACTTTTAATGAAAATCATTTTAAATATGATTGTCTTTACCGTTTTTGAGATCTATGATATGATAATTCATAGTTCCATAGTGGCCCAGAAATTCAATTGGTAGTACTTGCATTTTGTTCTAACCGACTTAAAATTTGGAACACCATTTCTAAAAACAGACTTTAAAAAAAA